>JAYESA010000020.1:48065906-48723406 GCA_036927795.1 Iris macrosiphon | reverse complement strand
TAAGCAAAATAAATTTAAAAAGTTGCAATAATTCTAATTAGCTAAAAATAATTTTAAAATACTAAAATCTGGTCGAGAGAGTTTACAATGTCATATCTAGATCAGTTTATGGTAGTTTTCATAGACGACATTCTTGTTTATTCCAGTAGCGAAGAGGAGCATGAAGAACATCTTCGGAAGGTCTTATAGATTTTGAGGGAACACAGTTATACACAAAGATTAACAAGTACGAGTTTTGGTTGAATCGCATGTCATTCTTGGGTCACACCATCTCTGGAGCAGGAGTAGCAGTAGATCCGAAGAAGGTTGAGGCCGTAGAGAGTTGGCAAGTTCCTAAGACAGTAGCTGAAGTGCATAGTTTTCTAGGATTGGTAGGATACTACAGAAGGTTTGTGGCAGACTTTACAAGGATTTCAGCACCGCTGACTCGATTGACGCGCAAGGAGGCTAAGTTCGACTGGTCAACAGAGTGCCAGACATCATTTGAAGAATTGAAGAAGAGATTGATTTCAGCTCTGATTCTCACGCTTCCAGTAGGTTCTGGAGGATTTACAGTGTATTGCTATGCGTTAGGCAAAGGACTTGGGTGTGTATTGATGCAACATGGAAGGGTGGTAGCATATGCATCGTGACAGCTTCGAGATCGCGAGAAGAATTATCTGACTCACAATTTGGAGTTGACGGCGGTAGTATTTGTACTTAAGCTGTGGAGGCACTACTTGTATGGTGATCGAGTGGAGATATTTACGGATCACATGAGCTTAAAGTATGTATTCACTCAGAATAACTTGAACATAAGGCAGAGGAGGTGGCTAGAATTGATAAAGGACTATGATGTGGAACTCCAGTACCATCCAGACCAGGCAAATATGGTAGTAGATGCTCTTAGCAGGAGAGGTAGTACATTTTATGTTGACATCGCAGCGGCATATCTTAGAAGATCTTTGAGAAATGGGGATCGAAATAGTACTTCAGCAAGACGTAGGAGTATTGGCTAGTTTACATGTACAATCTACCATTATAAAGAGGATTAAGGCGGCTCAGACAAAGGATCCGAAAGTTCAGAAGCTTCGGACGGAATGTGAGTCTGGTCTCAGAAAAGAGTTGATGATTCATGAAGATGGAACTCTTAGGTTTGAAAATCGTCTCTGTATACCAAGTTGAGATATTCGGCAAGAACTAATGACTGAGGCGCACAGTTTCTAGTATTCAATTCATCCAGGAGGTACCAAGATGTATCAAGACATCAAGCAACATTCCTGGTGGAACGGGATGAAGAGGGAGATAGCACGATTCATTTTCCGGTGATTGGTATGTCAGCAAGTGAAGGCTGACCAGGAAAGTCTCTACTCACAGTTTTTAGTGCTTGTTCTGATTTCTCTAGCTAGCCTTGGGTATGAATTTCGATGACAGAATTTTTCTAAGGTGGGTAGAGATGTCACTTCCCGTTCCCAATATACGTATCTGGAACATATTAGTTTTTCTGCTTATATTATTTGTTTCTTGCATGGTAATTAGGTTGCATGTCATGGAGACTAGACCCATTCTTTGGTTTAATTAGACTCATGGTTTAATTGTTGGGTTGGGTTGGTCATGAGTTGAACACATGGTCTAAATCCCAAACCCTAGCTATATAAGTTAACTTCTTTCTCTCTCTTCCCTCATTCTCTCTTTTTTTTTTCTTCCTTCATTTAGGCAAGTACACCTTGCACTACATGAAAAAACCTCTTGATTTTCGATTCTTACTCTTTTTTGCATTTTATTAGTTTATTATGTGCTCATGATGATTATAAACACTGTTAGTACTTGGAGTTTTTAGTTTTAATGGGTGGATGAGTAGATCTACATTTGAAGTTTAGGGTTTTCATGGATTCCAAAAGTTTTTTTGGGTTTTGATCTATTAGAACATGGTATTTTAGAAAACCAGTTTTTGTGGGTGAGTGGGCATTCCGTTTCAGGTTTTGGCTTTTGGTTCACTTGATTTGGAATTAAAATGAAGTTTTTATGACGAAAATATTATTTCGATTTTTGGAGCTTTCTGCCATGGATGAACCTGCTGTTGGGGAGACGAACTTCATATGCGGCAAGTAGACCTATGCGGCCTTGACCCATATGCGGCAAGCAGACCTATGCAGCCTTGTCTCATATGCGGCCTTGTCTCATATGCGGCAAGCAGAGCAAGCGGCCATTTTCCTTGGACGCATGACTCTGAATTCTTGGCACATAATTTTGTGATCTTGTCTTTTTCTGATGCTGTCTTTTCTCTCTGTCACACTTTATTGCAATGTCACATCAGTCACTTCAATCACTTTATTGTCACTTCACTGACACTTCATATTTACGCCCGTCACTCAACACTTGCCCCAAGGAGTAGACTTTGTCATGTCCCATATGCGATCGAGACTCCACATGCGGCACTGAGCTTATGCGGTCCGACCCATGCTGCCCGACCGATATGCGACTGACTTCCTATATGTCCCTGATCCTCATGCGACCTATGTGCACGTTTCACTGTTTTGTTTGATTTGAATACTTTATTGAATTTTGGGATTCCATATGTGATTTTAAAAATATGAATGCATAAGTGGACATTTCGAGCAATATTTTCTTAAAAAATAACATTGTGAGCATGAAAACTGCCTCCAAATATTCCGTAAACCATTTCCAGTTGATCGCTGATTTTACATGATTTACGAAGGTTACCTGATTTACGAAGTTACACAAAAAATATACCACCAGAAAAACGAACTATGGCCCATGCAGGTCTCGAACCTGCGACCTTCGCGTTATTAGCACGACGCTCTAACCAACTGAGCTAATAGGCCAATTGATTTAATTATGTCATCTGTATATATTTATCTATGTTAACTTAAATTGCAATTGATTTAATTGTGCCGTCTACATATATTTACCTATGGTAATTTTGTTTACAAGGTGGAAAATAGATGGAAAATAAATTAATTCAATGAAACTATTTTTCTAGAAAAAAAAATTAATGAAAATTTAATTTTTTTTTATAAAAAATCTAATTTGGATATTTGAATGTCATTATTTTCCAAAAAAATAGTTAAATTTCTTGTTTGTAGCTGCTCAAAGACCTCATGCTTCCTGAGCGTCCGAAGGATGTTTCCAGTAAGCAAATATGTGTTTTTTTTATGTCAAACAAATGAAAACCAAAACGAATGAAAGGAAGTGAAATTCTGGAGAGATACTTAATGACCCATAGTAATAATAATTCTTGTATTTAAGATGGATAATGTAAAAGTTAAACGTCGTGTTTGATTGAGCCTTTTCATGAAAAATATTATTAGCATTCATTTTCTACAAATGTGTAGTGTTTGATAGCTTATATTTTCTATAAAATTATTTTCCAAAAAACTATATTTTTTTATATTTCTCTCTAAAATGGTGAAAAATAAAACTAGTCCAGTTGATAGGAAAATATTCCTCCTCTAGAATTTCACTTCCTTTCCGTCGTTTTGGTTTGTGGACAAAAAAAGGCTGATGATAAAAGGCACTACAAAAAAAATTTACTCTTCGGATGCAGGTACGTGTCCACACCCGCGGGCGACGAATGTCGATCCAATTTACTCATCGGGTTCAGGCTGGGATCCAAAAAAAAATTTGCTCCCCTTTATTTTTGAACCGTTTTGACTCATTCAATATTTGAACGTTGGACATTTATTACTCCCTATGTCCAGGTTCATTTTCTACATTTTAAACATGTGACAGCTCCGTTTATATGCCAGATTTTTTTTTCACTTTTTTTCTTTTTTCATGACTCATTAAGATTAATAACAATTTATTCTCTTGTCTGTAGTGAAGGCTTGGTTCTCTCCCTATATATTTGTTGAGATTATCTTCTCAATTCTTTCCTAAAGAAAATTCTCTCTACGTGAAATATCTCTCATTCTTCTCTCGAACAACATTCTGTTCTCTAAATTCTTGCTCTGGGCAGAGCTAAGTTCGGTCTCTCTCTCCGAGTTATGTGCAACGAAGAGAAGTCGGTAGTCAGAAAGTTTTACCACTAGAAGCTTCCGAGAAACGTCTGCACATAGACTTCGGATCAACTCTTAAGACAGTGCTTCGTGCACGACTTTTCCGGAGGCCGGTAACACTTATTTTATTCCTTTTCTTATCAAATTTCTGAAAAATATTATATATATATATATATATATATATATATATATATATATATATTAGCAAGTAGAAGATATATATGTAAGGTAATTGATACAATACAAGTTGCACTCAACTTTAACCAAGACATCTTACATTAAGTTCCAAATCTATACGAGTGAAACAATACAGAATGCATTGAATTTTGTTAAAGATGTCTTTCAGAAATGCATGTCAAGGCTTCTGCATGGTCCAAAATAGATATCTGAAACATGGACCAAGCAAATAACAACAAAGGTGCTAATTGGAATTCAACATTGAATATTTTCAAAAGTATATAGGTCATCAAGCTGTGGCTTACCTCCGTTACCCGGAAAGATAACTCCTTGGAGCTTCCCCTCCCTGATCTGCAGATTGTTTTTTGATATATCCAAGAGATCTAGATTATAAACCTAATAGAAAATTTTCAAAAAGATAACAAAATTTAATTAAATTATAAATAAGATAATAAGTATGTAAAATTACAAATAAGGTAAAGTGTCGCCAACCGCATTGGCGACATGAATGCAATGCCATTTTTCTTTTTCTTTTTCGTGACTTGGGTGACTTAGAACGAAATGTTTTAGTGACGCATTTTAGTGACGAAATTGGACTTTCAGTGACAAAATAGGACTTTTAGTGACGAATGTTTGTGACCAAATTAGACCTTTAGTGACGCTTTTTTTTGCCAGTAGCATTGGCGACATATATGTATTTTTTTCCTTGACTTTCAGTGACAAAATAGGACTTTTGTGACGAATTTTTTTCCCTTATTTCTTGTTCTCGGCAACACTATTATCTGAGGGGGGAAAAAACTTGCATTCATGTTACCAATGCTATTGGCGACATGAGTGCATGCACTCGCGTCACCAATAGCATTGGCGACACATCATCTTATTTGTAATTTTACATTCTTATTATCTTATTTATAATTTTAAAAAAAATCGTTCTTTTTGAAAATTTTCTGTAAACCTAATGACAATTTTGATGTCATTTCTCTGAAAATTAGAAAGATATCAGATATAATTTTTAAGATGCCACAAACCTTATTCTCTCTTGGTAGATCTCCACCTTAAGTAAACATCGAATACAACAAGTTATACTGCTAATGCTTCACTTACTAGGGTGAGAACTATTTGTTGGCCTAAATAGTCAATGATCAACTCAATTTTGATATCTGATCGATCATGACTTGATATGATTCGATACGATGCACAACATGAAGACAGCACATCAAGTTCGAAGTCAGCATTTCAACTATTCTCATGTGGCAAGGATAGTCATCTTGATTTTATCATTTATTATTATTTTTTTATTAGGACTAAATGTGAATCGAGTTTGCACTAGCACTAGGAAGTTCATACCACATTTAAAACTAAATCATAGTCCACCAAAAGTGAACTACCCAGTCTTTTACCAAAATTCATTATGCCAGAATCCAGCAGAACTCGGACAGAACTCAGGCAAAACTCAGTTTGAAGCCCTAAAAACTTACTGGCTTGAAATAGTAGAACTCGGACCGAGTTCGGTCACCAACCGAACTCAGGCCGAATTCGGTCCCTTGACCCAGTTTGCCAGTTTGAGTCATTCCCTCCTGAAGAAGTGTTCTCCAACGTTCGAAAATTTGAACGTTAGGGCTGACCGAACTCAGCCTGAATTCGGTCAAAATCAGCTCAGGTTTTTGCTATAAATAGCTACTAGTTTTCATTCATTTTCACTTACTCTTTCACTTGCAAACCTTATTCTATTCTGAGCTATAAACCTTCATACTCCCAAGAACAACTCCCAAACCTTCTAGTGCCAAGTTGCGGTTCGATTAGAAGTCTGTTCGAGTTGTAAAGCTTGAATTTTCAAGTTTGCTTTCCATTTTGTGTTTGAAGTCGGCAAGCCCTTTGGTTTAAAGCTAGTGGTTGTAAGAAGTCGACAAGCCCTTCGAATCAAAGCTCGTGGTGTATTTTGCTATTTGCAATAGTGAATTAAGTCGGACAAGAGTTTCCGGAACTAGACTGTCTTACACGAAGGATACCATGATACATCGTTGTGTTTGTGCTCCTGAACTCTCACATCTTTGATTTATTGCTTGCTGTTTTTTATTTGGTGTTTTGCATTGCAATTGTTGGTTTTATTGTCTTTACCCTATTCATCTCCCACCCCCACCCCCCCTGTTTGCCTACACTATTATGTCAAAGCATAAACAATTTTGATACCATGGAGAGTTTGAGGTTGTATTGAGTGAGTTTGAGGTTGTATTCAGTGAAATCTCTAGAAGACCTAAGGCATTCAAAAAAACCATCTATAACTCATGGAAGCTGCCCTTTCTCATCCCAGTTGGACAACTAAAAATAGTCCAACAGCAATAAAGAAACAAAGGTATATGCAAAAACTATAATTTTGGAACTCTCTAATTGTTTAAGGATCTCTTGCGGATGAAAGAAAGTTCTATAAGTTGACCTCTAAGCTGTATGTCTTTCCCGCTCCAGGCTGCACCAAATGCAAGATTCTCAAGTAAGTCAAGTTAAATAGAAAGTGGGAGTCCCTAAACTTTGCGGATGAAAGAAAGTTCTATAAACGGAGAAGTAAAAGCATTAGACACCTTAACGTCCATTTTTGAAAACGAGAGGGTTAACTTAATAAATTTTAGGATGTTCTAGGAAAGAAAAAAAATTCTTCACAAAGGTACAAATTAGTTGACATTACTTTTCGAAAATTTGTTAATTTAACCAAGGTTGTGAAAAGCGCTAGGCGCTAGACGGACGGGTACCCGCCATCTAGTGCCTAGTCCGCCTAGACGGCCGTCTAGATGTAGGCGGTTCAAAAGATAAAAAAAAAAAATATTCAAAAATCTAATGAAAATTGCATAAAAAGTCAATAAAATTCCATAACATGCATAGTCGGGAGCCTAGGCAGATATCGGGCAGACACCAACCACCTAGTGCCTAGGCGACTGCGTTTTAGAAGAGTGAATTTAACCCATATTTCCTTCTTCCCCCTTCAACATGATTTTCCTCAAGAGGCAAATGTGTATTACTCATTTCTAATGTGTTAGCCAGGCAAGCACAACTTTATTGATCTTTGCATCTAAGAACCAAGTTTCCAATTCAGGCAAAATAAAGGCTATTTTTGAACTACAGCATCACCGCAATTGTATCAACAGCTAATCTACTTCAGTAAACATTTCAGTCAGGTGGTGGTTTAAGTTGAACTCGCTCATACCTTTCCATATTTCTATAAGTAATAAGCATTGGAAAAGCCATAAATTCGCACACATCACCTTGCTTGCTGTCCTGATACAACACCCTATCGAAGCAAAATGCAGTTTCCTCGTCCTGCTCGTCCTGAAAAGAAACCAAATCCTTTATCTTAACAAATACAACACCAGGAATTCTATGACCGACAACAAAATTCCCGTAAAGAAACAAACCATGAACACAAACGCTTTGACGTTCGACATCAGATCTTGGAGTGTCCGTGCTTCGTAAGATGGATACGAAGCACAAACGCTTTGACGTTCAACATCAGATCGCTTCGAGTAAGCTTCAAAACTGTTCCGCATTAGGTTTCGGAAAAAGAAACAAAAAAAACATTGACCAGCTACTTCGCATGAACATGAACACGACACAATACGGACACTGCCAGCATCATATCCGATATGTGTCCAGCTCTGATTGGAGTATCCATGGTCTTTTGTTTCACATATCACTCGAAATCAGCGATTTCTGTAACGAATCATAAAATCTGGGGGAAATTAGAGAAATCAGAAGCGAAACTACCCAAGCTTTCTCATCTTATTCTAGACTAAAATGCGGAAATTGTTCAGAAACATACAGATTAAATCGGAAATTTAACTCAATAATGAGCTCCAGTATGAAATTATCGTATAAATCAAGCAATAATTTGGGTTACGATCATCAATTGGGGAAAATTGAAGTAACTTTGCATGTAATTGAGAAGTTAGGGTTTCTTTGGGACTCGCGCCTGAATTCTTCAGATTTTCCCCAAATGTTAAGTCTTCGACTGGAAATTTGGAAGTAGAACAAAAGGGGGTTATTTATAGCGCTTCACATAGGGCGGGAGAGGGAGAAAAAGAGCGCTCACGAATCGCGATCGCAACCGACTCAATTTTTTCAATTTTAATTGAATCCCTGTTGGGCTGAGTTTTCTTGGGTCCTCCCTTTTTTTTTTTTTCCAAATCGCTATCACAATATTAAGGTTAGGGTCGTAATTTGGTACAATTTGGTACAATTTAAATAACTATTAAAAATTTGTGTAAATTGAACTCAGTAGATACTGTAGAATACCACCTCGGGTATCGTATGTTTTTTTACCATATATAGGATAGTAAAAAATAAATTAAATTATTTATATTTATCCTCCACTCCTATAATACAATTGTTAATTATATCTCCTGCATCTTCTATTTTTGAATTTTGAAATATTATTTTCAATTAGTATAATTAAAAAAAATATTGACTTTTTCAATCATTTCCTACTCTCTCTCTCTCTTTTAAATTTTTTTAATAAAATTTTTTTACTTTAGTCCTACTTACTAATATAATTTCGTATTACTCTAAAATAAGATATTTATTAGACTTATATTTCAAATTTTTTATGAACAAAGTTTATTTGACCGTAAAAGTCTCTCTTTTTCCTATTTATGTTGTCCCAATATTAAAAAATTTAAAAATTAACTACAGTAGTTCTCTCTCATATAGTTAAAAAAAAAACTTTCTAATTATTCGAAAATATAACAAATTCTAAAATATATTCAATATTTAAATTATATTAAAACAAACTTTATTATCTAAGTAAACATATATCCAAAATTCTAAATATATATTTATGATAAATTATAATTAAAATGTATTAAAATTTTATTTAAAATATTCTAACATAATTTAAATTTCTATCTAATTTGTTTCCAGTAATATCATAGTTTTTTTTTACTTTTTAAGTAAGTAGTATTAGGTAAGTGAGATGAAAGTCAAAAAAAAAATGTATAAGGGTAATTATATAGGCACTACAACTTTTGCTTAGGACTGTCCATTACTTTAGGACAGTCCAGATTTTTATAATTTTTTACTTAGAACAATCCAAAATTTACTCAGGACAGTCTAATCCCCCCTTTCCGAATCCAAACCATAATCCTAATCCTAGCCGTCGTCGTCGTCGGAGGCGACGGCGGGAGGAGGAAGAGGAGGGAGGAGGCGGAGGAGGAGAAGGAGAAGCTTGGAGGAGGAGAATAGAGGAGGAGGACGAGGAGGAGGCGGAGAGGGTATAGGAGGGCGTTGTTGTTGTTGTTGTTGTTGTTGTTGTTGTTGCCTTGGCGAGCGACAGCGACCTCGACGAGGACGAGCTCCTCCAGATGGCCCTCAAGGAGCAGTTCGAGCGCGACCTAAGCTATGGCTGCCCCTCTTCCAAGCCGTCCAAGCCAGTCGATAACCTTGTCCAGCCCCTTCCCCCTCCCCCCTTCATGGCCAACCAGCGAAACTCTAGGTCCAAGCCTCGGCGATCGACGGCGGCGGACGACAATGACGACTCGGAGGTGGAGATGCTGAGCATCTCCTCCGGCGGCGAGGACTTATCACGCCCCGCTCCTAGAATACTGGGTAAATACGAGGACTGACATGGCCAACCGTACCTTGCAGAATACCGAAGTAGGCCGCAATGTGTTAAGGTTGTCTAGAAGACAGATGTGTGAACTCTAACATGCTATGACGTCAGTCCTAAGGCCGACATATTCTATAATCTCAATCCAACAACACAAGTACAAGAATATATCATACATGAAAGTAAAGAGGCAGCCCAAATTGCATGTCACATATGATCATGAAACTAGTGAATACAAAATACTGCACTAGCAGAGTTTAAATATACATGATTTAAATACACCAGCCATGGTCTAATATATACATCATGTTGACCGAAGTCTAAAAAATATAAGAAGCTAACTATGCCCCTTGCTAAACACCACAAAATGAAGTAATCAAGACAAGGGGTGAAAGAAAAGGAAACCCACTCGCGAGCTTCGGACGTAGTCCTACGAGTGCGAACCATCTTGCTGGAAGCGCGGTGGATCCTGGTTCTCTTCGGGATAATCTGGCCATGCAAAGCCAGTGGGTCAGAACCCCAAGCAACAAGTACCACAAAGGATCTCGAGGTGATAGACCAACCACAACACACATAAGCAGAAAGAGACATATAAGAAATAAATGCAGATCGAGACTTATACAGTACCAACGTACTTGTCTCAAAAAAATAATACTGGAAAAGCTGATAATAAGTATAGAAATAAAAGTAATGCGACGAGCGACAAGAGAGCATATGAACTACTCTGGATCTGGACCACAACCCTTAAACCAAATAAGGACCGGGGTTGCAGACCTTCACCCGAGCAGAACTTAGCTCCCTAACCACGCGCCGGAAGAAAATAAAAACTAGAAGAGCGAGCTATAATGAAAGTAACATCATTCATCGAACGGCCAAACAACTTTACGGCTTGCTACGATTAACTAGCTAGGGTTGTCACAGACTATAATTACTAAATGTATGTTTTAAGAATATTGCTACCACCGATACTGTAGTTAACCCGGATGGCCAATGATACGCTTGTCTAGTAAATTTAAATGCACATTCAATCATACAACAACATAACTTGTTACTACTCACAAACAAAAATTGAACTCAAAAGCATAAACTTGAACTTGTAATCATAAACTTGCTTTACAAACATAAACTTGTATATAAACTTTTCTTGTAAGTGCCGCAGCACGCGTAAACTTGGTCAGTCATGGAGCCCTTGCCTAGTAGGGTTGTTCCATGCCGCATGGGACCCTTGGGGATCGGGGTAGCCGGTAGCGCAATATTCTTCCTTCCCAATATTCTAGGTAAATCTTATTTTGTTTAATATTCTAAATTATTTCAAGTTCTCGAGTCATGGACACTTGAGAACTCCCTAAAATGACGAGTCGCGAGTACAAGCTTTTCATAAGTTATTGTATTCTCGATACGCGATACATTGGACAATACTCACACTCGATTGGCTGATGCCAAATGCAATGGATTTTCATACACAAATATTTCCACGGTGTCGTGAGGATGGAGAACTTGTGCATAAACTTGTCTTGTGAACTCACATGCAAAACTTGTCTGGTATCATAAAATTATATCGACAAAAGGAAGCACACAACAATAATCACTAAAAAGAATTACTAAATAAACATAATTAAAGGGAACACAAAATGCACACAAGAATTCTTGGCCGCATGCGCCCACTGGCTGCATGGACTCACTTGCTGCATGCACCCATTGGTCGCATGAACCCAATTGCCGTATAGACTCACTGGCCACATGCACCCAATTGCCGCATGGACTGTCACGCCCCAGTCCTAAAATGCCAGGAACTAGGCCACGTGTCACTGGCCAGCTGACACGTCACTAAGGGCTTAATCCACTTTGATGGACCCAAAGGGACGTGCTACGCTGTCCTAAAATACTACAAGTATAGAACTGGTAAAGCTATCTCATCCATAACAAAATGTCAGAAAAGCAAGTGCTGAAATATATATATATATATATAACTGAGTCTGATACAGTACACAACTGGTGAGATTACAAGCCTACTACAAAAACTGATAATAGCGCAGAAAAATCAGATAGACTAAGCAGTGTCTATCTGATCAAAACATCTCCATCTCTAGGTAGCAGCATCTAGGGTCAAGCCTACTCTGAGGGTGTCTCCTCGAGCTCCTCCTCGGTAGCACATCTGGCCTCCTGATCAGGCCCGTACACTGTGGGGTAGAAAGCCTCATCTAGATCTGGCAAGGAACCAGGTCCTCAGTGGGACGTAACAAGATACAGAAAAATGACATGCCATGTAATGTAAATACTGAATAAAGAAAATAAAATAAATACAGGGTGCTAACCATACTAAGTGAAAATGCAAGTAAAGATCCAGTAGTACGCATGGGAATGTGTGGCTAGACATACGCTGACGTAATTCACCAATCGTGGCGACTGGCTAGTATAGGTGTCGTATGCCCCCGACTCAGGGAACTCTGCAATCGACCATCTCCAAGGAGCATGGTGCGAAGGTATAGAACATTTGTGGAGGGGGTGTCCCATACGTCAACTAGTTATCTTTCTCATCCCAATGAAACTAAATGTCAAGTCGTACATTTCCTGAGTTATTCTAATCCATGATGCGGGTCACACGTACTGGTAGCTAACCAAATACGCAGCTCACATCCATATATGTAAATGCAACCATGTTGCGTGTTCTCGTGATAGGGTCTAGGAGAATATATTAGGATATTCTCTCAGCTGTTAGAGAGTCTGTAATATCATGTCAACATAACAGTTGACTGTTCCCAAGGCAGTCTCAGGTGATCATGGTATATGAATTTCAGAACAAATTAGATATCAACAATTTAATTTAAACAATACTTGGCAAGGTATACTTGTCTACTCCCTGATAGTGTTGAAACCCTGATTTTACAGTCAGTTGTGAAGGTGCTGGTGACAGGGGGTCACTGGCTGTGCTGTAGTTGGTTTCTGTTAAAAGAATAGGCAGGGTTCGTGAATATCATGGTGGTAATATAAAACATATTTATATACATAATATATATTATAGATATATATATAGTAGGCATAGATATAATATATATAATAGTGTATATATATAGAACAGATAAATGCAGGCAATAATATATAGTAGCAGGGTATATCCACTGCGATAAATAATATAGTATTTATCAGGGTGTATCCTCTGATATATATAATATAAATAAATTGAATTGACAGGACAGTAATTAAATACATATATATTATCAGGGTCTATATGTGACCACTGTTAATAATTAATTATATATTTATAGGTAGGCTGTAACATAGTATATAATATGATAAATGACATTACAAGAATTAAAATATAATATATATAATTAAGCTGTATTATCCAGCTGGTATATAGTATATATAATATATAGATAAAGACATTGCAGAAATGTAAATTTACATATTTATAATAAGCTGTATTATCCAGCTAAATAACAATATATATAAATAATATATATATATATAGATATAGATATAATAAATGCAGAAAATAAATAAACAAAATTTGCATAGTATAATATATATGTTATATACAACTCATATAAATATATGTATACACATATATTTATATATTTTTAACAGAATTAAATATATACATAATAGTAATTATAATATAATATATACATATATACATATACATATACATATATACATATATACATATACATATATATGTATAGTATAATATATATACATAAGTATATAAAGTATATTATACATTATAATATACTGTATAATAATAGTATATATTTTAGTATATATATTATAATATAATAAGTATATAGATATATATATATAAATATACATAGTAATATACATATATATATATACATATATATATACATATATATATATTATATTCCTATATACATGTATTATAGATTATTTATGTATTTTAGTATAGTATAGGTATAATATACCTTTACAGGTGGCAAGGGGGGTCCCACACGGTGTCGCCGGCGGGAGGACGGCGGCGGAGCTGGCCGAAGGCGGCCGGAGGAGCAGCAGCAGTAGCAGTGGGTACTGGCAGCAGCAGCAGCAGCTTGCAGCTGCGGGAGCTCTGGCCGGCGGAGGAGCGGCGGAGATGGCCGGGCAGGCGGCGGGTTCGGGAGAGGGGAGGACGGTGGTCGGTTTGGTGATGGTGGCGGAGGTGCACGACGGTGGTGGTGGCGGCTAGAGGCGTCGGGGGTGAGGGTGGCAGCAGCTCGGGTTAGGGGATGGTGGCTGCTGCGGGGGCTAGGGCGGCCGAAGGCGGGGTCGTGGGGAGGCGAGGTGGTGGTGGTCGGTAGAGGAGGTCGGGGCGAAGAGTTTGGGTAGGGTGGCGGTGGTCGGCGACGGCCGGAGGCGGCGCTGGGGGTGAATGGGAGAGGTGGTGGTGCTGTGGAGGTGGTGGTTGGGATGGTGCTGTGGAGCTCAGGGCGGCGGAGGCGGTAGTCCGGTGGGGGTTGGCAGTGGTCGGAGGGAAGGGGAGGGGAGTGGCGACGGGTTCGACGGTGGTCCGGTGGGCGGAGGGTGGCCGTGGTGGTGGTGGGATGGGTTTGAATGGAGAGGAGGGCTAGGGTTTATATAGGTTTTAGTTGAGTGGCAATTCTGTAAATACTTGGAAGTGTGAGGGTATTTTGGTAATTTGGTTTTTTAGGATATTTTCACAGGATTTCTCTGGATTTTATGGTGGGTCCCACCCACCTATGGTCTAGCCAATAGGATTAGGCCACCTAGCATGCAATTTTGCATATAAACCCCTAACTTTTCAATAATTGCATAATTGCATAAAATTTGTATTTTGCGTAATTTCGCAATTTACCTGATTTTAAATACTGATTTCCCGAAATTCTAAATTGTACAAAAATGAGGGAAATAGCTGGGGAAAATGGTTTGGACAGTGTGGGGTGATTCTGGGCAGGTGCAGGGTCTGATATTGCAGGTGATACAGTCATCGTATTTATTATTTAATAAATACTGCGCACGGTGTTCACTAATTATTTAGAGGCTATTAGAGTCATAATTTTTCTACGGTGTCAAAACGATAATTGAAGTATAATTAGAGTAGAATATTATCGTATTTTTGGTTGGGCAATCAGGTGCCTACTGGTCCTCAAATCTCTAAGGGTACAGTGATGGATAAAGGGCAGAAAATTAAATAGGAAATAATTACATACGTTTGTAACGATATTTGTGCGACTAAAACGAAGCACCAGATGAGGTTTCTGGAAGTTGCTAAAAATACAGAAAAAGTAGTCTAGCAAGTCTAGGGCAGGGATGTGAAATTTATTTAGGGTTAACAGCTAGTGTGATGCCCTAATTAATTATGTAATAAACAAGTACACAATCAATTGATTATATAACAAATAAAATTTTAAAAAGTTGCACAAATTCTACTTAGTCTAAATTAATCCTAAATTACTGAAATCTGGTCGAGGGAGTTTACAATCTACCCTCCTTAGAATATTTCGTCCTCGAAATAAAAATAACCATATAATGAAAATGAAAAATGAATTAAGGACATATGATGATTAAGAAAGATTGAATTTGAAATATTGGACATACCCTGGTTTGGAAATAGGTGGGGATAACGCTGACGAATATCCTCTTCTCGTTCCCAGGTGGATTCACCTGGTGCATGATGTCTCCATGCAACACGAACGAGAGGAATAGTCTGGCCTCGCAACACTTTCTCGCTACGGTCCAGAATCTCTACAGGCTCCTCCTGATAAGATAAGCTTGGCCCGATGGTGATCTCTGAGTAGTCTAGCACATGACTCGGGTCTGGAATGTACCTCCTCAGCTGAGATACGTGGAATACGTCATGTACTCCCTCCAAGGTCTGAGGTAGAGCTAGCCTATAAGCCACTTCTCCGACGCGATCTAGCACATCGAAGGGTCCAATGTACCTTGGACTTAGCTTCACTCTTCCTCCAAATCTGATAGTTCCTCGAGTAGGTGAGATCTTCAAGAACACATGTTCCCCTACTTGGAACTCTAGAGGTCGGCGATGAATGTTGGCCCAGTGCTTCTGCCTGTCTTGTGCAGCTCGTAGGTGTCCCTGGATCTTCTTTACTTTCTCCACTGTACGAATAATCAGTTCTGGTCCCAAGATCTGTCTCTCGCCAACATCGCTCCAGCATACTGGGGAACGACATTTCCTTCCATACAAAGCTTCAAAGGGAGCCATTTGGATGCTCGCTTGATAGCTGTTGTTGTAGGAAAATTCTATCAGATGTAGATGATCTTTCCATGATCCGCTGAAATCAAGCATGCAGGCTCTCAGCATATCTTCGAGTGTCTGGATTGTGCGTTCTGATTGGCCATCTGTTTGTGGGTGATACGAGGTGCTGAACTTGAGGCGGGTACCAAGACTTTCTTGCATACTTCGCCAAAACTAAGATGTAAATCTCGTATCTCTATCAGATACTATGCTGACTGGCACTCCATGCAGACGCACTATCTCCTTCATGTACATGTCCGCCAAGACTTCTGTAGATTGTCCAACTCTAAAAGGTAGGAAGTGAGCAGCCTTTGTGAGTCTATCTACGATTACCCATACAGCATTACGACCACTAGGACTTCTTGGGAAGCCCGTAACAAAGTCCATCGTAATGTGTTTCCATTTCCACTCGGGTATTGGGAGGGGTTGAAATAGACCGGCAGATCTTTGATGCTCAGCCTTGACTTGCTGACACACCAGGCATTTGGCCACAAAGCGTGCTATCTCCCGCTTCATTCCATGCCACCAGTAATATTGTCGCAGATCTCTGTACATCTTTGTGCCTCCTGGATGTATAGAGTATATTGAGCTATGAGCTTCTGACATCAGCTCATTACGAAGTTCTCCATTTGGAACATAAAGACGATCACCACATCTTAGAGTCCCATCTTCGTGTATGCGACATCCTGTCTGAATTCCAGCCTCTGTTCTTTGTCGAAGCCTCTGAAATCTTGCATCTGTTGGTAGAGCAGCTTTGATTCTTTCTACCAAAGTTGATTGCAGCTGATAGTTTGATAATTGGCCGTCAAGTCCTGGCATAATGACCTCTATTCCCAAATTTTCTAGATCTCTCAGAAGATCTGGTTGGGTGATCATAAAGAATGCCGAGGGTCTTCTGCTTAGAGCATCTGCCACCATATTAGCTTTCCCTGGATGGTACTGTAGATCAATTTCGAAATCCGCCATCACTTCAAGCCATCTTCTTTGTCTCAGATTTAGGTCCTTCTGGGTGTAGACGTACTTCAAACTTTTATGATCGGTGAATATCTCCACTCTTTCGCCATATAGATAGTGTCTCCATAGCTTCAGGGCGAAGATGACTGCGGCAAGCTCCAGGTCGTGAGTGGGGTAATTCTTCTCATGAGTCCTCAACTGTCTTGAGGCATAAGCTACAACCTTCCCATGTTGCATTAAGACACAACCAAATCCTTTTCCGGATGCATCGCTATATATGACGAAACCTCCGGATCCAGATGGTATAGTCAAAATGGGAGCTGTAGTCAGACGCTTCTTCAAGTCATCAAAAGTTGTCTGGCAATCTTCAGTCCATATGAACTCCTGCTCCTTGCGAGTAAGACGGGTAATCGGCTCCGCGATTCTTGCAAAGTTTTCTACGAACCTCCGATAATATCCAGCAAGTCCTAGAAAGCTTCTTACCTCTGAGACGTTGGTCGGGGTTGGCCATGTCTCAACAGATGAGATCTTTGCTGGGTCTACCGAGATGCCTTCTCCTGTGATAACGTGTCCAAGAAATGCGACACGGTCCAGGAAGAATTCACACTTGCTCATCTTAGCATAAAGGCTCTCCCGTCTCAGCGTCTCTAATACCAACCTTAAGTGCTCTTCATGCTCCTCGTGGCTTTTTGAATACACCAGAATGTCGTCGATGAAGACTACCACGAACTGGTCCAGATATTGGTGGAAGACTCTGTTCATCAGGTTCATGAATACGACAGGTGCATTAGTTAGTCCAAAAGGCATCACCAGGAACTCGTAATGACCATAACGAGTCCTGAATGCTGTCTTTGGAATATCTTCCCTCCGTACCTTGACCTGATGATATCCTGATCTTAAGTCTATCTTCGAGAATACCACGGCTCATGTTAGTTGATCGAACAGGTCGTCAATTCTCGGCAAGGGGTACTTGTTTTTGATTGTCAGAGCGTTGAGGGCTCTGTAATCATGCACATGCGATATGTTCCGTCCTTCTTTGGTACAAACAATACTGGTGCTCCCCAGGGTGATACACTAGGACGAACAAATCCCTTGATCTATAGTTCCTCCAGTTGAAGCTTCAGCTCGTCAAGCTCCTTCTTTGCCAGTCGGTATACATTGGAGGATACTGGTGCAGCTCCGGGTATCAGCTCAATAATGAACTCCACTTCTCTGTCAGGCGGTAGGCCTGGCAATTCTTCTGGAAATACGTCCTCGAACTCAGCTACAATTGAGGGAAGTGATGTCTCCATTGCCATGTAAGCTCTAGGAGTCTGGCCTACTCCTTGCTCGATGGTTCCACGGACATATTCGAACTCTGGGTGATCTGGGGGTCTAAAGATAACACTACCCTTTCGGCAGTCTAGGACAGCATTATTCTGGCTTAGCCAGTCCATGCCTAAGACAACATCAAAATTTGGCATTGGAAGTACCAAAAATCGCGCTCTTAGTCCTCTACTACAAACAACTACTGGACAGGTTTCGATAATGTTGGTAACTGGAACAATACCTCCTCCAGTAAGTATTTTCCAGCACTTGGGTAGCGGGGAAGTGGATAGCTTGTGCATGGCTACGAAACTACTGGATATGAAAGACAAAGTAGCCCCAGAATCGAATAATACAGTTGCAGGTAATGATGTAACTAAAATGGTACCTGTTATAGTTTCTCCTTCAGGTTCTTCTGCAATGGCAGCTAACGCAAAGGCTTGTCCCTGCCTTTGTCCTCCGGCTTGTTGTCTGGCCTTGAACTGGGTCTCCTGAGTAGGCAGAGGTGCTCCTCTCTGATATCCTCCTGATGTGGAGGGAAGCATCTTCTGAGCTTGTGCTCCTGGCTTCTGCCCTTGTTGAGGTGCTGCATCTCTACGTTGTGGGCAGTCTTTGGCCATATAATTTTTAGCTCCACATAGCAGGCATAATCCCAGCTTCTTTCTACAGTCATTGGCAAAATGCCCCTTCTTGCCACAAAAGTGACAAGTCGGGAGCTCCCTCTTCTGGTAAGGCCCCGTCGTCTGCTGAGTCTGATTTTGGGGACGACGTATAGGTCCTCCTGCTCCTTGCTGATTCTTGGCCGGGAAGGTTGAATTTGTGCGTCTGGCTCCTCGGCCAATGGCTTCTTGCTCCCTGGCTTCTGTAAGAACCTCGTTGTAGGAGATTCTCGACTGCGTTGTTGTGTACCTCTGGAGCTCGTGGTTAAGGCCATGGTGGAATCTTTTAGCCTTCTTCAGCTCGTTCGGAATCAGATCAGCACCGAAACGACTTAGTCTGCTAAACTCCGCGTCGTAGGCATCTACCGTCATGTTTCCTTGCTCCAGGTACAGGAACTGGGAGTATAGGACATTCTGGACTGTCGCTGGAAAGTACTTGGCGTTGAAATATTCCAAGAATTGTTGCCAAGTTTGGTCTTTTTCGACGCTGCGCTCTATGGATTCCCACCAGTGATGGGCGTTGCCAAGAAGTTGGCCCCTCACAGCGGTCATCCATAGGTCGGGAGTGAGTTGCGATCCTTCTAGCAGCATTTCGGTGTTGGAGATCCAATCGGAGATCTCTTCAGGAGTCTCGTTGCCTTTGAAATCCCTCGGGCTCATTTGACGGAAGCCTCGAACTGTGCCCGCTGGTTGGACAGGTACTGGTGTCGGAGTAGTAGTTCTCTCCAAAGCCGTCATCAACGTCTGTCGCAGAGCTTCAGTTTGCTGCCACTGAGACTGTCTCAGGGCCTCAGTTTGTTGCCACTGGTTCTGCAACATAGTCTGGAGAAACTGCAATATTTGAGGTTGACCCTCAAGTTGTGGCATCTGGATAGGCAAGGCTGGAGGTGGAGACAAAGGTGTCTCTGCATGTGGAGTTGGTGTCGTCTCCTGGCTAGAATTCTGGTGATTGGACGGAGTTCCTTGGGCACTTGGCGAAGGGTCTGTTGCTTGGTCAGCCCCATTATTCGCAAGTTTCCCGGGTATGTCCATATTTCTGAGGAAAATAGGATAATTAGAAAACACAAAGGAGATAAATAATGATAATCAAGCAAGATGCAATAATAGAATTTGTAAGGATGGTGTCAGTGTGGATGAGACCTAATATTTCTATCCTATTGCAGGCATCGCTGGGCATGTCATCATACCACTAGCAATAAAACTAGACCTGCATGGGCCACCACTAAAATCATGTCACGCCCCAGTCCCAAAATGCCAGGAACTAGGTCACGTGTCACTGGCCAGCTGACACGTCACTAAGGGCTTAATCCACTTTGATGGACCCAAAGGGACGTGCTACGCTGTCCTAAAATACTACAAGTATAGAACAGGTAAAGCTATCTCATCCATAACAAAATGTCAGAAAAGCAAGTGCTGAAATATATATATATAACTGAGTCTGATACAGTACACAACTGGTGAGATTACAAGCCTACTACAAAAACTAATAATAGCGCAGAAAAATCAGATAGACTAAGCAGTGTCTATCTGATCAAAACATCTCCATCTCTAGGTAGCAGCATCTAGGGTCAAGCCTACTCTGAGGGTGTCTCCTCGAGCTCCTCCTCGGTAGCACATCTGGCCTCCTGATCAGGCCCGTACACTGTGGGGTAGAAAGCCTCATCTAGATCTGGCAAGGAACCAGGTCCTCAGTGGGACGTAACAAGATACAGAAAAATGACATGCCATGTAATATAAATACTGAATAAAAAAAATAAAAAAAATACAGGGTGCTAACCATACTAAGTGAAAATGCAAGTAAAGATCCAGTAGTACGCATGGGAATGTGTGGCTAGACATACGCTGACGTAATTCACCAATCGTGGCGACTGGCTAGTATAGGTGTCGTATGCCCCCGACTCAGGGAACTCTGCAATCGACCATCTCCAAGGAGCATGGTGCGAAGGTATAGAACATTTGTGGAGGGGGTGTCCCATACGTCAACTAGTTATCTTTCTCATCCCAATGAAACTAAATGTCAAGTCGTACATTTCCTGAGTTATTCTAATCCGTGATGCGGGTCACACGTACTGGTAGCTAACCAAATACGCAGCTTACATCCATATATGTAAATGCAACCATGTTGCGTGTTCTCGTGATAGGGTCTAGGAGAATATATTAGGATATTCTCTCAGCTGTTAGAGAGTCTGTAATATCATGTCAACATAACAGTTGACTGTTCCCAAGGCAGTCTCAGGTGATCATGGTATATGAATTTCAGAACAAAGTAGATATCAACAATTTAATTTAAACAATACTTGGCAAGGTATACTTGCCTACTCCCTGATAGTGTTGAAACCCTGATTTTACAGTCAGTTGTGAAGGTGCTGGTGACAGGGGGTCACTGGCTGTGCTGTAGTTGGTTTCTGTTAAAAGAATAGGCAGGGTTCGTGAATATCATGGTGGTAATATAAAACATATTTATATACATAATATATATTATAGATATATATATAGTAGGCATAGATATAATATATATAATAGTGTATATATATAGAACAGATAAATGCAGGCAATAATATATAGTAGCAGGGTATATCCACTGCGATAAATAATATAGTATTTATCAGGGTGTATCCTCTGATATATATAATATAAATAAATTGAATTGACAGGACAGTAATTAAATACATATATATTATCAGGGTCTATATGTGACCACTGTTAATAATTAATTATATATTTATAGGTAGGCTGTAACATAGTATATAATATGATAAATGACATTACAAGAATTAAAATATAATATATATAATTAAGCTGTATTATCCAGCTGGTATATAGTATATATAATATATAGATAAAGACATTGCAGAAATGTAAATTTACATATTTATAATAAGCTGTATTATCCAGCTAAATAACAATATATATAAATAATATATATATATATATAGATATAGATATAATAAATGCAGAAAATAAATAAACAAAATTTGCATAGTATAATATATATGTTATATACAACTCATATAAATATATGTATACACATATATTTATATATTTTTAACAGAATTAAATATATACATAATAGTAATTATAATATAATATATACATATATACATATACATATACATATATACATATATACATATACATATATATGTATAGTATAATATATATACATAAGTATATAAAGTATATTATACATTATAATATACTGTATAATAATAGTATATATTTTAGTATATATATTATAATATAATAAGTATATAGATATATATATAAATATACATAGTAATATACATATATATATATACATATATATATACATATACATATATTATATTCCTATATACATGTATTATAGATTATTTATGTATTTTAGTATAGTATAGGTATAATATACCTTTACAGGTGGCAAGGGGGGTCCCACACGGTGTCGCCGGCGGGAGGACGACGGCGGAGCTGGCCGGAGGCGGCCGGAGGAGCAGCAGCAGTAGCAGTGGGTACTGGCAGCAGCAGCAGCAGCTTGCAGCTGCGGGAGCTCTGGCCGGCGGAGGAGCGGCGGAGATGGCCGGGCAGGCGGCGGGTTCGGGAGAGGGGAGGATGGTGGTCGGTTTGGTGATGGTGGCGGAGGTGCACGACGGTGGTGGTGGCGGCTAGAGGCGTCGGGGGTGAGGGTGGCAGCAGCTCGGGTTAGGGGATGGTGGCTGCTGCGGGGGCTAGGGCGGCCGGAGGCGGGGTCGTGGGGAGGCGAGGTGGTGGTGGTCGGTAGAGGAGGTCGGGGCGAAGAGTTTGGGTAGGGTGGCGGTGGTCGGCGACGGCCGGAGGCGGCGCTGGGGGTGAATGGGAGAGGTGGTGGTGCTGTGGAGGTGGTGGTCGGGATGGTGCTGTGGAGCTCAGGGCGGCGGAGGCGGTGGTCCGGTGGGGGTTGGCAGTGGTCGGAGGGAAGGGGAGGGGAGTGGCGACGGGTTCGGCGGTGGTCCGGTGGGCGGAGGGTGGCCGTGGTGGTGGTGGGATGGGTTTGAATGGAGAGGAGGGCTAGGGTTTATATAGGTTTTAGTTGAGTGGCAATTCTGTAAATACTTGGAAGTGTGAGGGTATTTTGGTAATTTGGTTTTTTAGGATATTTTCACAGGATTTCTCTGGATTTTATGGTGGGTCCCACCCACCTATGGTCTAGCCAATAGGATTAGGCCACCTAGCATACAATTTTGCATATAAACCCCTAACTTTTCAATAATTGCATAATTGCATAAAATTTGTATTTTGCGTAATTTCGCAATTTACCTGATTTTAAATACTGATTTCCCAAAATTCTAAATTGTACAAAAATGAGGAAAATAGCTGGGGAAAATGGTTTGGACAGTGTGGGGTGATTCTGGGCAGGTGCAGGGTCTGATATTGCAGGTGATACAGTCATCGTATTTATTATTTAATAAATACTGCGCACGGTGTTCACTAATTATTTAGAGGCTATTAGAGTAATAATTTTTCTACGGTGTCAAAACGATAATTGAAGTATAATTAGAGTAGAATATTATCGTATTTTTGGTTGGGCAATCAGGTGCCTACTGGTCCTCAAATCTCTAAGGGTACAGTGATGGATAAAGAGCAGAAAATTAAATAGGAAATAATTACATACGTTTGTAACGATATTTGTGCGACTAAAACGAAGCACCAGATGAGGTTTCTGAAAGTTGCTAAAAATACAGAAAAAGTAGTCTAGCAAGTCTAGGGCAGGGATGTGAAATTTATTTAGGATTAACAGCTAGTGTGATGCCCTAATTAATTATGTAATAAACAAGTACACAATCAATTGATTATATAACAAATAAAATTTTAAAAAGTTGCACAAATTCTACTTAGTCTAAATTAATCCTAAATTACTGAAATCTGGTCGAGGGAGTTTACATGGACTCACTTGCCGCATGCTCAGGGTTAAAGTCTACTCCTAAGGGCAAGTGTTGAGTGATGAGTTAATAAATGAAGTGTCAGTGAAGTAACATAAAGTGATTGATGTGACAGGCCAAAAAGTGTGTCAGGGAGAAAAAACAAGAATCATAAAAAGATGTGCCAAACAGTTCAGAGTCATGCGTTCAAGGAAAATAGCTCTTGGCCGCATGAACTGTCTGCCGCATAAACTGCTTGCTGTATAAACGTCCCTCTTGGACTTAGCAAATTTTACATTCGTTCAGCGAGTGAAAACACAAGGTATTCAATGACACTTGTGTAAATAAGCATCACGCGTCCAACAAGATGGACACATGCTGTCAGTATGCGACAAGAGTTCAAGCCACATAACCCTCTCAGTCCGTATAGCACTCTCAGCCGCATAGCTCGCTGGCCGCATGAAGACTTCGTTTTCTCCAACAGCAGGTTCAGCCATGGCCGAAAGCTAAAAAAATCAAAAAATTATTTTTTTATAAAATTTTTATTTTAACTCCAAATCAAGTGAAACAAAAGCCAAATTGCACGAAATAAAATGCTCTAACATAAGGAACAACTAGTTTTCGAAAATACTAAGTTTTAGTAGATCAAAACCAAGAAAAACTCATAGAACACATAAAAATTCTAAACTTGAAACTCAGATGTACAAAAATTTATACATCAAAATCCAAAACACCAAGAACTAAACATGATCAACAACTCAAGGAGAATATTTTTTCACCAAATATATTTTTAAAATAACATATATATATAATGTGAAAATTTATGACTTCACCATTGAGCAAGATGTACTTGCCTTAGGGGGCTCCTAGCCTCTACCTCTCACGGTCCAAGTCACAATAACTTTCCCTTAGGGTTAAGGAGTTTGAGGGAGAGGAGGAAGAATGAAATAAAAATGAAGAAGAAGAAGAAACAGAAGAGAGAGAAAAGCTCATATATATACCAAGAGAGAGAGAAAGGGGGTTTAGTCATGGGTTCACCCAAAATAAATTGAACCAGGTGTCCATTCTACATGCAGATCCTAAATCGGGTCTATGGCAATGCCAATGGATATTCTACTGGTCCCGGGTAGTCTCTCTGAACAACACTGAGAAATACAATAATAAATAAAAGACATGAATCAACACTGAAAAATACAGCATGAATACATTATCAGAAAAATTAAATTCCAGAAATTCAAGAAATACTAAATTTGGAATCGGGTGTGACAGGACTCCTCGAGGGAGATCAGCGACGGCGGCCCCGTCCAGCAGAAGGGCCAGGCGATGAGGGCGTCGGGGAACGACGGGGACCGCTGCGGCGAGGACGATTGGGAGGAGTCGAGGACGTGGAAGAGGTTCGACGAGACGAAGGTATTATTTTCTTCTTCTCCTCTGTCTGCCGCCGCTCACCGGACGTCGGCCCGCCCTCACTGCCACCTGCCCCCGCACCCCGCCGCCTGCCCCCTCACTTCTTCTTCTTCTTCTTCTTCTTCTATAGGACTGTCATAAGTCAACATTGTGACAGTCCTGGTAAAAATAAATTGGGCTAGTTTGGAGCAGTTTTTCCTGTTGCAAAGTCATAAATAACTAAACAACAAAATTTGGGCTATAGAAATGACTTTTTTTTATAATTTTTCATCCTTTTCGAGTGATGAAAGATGAAAATTGAAAAATTTTCAGGTAAAAATATACAGCTCGCGAACATACAGAAACAAATTCCTCCACGACGGAACTCATTGTCTACCACGTACGCTTACTAAATTTCCAACTCCCGCGTTGACCGCACCAAATCCCGACTTTTCCTTCAATTCAATCGCGAGCTAATCCACTCTCCTTCCCGCTCCCTTCAAAAAATAAACAAAAATAAAAAAGCGACAGGCTATAAATACTCGACCCCCATATTTTAAGGAGCACTTCTCCGCACCCCCTCCCCAAACCCTAGCACTGGAGGTTCAAGAACCGATGTTCTTCCCTCCCCCTCCTCTCCACCTCCTCCTCGTCTGCTTCTTCCCCTCCTCAAAATTAGGGTTAGGGCTTCCTCTTCCTGGTCGCGAATTGGAGGCCGGCAGATCCTTCCGTTACATTTCTCTTTGGATCGGGAACGGCGATTTCGGATCCGTGTTCTGCTCCGGAGGAGGTGATTTCTTGATTCCCCATGCGCTATTTTGTTTCAATTCGTAGCCCTGGTAGTTTGATTCTTGGAGAATTGGTTGGTTTGATTGAAATTAGGGTTCTTTTTGTTCCCCAAATCAATTTCGTGTTCTCTGAATAGCTATAAAGTTGTGATTTTTATATATACACTTCGAAGAATTTCATTTGCAATGTGAAATAATGGCCTAAAGCAGTTGATCTTCGAGTTTGATTCTTCTTTTCGTGGATTGAGATTCTGTAATGTGCTGGTTCAGTTCAACATGGAGATCCATGCTTTTATTGAGTCCAGAATAGGTTTATATGTCCTGAATGAGGTTCTTTTGATCCCCCAATCGATTTCTTGTTCTCTGATATAGCGATAAAGTTGTGATTTTTAGATGCATACTCCAAAGAATTTCATTTGCAATGGGAAAGAATGGACGAATGCAGGTGATCTTTAATTTTGGCATCTCTTTTCGTGGATTGAGATTTCGTAATGTGCCGATTCAGTTCAGAATGGAGAACAATGCTTTTCATTTGAGTAATTAAAGCTTTTTTTAGAACACTCAATATGTGGCTTTTGGTTGAACGTGAAATAATTTCATTTGCAATGTGAAAGAATGGCCTAATGCAGTTGATCTTCAATTTTAATGATTCTTTTTGTGTATTGAGATTTCATAATGTAATGGTTTGGTTCAAAGTGGAGATCAGTGCTTTCCTTGAGTACAGAATATGTGTGTATATGCTTGAAGCCGGTAAAAAAAGCTTTTTTAATGACACTCGATCCATAACTTTTGGCTGAACATCAAATAATATTTGGAATGTTTAAGAATTGCCTAATGCAGTCGATCTTCATGTTCGGTGCTTCTTCTTGTGGCTTTAGACTTTGTAATGTGCTGGTTTAGTCCAAAATGGGGATCAACAATTTTCCTTTTTGGAGCCAAGAATATATGTATATATGCTTAATGTCCATAAAGTTTGAAACTTTGCCTGGAGTCTTGATCTATTGCACTTGGTTCAGGGTTTCTTGATCACACTTCAGTTTATGTATCAAGGCCTTGAAGGCTTGAATCACATTTGCATTGGATGTTGACATTTTTGTTTTAAATAAGGGCAGCACTATGCCTACAACCAAATGCTTACAACCTTCTTACTACTTGCCATGTGGCCGGCTTCCATTGGAAGAGGGAGGGGAGAGGTGGAGCCGGGTGGGAGCCATATAGCAGGGGCGGGGGGAGGGGGGGGGGGGGGGTGGGAGGGGGAGGTGGTCAGAAGGTTGTAAGCATTTGGTTGTAAACTTAGCATTTTCCTTTAAATAACTGAGTATAAAATGAGAGAGGCTAATTGTCTTTTAGAAAATAGTTTGTTTGTTGTACTTTGTTTAGGGTTCTGGGGTTCTCTAGGTATGAGTTTCTTTCGCTTGGAGAAGTATTGCCTTCCTGCTTGATTGGTTTCACAATTAACGGTTTCTTCTGTAAATCTCAATTTATTTCATATTTGGGGTTTTCTGAGTACAAACTTCTTAGATAGTTCTTTTATGGTTCTGCCTAAGTGCTCGTGCACAAGTGCCTACGCTACCAACTTTATTGTTTATAAGTATTACCATTGTAATAACTTTGTAATCTTGACGTTTGTATAATACACTCAATACTTGCATAATGACATAGATTATGGGCTCTCATAGAAGAAGGCTCTTTGTGATGGATTTACAATCAGTTAATCTCATGGAATTTTAGAAGAAAAAAACAAAGAAAAACATTCATGTCCACCTTAGCAGCTAATATGTGTCTTTTTCAACCGAATGTCTGGATGACTTTAAACTTCACTGTGTACTATAGTATAGAAGCAGGGGCACATATGTAAAATGTTTGAAGTACACATAGTAACTCAAGTATCACATCCGGAACCTATGCCCATATTTAGTTTTTTTTTTTTTTTTACTACAATTTGTATTTTCAGGGACATAAGTCTGGAGCTCTGCATTCCCTTTTATTTGATCACAAGTAATTATGGTTACCCTAGTATTGTTTGATATAATTTCAAGTATATTGTGCATTGGTTTCATAAACTACTTTTTTTGGTATGTGTGTGTGTGTGGGGGGTGGGGGGGGGGGGGGGGGGGGGGGGGGGTTGGGGACATGTGCATCTTCTCCTTCCAAACTATGCAGCTCGCTCCCATGGCACACTTGCATCCATTTTTGTTTATATGATAATCACAAGATTTTTGGCTGTTGTAATAGGATTAGTTTACCAGGAGTAATCTTCCAAGCGGTAGCCTCAACCTTTGTGCGGTTACAGGAAGCTTGAAGGCTCAAATTTATTTTTTCATGAAATAAATTCGGAGCTCTGTAATGCTTTTCTTTGATCTCACACAATTATGGTTACTCTAGTTTTGTTTGATATAATTCGAGTACATTGTGCGTTGTTCTCATAAACAGATTTTTCATTTTGTGTGTGTGTGTGTGTGTGTGTGTGTGGGGGGGGGGGGGGGGGGGGGGGGGGGGGATAGGGGGACATGCATCTTCTCCTTCCAAGATTGTGTAGCCTGGGTCCCATGGCATTCTGGCATTTATTTTTGTTTATATCATAATGAAAAGAGTTTTGGCTGTTGCAATTGGATTAGTTTACCAGGAGTAATGTTTATACCATGACACTATCAGAGAGAAGCCAAAATCATCAACTTTGAAGAAAATTTATTGCTTGTAAAATTTCATGGTAGGAAAGGAAGGTTCCAAGCGAGTGTTATGAATGTCACACGCTCTCTCATTCAGTTTCCCGTCAAGGTGTCAATCGGCTCAGGCCCAGTGTTGATCGGGTTTGATCGGGCATGAGCCGGGCCAGGCTTAGACTGGAGGAGAGACGGGTCGGGCTTTTAAATGTAACCTCTAAATCCAGCCCTGACCTAGACCCGGCTAGCTTCGGGCTAGGCCGGGTTCGGGGTAAATCTGGGCCGAGCTGCGGGCTATCCAAATTTTTATAAAATATTATATATAATAAAGTTTTGTAGTTATACTATATTTATATGTATTTCTAACACAAAATTAAGTAGGTCTATTGGTTAGCTGGGAAAGTCTTAGAATATTAAGGAGGTCCTCGGTTCATATGCCCCCATATCCTTTACAAATATAATTTTTAATCTATATTTATGTAGATTGACAGGATTTTTACCGGGCCTGAAGAACTAAACCCAGCTTGGACCGGTATGGAGTACGGGTTGGGTCTACGGGCCTAAAATGCAAACCCAGCCCGAACCCGTTAAAGTATTGGGCCTGACCGGGTTGGCCCGTTGACCGGGCCGGCCCAACCCGGGTTTGACCGTGCCGGGCCCGGGCCGAGTTTCGAGCTGCCCGGCCCATTACACCTCTAGTTTCACGACCACAATTAAGAAATTTGTTGTTCACTGATTTTTCAGATGACTGATGACTACACGACCTTGAAAAATATTTGTTTGCATACACAGACCTAAATGTGGTTGAAGTAAGCAAGAGTTGGTAGGGTATAGGAAGCATAAGCTAAGGAGCTAGTGCATGAGGACGATTAATTAGCTACTTGCAATATAGGGATAACGCTAGGAAAAATGTATTTAGTTAGTGGATACAATGATTAAGACTAGTATATTTTGTTTTCAAGAAACTACATTGATACATAAGATTAATGTTCGAGATATCGGATATGGAGTTCATTTTGGTTTGGGTTTGATATATCGGATATATATCAGACGGTATATTGAAATATCGGGTACCAATGAATATATTGTATGTTATATATTATATAAACTCAGCATAATTTTTAATCTCCCATAGGTGCATAACTAACATATTCTTTACAAGCCACTAGTTCTAATCTTCCTCCATAGCTTTTCACCAATGAGTCCATTGGTATTCAAAATAACAAATTACTTCCCTAGCTAGGTCATACCAGATTCTTTAACCTACAATTTAACCCACAATTTCACCACAATCAGCCCTTCCATATCATTTGAAAAAAAAAGCAGCAGCAAACTAAGTTAAAAAGGAATTGAACTTCAAAAACTCTCAACAAATTAAATCACAATCAAAAGAAGGAAAAAAAAAAGGACTTAAAAAGGCAACAAATTCAGAATTAAAAAGAAAGCAACAGCAAAAAGAAGAAGCAACAAACTAAAAAAAAAAACTGAGATCTCTACTTCTTCTGCTGCTTATGCTTCCTCTTCTTCTTCTGCAAAAAAATTCAGAAGAACTTAAAAGAGGGTAGGGGGAGGGGGAGGGGGAGGGGGAGTGCTCGAGATCAAGGTTTAGGTTTAGTTAACGGGTCGGGTTCTAGTTGAACCTGATCCAACCCGACCAAAAAACCCATCCAATAGTTACAAAACTTATATTTTGAAATATCGGCTAATATCGGCCGATATATCGGGTTTTGACTGATATATCGGCCGATATTTTTCAAAACCATATATATCAAATATTTGGCTGATATATATCGTTCTGAGGCCAAAATGGTATATCCGCCAATAAATCGGCCGCTAATGCCGTTTTCTCGAACATAGCGTAAGATACGTATCGACATTGAAAAACTGAGTGTAAACTTTGGTATGCAGGAAAACAGTGAATCAAAATAGGTTGGAATAATGTGTATGAATACCGAAAGAAAGTAAATATTTGGTAGTGTAGATGGAATAGGGGATAGGATATTGTTGAAAAGTTTGTATGAAGGTAAGGTAAAATTAATTTTATTAGTACATAATACACTCTAAGAAGGTTTACATGAAATATTAAATGGCATTTTTAGGAGCATATGTATAGTTCTATTTAAGGATAACCAAAAAATGGTTATACATTGGAGGAGTCGTTGGAAAAGATTGTTATGAAATATTATGATTATGAGTACTGCATATATGTCATTATAGGGAACTAGGAAGTGAAGGGGAAGAGAATCATTTATTTTTGTATTGTCATTGACCTCATAATGGCATATAGTTTAGGAACAGAGGTGAACACTTATTTCATTTAGGATCATATCAAATACCACCCAAGTAGTTTCTTTCTTTACGAGGAAGGATGATAGGGTGAGAATAACATGGATTTGCACTTTTGCAGGCTTTGTTTTTTTGAACGTGTACCAATGGAGAAGCTCAGTCCATTAATGCTGCCCATTTGGCATGATTGTCAATGTGGTACAAAGTGACAATGTATGTATTGTACTATTGAGACCCAACAGTCGCATGAATGAACATATTGAACGTTCCTTGTTAACTAAGTAACGCCAGTCCTGTACATGTACACTTCAGTCTGAATGCTACGAGATTGTGTGTATTATTACAAACTATTTTTGACTGTATATCTTGGAAAAAGTTTAGGAATATTACAGAGATTGTAAGGTATTAGCAGATAACTTATGAAATGGCTTTAACATGTGATGCACATGCCAAATGTATATATATGTAGTGACTATGGCAGTCCTAAACAACTTAAAAAGAGAAGAGAGGGTAACACCAAAGAAATTCAGAATGTTAGCACTTACCTTCATGGCACTAAACATTTTAGGAACTATAATCTTGGCTATAAATAAATGAAATTAAACCTTCTTAGCATCAAATATGTGCAAAACATAATTTTGATGATAAAAGAAAAGTTCTGTTGCTTGTGTCTATTTACTTCATCAAGTGTGTGAGAAGCCTTAACACTAATCATGATTGATGTCTATACTTAACATATTGCTTTGCATCATGCTGCTTTTTTGCTGTGGCTATCATAGCAGGAAAGCTATCTCCTGTGTCAAGGATCTTTAGTTTCTCATGTATTTTGGATTTTAACCGTTATATGTTTCATATTTATCGAGTAGATGCTGGAGAACTTACCTCTATTTCTTCTTTCATTTGTTTAGTCGTACCTCTTGATGTGAAATTTATTCTGAATAAATAAGATGCATTCTCCCAGGATCCAGTTTATCAAGTCTAGGATTTTCTCTCAAAACAATGGCACCTATGCGTCGCAACAGAAAGGAAGGGACTTCTCAAATTGGGGGTGCAGTTACTTCAGGGCATGCAGACAGACTCGTGCAAGGGACTAATGACCACAGATCTGAGCAGATTAGTGCTGGACTGAGCTTGGGAGATACGTCCAATATCAGCTTGTCAGAGCACAATAAACCATCCTTCTCAGGAAAGCCGCATAATGAGCATGAGCCCCTTCTTCATAATGCTGTATCTACTTTGAGTTCATTAGAAAATAATCCCTCTGTTCATCCTTCAAAAGTATTGGAGAATGCGCTCTATGGAGGTGCCTCTTATTCAGGCCCTGTGGTGGAGAGTGAAGCAATGAGGAAATGGAAAGAGATGAAGCAGAATGGTTTCCTCTCTCATCCACATGGAGGCATGCCTACACAACCGACGGAACCTGTAAAGAAAAAACGAGTCAGAAGACAAACGCAGCAAAGGGATTTCCTTCCGTTACATGCACCTGGAGGCATGCCGATGCCACCTGGAGGCATGCTGCTGCCACCTCCGCAACATGGCAAGGGATATATTTTTCTCTCACATCCACCTGGAGGCATGCCAATGCCACCCTCACAATCCACCCAAGGTTCTAGTTTCCTCTCACATCCACAGAGAGTCACACTGATACCACCACCAGAATCTGGAAAGCAAAATGACGCTAAACAATCTAAAAGAAAGGAAGCTGATCTCAAGAGGAATACAGATACAGCAAAGAGAGAACAGGCTGACAAGTTCAGGAGTGCTCCTCCTAGTGGATTGCTTTCTGGGTTAAATATTGGCCTCATCCGGCGTATCAGGAATCAGAAAGAGGTTCGAGCCTTTTTGGAAGCCGTGGTACAACCTGAAAAAACTGATGCTCAAATTCAAAATAAATTGATAATTCAAGTGCACAGTGGGAGTGAGGGAAACAAGGATCCAGCAGTAGATCAGAATCAATTCACCCAACCCATCAATAGGACGTCCATTCTTCAAGTTTCTGAGCAGAGAGACAAGATAATAGCATCAGATAATGCTGAAGAGAGGTTCCATCCACAAAATGTTGTCACTTCACCTAGGTTATCTGTTTCCAATAAGAGATTGACATCGTCAGTAACTGCACCTGCAAATATTGCTAGCAGGCCATATGGGGCTGATTTCACTGCAAAACAAGCTCCATCTTTGCCGTTGAGCTCTGAATGGAGGAGCAAACGACTTGAATCCAATGATGATGTAGATATTATCCGTGGTGAAAGCACTACTGGTTCTTTATGTGTGTTGGATCACAATAAAAAATTGCCATCAACTGTAACTACACCTTCAGAGATTGTTACCAAGGCATGTGGAAGTGATTTTTCTGTCGAACAAGATAACATGTTCTCCCTAACCAAGAAAGGTCTTTCTTAAAAAATTCTCTTGCTATTCTTTTATTAGCTCATCGGCCATGACCATCATGAGAAATGTTATCCTATGCTCTTTGATTAGTTGTCACCTTATTAGGTGATCAGGTGATATAGAAAACCCGTGAAATTTTAGCATGCCAAGAAGAGTTTAACTTGGATGCTTGCTGTTGTCAGGCGCCACGTATGCCTTTCAGTGGTTGGAGTTTCTTCATAAGGACATCAAAGGGCGCCTAGCAACACTGAGACGCAGCAAGGAAAGAGTAAAAGAAATAATTTACAGAAGATTGCCTGATTTGGCATCCTCAGAATTCCCTCACTGGGAAGCTCGCTCCATGTTTTGGCAACTCTCTGGTGCACATTGTTTCTCACGATGGATGGGTATGTTCAGTAAGTTCTATGCCAAGCTTTGCGCGGATGAGAAACTGCTGGTGAGTAAGAAAACAATAATGTGGCCGGTCCAAACTTTTTTGAGGCGTTAATTTTATCCTTTTGACTTCTACCTATAAAACATAACTGTCTATAATTTTCTCATTTTGGATAATTTTATAATTTTTCATCCCAGTATCAATCATAAGATGAGTTTAGCATCCGTGAATATGGCTTCATTTGGATTTAATATTGTAAATAGTTCATTGTGGATATTTAAGTACTAATCTCTAGAATATGTTGCTCATGTTGGTGAACTGTCTAAGACTGAGTTCATCAACATGCATAAATTTCACTGCTATGTTGTCTTGGGATATTAGTTGATGAATTTGTGCCTACATAAAAACCAGAAATAATTTGAGAGTTTTTTCACCGACTCAAATACTTTGGATAACTTGATATGTTAACTCGAATCAATCATTCATTCTTCATATATGTATTTCTGATTATTCATAGGAGATGTTTTTGATGTAAGATAATGCCTTTATGCCAGGAGAAGTCGTCCCAAGAGATCCAGGTAATGCTTCTCCAGTGCGAATCAGGCCTCAGATATGTCAAAAGAGATGAATTGCAGCAAGCACGGCAGTTTGGTTTACCACAACATTTCAGGTCTGTCAATTGTTGACTATCCTTCAGTACAAGCCACATCTGTTTTACTGGTCTGTTTTGTATTTTGTCTTGTCTCACCAAAGATCCACTATAGTTCTCTCTTGAGATTACATTATGTTTGTTGGATTGCTTACAATGTTAGCCTCGAACTATATTTTGCTACCTCAACAAAGTGGTCTTTGTTCCCAGAAGATCCACAAAAGCAGAGGATTTGTCCGCACTACAGGCAGCTGCAGCTGCTATCTATTCCACTTGCAGCTTCGTTGCGAGAAAGAGTGACGCAAAGGATGCAAAGGATCCATAGGCTCATGCAAGCCTGTCTTTCTGTTTCCATTCTTTTCTCTGGGTGTAGGAAATGCTGACAGTTTACTTTTTCCAAGTGCAACTATTAGAGCCTCTTTCTTATTGTTTCAATTTTTTAGTCTCCAGACTGTTGTCAATTTGATAGTTCATGTGTATCCCACAATTTTCTTCTGTAGTTAAGAGGGATTGGGTTGATGTAGGGAACGTGGTGATGATGTTCCTACTTTCTTTTTGTTCTTAACATTCTAGCAGACTCGTCAACGGTCTTCCTTCTTGTTGCATCCAAATCCGCCATTTTCATCTTCATTTGTTGTCTTTTTGTTTGTCTGTGTGATCTAGTCATGCAGTGGCAAAGGAGAGCATGAAAGTTGCCCGAAAATGGGAATGGCAGTGAAATCCGTTGTTCTATGATCAAGGAAGATTGATGTCTATTTCTTCTTAGTATGGCTTTGAACAAAATAGTTCATCTGACTGTTCAATTGGCATTCTTCTACCTGTTTCCATATTCTGATCATGTTTCTTGGCTGCAATGTTTCTTGCACCCAACTTGGGAATTACTACCGACTTTTGCATATTGCAAAGGCCCCTCTGAATGAGAAAAGTTACTCTCTGTGCCAATGGAGGAACTAATTTGCTAGGCGTTGAATTGCATTTATTTTATTTTATTTTATTTTTAAGACAAAACTTGTAACTCCGAATAGAATTTGACAGGCTGGTCTCGACTAAACCAATTTGAGAAATTGGTGTCAAAATCAGTAGTCCTAATAGAAAAAATATTACTTAGATATAAAAATTTACACAAAACAATATTCCCATGAGTTATGGGAAACCTATTCACCCAAAATATGTGGTTATATTAATTTTCCATGAAAATAAATTGGATGTAGTTCAAGTTCGATCAAGTTTGGGTTAAAACCATGGGTAAATTAAATTTTTTCCTTCCTTTTTCCATTTTTTTTTCCATTGCTTTTGTCTTTTCTTTTTATCTTTTTTCGTTTTTGTTTTCTTTTTGTTTTCATTTGTTTAGTTTTTCTTCTTCTATTTTCTTTTTTTTATTTTCTTTTATTTGGGCTGTGTCTTGTCGATTGGAGTGTGTTTGGGTTAGGTTTAGCTCGGATCGTTTTTCTTTTTTCTTTTTTGGGTTAGGTCTGATTCGGATGAGGGTGTGTTTGAGTTAGGTTCAATTCGGATCGGGTCATAAAAATTAATCTATAATAAGTAAAAAAAAATATGATGTCAATATAATATGAATCATGTTATCTAGAATATGAGCCTATCACCATAACCAATTATGTTATAAAAAGGCACAAACAAAGAATAACAACTATTAAATATATTTAATCATCAACAAAAAATGTTGTATTTTTATGAGCTATATGAGCTACTAGTCACGTTAACGTATATTGCACGTAAAAAAAACTATATTATTATTAAAAAAGTTAATTAAATTTTAAATTATATTAAAATATTTTAAATATAATTTTAATATAATTTTAATATAATTTAATTATAATTTGTTATAAATATGTTTTTGAATTTTCGTTATGTTTTAATTAGATAATATCATATAGTTAGTTTAATAAATTTTAAATATAATTTAAATTTAAAATATATTTTATCATTTGTTATATATTTTTGTTATTTTTTTTCTCTCAAATATGTGAGAAAAGAAAACACGTTGTAGTTATATTTTTAATTTTTTTAATTAATTGATTGATGATATACGTACAATTTAGACGGTTCAATTTGAAGTCGGTTATAACCCGTATTATATTAGTAGAGATATATTCCTCGAAATATTTATATATTTGTTGCAAGTAGTTGTAACTATCAGATTGATTGTGCTTAACCAACCGATAGAGATATACTTATCTCTTTGACATTATGTGTAATTAGGGTCATTTTTAGCATTCTGTTTACTTATCTACTTATGAATAAGTCTACTTAATATTATATTTATCCAGTATTTACATAAATATATTTCTCTTCAGTAGAAATTAAATAACTACTTAGATTTTTATTAATAATTTAATTTATTTACTAACGAGTGTATTTGTTTACACAATTATTTATCCGATATTCCTTCATAACAATTTAGAACTTTTTATTTTAGAAATAGAATAAAATTTAGAAAATCAAAAATTCTGAAATAGGGGGTTTACAATACTTCTTGGGAGGATGATAGCGTGATTGTGAGCCTTTATGTGGTATAGGTACATGATGATAACATGTTGCAGTGAGGTGGAGAGATAAATTGTAAGTGGATGATAACAACGTTCTCAATATGCATTTTTTTTATAATAGCCAAAGGCTAGATGATGATTACAAGATGTAATTACACACATGGCCGTTTCTGAGTATATGCAAGTTGTGCGATCAACATGACCCCCAAAGTCGAAAAGTCCCAAAAATTTAACCTCAGCATATATTATTAATATGAAATCTCAATTTTTAGATTTAGGCCTTCCTATTTTTTAGATACTGCAGTAACATAACTCTTAGAATGTTAAAAATAAATATCCATTTTTTAAGAATGGTTAAAGAGACCATGTTTATTATTTGTACAAGATCCTTAGGATGCTAGAAACGGCCATAATTACACAATAAAACAAAGAAATAAGTATATATCTATTAGTTGGTTGAGCACAATTAGTCATTTAGTTACAACTAATTGCAACAAATATATAAATATTTCGAGGAATATATAGTTCCTAAAAATATAACATATTTTGTTGATGATTAAATATATTTAATAGTTGTTATACTTTATTTGTGACTTTTTATAGCGTAGTTGGTTAAGGTGATAGGCTCGTATTCAAGAGAACATGGTCCAGATTATATTGACACAGTAATTTATTTTACTTATAAATTAATTTTTATGATTCGATCTGAATCTAAGCTATATGTCTAATCCGAACCAAACCTAACCCATAAAAGAGGGATCCGAGCTAAACCTGACCCAGACGCACTCCGACCAGTACAGGACCCAACTCCAAAAAAAATATATATATATATGTAGAAGAAGAAGAAAAACTAAACAAATGAAAAAAATAAAAAAGATAAAGATAAAGACAAGACAAAAGCAACCAAAAATGGAAAAACAAAAAGAAGAAGAATAAGAAATTAATATACCATATCTGTCTCAGAGATGCACTCCAAACCTCCAAAAAGTATTAATATAAATAAGAAATGATGTCAAACTAACCCAAAATTTTTCCATAGATGTAAAGTATTCCAAGAACTTTGGCCAAAGAGAACACTGGAAGTAGGAAGCCACTAGGAAGAATGCTGCACATTCTTAGTTCTATGTACGACAATGGTAGCTAGTACACTTTATTCATTGTAATATATATTTTAAAAAAATTACTAAAATGTATTCGAACCAAATCAATCAACAGATGGACCTTATATATTTTTACTATTTTATTTTATTGTTTGTTATACTTAGAATTTTTTTTCTTTATCGAAAATAGAATGATGAAAATGAACTATTGTATTGGTTGGAGATAGAATGATGAAATAATAAGATGATAGAAATGAACTATTGTATTGATTGGAGATGGAATAATGAAATAATAAAAATGATGAAAATGAGTTATTAGTAAACATAGTGGAAAATAATTGCTCAAAATATTTATTTTTTTGTTAATTTTAAATATGTTGTGCTCAAATACAAAAACGATCAGTCTAGCCGAGCCAAATCGAATCGAACGAAGTGAATCAGTTTCAAAACCGAACCGACCGGTTGATTAATATAATTCGGTTGTCATTATTTTACAACCGAATAATTTTAATTTAGTTGTAGTTGTGACCAAATTGGTCGACGCACACCCCTAGTAGAATAGATGGAATAGCCAGGATGAAGGGTTTGTGTACAGTTTCTACATGAATTAATTCTGAAACATGTGCATACATTTTCCAACGTGGACCTATGCTAGTCAATAAGCTTTAATAGATTTTGGGCTAAGTAGCACTTAGATCTTGAATTTTATATTAGTAGCAGTTTTAGTCTTGACATATATAATTGAAATTTTTGGATCCTAAAGTTTTTCTTTTGGATTACTTTTTTCTATTCTATACTGAATATGAATACAAGAACAATAATCAGAAAAGAAGAATATAATGGAATAAAGTAAATTAAAAATAAAAATAAAAATTCAGATCCAAACTTTCAAGTCAAATTGGACATGTGATTGACTTAAACCTCAGGATATACACACTAATTAGTCCATAGATATTTTGTAAATGTGCATAAAATAGAGTTTAGTTGGTATATTTATTCAATGTACATACAACCTAGCATGTATTCACTGAAAATGTTTTAATGTAACAACTGTTGCCGTGGTGTAGTGGTTATCACGTTAGTCTTACACACTAAAGGTCCCCAGTTCGATCCTGGGCGGCAGCATTCCTCTTCCTTTTTTTTAATTTACAAAGTTTAATTACTTAATTTTATTTTTCTAACATTTTAAGAATTTTTTTGCTGTTTTTTTTTTGACTTTCCGGCATAACGCACGGGACCTGACATAAGGCTCGGCATCATTTCTCTTTTTTAATTTACAAAGTTTAATTACTTAGTTTTAATTTTCTAACATTTTAAGAATTTTTTTTGCTGTTTTTTTTTTTGACTTCCCGGCATAACGTACGGGACCTGACATAAGGCTCGGGACTTTTTTGCATACTGCATTTCATGTCTTTGGATCCACTGTCCTCAAACTTCCACCATTTATAAATGAAAGAAACAATACATCCCCCGTGGCTCGATCACTGACATTCTGCCATCCAGCCGGAATCTTATACCTCTCCTCGGTAACCACAAGAGTCACTCGAGTTCGGTTAATTTTTTGTGTGTTACTGTTGTTATATTTTAGGTAACCAATATGAAATTGGTAAAATCCGATTTCAACCAATTTGGTACATTTTCTTTGGAGAGGATTCAAATGTAATGTATGTACATACTCTGCTTCTAAGCTTATATATAGAACTAAAACTTTGACCTAGAGGCGAGTATTCGGTTTATTCGGTTTCAACCGAACCGAAATAGTCAAAACCGAATAAACTGAAATTCTAAAAATCTAAAATCGAAACCGAAGCGAAATTAGCTAAAACTCAAACCAAACTGAATAAGCTATTCGATTTTTTTGGTTTATTCGGTTTGTTCGGTTGGACTATTGATATTGTTTATGGATCGGACCCAAAGTTGATATCGTGATTAAATTATAATTTATACACACAGTTGTTGTATTTCAAGTTGTACACAAAATTGTGCTTCAAAACATATACATAGAATTGTTATTTTTGAAATATATACATTTTTAATCTCAAAACATGCATAAAACTAGAATATTTATATAATTGTACAAATTTTATTTGGTTTTCAGTTTGGAACCGAAATCGAAATCCAAAACAGAAAAAAAAAAATAGTATTTTAAAATCGAAACCGAATCGATTTTTTTTCTTCAAATCGAACCAAATTTCTTATTCGATTTGGTTCAGTTCGATTCGATTCGATGTTCACCCCTACTTGGACCTAAGTGCCTAACGAGTTCGAACTCAAATTACTCAACGATGAATTCTTCTGGTACAATAAAACAAACATAACAAAATATAATTGAGTTTTAAGACGACACAAGATTAAAGGTTATCACATTTTCGCAGTTCAAAAACCTCTCAGACCGTCTCATAGCCCTCTTTAGGTCCAAAGATTAATTGGCTTTCTCAGTTTGTCAACCCTTGGATTCAGAATTCTATGATTTAGCTAACATTCTTCTCCTTCTATTTTTGAGTTTCTGAAAGAGAGAGAGAGAAATAAATAGAGTTAGCCAGAGACATATATATATATATATATATATATATATATATATATATATATATAAAATCTGAAATGATCGCTCCCACTATGGTCTTATTAACGTGCTTGGACACCCAATGTGCCATGCTTGTCATGGATTTTCAGGTCGAAAGCAAGGACCTGATACCTCCCCACCCTGCTGAAAAATCTAAAGAGCAAGTCCCAATCCCACTCCCCATTAGGCGCCGCCCGCCTGATCTCCCAATGTGCCATGCTTCCCTCGCTCCCAAGCTTACCCTGCAAGGATCAATTTTCTAAACAAAGGTTGGAATCCCCTTGGCCCAAGGGCAAATCCATCTTCGGTTCGCAAATCTTGTAATGACCCATTCCGTTCAAGCGGACAGTCGATTAAAACGGCGCAAGTGCAACGACCCGATCCGCTTTGTCCAGCGAGAAGACTCGTTTGAGGCAAATGATTCCCAGACTTGGCCCTTCAAGAGTTCCGGCTTAGGCTTTCAAAGGCTCGCTCGGAGTATCGCTCGACCGAGGCGAATCATCGCTAAGGTGGGTGGCTACGATGAACTTGTCTTTGCTTAGCCAGCACACTTAAATTATGGACGATACGTGCTAGTCGCTAGGTGAATCAGCCCCTGCATGCTAATAAAGAATACAACGCACCTAGCTAAGGGAATAATCCCAACTTGTATTGCTTGTGTTAGAACATGAAAATGAAACTTTGCTTATATATAGACCCTCGCTTGCTACCTTTGCCTTGTGCAAGTAGACCCCGCTATGCCTCGAGTAGATCATCATGTACTCTTCGTAGTGCACTGTTCACTTGTTTACACTGCACGTCCCTAGATTACGTCGCTCTGTATGTCCCTTTACGGTTTCACCCCTCGCCTTACCCATAGGCCGTGCCAAACGTAAATGCTTATGTTTTCATAAATGCATGCTTGCCTGCTTATATGTAGTTTGTACTCGTTGCCTCGTTGCAATGCTTGCCACACAAATTATGCCACAAATCAAGTAACACTATCCGTATCGTGCATGCATCTAGTTAGCCAGAAGACTATCAAATAATTCTTCTGTGCAATGTGAACTTGCAAGTATCCGGGACTGTTGGGTCGCCAAGGCAGTCCCCGTACCAGGCAGTTTGAGTTCTTGGTGATGCCGTTTGGGTTGACCAATGTCCCGGCGGTGTTCATGAACCTGATGAACAAGGTGTTTCATCAGTACCGGGACCAATTTGTTGTAGTCTTCATTGATGATATTCTGATATATTCTAAGACCCCAGAGGAGCATGAGCAGCACTTGAGGATAGTTCTGGAGACCCTCAGGAAGGAGAAGCTGTATGGCAAGTTATCGAAGTGTGAATTCTTCCTTGACAATGTTGAATTTCTTGGGCATGTTATTATAGGAGATGGAATCTCGGTGGACCCGAAGAAGATTTCAGTAGTTGAATCGTGGTCTACCCCGAGTTCAGTAGCATAGATCAAGAGTTTCCTTGGATTGGCAGGCTACTACCGAAGGTTTGTTCAGGACTTTTTTAGATTTGCAGAGCCGATGACTAGACTGACCAGGAAGGACGTGGAATTCGTCTGGACTGAGGATTATCAGTCAGCATTTGAGGAGCTAAAGAGGAGGTTGACTACAACTCCCATCTTGACATTGCCATCAGGAGCAGGAGGATTTTCCATTTACAGTGAGACATCAGGAAAGGGTTTGGGTTGTGTGTTACAGCAGCACGGGAAGGTGATTGCCTATGCTTCCAGGCAATTACGCCAACATGAGAAGAACTACCCTACCCATGACTTGGAGTTGGCAGCGGTTATCTTTGCTCTCAAATTATAGAAATACTACTTGTATGGAGAGAGAGTGGAGATCTTCACAGACCATAAGAGCTTGAAGTACGCGTTTACACAAAAAAAGCTCAATATGAGGCAGCGGTGATGGTTGGAGCTGATGAAAGACTTCGACATTTTCTTGCAGTACCATCCAGGGAAGGCCAACGTAGTCGCGGATGCCTTGAGCGTGTATCCCGTGGCTATGTGCTTGACTAGAGACAAACATTTATTGGCAGATCTTGACAGTTTGCGCATTGAGGTATTAATTCCTGGAGTCGCAACACAGATGTGGGGACTTCAGGTACAGTCGGAGCTGATGGACCGGGTCATAGCCGGACAGTATAAGGATGAGTCTCTGAGGAGCATCAGAGTACATGTCCAGATCGGGTTGGCAGAGGACTTTATCGTCGCAGATGATGGATCATTACGACACGGTACCAGATTATGTGTACCGAGAGGAGCATTGTGCGAGGAGATTCTGCAGGAGGCGCATCATTCTCAATACTCTATGCATCTAGGTACCAACAAGATGTATAGAGACATGAGAGAGCATGTATGGTGGTATGGCATGAAGCGGAAGGTAGCTAGCTTCGTGTCCAGATGCTTAGTTTGCCAGCAGGTCAAGACGGAGAGACAGAGGCCGGAAGGATTGCTTCAGCCTTTGCCCATTCCGGAGTGAAAATAGAAACATGTGACCATAGATTTTTTATCGGGACTTTCGCGTTCTCCAGGAGGTAAAGATGCGATTTGGGTCATCGTGGACAAGGTGACCAAATCAGCCCACTTTCTGCCATTTAAAGTGGGTACATCTACGGAGAAGCTAGCGGAGATGTATGTGCGCCAGATTGTCAGATTGTACGGTGTTCCAGTGAGCATAGTCTCGGATTGGGATAATAGCTTCATGTCCTACTTCTGGAGGAGTTTGCAGGCTAGCTTGGGCACTCAGCTCAAGTTCAGTACCGCTTATCACCCTCAGACTGACGGACAGTCGGAGAGGACTATTCAGACTCTTGAGGATATGCTATGCACCTGTATTTTGGATCTTGGAGGTTCTTCGGAGGATCACCTTCACTTTGTAGAGTTTTCATACAACAACAGCTACCAAGCCAGCATCGAGATATCACCATTCGAGGCGTTGTATTGACAGAGATGCCGCACTCCGTTATCCTGGGATGATGTCGGTGACAGAGCTTTATTAGGACCAGAGATGGTAGTGGATGCAGTCGAGAAGGTGAATCTTATCAGGGATAGACTTCGAGTGGCGCAGGACAGGCAACAGCATTGAGCCGATAGCCACCAGAGACCTTTGGAGTTTGAGGTATAGCTTTAGTTTTGTTTTGCTTGTGTTTAATTGTTGTTTGTTAGAGTGCTAAGGTTGTATTTCATGCTAGGTTGATGGTCTAGTTTTCTTGGGGATTTCTCCGACACGTGGCACGATTCGTTTCAGTGGAGGCGGTAAACTTAGTCTGCGATTCATCGGACCTTTCAGTATTCTTGAGAGGGTCAGTACAGTTGCATACAGACTAGACTTACCACCTGCATTGGAGGGAGTGCACAACGTATTTCACGTATCGCATCTGAGACGGTACGTGGCAGATCCTAGTCATGTGTTGGATCACTCGGAGATAAAGGTGTGCCCTACTCTTAGCTATCCAGAGCAGACAATGGAGATTCTGGATCGGAAAGAGAAGGTGTTGAGGAACCAGATGATTCCTTTTGTGCGCGTCGCGTGGAGGCATCACTTGCCAGGAGAGAGTACCTGGGTGCGAGAGGCTGAGATGCGCGAGCGATATCCATATCTGTTCGAGCCGTGAGATATAATTCTTTCTTGCATTGTATTGTTTGCTTTTGGTAGTTTGTTTCTTCCTTAATTTTGAGATAAAATTTTTCTAAGGTGGGTAGGATTGTCACCCTGACATTTTTACTCAAGGATAGTTTAGTAATTGACATCGGTAATTTAATTTTAGGATGTATTGTATTTAAATATTGTGCATGCATGATTAATTAATTATTGTATTATTTATTGATTGTTAGTTATAGATTTATTTTAGACTTGTGTAGTAGACCTAATCCATTTATTAGATGCATAAACCAACATTTTGGATGAGTTTAATTTGAGCCCATGAATTAGGCCATGGATTAGGAGGTTGTATTTATTAGTGAAACCATTAGACTAGAACCTTCCCTCCCTAATTAATTTCTTCATGAGAGGCCCCAAGGGGTAAATGAGATATTTTATACTAGCATGGAGAGGGTATATGGCTGGCCCTAGAGTGAGGAGAGAGAGTGCTCATTTTACTTTTCATTTTCCAATTCCTTTAGATCTACATTCTTCCCTCTTCCAATTTCCTTCCTTTCCCTCATCATTCCTCCACCAATTCTTCACAAATTCCTTCTCTAATTCTTTATTTGAGGCTTCTACATCAAGGATCTACAAGAAGGAAGTAAGGAGCAAGGAGGAGGAGGCTAAGATCTACAAGGAGAGGAGCTACTTTGTATTTGGGGACTTTTTATTAGAAATCTATCTCCCAATAGGTATATTTCAGTTTTTCTCTTATAATAGACTCTAGATCTGAGATTTAACCATGAGAAACTAACCCATATGCATAGGCTACCCATAAAAATTGGTTTTAGGTTCATCGGAGACCTACGATGGAAGTTATGTGCATTTTGGTGCCAATTTTGGGAGAATTCTGAGATTGGCACAATGTAGTGTTGTCATTTGGTCTAATAGATCAATATGACATATAATTGTTTGTTTGTTTGTGAATAGTGTCATATCCACAATTGGATACGTGTAGGCCGTATCTCGTCAATTTGACGAAACGGGTTAATTTTGGGTATTTTCCTCCGACACGGGGCCTTGTGCATATTATATTGTGACACGGACACGTAGTTAATCTAATTACTATACGTATTGCTCATAATTAGTGTATTAGACTTGCTCGTGTCCTCCGAGATGCGTTTGTTATGTATTGGAGCTGTATCGCAAGCGTATCATAGAGTTTGTGTGATACGGGTGCGGTGCACTCCACGTGTTTAATGTTTTGCCTTTAATTCTATACGTACAAGTGTATTTATATATTTATATGATATTTAGGTGTTATATATATGTATATTATAGTGTATATGAGTTTGTGTATATGTGTGTGTCTATGTGTGTGTATATATATATATATATATATATATATATATATATATATATATGTGTGTGTGTGTGTGTGTGTGTGTGTGTGTGTGGTTGTATATGTGTGAGTGTGTGTCAGTGCAAGGGGAAGAGTAGCTCGAGTGGCATTTCAGTGTCAGCAATGTAACACCCCGTTCCGCTCAAGCGGACTGCCGACTCAATCGGCAAAAGTGCAACTGTCCCGACCCGCTTTGCCTCAATCAAGAAGCAAAAGATATCCAGACTTGTCCCTACAGGAATCCGGCTTAGGCTTTCAGAGGCTCGCTTGACGTATCGCTCTACCGAGGCGAATCATCGCTAAGGTGGGTGGCTACGGTAAACTTGTCTTTGCTTAGCCAGCACACATAAAATCTGGAATATTCATGCTAGTCGCTAGGTGATTCACCCCCTGCATGCTAATAAATCCAACGCACCTAGCTAAGGGAATAATCCCAACTTGTATTGCTATGCTAGAACATGGAAAATGGAATACTGCTTATATATGTTCAGACCCTCGCATGCTAAGTCCCTAAACGGTTTCAACTCTCGGCTTACCTTCGGGTCCGAGCAACGTGCCTGCTTATGTTCCTTAGAAACGCATGCTTGTCTGCTTGAATATTGCCTTGTTTTCATCCAAATCCGGGAGACTACTAAGTAGTCGTTCCGTACATGTTTGACCCTGCAAGTATCCTGGACCGTTAGGTCACCTGGCAGCCCCGAACCAGGGGAATGCATCAAGCAAGTTATTCACTGTACAGATTCAAGTATCTCTTGTACTCGTGTTCTTGTGTGCACTCGTGTTCTCTTGTTCTAGTGCACTCTTGTTCTCGTGTATCTCGTGATAATTGATTGACCCAAAAGAAAGTGCATGTCGCGGACAACTCGAAAACGAGGTATAGTTCCACGGACGGTCACCGGGGCACTAGGACCGATCCGATCCGGATGGAACTCACGTTATAGTACAGTCCATTATGCTGGACGAGATGGCATGCAGCGCTCCTTGTTCTTTCGTTGCATACCATTCTCTCCAGTGACTGAACCGTATTGTACAGTCCATTGTGCTGGACGAGATGGCATGCAGCACTCCTTGTTCTTTCGTTGAATACCATTCTCTCCAGTGACTGAACCGTATTGTATAGTCCATTGTGCTGGACGGGATGGCATGTAGCATCCCTTGTACTTTTGCTGCATACCATTACCGCCAGTGACTATCGTCCTTTATGGCTATGCCAGCGACTCCTGTTCATATAGATAAGTCATCCTCGCTTAGCGGCTATCCACGTGCGAGTCACTGTATCGCATCAAGAACAACTAAACACCTGAACGATCCTGTTAAAAATGACCCTCGTGTTTGCATATGCTTGCTTCCTGAATGCTTATACTTGTCCTTGCGTGAATTAACATGTTTGCCTTAATGTTTGCCTTGGACAGGGAAGGAGATGGTAAGTTGGTAAGTCTCGCCGTGTTTCCTCAAACATCGCACGGCGCACTGCCCGACACGTTAGGCTATTCAATATCTGCATGAAACTGATCCTAAGGCAACTAGAAAGATAACTTAATAGTTGTGCACGAAACCTGTATTACGTGTTTGGATTTGTCGAGCGGGCGAGTAGCTTCCCCACCAGTGCATTCAATGTACTGATAATCCACCAGTTTGTGTGTAGGGTGCGGAAGAACCTCGTTCGGTGCGGATGCCTCCAACGTGCGTGCTAAGGCGTGGATATCACTCCGAAGCAACGGTGCGTCCGGAACTGAAGCACATATACAAGACATAAGTTGTGAACATCGCCTGAACATCGTCCCTACAATCATTCCACAATTGTAGCCACTTGGCACGCTTTTACTGTTTCAGAGAGAGACTTGAGCGACTTGTAATCTCGGCTATACGCCGCCTGTAACACATATTTATATCAATAAAAAGAGCTTGCTTTACTTCAAACTTGTGTTTCAATGCTTCCGCTATATTTGTCAACTCAGAGAACCTGTTATCGATCGCCTATGCGTTCATGACTCCGCTGCACTCGGACAATCTGTGCGACTCTGTGGCTTAGAACTCTTGCCGCCAGCCAATGAACCATGGCCTTGCACGGGCGCGGTTCACGCTCGTGCGGCATCACGCCCGGATGGGTAAAGCGATCGTTCCGCGGGAGCGCTGGCGAGGGTGATTCCCGCCTAGCGGGAACGGCCGATTAGCCTGCGGGAGATCGGGGCGTGACATGTTGGTATCAGAGCCTGGCTTCTACGCCTTTGGACTTTGATTCGATATCTCTGTTTCAAAAGCTCGTTCGTGGGTTATGTGCATGCTCTCTCTCAATGCCTCGATGGGATGTTCCAACAATAAGTCTAAATACTTTCAAAATGCGTTTTGAATGATAGGATTGCTTGTCTGGTTGTATGCTGCGAGTGGCCTTTGAGCTAACCTGTGCGAACCTTTTGAGAGTATCGCTAGTAGCTTGTCCGATTTTCACTAACCCTAAGTTTGGTTGAATGCATCTATTCGAGGGACGCCTTGAACTAGTGCACCATCCAAGACTTAGAAAAAGGTGAAACTCGAGTGCTGAGACTTCGCTATCACTAAGCTGGTTGACGTGTTCACGCAAGAGGGGCCCTTCGAAAGTGCGCACGATCCAGTCTAAGCGATATGTTGATTTCGACGCTTGTGCAAGTGAATATCCAACTGAACAAGTACAAACGACTTGTCTAGGATTGCCTCAACCCTAGATTGCTGCTTGTCCTCAGTAAGTCTCGAGGACGAGACTTCTTCTGAGTTGGGTAGGATGTAACACCCCGTTCCGCTCAAGCGGACTGCCGACTCAATCGGCAAAAGTACAACTGTCCCGACCCGCTTTGCCTCAATCAAGAAGCAAAAGATATCCAGACTTGTCCCTACAGGAATCCGGCTTAGGCTTTCAGAGGCTCGCTTGACGTATCGCTCTACCGAGGCGAATCATCGCTAAGGTGGGTGGCTACGGTGAACTTGTCTTTGCTTAGCCAGCACACATAAAATCTGGAATATTCATGCTAGTCGCTAGGTGATTCACCCCCTGCATGCTAATAAATCCAACGCATCTAGCTAAGGGAATAATCCCAACTTGTATTGCTATGCTAGAACATGAAAAATGGAATACTGCTTATATATGTTCAGACCCTCGCATGCTAAGTCCCTAAACGGTTTCAACTCTCGGCTTACCTTCGGGTCCGAGCAACGTGCCTGCTTATGTTCCTTAGAAACGCATGCTTGTCTGCTTGAATGTTGCCCTGTTTTCATCCAACTCCGGGAGACTACTAAGTAGTCGTTCCGTGCATGTTTGACCCTGCAAGTATCCTGGACCGTTAGGTCACCTGGCAGCCCCGAACCAGGGGAATGCATCAAGCAAGTTATTCACTGTACAAATTCAAGTATCTCTTGTACTCGTGTTCTTGTGTGCACTCGTGTTCTCTTGTTCTAGTGCACTCTTGTTCTCGTGTATCTCGTGATAATTGATTGACCCAAAAGAAAGTGCATGTCGCGGACAACTCAGAAACGAGGTATAGTTCCACGGATGGTCACCGGGGCACTGGGACCGATCCGATCCGGATGGAACTCACGTTATAGTACAGTCCATTGTGCTGGACGAGATGGCATGCAGCGCTCCTTGTTCTTTCGTTGCATACCATTCTCTCCAGTGACTGAACCGTATTGTACAGTCCATTGTGCTGGACGAGATGGCATGCAGCGCTCCTTGTTCTTTCGTTGCATACCATTCTCTCCAGTGACTGAACCATATTGTATAGTCCATTGTGCTGGACGGGATGGCATGTAGCGCCCCTTGTACTTTTGCTGCATACCATTACCGCCAGTGACTATCGTCCTTTATGGCTATGCCAGCGACTCCTGTTCATATAGATAAGTCATCCTCGCTTAGCGGCTATCCGCGTGCGAGTCACTGCATCGCATCAAGAACAACTAAACACCTGAACGATCCTGTTAAAAATGACCCTCGTGTTTGCATATGCTTGCTTCCTGAATGCTTATACTTGTCCGTGCGTGAATTAACATTTTTGCCTCAATGTTTGCCTTGGACAGGGAAGGAGATGGTAAGTTGGTAAGTCTTGCCGTGTTTCCTCAAACATCGCACGGCGCACTGCCCGACACGTTAGGCTATTCAATATCTGCATGAAACTGATCCTAAGGCAACTAGAAAGACAACTTAATAGTTGTGCACGAAACCTGTATTACGTGTTTGGATTTGTCGAGCGGGCGAGTAGCTTCCCCACCAGTGCATTCAATGTACTGATAATCCACCAGTTTGTGTGCAGGGTGCGGGAGAACCTCGTTCGGTGCGGATGCCTCCAACGTGCGTGCTAAGGCGTGGATATCACTCCGAAGCAACGGTGCGTCCGGAACTGAAGCACATATATAAGACATAAGTTGTGAACATCGCCTGAACATCGTCCCTACAATCATTCCACAATTGTAGCCACTTGGCACGCTTTTACTGTTTCAGAGAGAGACTTGAGCGACTTGTAATCTCGGCTATACGCCGCCTGTAACACATGTTTATATCAATAAAAAGAGCTTGCTTTACTTCAAACTTGTGTTTCAATGCTTCCGCTATATTTGTCAACTCAGAGAACCTGTTACCGATCGCCTATGCGTTCATGACTCCGCTGCACTCGGACAATCTGTGCGACTCTGTGGCTTAGAACTCTTGCCGCCAGCCAATGAACCATGGCCTTGCACGGGCGCGGTTCACGCTCGTGCGGCATCACGCCCGGATGGGTAAAGCGATCGTTCCGCGGGAGCGCTGGCGAGGGTGATTCCCGCCTAGCGGGAACGGCCGATTAGCCTGCGGGAGATCGGGGCGTGACAAGCAAAGGGAGTCTCATCAGTAGGGGATGGACTGTGCATTCATTCAATGGTCAACTGCAAGGAGGGGAGACTCGAGGTAGCTGCAAAGTAGCAGCATGATCAGGCATTCAATAGTGAAGCACTGTGCAGTCGGGTATCGATGTACATCATAATATAGGAAGTCAGCATGCAGCAGATTGCATCGAGGAGCACAGCTTGTGCAGTCCTTAATTTGGTGCAGCAGTGTACGTGGCATCAACTGAGCCAGTACAGTTCAAGAGGGAGAGCAGTCATGAACTATGTGCAGTGCACAGCGGGCTCGTGTACTGCAAGGAGGAGCTCATGCACTGAAACTCAGCTGAGGAGTTCAGCAGCAGCTCTGGAGAGCTCAGTAGCTGCAGCACAGCATGAAGAGGGGCCCACGCATCGTGCATCCAGCAACCTCAGGCCATGACTGGACAGCAAGGTATCAGCACCACTGTGCAGTTTCTCACTGCACAGTATCAGTCACTGTGCCCGAGCACAGTATCCGTAGGTTCCAGTTTCAGTTGTTCAATTTTGTCTTGGGTTTGGGTTTTGTTTCAAGGTATTAGAGTTAGTTAGCTAGTAGCCTATTAGAAAGAGTTAGTTAATAGTTATGTAAGAAGTTAGTTAGTTGTTTATTTATTTGTTAGTTAGTTATATATGTACCTATGTAGATAGTTAGCTATTTATACTTATATCTTGTATTAGTGGTGGTATTGTATTATAGTAGGTATATAAGTAGTGTGGTATTTTTGTTAGTAGTTAGATACATTATAGTAGTTAGTTACTTCTGTTAGCATAGTATTTTGCGTATTATTTAGCCATACTCATAGAATTTTGGGTTACCTCGGGATACCAAGATATAGGGTCGATACCCAAGGTATTGAGTTTGGGTATCAAGATATGTGCGATACGCACTGGTATAAGGTCGAGGTATCCTATTCATTTGTTTTGATATAGTATTAAGTATATTGACTTGTATATATATCTAAAACACTATTTATATATATAAAAGCTTGCATATCTTAGGATACGACTTTTTGAGTGTCTTGTAGTATCTTAGCGTAGCTTGTATAGTTTAGTTTCATAGTGTATCGACTTAGTGACTTAGTATTAGACTCTTGCAACCTAGTTTTAATCGGTTTGACCTAGAAATGGTTTATTGACTTAGAATTGCATCAACTGAACTGATTTTTATTCTTGAACCTTGTATTGATACAATATACCATATATAGGTTGTGTGACACCAACTTGGGCATCGAGAAACATACCTTGCTCAGGACTTCAAGCGAGTACATTTCTCTGATAGTTTTCAATTCATAATATTGTATATATGCATGTTCTAGAATTGTATACTTGATCCCGACACAGTGATTTCATGGACTGGTACTATATGGATCCCGTCAGGAGATGTTATCCCCTACCATGTTCAGCGGGTACTCGTGTGCATGTATTCCATCGTGTATATTGGGTATTGATTATATTTTTTGTTCACATACTACTCGTGTTCAGTGTACTTATTCGTATACACCCACCGCTCGTATTCGGTGGTTATGATATTCGTGTACACCCACCACTCGTGTTTGGTGGTTATGATATTCGTGTACACCCACTGCTCGTGTTCAGTGGTTATATTTTGTGCTCGTAGCGTGTTGTGATTGGATCCATCGGTATTAGTTGGGGGTGGGAGAGTAGGAGTTGATTATGTGATCAAAGCCCCATTGTTACATTATGTATATTCTGGTTACATACCTCACATGTAATCGTCTTACCTGATCATGTTCACCCAACCCGATCATATAATAAACTTGTATACTGAGGCACATTAGTTTAGATTGCAGTTACTTTATCATATTGCATATATTCATATTGTTGATCTATATTATCGTACATTACCTGTATATCTTGTTCATTCATTCATATGTTTAGTGATCTTGTATTTCATTTCTATTATCTATTTTATACGCTCGATTATGTTATTGGAACTGCTTTCAGAGGTATGTACTTCGCTCTAATCCTGACTGGATATATTTTTCTAGATGACTGGTTTATAGAGCAATGTCCCATATTCTACGGGTCGAAGGACGACGTACCTTTAGAGAATACTCCTATTGTAAACTCCCTCGACCAAAATTAGGCCTACTTGGCTTAGATAGAGAGACTAGGGCTAGTTTAAATCCAATTAGCAAATAGAACACTGTGTTTTAGATAATTTTATAATATTTATATCACTTAGTGCACCTTACCGTTGGCAAGGTACACAAAGGTCAGAATAGATGACTGACACGTCTAGGACATGGTTGTGAAATTCATTGGAAGGAAATGGCTACAGTATTTACTTCGTGTCCTGTATCCACTGTGTCCTGGAAAGGGGCCAGATCCTCAGAGGGACATAACAAGATACATAGAAGCATGCCATGAAGTAAATACTGTAAAAACTAAAGGGTGAACTAACCAGCTAAGTGAAATACAATTTGAGGACAACTTAGTGCGTATGGGAAAGTGTAGGCTAGACATATACTGACATAATTCACCAATCGTCGTGACTGGCTAGTATATGCCACATATGCCCCCATGATAAGGACACTCTGTAATATAATAACGTCCATATCGCTCCGAAGAACGAGGAATCTGAATAGTATATCGTCCATATCGCTTCGTAGTACGAGGAATCTGAATAGTATATCGTCCATATCGTTCCGTCGAACGTAGAATCTGAATAAAGGAAGTGGTGTCCCATACGCCTACTAGTCATCCTCTCCGCCCAAAGCCAATGTACAAGTCTCAAGTACGACGTGTACATCTCGTAACTATAATGCGTCCCTAAAGAAATATACAACTAAGCTAAATACCGTCACACGTGCTGCTCACACCGATGGCCAGTCAAGTATGAAGCACGCGTCCCTACATGAACTCACTCTGTGACGTGCAATGATACGTGTCAAGGCCTGGGGAGTCATATCGATAACTCCACAACTTTAGGTGGGTCCACTAGACACTAGGTCAGACACAAGTCCTAACGTCAACGCCTTCGTTGACTGCACCCGAGTCTTTCTCGGACGCACACAGTTATATAATATAAAAACAATAAACATGCAACTAAATAATAACTGAATTTAAACAGTACAACAAGGCAAGGTATACTTGCCTAGCAAGAAAGTTGCGTAGTACCAATAACTGCCCTAGAAGTCGCACAGAACAATCCAATATCCTATGTACATATAATCTAATACAATCATTAGTCATTAAACTAGCACATACACAACCATATTTATACTGGACTCAGGGGGTACGCTAGGGGTGACACTGGTCAACTATCAGGGTCAAATGCGCGTCTAATTACGCGGGTGTCACATCTTCAAGTGTTGTACATAATCAGACAGTCATCCAATCGGGTGTCTAAGCCAGTACGTCGATGTACACAAGGCAGACAATTCCCAAATATTCAGGTCACAAAGTCATATAAAAATATGCGGATGAAATCTACGGTGTCCTAGGGTCGTACACATATATAGTCAAAATTATTATTTAGCATTTAATTACCTACTTATATATATATATCCATATATTTATTTAACAATATAACCAATAATTTATATACATACCCATTTGAATACATACACTAAATATATATATATATATATATATATATATATATATATATATATATATATATATATATATATATATATATATATCAAGCTGAATAATATACGCGTATGCGTATGTATACGTATACGAGTTTGGCTTCACCGACCCAGGGTCCGATATCAACTGACTGTGGTAAAGCAATACTAATGTCCTACTGGCAAACACACAAGCACACATAAAAATGAGAAGGGGGTCAGGTTTGAACCTCGGGGTACGCGCACAGGCATGACGATGACGACGATGATGGTGATGACGACGATGATGACGAGGGTGATGATGATGGTAATGTTGATGGAAATGAGGACGATGACGACGATGAGGTTGAAGATTACGACGACGAGGGTGATGACGATTGACGAGGGTAATGGTGAGGATGTGGATGATGATCGAGATAATGGTGATTATAATGAGATGATGATAGTGATTATTAGATGATAATGAATGGGAGATGATGATGATGATGGAAGATGGTGATGATGGTTACAATGGCCATGGTAGTGATGTTGATGATCATGATGATGGGGATTATGAGGGTGTTGATGGTGCTACTGTTCCGGCCAGGGGGGAGGTCCGGCAAGGAGGAGGAAAAGAACAGGGAAGAGGTGGAAGAGGAGGCTCAGCAGGGAGGAGGAGCAGTTCAGGGAGTCGGGTGCAATGAGGTGGAGATCGGGGGAGATAGGTGGTTCGTGAGGTCGGGGAGATCCGGCGAGTGGTCGGAGAGGAAGAGGGTGGTGCTGCTGGTGGCAAAGTGGACGAGGACAGTGGTCGAGACGAGGTGTTGGTGTTGGTCGGGGTAAAGTCGAGGGGAGGAAGAGGAGGTCGGGACGTTAATGGTGGTGTGCAGAGGGAGGTGCGACACTGGTGGCGTGGTGGTGTTGGCCGGGTCATGCTCAGGTGAATGAGGGAGAAGATGAAGTCGGGGAAGTAGAGATCAGGGAGATATCAATGGTGATGTGGGCTATGTTATGGGTGTGGGTCGACGGGGAAGGTGACCGGAGGGAGAGGAGGAGATCGGGGAGGATGTCGGGGACGGTGAGCAGTCGTGGAGAGATGACAGGGAGGAGGAAGAAGATGGTGGCGGTGGTGATGAACCGGAGAAGGAGGTGGTGCAGGTGGAGAAGGAGACGTTGGTGGTGGTTCTGGGTGGTGCAGCAGCGGTCGTGGCTGCTGTGTCGACTCCGGTGAGGAGGAGGTGGAGGAAAAGAGGTTGGGTGGCGGTGGTGTTGCTGTGGTATGGTGGTTAATCCGTTCGTCGAGGAGCGGTTCAGCGGGGATGACGGTGTTCCAGGCGGAGGGATGGCGAGGTTCACGGTGGAGGGATTCGGTCCGGCGGGGCTGGCTCCGGCCGGCGAAAGGAGGAAGATGTACAGGGATGGGGTGTTGGGTAGGTTAGGTAGTTTAGGGTGATTTAGAAAAATAAGGAAAAAGGGAAGAAAAGTTATTTATTTATGTATGACTTGGGTTGGGTGTTTGACCTAGAAATTGTGGGCTTGGTCAACTCTCATTGGGATTGGGCCTTGGCCTCACATGGGGATTTTTGGAGGCTATAATTACATTATTTAAAATTGTCACGCCCCAGTCCCAAAATACCGAGGGACCGGACGCGTGGCAATGGCCAGCAGCACACACCGATAGACAAACCCAATTTAATGGATCCATCGGGGCATGCTTAAGCTGTAATATAAGAATAAGTAGGTCCAATGATACAAACCACAGTCTATACTAATCTCATCCAAAACAGATAATCATAGATCAAATGCCAGAATAAATACAAAGGAAGTAACTAACAATCTCAATAACAGTGTCTCGGAGAACAATCCGAGAACAAGTCTGATACAACAATGCAATAGACTGAAAATAAAGAAACTGGAAATAGAAATAAATGAGTATCACCAGACAATACTCAGAAGAAGTCCTCTAGTGTGATCTCGTCCTTGAAGGTCGGTACAGCTCCTGTATCAGCTCCTGAATCTGCTCCTGCTGCGGTCCCGTATGCCTCGGGATAGATCTCGTCTGTAAATCCTGGAGACATAATCCGGATCCAGGTCCTCAGGGAACATAGCAAGGTACAAGAAAGCTCATGCCAAAATAAATGCAGTGCAACAAATAATAAAATAAATATGATAAGTATGTAATCATCTGTGTGAAATGCAAAAGAAAGAACATCAAAAGTACTCAGGTTGAAACAACTACAAGCTCTGTGTAGGGGAGCCGGTAGCAGTGATATCATGAGGTGGTCTAGCTCAGCGGGAGACTGAGTAGCCGGCATAATATAGTCAACCTGTAGCCTGCGGGTCTCTCCAGCAATAGATGGAACAATAAGGGAATACTAAAATAACTAGCTAAGTGATATGCAAGATGAGAGCAGCACTAGAACTCGGGCTGAAGCATACTACAAGCTCTGTGTAGGGGAGCCGGTAGCAGCAGTAATAATGAGTAATGGGCCAAGCTCGGGCTTCAGAGTCTTGTGCCTCACGATAATAGGGGTGTATATATATATGATCAGCCTGTAGTCTGTGTGTCTCTCCCCACCCAATGTAATCACACGTCTCATGTCCATGACACGCACAATCATATCTAATGCACAAGTCATCTAATGTCTAGGGATATAATATCAATGTCAGGTCCTGTATCCTATACAAAATCACCACAAATATCTCGGGAAGATCCTGTCTCATGAACAGTGTCAAGTGTCCTGGGTCAAGTGTACTTGGTATGACAAGTACGGGAATATAAAGGGTCACGAATGTCCATCTCTAGATGACAATACACAACACCGTGTACGGTGTTGGCACCCGACTGATAATCGGACGCTAAGTACGTCACACGGTCCTAGGTTAAGCATGCACAGCACTATAAAGAAGCAAGAAAAATATGTAACAATACTGCAGAGTTTGGCAAGGTACACTTGCCTGGGGTCCTGGCTCCAACTGTAGCTCTGGTCTCAGTGTGGTCTGCAGGTACTACTCCGGTTGCTGAAATAAACATTACCATTAGATTCAGAAAATATCAAATAGCTAAAAACGCCTGTACTTGAGTCCAATTTGGACACAGGGACAAAAAGGTCATTTCCGGGCCAAAGCGGGGTCCACATGTGGGCCACTTTGCACCGAAAAGCGCGTCAGGATCAAAGGTCTCCAAATTCTGCAAATTCAGCGTCTACAAGTCAGGAACGATGATACGAACCCAACGAAACTTCCAGAATTGGATTCCGATGAGCCGATCACAAAATCGCCCGTCGAGCGGGGCCTGTGGGGCCCACGACACGCGATTTTGTCAACGTTCTCAGAATTGAACCAAACTTGGGTCACAGGACCAGCGTATCGCTACGAGTCCGATGGCGCAAGTTTCGTCTCGATCCGACGTGTGTACACAAAGTTAGGGCATGTTCCAGAAAGGTCGGATTCGGGGTGTCGTCGGCGGATACGCGTTGATTCCGGTGTGCACGCACATCCAAATCAACTTCCGCGAAATCCTACACGTCCGTATCGACGACGCGCACGTATCTGTGAAGACCGTGCGCGACCAAGTCGTCCCGTTTGGCGGGGCATACTCGGTTCTGGGGTAAATTGGGTTGTTGGTTTTCCTGTTTTTGGATCGCGGTGTGCGATCACCACCGGACGCGATGCCCCGAGCGGTTTGTCTGGGCACCGAGAGGGTCATACAGTCTACGCGATGCAACTGACGGATTTGAAATCAGAGTTACGATGAGGAAGATACGAGTACCTGTACAGGGCTTCGGGAAACTGCGAATTCTCGTGTCCTTGTGTCTCGAGCCGTGTCCTGCGTTGTGTCCAAGACGTGTCCTCCTATGGCTTAGATTTCTGCTGTGTCCGAGCTCGACGGAGGCTACGCTGGACAGAGATGGGTGTCGCCTGAGTCGGGAGGATGCTGGTCGGCTAGTCGGAGCTTCGCGGAGGCAACTGGCTCGTCGAAACTTCGCCGGAGGGAGGAGATGAGGAGCTGGAGGCGTTTGGGTCGGTGGACGGCGGGGTCGGGCTGAGCCTAGGGTGGCTGGGCGGAGCTGCTGGAGGGAGGCCGGAAGTGGGTGGTGGAGTAGGGGAGTAGGAGGCGTCGACTCCGGTGGGGTCCGGAGGCTGCTACGGCGAAGTCAGGCTCTACGGCTGGTCTCGGGCGGCGCTTCGTCGTGAAGAGGGCGGAGGGTTCAGGGCGCTCTGCTGAAGGAGAAGACCACCGGAGCGGCGAGGTGGGTTGGTGCGGGAGGCGCGAGGTCTCGGGGATGAAGGCGGAGGGGAAAATCGGGTGGCCGGAGGTGTACAGAGGGGGCGGCGTCCGCGCCGAGCAGAGCAGAGGGGGAACGGCGTCCGCGCGGGTCGGGGGCCGCTCAGTCCGGTGGGGAGCACAGCGCGGGTCGGTGGCGCTGCAACCGGAGCAGCCGCGGGGGTGGATGAAGTCGGCCGGGGGTGGTCAGGGAAAGGGGTGGCGGCTGATGACTAGGGTTAGGGTTAGGGATTCTTGATTTAGGGATTAGGGATTTGATTTAGAAATTATTTCTTTTCTTCTTTTTACTTGTGTAGAAAAACTAGGAAAATAGGTATTTATACATTACAGGAATTGTACTAGGGTTAGACCTAGGATTCGGGCTGGGTCACGCTCCTTGGGCTTGGCTTCGGCTCTCATGGGAATTTCGGGCGTTGGCACGGATTTAAATTCGGTTTAATTCTAAATTGGTTTCTAGGGCTTTAAAAATCATTCCGGAGTCCAATAAACTCACCGAAAAATGCCATGCGTCCGGTTTTCCATTTTACACCATAAAATATTATTTCCATAATATTTTGGTAGGAATTAACCGCAATTAAAAATCCTGGAATCAACAAAGGCCTAGGTCACGATTCCCGAAAATTCAGATAATTTGGGGAAAAATCCAAATTTAAAATTCTGAAAATCAGGGGGCTTACAAAAATGCATGGCCAAGTTTAATTGAGGGGACGATGTTGTGCGTTGCACATTCCAAAATTTATGGGAAAAATTCATGTGAAGGGAAAATAGGTTTTTTCATGTGTCGTGTCCAATGGTGTGGACACCTCAATGCACTTTTGCATAAAAGCGCCCAACAATTAAAAAATTGCACAAAGATAAAAATTGGATTAAATTGATTGAAAATTAATGCGCAAGGTATTCTGGAATTAATTAGAAGTACATAGGGATAAAATTAGGTGGGACACAAGTGTCATGGACATAGAGGGCTCAGAGTAGAATTTTATCATTAATTGGGTTGCACGAAATGGGTCAAGATTGCGTCTCCAATTTCGATTGGAACGCACAAGGATACAAAGTCGTATTTATTTAAAATCAAATAAAACGTTCGCGATGAATATCGTGCGACTAAAATATGGCACAAGAGAGCATAATTATAAGTTACACAAAGGTCAGAATAGAAGGCGGGCACGTCTAGGACATGGATGTAGAATTTGTAGGAAGGCAATGGCTAGTGTAGTGCTCCAATTATCGAAGCAACGGTAAGGTGCACTAAGTAATATAAATATTGTATAATTAAATAAAATGTCGCGTTCTATTTCTAATTGGATTCAACTAGCCCTAGTTTCACTATCTAAGCCAAGTAGGCCTAATTTTGGGTGAGGGGGTTTACACTAGGGATCGATTTCATGGCATATTGAATAACCTAACTCGTGTGGCAGTGCGCCTGTGCGATATAAGATGAAACACGGCGAGACTTACCAACTTACCATTTGACCTTCCCTGTCCAAGGCAAACATTGTTAATTCAAGCACGAGCAGGTATAAACATTCAGGGGCAATAACATATGCAAATGCAAGTGTTTGGATGCGAGATTCATATCATTTAGCTAATTCAGATTTCTTTCTTGATGCGATGCAATGACTCGCACACGGATAGCCGCTAAGAGAGGATGACTTAGCTATATGACATGAGTCGCTGGCATAGCCATAAAGGACACTAGTCAATGACGAGGATGGAATGCAACGAAAGAACATGAGGTGCTACAAACCATCCCGTCCAAGAACGTAAGACTAAACGTGAGTTCCATCCGGATCAGAACAGTCCCAGTACCCCGGTGACCGTCCGTGGAACTATACCTCATTTTCGAGTTGTACGCGACATGCATGTCTCTAGGGTTGTCCAAATTCACATCTTTCATAATACAATCAATAACACGAGTACAATCTTGAATTTTCGCTATGAACGAGCATGGACAAGATTCTCGTTCAAAGGTAAACTTGATGTGATTTGAGTTCAGTATTCACTTGCCTTGATGCATGTCCCTGGTTCGGGGATTTGCCTTGGTGACCTAACGGTCCCGGATACTTGCAGGTTCAATTGCACAGAAGAGCTATTTGATAGTCTCCTGGTTAACTAGAATGCATGTACAATACGAATAACGATAGACATTTATAGGCAGGCAAGCATGCATATATAAGGAACTTAAGCAAACACGTTGGCTCGGGTCCGAAGGTAGACCGAGAGGTAAAACCATAAGGGACTTTCCGAGCGACATTATATAGGGTAGCATGCGAAGGTCTGAATATAAGCAATATTTCATTTTCATGTTCTAGCACAAGCAATACAAGTTGGGATTATTCCCTTAGCTAAGTGTGTTGTATTCTTATTAGCATGCAGGGGATGATTCACCTAGCGACTAACATGTAGCATTCCATATTTTAAGTGTGCTGGCTAAGAAAAGACAAGTTCACCGTAGCCACCCACCTTAGCGATGATTTGCCTCAGTTGAGCGATACGTCAAGCGAGCCTCTGAAAGCCTAAACCGAACTCCTGTAGGGACAAGTCTGGATATCCTTTGCCTCAAACGAGTATTCTCGCCTGAGCAAAGTAGGTCGGGATATTGCACTTTTGCCATTTGAATCGGCAGTCCGCTTGAACGAAACGGGGTGTTACATCCTACTCAACTCAGAAAAAGTCTCGTCCTCGAGACTTACTGAGGACAAGCCATACTAACGCATTATGGAACCTATCCCAAGCATAGCAATCTTGATTAACGATCTAAGGCTGAGGCAAACCTATACAAGTCGTTATACTTGTTCATTTGGATATTCACTTGCACAAGCATTTGAGATCAGCATATCGCTAGTCTGGATCTTACACATATTCGAAGTACACTTCTAGCATGAGCACGCCAACCAACTTAGCGATAGCAAAGTCTTAGCACTCGAGTTTCACATTTTCTTGAGTCTTGGATCGTGCACAAGTTCAAGGCATCCCTCAAACATATGCATTCAACCAAACTTAGAGATAGTGAAATCGGACAAGCTACTTGCAAAAATCTTAAGGGTCTGCACAGGTCGGCACAAAGGCCATAGCATCATAATTCTATACAAGCAATCATATTATTCTAATGCGCTTTTTGAAAGTATTTAGACTCATTGTTAGAATATTCCGTTTGGAACATTGAGAGAGAGTGTGCACATAACCCACGAACGAGCTTTCGAAACTGAGATATTCGAAACAAAATCCAAAGGCGTATAAACCAAGCTCTGATACCAACATGTCATGCCCCGATCTCCCGCAGGCTAAATTGGCCATTCCTGCTAGGCGAGAATCACCGCGCTAGCACTTCCGCAGAACGATCGCTTTGACCCATCTGGGCGTGATGCCGCACGAGCGTGAGCCACGCCCGTGCAAGGCCGTGGTTCATTAGCTGGCGGTAAGAGTTCTAAGCCACAGAGTCGCACAGATTGTCCGAGTGCAGCGAAATCATAAACGCATAAGCGATTTGGTAACAAGTTCACTGAATCGACAATATAGCGGAAGCATTGAATAACAAAAGTTGAAGTAAAGCAACTCTTTATTGATATAAACAAGTGTTACAGGCGGCGTATAGCGAGATTACAAGTCTCTCAAGCCTCTCTCTGAAACAATAAAAGCGTGCCAAGTGGCTACAATTGTGGAATGATTGTACAAGCGATGTTCAGGCGATGTTCCAACATTATGTCTTGTATATGTGCTTCAATTCCGGATGCAACTCTGCTTCGGAGTGATCTCCATGCCTTAGCACGCACGAAGGAGGCATCCGCACCGAACGAGGTTCTCCCGCACCCTGCAAACGATCTGGTGGGTTATCAGTACATTGAATGCACTGGTGGGGAGGCTACTCGCCCACTCGACAAATCCAAATACGTAATATAGGTTTCGTTTACCAACTATTATGTTGTCTTTCTAGTTGCCTAGGGATCAGTTTCATGGCAAATTGAATAACCTAACTCGTGTGGCAGTGCCCCTGTGCGATATAAGAGAAAACACGACGAGACTTACCAACTTACCATTTGACCTTCCCTGTCCAAGGCAAATATTGTTAATTCAAGCACGAGCATGTATTAACATTCAGGGGCAATAACATATGCAAATGCAAGTGTTTGGATGTGAGATTCATATCGTTTAGCTAATTCAGATTTCTTTCTTGACGCGATACAATGACTCGCACACGGATAGCCGTTAAGCGAGGATGACTTATATATATGCCATGAGTCGCTAGCATAGCCATAAAGGACACTAGTCAATGACGAGGATAGAATGCAACGAAAGAACGTGAGGCGCTATAAACCATTTCGTCCAAGAAGTGAGACTAAACGTGAGTTCCATCCGGATCGGAACGGTCCCAGTGCCCCGGTGACCGTCCATGGAACTATACCTCGTTTTTGAGTTGTCCGCGATATGCAGGTCTCTAGGGTTGTCCAAATTCACATCTTTCATAATACAATCAATAACATGAGTACAATCTTGAATTTCCGCTATGAACGAGCATGGACAGGATTCTCGTTCAAAGGTAAACTTGATGTGATTTGAGTTCAGTATTCGCTTGCCTTGATGCATGCCCCTGGTTCGGGGATTTGCCTTGGTGACCTAACGGTCCCGGATACTTGCAGGTTCAATTGCACAGAAGAGCTATTTGATAGTCTCCTGGCTAACTAGAATGCATGCACAATACGAATAACGTTAGACATTTGTAGGCAGACAAGCATGCGTTTCTAAGGAACTTAAGCAAACACGTTGGCTCAGGCCCGAAGGTAGACCGAGAGGTGGAACCATAAGGGACTTTTCGAGCGACATTATATAGGGTAGCATGCGAAGGTCTGAATATAAGCAATGTTTCATTTCCATGTTCTAGCACAAGCAATACAAGTTGGGATTATTCCCTTAGCTAGGTGTGTTGTATTCTTATTAGCATGCAGGGGATGATTCACCTAGCGACTAGCATGTAGCATTCCATATTTTAAGTATGCTGGCTAAGCAAAGATAAGTTCACCGTAGCCACCCACCTTAGCGATGATTCGCCTCGGTTGAGCGATACGTCAAGCGAGCCTCTGAAAGCCTAAGCCGAACTCCTGTAGGGACAAGTCTGGATATCATTTGCCTCAAACGAGTATTCTCGCCTGAGCAAAGCAGGTCGGGACATTGCATTTTTGCCGTTTGAATCGGCAGTCCGCTTGAACGGAACGGGGTATTACAGAACCTTCCCATAGAGATTCGTTCTAGTGCGCTGTGGGCTGACCACCACATATATTGTATATCATCTGCCTTAGTGGAGTGCAGTATCTGACCTATTATTATGCCAATTTACTGTTTCACTATAGGAACACTGGAACCGCTAATACCGTATTTTTAGCGCATTGGCCCTACGGGGAACTGGTGTATCTCGGGAATACCTGTTTTATTCATCTATTGGTTCGATTAGCTCATGTTCGGCACTGACATGATCTGAGGATACTTATAATGCCTTATTTCTGAGATAACCTTAGACTCCACAAATAGCGAGCCGTAAAAGTGATTGGCCGATATAAAGAAATTAGACTTGGTTGTGATTATATTATTCAGTTAGTAGCCTAGGGAAATGGACTATCATAGTGTGATGGTTCAACCCTTGTCCTTGTTTGGTTGTAGGGTTGGTCCTTTGCGCTAGGATATGCCATGGACCTAAGTTACGACACTCGGTGTTATAAACGGCGGTAGGTGGGTGCACGGCGGATAGGGACCGCTTACCGCCTACACCGCCTAGGCGCCGCCTAGGTGGTTGAAATATTTTGTCTATTTTTTTACCCCTGTTAATTTATTTTGCATAATATGTCCAAGTAATTTGTATGTAATTGTCTCATTGTAGTTAGAGCGACCAACTGGAGACTAAAAATTGGAGAATATGGAGATTAATCCATACAAAGAAAAAATCAAGAGTTCGAATAGGAGAACTTGTTTGTATCAAATGAGATGGAAAAGTTATTTTCAGGAAATGAAAAAGTTAAAGCTCTATGTATGTAGGTTGATAATTTAAGTTCACATCTACTGTTCTACAATCTTGGAAGTTTGGAACATGACAATAATGAAAATATGCTACCTATATCAGCTTTGTCTTATGTGTGTTATTATTTCATAGGACTATGTCCTCATTGGCTTCATGCTTTTTCAACTGGGAAAACATAAGAATGGAACAGAAAGGTGTTGTACTATTACACAGTAGGCCTTTTGTAATATCTGCTAATGTCAATGAAGTTCTTTCTTGAACATGAATGATGTATCATGTATTATAACAGATTGGGTAGTTACTTCCTGGAACCTGTGTCTGCATGTTCTTGGGTTATAATCAAGTGTATATATATTATATACTTTATGGTAACTTGCAAACAAAGTCTATCTTAGTGCAAACAAAAGGTAAGAACAAGGTGTGCAAACAAAGTCTAAATTCTCCATAGAACAAAAGTCAGAACAGTGTGTAACTTGTAAACAAAAATCAAAACAATGTGGTGTGCACATCTTAGTCAGCTTCAAAATAGCAAAAGTCAGCTCAGAGAACTGATGTATTGTCAGCTTCAAAATAGCAAAATTTTCAATCCAAGTCAACTTTACTTAGTCTTCTACGTCTACGCAAGCGCCATCCGCCACATCCATGATTCTTTCATCATCTGACTCAAAATCAACCTCCTCATCCGCCTCCTCCTCAGACGTATCTAGGTCTTCATCAAGTTCTCTAATTGGGATATTTCTAGCACTCCTCATTGCTTCAAGTACTTCATCCGCTCCCGACGCTTCTGCCATCGTTCTCCAATTAAGTCCCGAGCCTAGCTTAACCTCATCATCATTACCACCCTCAACAAGCCAACTTTGAGCTTAATTAGCTTGCGAACATAGTAGCAATTATCCACTCATTTCTCTCTTACACTTCTTCTTCGTAAGATTGGAATTGAATTTGACATATACAAGGTCGTTCAACCTTGATGCCTCAAGTCTATTTCTCTTCTTGGTATGTATCTAAACAATAAAAAATGGGTCACAAACTAAATAAGATTTCAATACATAATAAAATCTAGGAGAGTACGTGATTAAAAAAATTTACTTACCCCCTCAAATTGGCTCCAATTTCTTTCACACCCCGATGATCTACTAGTCAAAGAGAGAAATTTAATGGCCATATTTTGCAAGTTTGGGGAGCTACTACCATAATTGGACCACCATCCAACTACACATTAAGAGGCAAAAAGAACAAAATTAAAAGTTTAGATACATAAAAATTTAATCATAAACAAAAATAGTGTTAAAGTCTTAAAGAATAAGATTTACCCGGACCAACTCATATGTAGCATCCTTCTCATATGTCGCTTGTGCCATTTTTCTTCCAAAGTTCCCGGATTTGCTTTTATATTTCAACAACTCATCATTAGAGATTGTGGATTGCATGTCCAAGTCATCGGGAAAAAGTTTCTCAACACAATTCAAAAATCCATTTATAATATTTTCATCATTCTCTATGCTTGGATCTTTATAGTAATAAATTGGATTCAACAAACGGCGTAGTGCAAAGGACTATCAAGTCTACCCTTTGACTTGTCATCAATAATCTTCAAGATAGGTTTGGCATTCTCATCTTTCTTGAAAGCACTCTTAGTCTCTTCCTTGGCTTTTCTAAGTGCACCTACCACAAAGGGCATTGAGGACTTTTTATCCCCATCAACTAGGCGTAAAACCTTCACCAAAGGAGTAAATACATTCAATGCCAATGCAACATTATTCCAAAAAGAGACCGACAAAACCGTTGCCTCCGTCGCCTTCCCCTTCACACTATTCCTCAATTTTGTTTTGCTCCACTCCAGGGATGTAAACACAAGCCTTAATGCATCTTTCTTACCTTGAAGACTTTCCAATATAAAAAATGATGTAGCAAACTGAGTCATCACGGATCTTACAATATCCCTCTTCTTGGTATATTTTCGCATAAGAGCCAATGTCCTATGATGTGCATAGATGAATACGATTAAGGCCTTTGCTTTTTCAAGCATTCCACTAAACTTTGATATCTTACCGATCCCTTCAAGCATGAGATTAATGATATGAGTTGCACAAGAGCTCCAAAAAATATGAGGAAAAGTGTTTGCTAACAAATCCGCCGCTGCCATATTATTTGATTCATTGTCCGTCTTGAACCACGTGTTGAGGACCAATTTCTTTAATGTACTTCACAACAAAGTCATGGATGTATTACCCGGTGTGTGATTCTTCAAAATCTTCCACAGAACCAAGGAATGAAGTGCCAAGCTTGCAATTAACGCACAAGTTCATAATGCTTCTTCTATTACGATCAGTCCAAGCATCGGTCATGACTGAGCACCCATTCTTCATCCACTCCTCTTCATGCTCTTTGAGTGATTGTTTGGTCTTTTCAACTTCATTTTTCAACAATGGCTCTCTTAGAAGATATTGGCTTGGAGGTTTGTAGACCGGACCAAACTGCCCAATAGCTTCCACTAGTTGTCTAAAACTTGCATTATCGATAGCATGGAAAGGAACACTCGACTCATATATCCATCTAACCACATACTCGTGCACATCGTTTGTAAATTTGATTTTCAAAGCATCATTAATATTTTGTTGCCGCGTCTTGTTCGGATCAATAGCGGATGCCCATTTATCAATAGGTCCAAGACGATTTGGTTTCTTCCTTTGTGATGAATCCTCCAACACTTGACACTCCTCTTCTTCTTCACCAAATACATCAACTTCGACTCTTTCTTCTTCTAGCTCTCTCTCTCTCTCTCTCTCTCTCTCTCTCTCTCTCTCTCGCTTCTTCTTTTTGTTTTTCTCAAGTTAAGCTCTAACTTTTGCTTTGTTTTCACCCGATGCCTTTCGACATGCTTCAACTTCCCCCGTGATTCCGGCTATGTGATGCTTCATACGAAATACTCCTCCCTTAATAAGCTTGTTACACAACTTGTATATGATTCAATCTTTTTTTTCTTTACAAGCTTTAACTCCATATTTCCAAGCAATGTCGGTCGACTTTGGTCTCAATTCAACCTCCGGTTCTTTCTTATTATCTGCCATTAGTCTTCAAAGAACAACAAAATATTATTAGTATAAATAATAAAAAATAGCAACCTATAATTAATCTATTCTAAATAAAATGTTAGTTTAGGTAGCTTTCCTAGTGGAGTGTATAACAGGAAAGCTTTGTCTTACCTGATGTCGTGCATTATGTACATATGTTGGTGATGAAGTAACAGAGGATGAGAGGAGTGTGAAGAGAAAAAAAAAGCTCATGTAGTCTGTGACCAAAAAACCGCACAAAGGAAAAAGCTTTGTCTTCATCTGGAATGCTTGAAAAAGCTTGTAGTATGAGGAAAAAAAAGCTCTTTGTTGATCAAACCCAGTACCCAGATTTGTATACACATTAAAAAAAACACATAAAGCAAAAGCTTTCTCAGTTTGTCTTCGCCAGGAAGAGTCTTGTCCAAAAAACACATAAAGGAAAAGTTCCAATACCATGGTTCATACCAACCTAAGGAGAGAGAGAGAGAGAGAAAGAGAGAGAGAGAGAGAGAGAGTGGAGAGAAAAACAAAGGAAAGCGCTCGTAGTCTCGTACCTGATCATTGGAGAAGATGTCGTCGCCGGAGAAGATCGAAAGATGCCGCCGCTGGGTGGAGACGTCGTCGTCGGACGTGAAGAGGTTAGAGGTGGTGGTGCAACCTTTTCTTTTTTTTCAATTTTTTTTATGAGAGCAACTTGCAAGTTGCAACAGTCGAAGGAATGGAGCTACAGTTGGTCTGATGGGATGGATCGACTGTTGGTCGGATGGGATAGAGTCGATGGACCGACTGTTTTTTTTTTTCCTGCCCGCCTACGAGCGCCTCAAAGCCGCCTCAACGCCTCACCTCCGTTTCACCGCCGTATACTCCGCCACAACACCGTCGAACGACTCCTTCATTGCCAACCCCTAAATTGGTGCATTCAGCGTCCGCCTCACGACTGTCTAGACGGATGTCTACAACGCCATTTAGAACACTGACGACACTGAACACAAGGGCGGAGCCAGGATTTTGGAATAGGGTGGACTAGCTAATAGTTACTACAAGATTCTAAAAATTTTTGCCAAAAAATTGGCAGAGTTTCCTTCGTAAATTCGATGATTTGACAAAGAGACCTTGAATATTTGTATGTTTCGCTATTCCCTTTTTAATAAAACACGGTGAATACTTGCCAAATTTCAGTTATAAAAAAAGAAGATATAGCTTGTAAGAAAGAACAAGGAAATCAATGCCTGGTAATGGAGAATCGCATACCGGAAATAGGTACACATAGTAATCTTCAAGCAAACCTGTGAAAATTGAAAAGGTACACAAAATTGTCCATCAATTGTTCGTCGTGTTGGATCAGTATAAATCGTAGAGAGCAAAACATTTTAGGATTTAAGATATAGCTCTTTAGGTTCACATATAGCTCTTTAGGTAAGGATTTATGATATCAGAAAATTACAAGAAAACAATATAAGAGTTGGATCAGTATCAATCGTAGAGAGCAAAACATTTTAGGAACGAAACCATCATATGTTTAGAAGACAAAAGAATCAACAGGGACACCCAATCAAAGGCTTCTCCCAGACATTGACAGAAATATAAGTAGGCAATGAACAATTAAGTTCTTAAGAGACTCATCAAAGAACTTAATTTGAGATATAAGATATGCACTTAGGCATGGATAATAAAGATTAAGAGGATAGATATAAGAACCTTGCAAGTGACATGGGTTATAAAAATGGCACTTAAAGCATTCTAGTAAAAGAGTACTAACCCTGTTCTCAGTATGCCAGGGTGCTATATTCTTTGGCAAACACAAATGGAACAATTCCTTGGGGCAGAGCAGCCTGCAAAATAACAAAGATAGGCATATTAATAAAAGACTTAGTTTAAAGTGAATGATTAAAAAATACTGTATTGTACTAGTATTGTGTACTTGAACAGGATTCAGTAACAGCACCTTCTCTCAAAAACTTTAGCCTTCTCTCAAAAACTACTAAAAAATGATGTCAGTGAAGTTGATATCAGTGACATTCCCAGTTTCTAGCATTCCCTTGAAGTTATATCAGTAAACCAGAACATGGATGACTACAAGATGGGTATCTCTTTCTGCTGAAGCGAAATAACTGAAGTACAAGGCTGAGGTTTAGACCCAAACTGACAAGCACTACAAGCATTGAAAATCTTGTTTGGGTGGTAAATGGACATTGTAGTATTGTACTCGAAGTAATTCAATCTGGAACAGGTCATATCTCTGATTATCTTTGACATAAACCCATTAGTCTAATATAGTTTTGGATCCAAATAATATAACTGGCTATCATGGTTATAAGTTTATAAGTTCAATTCAAGCCCATAAGGAGGTACAAGGAATCATATAATGCTGCTATTAATAATTAATGATAGCCTAAACAGTGAATAATGTATGCTATTATCTTACAACTTTAAAAGAAGCAAGCATGTCCATACTATTTGATCAGCTTCTATCTGTGTATGAGCAGAAAGTATGATTGTGCTTAACTGGGAACAATACAGAGCTTATTCTTGAACATAATTATTCCAAAATGCATGGATTATTTATAAGTAAAGAATGGGGAAAGAAGAAATTAACCATATGCTTTAGTTAGTTAGTTAGTACTTTCACAAGGAAAAGACATCAGCATTACTAATCATAAGATAAGGCACTAATTCAGAACAATATATAAACAGCTGCAGAGTTCAATTTTACTGAATAAACATACATAAAATTGCATTCCTAACTCTTAAGTGAACCACTCAGACATGCTTTGGAATGTATTATAGCACTAGGAGATGACTATAAATATATGATCAGAAAGGGAAAAAGGAATAGTTCAGGCACAAAAAGATAAATTCCATAAAGCTACATATATGGCAAGCTTAATTATGATTATGAATCTGATCTTTGTCATAAATGTGCTCATAAATCTGATCTGTTTCAAATTGTTAAGCATATGCAAATCATGGGTGACCAGTTTGGTTATAAATGTGCTCCAAAAAATATGAACAAGGATACACTAGCTGAGTATCTGTAGAAAGGACAGAGATGAGTGTTTTATGACAACATAACAAGGGGTACAGCAAAGGAATTAACTTTTTAGCTATACTGTTGCATGAGTATATGCTCAGACTTTGGCAAGTATCAGAATAGCTCAGACTTTGGCAAGTATGGCTCAGTATCAGAGACATTGGCAGTTATGCATTGTAAATAAATCCCTTAAAAATCCATTAAGCTGTTGCAATAACTGCTATAATATGACTAATGTAATCAGTAACAAATAATTCAAGCTCACATAATTGGAAATAAAATGGGAGATTGCAGTTATGTAATTCATCTCAAATAAATCCCTCTCTATCAAAGTTTATCAAAAAATGTATGGCTCAGACTTTGGCATATCAAAGCATCAGTAATGTAATTCATCTCCTTCAATCTCAGACTTTGGCATACTGAAGTAATACCCACTCAAGTAGGTGTCAGATTGCAGTTACTGTCAGATTGCTATATGTGTCAGATTCTGAAGTAAGTATCAGATTGCAGTTACTTTCAGACTTTGGCATACTGAAGTAATACCCATAACATATGTAATTAAAAATCCATAACTAAAATACCCACTTCAGTAGGTGTCAGATTGCAGTGTGCTAGGCTAGTGAAGTAACTGAAGTGGTTGAGAGGAACTCCAGAAGCCAAGAACTACTGAAGTAACTGCCAGATTTCAGTGTAAAAAAATAAATTGCCATTGTAAGGAGATGAATTACATAGAGATTGGGATATCAGAATAGACATCAGAATGCCTGCACATCATCATTGCCATTGTAAATAAATAAATTCCTGCACATCAGCTTAAGACTTATACTGATATAGTATAAGTTATATAGATATCACAATGCCTGCACATCATCAGAATAGAGATTAGAATGCCTGCACATCATCACTACACATCATCACTGCACTTGGGACATACATTGTAAATAAATTCCTTTACAAGATACAAAATGTTAATCATCGAGAGCCAAAATAGAATAAAGTTTGGCAACAGAATAAGTGCTCTATATGGCAACATAATAAAGTTTGGCAACAAAATAGAATCCGAGTCAATATCTTCAGCAAGATACCCTATCGAAGTTGCACTCTTCGGTTCTTTACAGAATAGAATTCGTCTATTATAGAATCCGAGTCAATATCTTCAGCAATTCCTCGTTCAATGTAGATGACCATAGCTTCGGCTAAGAACTCATCATCCATTTTACTTCTCAAATTAGTTTTAATAAGCTTCATAGCTGAAAATGCTCTTTCTGTAGTTGCTGTGGAAACAGGAAGAGTTAAAACAAGACGAATCAACTTGTCGATCAAATTGTAATATTGTGACTTGTTTGTTTCAACTAATGTCTGACATAACTCAGAAATGGTTGATATATTTTGGAACTTTTCATGATGAAGTACATCAACCTGATAATGCTCCAATTGACATCTCAAATAATGCATATCTTGATCATTGAAATCGGCCGGATAAAATTTATCTGCAAGAATGCACAGATGATCAACATCAAATGATTTGAAGTGATCATTTGGTTGTAAAGCAGAGCTCAGCTTAAGGATTTCTACTGCCTCATCATTGAATCTATTATTCAACTCTTCCAATTGAAAATCTATTGTAGAGTTGAATATATCAAAGTGATAATGATGCTCAAATGTAATGGAATCTCATTGTTGGAAAGAACGACCTCTAGCTCCTCTGTAAAAAGCATTCATATCGGGCATATCAATGTCATACTTTTTGCAAACCGATTCCACATAACTAAGAATACCACCAAAGCCATCATCTCTTAAAGTTTGAAGCAATCTTTTAGTAGAGCATACTAGATCCATTGCATTCAAGATGTCCAAAGATTTTTGTTGTAAGGCCCGACAAAGCAAGTTTGTAATCCCCATGACTTTATGCATCAAGTACAATATGAATATGAAATCAAATGACTTCATCACAAGCAAAGAACCAGCTGCTTCCCCACGCATAGAATTGGAGGAACCGTCATTTACCATGCTTTCAAGTACTTTAATAGTTGCTTGATACATATCAATTAGGCTGCAAATAGAATCAAAATGAGAGCTCCATCTAGTACTTCCAGCCCTTTGCAAACTACCAATCTGATTAGCCCCTCTACTAGTATCGCGTTCACCACTAGCCACCATATGTGCAATCTCAATAGCTTGAGCAGATTGTAACTCAGTATGACGCTTAGGAGAAGCACTAACAAGATTGACAATGGTAGTCAATTTCGAAAAGAATAGCCAAACTGAAGTCTCATTACTAGCCGCTGCAACTAGAGCAAGTTGTAGTCTGTGTGCAAAACAATGAACAAAATATGCGTATTGACAATCTCTAAGAAACAAAGCCTGTATTCATTCCATGCTCCACGCATATTGCTAGCCCCGTCATATCCTTGTCCTCGCATATTGTGGATATGTAAGTCATACCTATCAAGTACATCAGATATTTGTTTCTTCAGGGTTGAAGCAATGGTGTCCCCAACATGCACAATCTCAAAGAATCGCTCCTTCAGAATACCATGAACATCAACAAATCTTAGAATAATAGCCATCTGCTCTCTGTTAGACGCATCTCTGGATTCATCAACCAAAATACAAAACTTTGCATCCCCAACTTCTTCACGAATTTTTCTTCTCACCCGGTTGGCCATGATATGCAAAATCTCTTTTTGAATTGTCGGTGAAGTATACTGTGCATTCTTCGGAGCTTTCTCCAATACAACATCATCAATGTTGACATTCAAACTCCCCATTAATTTTATCATCTCTATGAAGTTCCCACGATTATTAGAAGTCAGTGACTCATCATGACCTCTGAATGCACATGCTTGCAAACTTAGCCACCGAATACTCTCAATTGTCGTCTTAAGCCGTAATCGATTCTTCAAAACTTCTTCAGAAGACTGTGCATTAATCACTTTATTAATATGTTGAGTAACATTTGATAAACCTTCCATAGCTTTCACAGAATATCTATGGGTAGATGTAGGACCTCCCATATGTGTCAAAAACGCACATCGAGTCCCCTCATTAACTCTCTTCCAATTTTTAAATCCATTGACAGTCAATATGCAATGGAGAGCATTATCACTTTCAAAAAGATAACATGGAAAACAAAATGTTGAATCCTTTGTAGGAGAGTACTCCAACCAAGGAAATTGTTGGAACCAAGAGTATTGAAATCGACGAGACTGTTTTCCGAACTCAGACGGTGGATATACTGCCAATTTCGGCTGATATGGACCCATTTTGATATACGCCCGTCTGATCTCATCCCTATGATTAACAGGATGCCCGCGTATCGGAATTCGTAAACCTGGATCTCGTTCAAGAGAATTTAAATCAACTGTAACCTCATCCCTATGATCAACACTTAGGGTTGAAACATTAACATTCGAAGCCGGGAGAAGACTCTCACTTCCTGATGTTTCACCCCTTGGTTTAAAGAATGAAAAAAGGGTTTTCTTTCTCTTGTTTCCTTCATTTTCCATTATATTCCAAAAACTGAAAAACCTGGCCCTATAGTGAATTAAGATGAAAACATGAAACCAAACACCAAAAATTTGGGGTTAGGGTTTTACAAATTTTAATTTGAAGTTCAAAGGGGCAAGGACCAAGGAGCCAAGGAGGAGATAGTGATTTTAATTTAAAATTTGGGGTTAGGGTTTTACCAAAGCCGAGCGGCCGAGCCAAGCCTAGCTGTGCGGCCTGCGCCGAGTGCCGAGAGAGAGAGGACGTTGCCGTCGGACCGTCGGCCGTCGTGGACTGGGATGTTTGCTGCTCTTTCTTTCCTTTCCTTTCCTTTCCTTTCCTGTGCGGCTGTGCCGAGTGCCGAGGCCCGAGAGAGAGTGTTTTCTTTCCTTTCCTTTCCTTTCCTTTCCTTTCCCGACTGCTGCTCTTTCTCATTTCTTTTCTTTTTGTTACATATCACAGCCCAGTGGACTGGGCTGAACTACAGCCCAAGAAAACATTGAAAAGAAAAAAAAAATTACTCTTTTTTTTTTTGCACTGGGCTACAGCCCAGTGCAGTGCCCATGTACCTCCGCCCCTGACTGAACATATGTATTATTATTATTATTATTATTATTATTATTATTATTATTATTATTATATATATATATATATATATATATATATATATATAAGGTTTTTTTTTTATTTCATGCTTCCTTTGTGGTACTTGCTATTTGGGGTCTAATCCTACTGATTGTGCATGGCCAGATTTTGAGCCAGCATCAAAGAATCCAGCGTACCTTCCTTCAACTCATGGCGCGTATCAGGAACATGATCGCAGGAGAAGCAAGTGAATTTTTTTCCCTGTTCATCATTGTGCATTTACTTCTTTTGGACGTTTAGTCACCGGCACCTGTTAGCCGGCTCGTCTGGACATTAATTTTCTTATATGATTGTATTAAATCAGACTGCAGTTGATCACTGTCATGTACTTTTTTTATTCTTTCAGGTTCTTATTTTGCACAGCTGATTTCCATAACATTTTAGGAAATGATTTGGGATATCTTATTGCTTTATCATATATGTTCTATGCTTACTGTTCTTGTTTGAATGATTGAGACATAGAAATTCTTAACCATAGGATACTTGATTGTAGCATGCACCCCATTGTCTTATACAACCGTGATTGCCGTACGACGTATAGTACCTTATACGGGGTAGCTGACCATGTCCGTCTCCGTATTCCGGTACTGGGACGTGACACATATAATTGAATTTCCAATTTATGGTAAGCTAATTTATGATTTAATTTTCATTAAATATATGATTGAATGTAATTTAATTTTCATAAATATTTTTGGCTTTCATATATATTTTTTTATATTGAAACACTAATTCATGCAAGGGTTTATAAAAAGGCTCATACAATATACAACAAAAAGAGAGAGAAAAATGTGGCAGGAGTGTCATTTCAACTTTAGAGAGAAAAAAGAAGGATTGGAGGCCGTTTCAGATAATGAGATCAATTAGGGGTATTTTGCATTATCTTTTTTTTCGTGGTTGTAATCTATTTTCTGTTCCAAAGAGTTACGGTGATCCGTGTTGGATTGGTGATGAGCTTGTAGAGGGTGTAATCTCTTTATTCCATTAATGAATGTTCTTCAGGGTTGGACTCCGATCGTTTTTCCATCTAGATTTTTCACGTAAATTTTTTTATGTCTGTGATTTATGTTTGATGTTTTTTTGTTTGTGCGTTTTGTTCGGTTCTCTCGCAGGTACTTTCTGGTTTGGGGAACGACTTCCGCGTTTCGTTTCCAACAAGATAGATTTAAGCAATAATAATAGAAATAAATACAAATAACTCAAATAAAAATTTGGTGAATATTTTTCAGCAGCTCCAAGGTGAATGTATATTTATTCTCACTGCGAAACGAGAGGAAGTGAGTAGCAACAACATTAGCAGTGAGGTTTAATTCTTTCGAGATGAGAGTTATCTGTACGTCAATCTCTCTTAAGGTCTGCTTGGACTGAGGGTGATGAGAGTTAAGTAAGAAAAAGTTAAGTGAGGGAGAAACAAACTCCTACTTGGTTTGAGGGTGAAGATTTAGGAGGATGAGTCAAATAGAGGGTTAAGTGAGGATTTGTTTAGCCTTCTTTTGTCTACTTTTTTAACCCTCAAACCGGATGGTAAACAAGAAAAAGTGAGAAATTTTATTAAAAAGTCATAAATATTTCTTATTTGTCCTATAAAATATAATGATCATCTTCTCAATTTTTTTTGCTTTCAATATACTGTTCCATCTTCCTGTCTTTCAATATGTTGCCGTCTATGTAGGTCGTCTCTTCTTGCTTTCTCTTATTACTCTTCCTTCTCCTAAAAATCATATATAATAAGAATATTTTGATAACTATTATATTTTTATTAACTTCTTTCCAACTCATAACCTCCAATTAAAACAAGAGTTATTAAACATATCCCACTTAATTTTTTCTCCAATCCAAACAAAAAAGATTACATGTATTGTTCTTCTTTGTTTTTTTTTTTTACTTAATCCCACGTAACTCTTTTTTTTTTCCTACGAGATCGCATCATACGGCTCTTGATAAAGGCACGGCAAAGATAACTCTGGCTGCCCAAAATAAATTTTTTAAATTTTTTACTTAAAATTTTACTTAGGATTAGTCAAAAAAATTATTTAGGATTGTCAAAATTTTGACAGTTCTTCTAATAGTTTGTACTGTCAGAATTTTGGCAGTCTAATATATTGAAAGGACTGTCAAAATTTTAATATTGCTAAATAAACTTTTGGACTAGTCTGAATAAAATTTTAAGTGAAAAAATTAGAAGAAAAAAAATTAAACCAGCATGAGTGTGAGTGTGTATTTTGTAGTGCATTTATCATCAGTCCTTCCTACTTGTTTTCACGAGGAAACAACTCGGTCACGTGATCCAGAAATACAAGTCACGTGACTCACCCATCCTCGCTCGCTCCCTTTCTTATCATCAAAATACCAATGCATTGAACTGGACTGTGGATAGAATTCACAAAGAAGAGAAAGATTGAGAGAGAAAGAGAGAATGGCGGGAATCACTTCCCTCCATCTCTCAACCAGCTTCCAACCCCGCTCCTCCTTCCCCACACCCACAGCCTACCGGCCGTGCCGCCTCCCGATGAGGACCCGCATTCTCCCGGGAACGCCCCTCCGCTCCCGATTCACCAGTAAGCAAAACCCTTAAAAGAAGAAGAAAAAGAAACTCTTTGTGGAGAATTTGGGAGGCTTCATTAGTAATTTTACTGACATGGAGGGCTTCTTCTTTGTTTGGGGTTTAGGAATCTATGCGTTCTCGAGCAACGATATCAAGGTGGGATCGAGCATCGAGGTGGACGGAGCTCCGTGGAGGGTTATTGGTGAGTGGGGAAAACCCGTTTTCTTCCAATTGCGTTTTGTATCCATTTTGAAGTGGATTATTTGTTCGTATATCATATTAATTGCTATTTTTGTTGGCTCACATTTGATGTTATTTGAGGTTGATGAGTTCAAGTTCGTGATCAGATTTTTTTTATCCCCAAAATGGATTTAGGTTAATTTTAGTGTAAGTTACAACTAAATACCTCGAACTTTTCCATATTTCCCTTATTTGCAAGTCGTTACCCTTAAATATTAGAATTATAAACTAAATGCCATGAATTGTCCCCGATTTGCAAATTGCTATGCCCTACGAGGCTACACTGGTAAGGTAGCATCATAAAGAAATATGAAAATAAGAAGGATATCATTGTTAAGGGCAAATAGTATTTATTTGAAAATCGGGGAAAGTATAGGGTATTTAGTTGTTAATTGGAATAGGTTTGGTAGCAACTTGCTAATTTATGGTTTTGGGTTTGCAACTTGAATATGGAGAGAAGTTCAGGGTATTATAGTTGCAAATTAGCGTTAATTTTATTAGTCAAAAAATATTTGTGGATTTAGCAAGGTTTGCGTTATCGGTATCGTACCCTCCTATGAGTATCGGTATCCATGGTATCGGCGGTTTCAGATCGCAGTGTTTTGGTATCGGAAAGCAAATTATTATTAATAAATTTAGAGAAAATAGTTTAGGAATTTAGACATAATTTTAAGTATTTTTTGTGTGTTTCATAGTAGTTTTGAAGTTAAATGAAATAATAGTCACCCCTGCTGACTGATTTATCTGCGATAGATAAGTTTTCTTCATTTATATGCTTTTACATCATTGTTGATTAGTCTTTTTTTTTCAATTTTATTTGTCGAGTTGATTGGGAATAGACCCCAAATGTTGGTATCGGTCAGTGTCGGTATCGGATCATGACATGCAAAACTATATCAGTATTGGTTGTATCGGATCGGTAACTGCCAGTACTGCAAGCTACGGGATTTAGAGGGGTTTTATTTAAATAGTTATCTAGTATTATAGTTCCATTAAAAATAAGGATTTACATGCAAACTTGTGTATACTATTTTCATTTTACAAAGGAGGGAAAAACGGTACTTCCCCTAATCTATGTTTATGATGCTAGTGTATTATACTATTATCCTGCAAAAAGAAAGTTCGAGATAGCAAAGGGCACATAACTTTTTATTAATCCTAGACTTTAATTCACAGAGCGGTATCACTTTTATAAAGTCCGCTTAAGTTAGTGCGCCATGTGAAGCTTGAAAATAACTGGCTCCAATACCATTTAGGTCCTTGCTACTGCACCCGAACTCTAGAGTTATGGTGAGGGTTACATTCTTGTATTCCAATAACGAGGAGTGCCTGTGCTTCCTAGTTGATACAGAATAGTCACATTGTAGAAAATAACTGGCTCCAATACCATTTAAAGTCCTTGCTACTGCACCCGAACTCTAGAGTTATGGTGAGGGTTACATTCTTGTATTCCAACAACGAGGAGTGCCTGTTAGTTGATACAGAATAGTCACATTGTAGAGTTTCCATTTTTTTTGTTACTTTGGACGATATGGAGCTTGGCGGCAAATACGGTCTGAGTATACAAGAGGAGTGTCCTGCATTTGGGCAGATAGGGCCATGGGTGAATGTATAAGAGGACAAGTTCATGGATGACCAGGCATGTGCAACTGAGATATATGTTCTTTCCTGCAAGTAGGTTTTCGAATATGTGTGCGACTATCAAACTAAAAATATGGCAAAACCTAGATAGCATGCATTGGGGTGTTAGAAAAGTATATATCTAAATATGTGGTGACTCATATTTAGAGTGTTATAGGAGGATTGGACGAGAGGATTTATGGAGATACTGTACAGGGTTCTTATTTGTGGCAATTGTTATGTTTATTGCTGTAACTTCAAGTACATTAACTAGATTGGATGAGAGGATTTATAGAGATACTGTACAGGGTTCTTATAGTAAGGATTGGACGAGAGGATTTATAGAAATGCATATCAGAAGATATAAATAATAAATATGACACTAACTATGTATCTTTCTTTCTTCTTCTTCTTTTTTGAGTACTTGGATGGCATTGAAGTATATTTCATCCTTTTGAACAGAGAAAATAAAATAAAAAGCTACTAGAGTAGTAGTTTCAGCTGTCATTTTACAGAAAGCTTTGCCACCTTATATTTTGTGTTGTTTTAGTTGTTTCCTATTGATATAGCTCCTTTCCTTTGATTTCTTAAAAGAAGACTTTTGACCCCTACTAGAGTAGCTGCCTTCAAAATCAATCCCTTTCTGCTATTATATTTCGCGAGTAATGAGAGTTACCCATGGTAGCCGCAGAATATTAGGACAGTGGATATGAGCTAGATGGAAAAGAAGCAGAAGAACTATCATATTAGGATATGGTTACCATACTTAATTGTTATGTCTATCATTTGGATGGTTGTAGATAATTAGGTAAAGCTCAAACAGGTCAATCCATATTTTAACTAGTTTTATGACATGTAGAACTTTCTAGTTGTACTAGGATCCCATGACACAATTTAAGCATAACTCAAGAAGAGGCATTTAATCATTTCTCTTTATCTACACTGTTTATTTATTTGTACTCATTTGCTTTGTGTATTAAATTTCCTTTAGCCTTTTGTGTTAAGGATATTTGTCATGATTATATTACTAGCTGAGCTTCACTTATTATCACTGCATCTAGTACTTAATACTCTTCTTTTGGTTGCTTCCTGAGTTAGATGCTCATTTGCTTCTTTTTCAATGTTTAGAGTTTCTTCATGTCAAACCTGGCAAAGGGGCAGCTTTCGTGAGGACAAAAATGCGCAATTATATGACTGGCAACACAGTTGAGAAAACTTTTCGAGCTGGAAGTACGGTAATCCAGAGTTTAAATGAAAAGCTATACTGGGATGGCCTTTTGTTGTTTGTTTCTTTTTATGATTATTAGGTGGATCGCATTTTTCTTTTCAGTTCATGGAGTACTAGGTCATATTTTCCCTTATTTCTATTCATTAGAAGTGGATAAAACGAAATCTGAAGAAAAACAATTTGCTCACGAGAGGTCACCCAAACTAAACATGACAACACCTGATGAAATATAACAGTACAATATGCAACGGTGCATCCCATCTTCCAGAAGTCCTGATAATCACAAATGCAAATACCAGCTTTCAGCTACTAGATTATTGTATTTTAATCTCCCGCACAACCCATCATAGTGCTTCTCACTTCTGTCAAATAATTCTACATGTCATTGAACTTAGGGTCTAACTTTTTTGCTGTCATGTAGTCCGCATTGCATGTTTTACGTTGAAAAAAACAGAAAATTTACTGTACCGATAATAAATTTATATTAATTAAATATACCGATAGAAGTTTGAATTTTTGAAATTACGATACATATCGCCAAATTTTGGAGAACTTGATTTTCGCCAAAAATTTTGGAGAACTTGAAAATCCGACCAAGAATCCGACGTGTTACATATTTGGGCGGGAGAGGGCCAATTTTCGCCAACTCAGTTGGCAAAAATATGATTTTGGATTTTTTTGTTTGTTTTTTTATTTGGTTTTTTGTTTAGAAGTTTATTTGGTTTGGTTTTTTTTTTATTTGTGTTGTTTTCTTTTTGTGGTTTTTTTGTTTTTTGTTTTTGTAGGTTTATTTTCTAGGTATGTTAATAGTAACTCTGTCATAGTAACGTTTATATTGTAATGTTCATATTTTAACGTACAATTTTTTACAACGGCTCAATTTTCATTGAAATAGAACAAAGTTACATTCAAATAAAGTTTGTACAGATATAACAATTTTATCGATCTCTCTTGGCTAATTCTCGATAGTTCGGACGATCAATTTCTCTTAGATTGAGTCGGTCCCTATTTTCTCGTGTATTCTCCGGGGCCGCATCATCACAACCTCCTTGACTGTCCTCCACTTGAGATGGCATCGGTGTTGATGGAGTTGTCAAGATATGCGAATAGGTGGTAACGCCGGGGGCGAATAGGCTATCCCACTGAGAATCTCCCTCAGGGGCCCACTGAGAATCTCCCTCGGGGGCCCACTAAGAAGTGTCCGCACCGGCCGTCGCCTGAGAAGTGCCCCACTCAGGCCAATGAGAAGTGCCGCACCAGCCCACTGAGAAGTGCCCGCACCATCCCACTGAGTAGTGCTCGCACCGGCCGTCGCCTGAGAAGTGCCCCAGTCAGGCCAATGAGTAGTGCCCGCACCAGCCCACTGAGAAGTGCCCGCACCATCCCACTGAGAAGTGCTCGCATCGGTCGTCGCCTGAGAAGGGACGTCGTCATCTTGCAGTGGCAGACTATCATCTTGATACCAAACTGAAGTATACTTCCTAAGGGGCGTGCTTGTCGTTGTGCAACAAGACCCTGAGGATAATCTCCTGGAATAAGTAAGGGAAGGTTCGGAGGAGTCGATCAGCAGCCAAAAATTTGCCAACCGCTGTGCGCCCACTGGCTTATTTTGGTATGCGGTATTTAAATCTGGAAGTTGAAATATAACAATTTATGAGAAGGAGATTTTGGTTTAGGACACAATAGAAGGAGATGTACAAACCAACCAAGAGAATAAAGGCATTGCCGTAGATTTTTAAATAGTTTCATTTTATGAGAACAATATGTAATTTCATTGAAATAGAACAAAGTTACATTCCAATAAAGTTCGTACTGATATAACAATTTCATCGACCTCTCTTGGCTAATTTCCGATAGTTCGGACGATCAATGTCTCTTAGATTGAGTCGGTCCCTATTTTCTCGTATATTCTCTGGGGTTGCATCATCACCACCTCCTTTGAATGTCCTCCACTTGAGATGGCATCGGTGCTGATGGAGTTGTCAAGATATGCGAATAGGTGGTAACGCCGGGGGCTCCCAAATTTTTGCCAACTCAGTTGACGAAAATCTGTCTATTCCCGCCAAAAAGTCGAATTTTCGCCAACCCAGTTGACGAAAATCAAGTTCTCCAAAACTTTATATGTATCGAAATTTCAAATTTTTTCAAATTTCTATCGTTATATTTAAGTAATATAAATTTATTGTCGGTACAGTAAATTTTCTATAAAAAAATCAAAAATAAAATTATCGAAAGTAAAATTAGGAGGTCGAGACATCGTTTTTTTACGATTCTAAAAATTTTGGAAGTCCGTCAAACGGTGAAACGGTTTATCACGAAGTACTTTTCCATACGGTCATTTTGGCACAAACTGAACCTTGTTTCGATCTCCCAGTCAAAAGTTATGATACTTTAAAGTTTTATATTTTATATTTTTGTCTGTAACATGTACGTCTTACTTCGGATGAAAATTCTCTCTACACGAATTGTGTTACTCTTGTGGGAAACATACAAATCGACCTATTGTTTGACGAAAAACGATTTCAAAACAAATAGTTATGGCCGTTCGAAGTCTGCTCGACGGCAGACGTGATATTCTTACGGTAGATTTTTTTTTGGGGGGTTCAATGATAACATATTTTATTTTGGATGTTAAATTTTGTTTTCTAATTTATTTAAAAAAATTATTGCTACAACAACTTTTTTAAAATAGAACTAAACCTAAATAAAACTAAACACAAAAAAACCTAAAAAACAAACCAAAAAAAAAAAAAAAAACCAAAAAAAGAACCAAAGAAAAAAAACCATTGGCATATTTTCGCCTACTCGGTTGACAAAAATTTGGTCAACCCAGTTGGCGAAAATTTGAAAATATATTAAAAAAATATTATTTCATATTTTCGCCAACTTAGTTGGCGATATGTATCGTAATTTCAAAAAATTTCAAACTTCTATTGGTATATTTAATTAATATAAAATTTATTATCGGTACAGTAAATTTTCTGTTAAAAAAAATCACGTCTGATTTAATATTATCTAGTTTAGCCTTTTTTGTGCTTCTAATAGGAACTTGTAAACTATTCTTGGATAAGAATTTCAGCTCCCATGATTAGGTATTTTAGGTTTTAAGTGCTTCACGTCTTCATCCAAACACCTAAGTTGGGAACTTGTAGAAGTTTATTTTCAGACTAATCATAATCACTAAACTATTTTGATTAAATGTATTATTCGTCTAAATGCAGCCCAGCAATAAAGCATGCACTACAGATAAGAATTAGACACAAGTTTTTTATCCCACTTGCTCTGAGATGAGTTTGTAATCAATACTACAACTTTCAAAAATAGTTCTTAATCACATTATAAAATTACAGACAAAGAAATAACTTCTTTGAATATTTAAGGATATATTCTGATACTGTAATGTGTAACTGAAGCTACATGGATTTGAAAAATAGGAACCTGTACTAAGACTTATGCTCCCATGAAAACCAAGAAGAAGTAATTTTGCTTCAATCATCAGTCACTAATTTATTCAGGGAGAACAATATCTCGATTACAGCTAACTGATTTATGATTGTGTATCAAGTAGCATTTAGCTTACAATAGTTAAAAGTAAAGATGTGAACTTAAAGTTGATGAAGTACTAAATGATTGTCAACCTCAGAGTTGATTTGATCATCATCATCATCATCCAAGCCTTCTCCCATGGAATGGGGTCGGCTGTAGAGCATAAGAAAGCCCCATACAAGATTTGACAAATCTCATACAAGATTTGATCACAGTTGATTTGATGATTGATAGTTATTTCTACAAAATAAAGAGAAGCACACAACTTAGTCAAAAAGTGCATTTTTCTGTACCATGTTCTTCACATAATAGGTATTCTAGTGCATTGTTAATATGTTATCACTTACCATGTATTTACCACATTATTCACTCTTTAGTAAGTCTTCTTCTATGATGCCAATAGCAAGGTTCAAAGTATCGGTATCGGAATCGGTATCGGATCATTCCTACGAGTATCTGGATCAGCGGTATCGATAGTATCAGTGGTTTCGGATTGGAGTATCGGATTTTTTGGTGTCAGAAAGAAAATAACTATTAGTAAATTATTAACATTTTAGAAAATATATTTTATACATTTATGCATAATTTTAAGTATTTCTTGTATTGTTTCTTAGTATTTTTGAAATAGAATGAAATAGTAGTCACCCTTGTCGATTGATTTACATGTGATAGATACGTTTTTCTCTTTTATTTGCTTTTACACCCTTACTAATTGGTCTTTTTCATTAAATTTTCTTTGCCAAATTGATCTAAAAAGAGACCTCTAATGTCCATATCGGTCAGTATCGGGTATCGGTTGGTATCGGATCGGGACATGCCAAACTGTATCGGTATCGGCCGTATCGGATTGGTATCGGCCGATACCACAAACTATGAATAGTACACATTCATCTTGAGAGAAAGGAGACAGTTAAACTCAAAGAAGAACAAGTGTATAGGATGCACCTTCCCTTCTTCCCTTATCTTTGTTTCTATGGTGTGATAACCAAAAGGCTTGACAGAGCCGAAGAGCAATGTTAAAATTTAACTCAGTTTAGCTCTTCATTGCTGGATGCGAGCATTGTGTTCCCCTAACTTCAGTAGTTAAGGCATTAATGCTGTGTTTAGTTGGTTAACATCATTGAGCCTGTACACAGCTTATTCCTTACCTTCCACTTTGTCATGTCAGTTATACTGAGTGTAGCATTCTTTTGAACCCACTTGAGTATCAAGGGTAATTTATTATTTACTGATCAAAAAGTTAATTGGAGCAAACCGTTACTTCTTTTCCTGTTTCATTTCTTAGCAGTATTTGGCCTTTATATTCATATAATGCTTTTGTATCTTCTATTAGTTGCTTTAGTCCACAATGCAGTATTACTAGATTCTGAGTTATTTTAGCTCATATAATACTCTGTTTTTTTAGATACAAGAGGCAGACATACTGAAGGAAACCAGGCAATACACATACAAAGATGGTGACCAGTATGTGTTCATGGACCTGGTATGTAAATAGTAAGTTGGTGTTTCATTATGCTGTGAAGCTTAACACAATAATTTGAAACTGAATATAGTAATAGGAGTTGAACAACCTTTGTTCAAAAAATTGAATCAGAATGTTCTACGTAATTATCAGGCAAGTTTTTTATTATAATATAAATAAAATAGCAAAAGTAGGTAATTAGAAAACTTTAGATTTCAGTATTGTAACTGATGGGCCCTAAGACCAAAGTTTTCTTTTTATTTCTTAATTATGTAGGGTTTTGAATGCATATTTGCAATTTCATCTAGTGAAGTTTGGAGATGGAGAGGAGAGAAGGAGAAATGTAGGAGAAGAGAGAATATGAGAAAAGAGATTGCAAGGACATAAAATCCTAGGTTGTATCTCATGTCTATTTATATTGATATGCAATACATCCACAATTACTATTATACCCTCATAAGATAAAAAAATAAAATAAAATAACTCTAACACCCTCCCTCAAGCTGGAGCATATAGGTCAGACATGTCCAGCTTGCTACATAAATCAGAAAATGGACCACGAACAAGTGGTTTGGTGAGGATATTAACTTAATTGATCCTCCGACCGAACATAAGGAATGACAATCTATTTCTTCAGCAACAAATCACGAACAAAATGATAATCCACTTCGATATGTTTCGTGTGCTCATGAAACACCGGATTACTTGCAATGTAGTCAAAGGCGCGCCTAAGGCGCGCCTTGCTCCTAGGCGCAGGGGCAACGCCTCAGGGCACTCTAGGCGAGGCGCAATTCTTAAGGCGCACCTAAGGCGCGCCTTTTTCGAGCGGTTTGGAATAGCTAAGGCGTGCCTAGGCGCGCCTTGAAAATCTTGTGAAAAAATAACATGTTTAGACTATTTTTTTAACTGTTGTACTGTTTTTTGAACTGATGTACTTTTTTTTTTATTGTTCTCTCTCACTCACTCAATTCAAAGTGATTGCAACCTAGACATGGGAGAATTTGAAGCACATGTTTATCAATGTAGAAATCCGATGTATATATATATATATATATATATATATATATATATATATATATATAATTTTTGCGCCTCGTGTCGCTTGGGCGCGCGTCTTGCGCCTCGGGCGATTTGGACCCTTTGCGCCTTGAGTGCGCCTTGCGCCTTTGACTACCTTGATTACTTGCGATAAACATTGCCAACTGATTATCACAATACATTTCCATCGGAATATGAATCATACTCCATTTCATGAAAAAGAGACTGCACCCACAGCATCTTTGAAGCTGTATGAGCCATCGCACGGTACTCGGCCTCTGCACTGGAACGAGCCACAACATTCTGCTTCTTACTCCGCCACGTGACAAGATTGCCACCCACAAACTTACAATAGCCAGAAGTAGACCTCATATCATTGCGATTGCCTGCCCAATCAGCATCACTGAACCCTGTCACCGTAAGCAACTGGGAAGACTTGTACATCAAACCCTTTCCAGGTGCACCCTTCAAGTAACGAAGAATGCGAGAAACAGCTTCCCAATGTGGTTGCCGAGGGGCATGCATAAACTGACTAACTACTCCAACTGCATATGTGATGCCTGATCGAGTAACAGTAAGATATATAAGTTTGTCAACCAAACGTCTATAATATCCAACATCCTCAAATAACTCTCCCATGTCAGCAACAAGCTTATCATGATAATCCATAAGAGTTTCAACTGGCCGACACTCCAATATCCCAGTCTCGGAGAGCAAGTCTAGAACATACTTGTGTTGTAACAGATACACACCCTTCTTAGATCGAGCAACTTCGATTCAAAAAAATATCGAAGAAGACCCAAATCCTTAGTATGAAACTGATGACTAAAGTAGGCCTTCAAGTCCACAATTCCAGCATGATCACTCCCAGATATAATGATATCATCAACATAAACAATTAACACGATAATACATGTTGAGGAAGAATGACAAAATACTGAATGATTTGATGTGGTGCACCGAAAGCCATACTGAATGAGAACTAAACTTGTCAAACCAAGCACGAGGTGACAGTTTTAGTCCATATAATGCTTTCTTAAATCGACATACGAGTTTTTCATTTCCTGCTACAACATATCCCGGTGGTTGATCCATATAAACCTCATCCTGTAAGTCATCATGTAAGAAAATATTTTTTATATCCAGCTGATATATAGGCCATTGACGATTAACCGCCACAGGAATAATAATTCGAACTGAATTCAGCCGAGCCACTGGAGATAAAGTCTGCATATAATCCACACCATATATCTGAGTATACCCTTTGGCAACCAATTGTGCCTTGAGGCTCTCAATTGAACCATCGAGATAATACTTAACAGTGTACACCCATTTACAACCCACTGTCTACTTCCTAACAGGAAGTGATGTAAGTTCCCATGTCTGATTTTGATATAAAGCATACATCTCCTCATCCATTGCACTTTTTCAACCAGAAGATGACATAGCCTGTTTGTAAGTTTTGGGAATGAAAATAGAAGACAATGAAACAACAAATGCATTAAAAGATGATGAAGCATTGTGTAATAAAACATAATTAGAATGAGATGCTTATTCTTTGTGGTACAAAGACGTTTTCTTTTTCTGAGAGCAATGATAATATCATCTGGATATGTGGTGATGGGAGCAGACACCTCAGACACGGAAGTTGATTGATTGAAGGCTGAATTCTGCAGAACCACTGGCATGTCCTAGGATCTCTGATAAACCTGTAAAGGGGGGATGGAGACAAACTGATTCAGGAATGACCGAAAGTGGTATGGAAGATATCAAATCTGTTGTAAAAGGAATACAACGATCTCTTGAAGGAAAGAAAGCGGTAGACTCAAAGAATGTAACATTTGCACTGACATAATACTTGTGTGACTGTGGACTATAACAACGATAACCTTTTTGAGTACGATGATAACCAATAAAGACACTTCAGAGATCTATGAGAACTTATCTCGATTAGGTTCCAAGTTATGAACAAAAGTGACACATCCAAACACTCGAGGAGGTAAGGAAAAAAGTGTGATATCTGTATGTAACATGAAAAATGGAACTTTGTTATTTAATACAGATGATGACATGCGATTAATTAGATAACATGCAGTAAGAACGACATCTGTCCAATACTGTTTAGGGACATGCATATTGAATATGAGAGTTCGAGTCACATCTAAAATGTGTCGATGTTTGCGTTCGGCAATACCATTTTGTTGAGAGGAGGTGTGGACACAACTAGTTTGATGAATCATACAATGATCAACACAGAAACTTTTCACAGAAGATTGAGTATACCCAAAAGCATTATCCGAACGCAGAATTTTGATGTGTTTATCAAACTGAACATAGACTTCATTATTAAAGACAGATAACACATTTGGAAACTCAGATCTTTCTTTCATTAAATAACACCAAGTCATTCTGGAATAATCATCAATAAAATTAGCAAAATACTGAAATTCTTTCGGACTTTTAACTCTTGATGGACCCCAAATATCAGAATGAACAAGAACAAAATACTATAACTGACGACTCTCACTACGACGAGAAAAGGAACTACAGTGATGCTTGCCTAACTGACAAGCCTCACATTTAAGACTAGAAACATGACTCAAACTAGAAACAACTTGACGCAACTTAGCCAAAGACGGATGTCCCAAACGATAATGCTACTGCAACGGAGAACTAGAAACAGAAATGAAAGTCTTTCCAGTAGATCCAAGTAATACAGTCAATCTTTTTCATGTTCTGAATCAATCATTTTCTTCGTCCTGAGGTCCTGAAAAACACACGAATTGGAAGAAAATATCACAGAACACTGAAGATATTTGGTTAACTGGCTCACAAATAACCAAAATTAGGCACATGTAATGAATCAAATAATGATAGTGATTGAGTAGGGTGAATGTCATCTTTCTCAAGCACAGGACGAGTAGATCCATTAGCCAAGATAATATTATGTTTCATAGGACTACGATTGTGAAAGTGAGGTTATACTTGACATGTGAGAACTTGCTCCTGAGTCGATAACCCAAGAGGTGGATGGTGACTGAGTTGCCATAAAAGCAGGATTACCTATATGTGTCATGGTTGCAGTAGGTTGGGATGTGGTACTAGTAAGCGCGTTCAACTTCTGGAGGATATATTCAAATGGAGATGTGGTATCGGACGTTGAAGTCTGATTGAAACCAGAAGTATCATCTCTGGGAGCAGAAGTGGTGACCTGAGACTGCATATTTTCATCATGCACTTGATGTGCATATTTTGGTTTGCCCCACTTGTCCCAACAATAGTCTTCGATATGACCGAGCATTCCACAATAGTTACACTTTTGTGGCTGACCACGACCACGACCACCACCACCTCGGCCACCACCACGGCCACCACCACGATCATTGTCTCTACCATCACAGCCGCCTCCTCGACCAAAACTACGACCACCATCTCTACCGCAACGTCCACTACCACGACCAGCAGCACTAGAAACCAAGGTTCAAAGTATCGGTATCGGAATCAGTATCGGACCATTCCTATGAGTATCGGGATCGGCAGTATCGATAGTATCGGTGGTTTCGGACCGGAGTATCGGATTTTTTGGTATCGGAAAGCAAACAACTATTAGTAAATTATTAACATTTTAGAAAATACATTTTATATATTTAAGCATAATTTAAAGTATTTTCAGTGTTGTTTCTTAGTATTTTTGAAATAGAATGAAATAGTAGTCACTATTGTTGATTGATTTATATGCGATAGATAAGTTTTCCTCTTTTATATGCTTTTACAACCTTATTATGCTTTTACACCCTTGTTAATTGGTCTTTTTAATTCAATTTTCTTTTCCGAATTGACTGGAAAAGAGATCTCTAATGTTGGTATCGGTCGGTTTCGGGTATCGGTCGGTATCGGATCGGGACATGCCAAACTGTATCGGTATCGGCAGTATCGGATCGGTATCGGCCGATACTTCAAACTATGCTAGAAACTAGGAAAGAAAAGTCAGTACTCGGCACCACAAAACTCTACCCTAGAAATGAACGATTGATACAGGAGAAAGTATCTCCCACCGTAGGTAACTGCTCTCCAGCAAGGATTTGAGCTTTATACGGTTTGAGCGCAGGATCCAAACTGGCTAGGATAAGTGAAACATTAAACTCTTTCTTCTGTCGTTGAGCTTCCTTCAAATCAGTAGAACATGACGATATTGTAGTAGTTCCTTCCACAAAGCCTTCTTTGAAGCTATATATTCATTCACAGGCCTCTCATTTTGTTTTGTATTAAACAATAACTCGTACAACTCATAGATACAGACAACGTTCCGCTTCTGCGAATATGATTCTTCCAGAGATGTCCAAATCTGTTTGGTAGATTCACACCACTAAACATTAGCAGCGATATGCGGCTCCATACTATGCTACAACCACGACATAACATATACATTTGCACTCATCCAATCTTCATATTCAACGGACGTTTCAGGCAGGGGTTCTTCTGTCAAAAACTTCAACTTCTTCTTCGCTCTCAACACCACTTTGATAGACTTGGACCAGGCAAGGTAGTTCGCACCATTGAGTTTCACCGCTGTAATCGATTTTTTCAATTTATCATTATGAATAACAGTAAAAGGAGAACCACCTCCGCTACCACCGCTACTAGTACTATTAATCTCACCAGAAAATTCGGTCCCCACTATACTTGCAGATGCAACAGAAAGACGAGATATCTGAAACCCTAGATCTCACAACGAACCACAACCGACCACGAACAACCAACGGAGATATGTAGAAATCCTAGATCTCATAAACGAACAATGAACGGCCACGAACAACGAACGAAGAACGGCGAATCATGAAAAGTAGACGAACGACAAACGACCATGTCGTAGATGGGATGTACAGTACTTTCAAAAGATGCTCTAATACCAAGTGAAGTTTGGAGATGGAGATGGAGAGGAGAAAGTAGGAGAAGAGAAAATATGAGAAAGGATATTGCAAGGACATAAAATTCTAGGTTGCATCTCATGTCTATTTATATTGATATGCAATACACCACAATTACTATTATACCCTCATAAGATAAATAATAAAATAAAATACCTAACACATATTTTTACAAATCTTACTGGAATTCCATTGTTTATAAATATTGTTTTGACAAATAGCCTTAAAATGCTTGTATGTTTACATTTGGATTCAAGAAGTCACGTATGGAAATGTCATTCCTTTTCACTTTTTGAATTAATGTGTCATAGAGATGAATATAATTCCCTATAGTAAACTGTATTACCTTACCTCTTCAATTATAGTCTAGGGAACTTGGGCGAAGCTCCTTAGTTGCATGAGCTTAACTGCATAGCCAAAAGGTAGGCTTACATACCAGCTAGCTGGAATTCTAGGTTTTTATGGCATGACTCTCTCATGCACTTAGCTATGTTGACTATGAATTTGGCACCAATATAGAGGGTTGAGAAGGGTGGCAATGGATCAGCCTTAGTAGAGATTTTATTTTTTCATGAATGATATACTCTTATTTACAATATGCTATTAAATTTCACACTGGTAGCATGCAACAAAAAATATAAGGGCCACAAGCAATAAACAGTACAAGATTCAGCAGTTGGCCAGTCAGACTAATCTGTCAAGCAGTACGAGTTCTTAATTCTCATGATAATACTTGTGATTTCAGTTCGCTCTCAATGCCTTATTTGGAAATAATAAGGAGCAATGAAGTAAAAGTACTCCTTGGTTTTCCCTTGACTATTATCAGAATGTGCATGTACTAGCCATTGACAAGTTTCTATCTTGGTTCCTACTGGAAACCACCTTTCGATTGTTTTGTCATTTCAGATCTGACATGGTTGAAAATTAGGGCCCGGCACAGGCAAGAAATTAATGTACCCAATTTGCAGCAAATTTGTCAATACAACTGTGGTTTCTAGTAATGTAGGGCCTTGATCACCTAGGTTAAGCGAGGAATTATTCAGTAGGCACCTAGTCATTCTTGAATTATCTGGTATATATCAGGAGAAAAAGTTCCTCCAATTTCTTCATGAAATTGTGGATAGTTCGAACCATGATATAGCGTGCAGGGTTAAATAAGAATCTAAGACAAAAGGTGCGTGCATTTAATAATAAAATATTAGGACATCTCATAAGTTTCAAGTTGAATTACTTTTAAAGGGATACAATTTTGCTAATTTTTCTAACTACTAATTTGGATAAGGATTAGAATTAGAATTAAAACCACCTTTTAGTTGATATATAATTTTTGTTGCATATGCATGTTGTATTCATATTGCCCACCTTGAAGCATGGACACCATAACCAGTGCCATTTCTTGCTGGTCATGAATACAACATGACAATAATTCTGTACACAAAATATGTGGATAGGAAATATGTGCTGTTTTTGTTTTGTGCAATTTAGTTGTCATGATTGTATAAGTGCCAATTCGAGCACCTAAGCAGCCAGATGCCTTGAACTCGTGTCAAAAAGTAAAAAAGGTGGTGAAGAATTCGCTTAAGGGGTAACCTCCCTATACATAAATGCCATTCAGAGATTTTATTGAGAAAATAGTGAATGTTGTTGAAAATATCAAAAATATTTACTGTTTTCATCAATTAATAAGCCAACAAATCGCAACTTTGATATACTTGTGAGTTGTGATACGGTCTCAACTTCATTTATCTTGACAGCCTTTTACTTATCAGTATTAGATGTGTGTTTATTTTTTTATTTGTAAAGTTTTGCCATGCTTCTGAAACTTTTTCTGTTTAGTGCTGTTATATTCCAAATGGATCCATGGATACCCTCATGGTTCTTATTTATCGGGCTTATTACTTAGAAACTCTCAAATTTCCCTTGTTAAAACTATTAGCTCTTGCAACATTTCCTTTTCAATCCAGGAACTTCTGTTCATTTTTACAGTCTAGTTTTGAAGAAAGTCGTCTAGGTGACAAAGAAGTTGGTGACAAGAAGAAATGGTTAAAAGAGGGAATGGACTGTATTTTGCTGCTGTGGAACGGAAGGGTACTTCTTTTTCACTTCTGCTCAACTTTGTTTGCCACTCTTGTTCTATTCAACACTAAGGCAATTCCAATACTGCAGGTTATTGATTTCGATCTCCCCATCACAGTTAAGCTGACTGTAGTTGACGTCGATCCTGGTATGAGAGGTGACACTGTACAAGGTAATGTTTTCTGGGCTTACAGATGATTATTTACATCAGCTTTTTTAATCATGTTGGTTGACTATGAGCTAGTTTGGTTCCCGTTTCAAATAGAGCGTTTGCCCTTTTGTTGTCATTTTGTCTGAAACGTCAAACAAAATCTGTTTCGTTCCCAGTGTTTTTGCCGTTTTCACCACACAAAAATAGTCGAAAACAACAAACACCAAATGCTCGTGAAAGCACCATTTGGCGATTACCATTTGAAATTTGGTTGCCATTTCAAATGGGGGAACCAAATTATTTGACGTTCATATCTAACTTGTTTCATTTTCTAATAGTTCTTTCTGTTGTTTACTTATGGCTTGTGTATGAAAATAAACTTGGTAGTTCAGTGGTCTTAATGTTTCACAATGATATCATTGCAGGGGGATCAAAGCCAGCAACACTTGATACAGGTGCCATCGTGAACGTTCCATTGTTTGTTAACGTTGGAGACGATATACTGGTGGACACGAGAACCGGTCAGTACATGAGCCGAGCTTAACCAACTTCTGACTTACTAGCTTCTACCACACTTATGCGGATCTTTGTTTAAGTTTTGTTCTCTATAGCCTTTTTGAACTGAAAGCCCCCGACAGTTGTTACTTTTTGAATTTATAGGATTTTTGGTATATGATGTATGTACGGATACATTTTCGACTGACTTTGATGTTCAACAATGATATATTTGCATGGTCATGGTCTTTCATGAACTGATTTATTTTTCTGGAATTAGTTCTCATTCTTGCAATTCAGAACTCTAGAATTCTCGTACATGTGTTTATGTACATATTGTTTGTCTGGAATTGGTTCTCATTCCAGCACACTACCGACATTCAATGAGCTTTTTTGCCGTTATCATTTACATTCTTGAAGATGCTAAAGGCGACCGGATCGCCCAGCGACCCGTTCTCTCCCTGCCTCCTCTTACGGAAGACTGACACTCATGGCCTCAAACAATCTCTTCAAGGCCCTCGCTAGCTTCGAAGGATTCCTCTCCCTTGGTTGTGGTGGCGGCAGCTTGGTTCGGATGGATTGCAGGACAGGGTTCGCTTGGTCCATGAGCCGGACCTGGACCTGGACCGGGAGAAGCTTCTCCGGACAATCCTCCTCTGCAGGTGAACCTTGCTCGGTTAACAATTTTTTTTAAAAAAGATAACAAAATTTAGTTAAATTATAAATAAAATAACAATTATATAAAATTATAAATAAGGTAATATGTCGACAATAATTTTGGCGGGATGATTGCATGCACTCATGTGGCCAACAACATTGGCGACATAGATGTATTTTCTTTTCCCTTTTCTTTTTCTTTTTCTTTTTAATTTTTTTGACTTTGGCGAATTGGACGAAATGTTTTAGTGACGCATTTTAGTAAGTGACGTATTTTAGTGACGGAATTGGACTTGTAGTGACGAAATAAGACTTTTAGTAACGAATGTTAGTGACGAAATTAGACTTTAATGATGATTTTTTTTTTTTCGCTAATTGAGTTGGCGACATGAATTCAATGCACTTATGTCGCCAACAGCATGACGATATAAATGCATTTTCTTGAATTTTTTTCGTTACTTAAAAGATTTGGGACGAAATGTTTTAGTGACGAAACTGGAGTTCAGTGACAAAATAGACTTTTAGTGACGAATTTTAGTGACGAATTTTAGTGACAAATTAGATTTTTAGTGACGAATTTTATGCTTAGGAACACTTATATGAGGGAAAAAAATGTTGTCAAGTCGCCAATGCTCTCATATCGCCAAAAGCATTAACGACACATTACCTTATTTATAATTTTACATATTTGTTATTTTATTTATAATTTAACTAAATTTTGTTATCTTTTTGAAAATTTTCTGTAGCTCTAACTCGTCCAACAATGTTCTCTGGTGACCACCGAAGCACACTGGAAAGGTGCTGCTTCTTCTGGGCTAATTAGCGTTTGGATCCTGGATTTTGTACCAGATTAGTGTTTAATCTCTGATGTGTACTATTGAAAAGTTTGTACGAATTTTTATTTTTGGTTTTCTTCATTCCATTATACCCTTCCAAGTCTATCTCCTATGCATTCATATCAGATGGCATTACAAAAATTGCATTACAAAGTACAGTACAGTACGTTGCATTTTTCATTAGAAATTGTCACGATCCGCACCCGGATGATCGGGCACGAGTACGTGGATACGTCCAGCCTACGCCGCAGCATCGACGGTAGAAAGTTGTCTAAACCTCAAAAAATTTATCTCAATTATTCAAGTACAGCTAATCATCATAACTCAATCACAATACTAAGAGAGATGTAGGAAGGAAAGTAATCCAACAACTAACAAAAGGAATGGAGCTAGAACATTAAACTGAAATAAAGAAATACTAGTCTAGAACTCAACAGAGGTCACCTCCAGGTCAGCAGTACATCAAGTCTGGTCTCAACTAGCATCATCTTGAAGTCCAAGAACATGTGGCATAGCATTCCTACAAATGTTATCCAGTCAGGATTGGAGCGAAGCACATAAACTAACAGCAGTTCCAGTTATGATGATAAAGACTATAAAACAGTGAGTAATGACTATACATGATGGAAATGAAATACTGGAATATAAGGGAACTGGAGAGGCATATAATCATATCAAAGAGAAATAACTAGCAATGAGTACACTGGTAATGGTAAGTAGTGAAAGCAGATAAATATAAATGCTAGCAATGTATAAACTGAAAATAGAGGAATAAAACAACTACTAAGTGCCTTGAAATATTAGTTTATTATGTGATCGACTTGGGACTAGATCAGGCTTGCTATATATGATTAGCTATGATACATGTAAGGTCAGACTAACTATCTGGTTAGCTATGATGCGAGCAATAGTCAGGCTAATCATATATAACAGGCTATGAGACATGTAAATGGTCAGGCTACACCCTACGTGATATGTGGGGTGAGCTATGATGCATGTAAAGTGGGGTATGATCACATAATCTTGCTAATATTTCTCCGCCCCCAGCTAGTACGATGGATTCCAATCACGACTCCTCATGACAGGTATCGATGATACTAGCCCGTGTATCCACAGTGTCAGAATCAAGCATACACTACAACTAGAATCATAGTAATAATCAACATAATAAAAACTGTCAGAGAATATACTCGCCTCAGATTAGTTGAAGTCGACGTGCGAAACATGAACGTGTCGACACGACATGAATACAATGCTACACTTCTCAAGGTGATCCCAAAAGAAGTAACAGTTAGTTCCATTGAGTCCGGAGCAGTCCAAATAGCTAGGAACGATATAAAGAAGTCCGTGATTGAATTTTGATACGAGTTTCGAGACGGGGATATCGGGTCTGCAATGGCCCGTGAAGGAAGACAGAAAACACACAAATTAGCTAGGCTTAAAAATAATACAAGTCTAGTTAAGAGGAGGGATTTACTTCCAAAACTCCCTAAAAAAAATCACACTTAAAAACCATTAGTTATTAAAACTTATATAACCAAGTTTACTAATTTATTTAAAACTCTAATATTTTCTTCTTTTAGAAGATACAATTTCTTGTAAACAACCTTATTGAAACTTTATTAGCCTAATACCCAAAATATTATTACATGTATATATTAAAACCTAATAATTAATACATAGTCCCAAAACTTAGCACATTATCATTGAAACTACACATATTATAATACAACTACTATTTATTAACTAATATAACATAACTCAACTTATTATATAATAACAGATTAAACCATTCTTTATTTCCCACAATCAGAGAAGCAGAGGAAAAGAGAGGAGAGAAGCTCACCGAGCTTCGAGATTTCGAGGCGGAGAGGCGGCGGCTCGATGGAGCAGAGGAGTGACCGGCCGCTGTGCTAGAGGAAAAGGCGGACCGGAGAGTTCGATGACGTCAGGTCGAGATGGACAGGCGGATCTGAGGCGGTGGCTCGACGACGCTCAGTCGACCGCGGCTAGATCCGGCGAGAGGCGGGTCTCCGGAGACTTACGGGGACATCGACGTCGGCGACGGGGAAGTGAAGACCGGAGTTAGCATCGACTCGTGCTGATCTTAGATCCGAATGCGATAGGGAGGACGAAGATGGCTCCGACAACCAATCGGCGGCGGGGTCGTTGGGATCAACTCCGGCGGCTATGTGAGGGGTCAGATCTAGGGTTAGGGTTTGGACTGTTTTATGATGTGTCAGGGTTGTGTTGGATCGTGTCCGAGTTCTCGGACACGGGGGATGGGTTTTGCAGATGTTTTGGTGTTAGTTGTGTCCGAGGTTTACTGTTGATGGGATCTGTAGGGTGTGGATACGGAAATGGAATGGAATTAATGTGGACACCTGGGGTCGGACCCGAGGCCGACACAAGCTGACACGGTAGTAATGATGGTGGACACTATTGGACACGGGCTGGACACAAAGATGGATGGATGCTTGAGGTGGTGGGTGAAAATTCTTGGGAAATGGAAAAAGGCTCTTGGGAATGAAACCCTAGAAATATTGGTTTATATAGGTTAACTAGTCATGACTTGTTTTCCCAAAGAGATGGTAAACTTGTAAAATTCTAAAGGCAAAAGATTAAAATTTAAGAAAATATTTTAAGAAGCTTCCAAAGATTAACAAATTCCTAATTAGCTACTAATTAAATCCATATTCCATAAAGTATAGAAAATATGTCATTTATTTACTATCTCAAATGGATACGAAATTATTATGAAATAACAACTAGTCATTCAAATAATTTTTATTAATAAAATAATTTTATGATGTCAATCCAATAAATATTCGAAGCTAGAGTATATATATATATATATATATATATATATATATATATATATATATATATATATATATATATATATATAATTTATTTATTTATTTATAAATAAATCGACCTTTAGGAAAATGATTCTATAAAAGATTTTTAAATCATCTTCTAAAATAAAACATTGTTCATAATTCTAATACTAAAAATTCAAGGAAAATATATTTTATAAACTTGATATTTAAAATAAATTAAAATCTAAATATTTTGAAAATTCTGGAAACCGGAGGTTACAAGTCTATCCACCTTAGAAAAATTTCGTCCTCGAAATTTAAGGAATAAATAGGACAGTAGAATATATTAGTCATGCGAAGAGATAGTAATATAAATTTATTGAAAATTATCAGTAAGGAACATTTACCAACACGCAAAAGAACGTGAAAAGAAAATATGGTTGAGATATGGATAGTTTATAGAATCATGGCTCGATCTTGAATTCCCTTGGTAAATTTTCAAAATTCAAGTAGGAGCCAGCGTAGGAAAAAGATATATATAAATGAGATATTGTACGATACCCATTGAAGGTAATAGAATCATGGAAAACCTACATACTATAAAGGATAAAACATCGACAAAAGATTTTAGATAATCAGGAAGAAAACATAACCAGTTAGATAGTTTAGGAGAAGTTCATAGGAAATAATTTACCAAGTAATCATGAGAGAGTAACAAAGTATCAGGTCAGACAATTAAAATTTCTAAGTCAAGCTCGCTAGTACTTTATCCAACTAGCCGATATTTGCGTAATGCAAGGATATATATACAAAGTTTTGTCAGAAAACAAAATAAATTCTCCTGACTCAGAAGAGTTATTGAAAGATCAAGGGAGTTTCAGAGGTAATTATAAGTATCAAGTTTGGTATAATTTTGAAAGAAAAAATCGACACTAATCCATGATAATAAAAACTGATATGGATAAGGGCAATCCCTAGATCTTGTATACTCGTATAACCTCAATCTCTGGATGTTCTTATCATATAAAGGCAACGCTCCCATACCAACTATTTATTTGAAACATCATTCTTCTACTTTCCTCGATCTCGTGATCTATCAGTCATCTATAAAAGTTTTGATTTTGATAACCTTTGTTTTAACTAGATTCTAAAATCTTCAAATCAGTATTTATCCACATAACTTTTATCATGGTTCACATTCAAGTTTCTTCATCTTAACCTTGAATTATACTTCAATTTTATTTTCCCTTTTAAATCTAATGTCTCCATTATGATCACTTTTGTATTCCTCTATAGCTAAATCAAATCTTTTACTCTAAATATAAACCCATTAATTAATTTGTACTCAACTCTGCATTCATAATCTTTTCTTTTCTTCTCCCCCTTTTTTTTCTCCCAAAATTCCAAAAATCGTGTTTTAGTAGCTCATAGTCATCCTTTGTTCAATTGCATATTATCACAGCATAATTTGATATCCTTAAATTCTTCAAGTCAATGTCATTTAATTACTTCTATCCCCCTTAGAATATCGAACCCCCAATATTTATATTTGTTTCCAAAATCAATCAATATTTAATTTTAAGCTGTTAGTTTTGAACTCCTTAATCGTCATCGAATACTTTCTTCAGTCTTAAAACACATTATTTTATAATTCATCAAATCTACCTAAAATTTCAGTATCATTGTTTTGATTAAAATTTTTGTTCATCCCTTGAATTTATTATCCCGATGCAAAATCCTTTCTATCGAATCCTCGATATTTAAATTGATTACATAAGTCCAATTCACTTAATGTCTATGATTCAAAACATGCTCTATGTCCTAGACTAACTCTTGAGTGTTCAAACCTTAGTGATAGGTAGATACCATGACTATAAAATTAAAATGTTCTCATCTCTTCAAGTTGAATAACACTTTAAGAAAAGAAAATTTTCTGGCATAAACTCTAAATCACTTTCCTTACTGGTCATCCTTATCATAAATTCATTCCCATCAATTACTCTCAATATTACATAACTCAAGGTTTATATGCTCTTAGCACTATCAATTTTAATCCTCAAAATATATCATCACTGCTATTAATCAAGAGTTATCACAAAGATTTTCACTCATAGCCTTCCTAACTTGTCAAAGTGTCTAACGAATTATCCTAAAAATTAAAAAGGAATAACTATGATGGATCAGAAAATGGTAAAATATTGAAATAGATTCAATATTTTTACAAGAATTAAGTATAGAGGAGGATAGAATAGTTTGTTAGAATCAGGATTCTAGACTAGCTACTCAATCTATCTCAAATTACTAATCCTAAAAGGTATATCCATTTGATCCCATAATCTATTATCAAACTTGCAATAAATTCCAATTTCCAAATCTTTTATAATTATTGAGTCAGAATTTATGTCCACGGTTCAATTTTAAGTCTTCTCAATTTTTTTTTTTGTTTTGCATTCCTCATTTCTTCCAAGTATGATCCAACATTACTTCCTCTATTTTTTTTTCCAATATGTCATATGCATTTGGTCCTTAACTAAATTTCAAAATAATTCCTTAATATAACTATTTTCAAAAACTCATGATACCATTACTCTCTTTATTTTGCTTTATCCTCAGTCTCGCTTTTCCTTTATCGATTCCTTTCCAATGTCAAAAGTATCATTACAAGACAATATATATCATAATCATATGATAACAAATTTCTCTACTCTAGTGCTAGATGATCAGGACATTCCTACCGGCCATCCCTAAAAGTAAGGTGGATAATAAGATTCAAAAGAGAAGACAAGATCGTATTTGCTAGAGTAACAAGTTTTTCTAGATAAGAGTCAAGTTGGTAAATGTGGTAGGTCAAAGGTGTCAAGGAGAAGAAAAGATTACAAAGAATATGAATTCTACTCTTGCTTACTTTATTATAATGAGGTCGTTGTCCTACATTTTCTTGCATATGTCCATAGCCAATAAAGTTCTAAAATTTTAGTCTCCAAGGTGTCCTCCTTTGTTTCGGTATCCAATCCTCTTACTCATTGTGATTCCACATTATTGATTATCCACTAACAAGAGTTTGATGATTTTGGCTTAGTCCTTCAAAAGATCTTTATCAAGTTTGTATTTCCATCCTCGATATCATCATTTGTGAGTTTCAGTCAATCTATATAAACTCTACTACTTCTCATATCAGTGACTTCATCCAATAAATTAGTCAGGAACTTCTAGTATTAAAAAATTCTTTAATTCTACTATCCTCGAAATCGGAATGAATTCATTAAGCCATAATTTCAAAAATTATTCTAGCAACTTTTCAATATCATTTTCAATATTTAAATCATTTGCTAACAATCACCCAGAAATCACAAATTCATCATTGTCTTCAAAATCTCAAGTATCAGTATTTGATCATAATCTCATGTGTTGCTATCGATCTTACCAAATCCTCCAATAAGTTGTAATCTCAAAATATTCATTCATCAATTCCCGCTAATTTATTCTTCAAATCCTCAATTCCTCTATCTTTTATTTTCATTATTCTCGAAACCAGTTTCTCGTAGGATAATTATCTCGTGATGAGCATCATCTAGAGAGTACTTAACTACTTAAGCATGATGAGACCTTTGAACATCTTTTCTCGATGGCTTTTACTCTTTTAAAATTCCATAAAATTCTTCCATTATTTCTACGTCACAAGTCACAATATCGTCCTTTTTAATTCTCATGGATTACGATCACCATTTCTAAAAACCATTCTTAGCCTAATTTATACAATTCCGATTTATGTCTTCAAATTCTTACGTTATTCCTTCCTTTACTATTTAAACCTTTTCATCAAATCGTTCAACCCCCGATGTAGTATTCTGGTCTAAATTCTTGTTTTCTTAATATCCTCGAGATATTTTATCATTATTTATGCATAAGAATTTAATTATCTATTCTCAAATGATTATGAACTCAACCTCTACTCCAATGTTCTTCCTATAGTCTATAAAACTCAACTTGGTGCAAGAATTGGTTTGAACAATGGGCAACAACGAACAGGTATTCAAGTTGAATCAAAAGTTAAGGTGAACAAAGCAAGAGTAAATAGATTTAAGCAAAGTTCAATGAGGTAAGATTCTCAAGGATCATCCCAGGAATCTATCAGGAAATCATAATATGTGATTGAGTATTCTACTTCCTAGGATCTCTTATAATCATCAATCTTATTCTGTTGCAGGCTCACAGCAGTACGACTAAACCTAGGTACTGCCACGATATCGTACTAATTGCGAAGCGAGACCTGCATGGGCCACCATAAAAATGTGTCACGACCCGCACCCGGATGATCGGGCACGAGTACGTGGATACGTCCAGCCTACGCCGCAACATCGACGGTAGAACGATGTCTAGACCTCAAAATATTTATCTCAATTATTCAAGTACAGCTAATCATCATAACTCAATCACAATACTAAGAGAGAGATGCAGGAAGGAAAGTAATCCAACAACTAACAAAAGGAATAAAGCTAGAACATAAAACTGAAATAAAGAAATACTAGTCTAGAACTCAACAGAGGTCACCTCCAGGTCAGCAGTACATCAAGTCTGGTCTCAACTAGCATCATCTTGAAGTCCAAGAACATGTGGCATGGCATTCCTAAAAATGTTATCCAGTCAGGATTGGAGCGAAGCACATAAACTAACATAAGTTCCAGTTATGATGATAAAGACTATAAAACAGTGAGTAATGACTATACATGATGGAAATGAAATACTGAAATATAAGGGAACTGGAGAGGCATATAATCATATCACAGAGAAATAACTAGCAATGAGTACACTGGTAATGGTAAGTAGTGAAAGCAGATAAATATAAATGCTAGCAATGTATAAACTGGAAATAGAGAAATAAAACAACTACTAAGTGCCTTAAAATATTAGTTTATTATTTGATCGGCTTGGGACTAGATCAGGCTTGCTATATATGATTAGCTATGATACATGTAAGGTCAGGCTAACCATCTGGTTAACTATGATGCGAGCAATAGTCAGGCTAATCATATATAACAGGCTATGAGGCATGTAAATGGTCAGGCTACACCATACGTGATATGTGGGGTGTAAACCCCCAGATTTTTCAGAATTTTTAAAAATAAAATTTCGGGAATTTTCTGTAATTTTTAACTAATTTAAATAAATGCTTTCTGGTATTAAATTAATTTTGAGATTTTATTAAATATTAAAATATTATGAAAATAATATTTTTGGATGTAAAATAAATAATTAGACTTACTGTAATTTTTCTGGAATTTATTGGACCCCAGAACTATTTTAAAGACCTAAAAAATAATATTTTAATTAAACCAAAACAAACCAAAATAAACCGCGTTGAACCAACCGGTTTAACCCTGAACCGGACCAACCTTGAACCGAACCCTGACTCAAACCCGAATCCAAATTTAAACCCTAACGGGTAGGGTCGGATCCATACCCGACTCGACGACCCAAAATGGAACCCTACCCGCTGCTACAGTAAATCCCTAATTCCTAATCCCCCGCACCCGATCGCCTCCTCCGTCGGCGGTTACGCCTCCGCCCCGCAGGCATTACAATGGCAGTGTCGCCGCCCTCCTCTTCCCATTCACCTTCCCTTGCCAACCGCCGTTGTCCACCCGACTCTCAGCCTCCCAGCCGCTCATCTTCCCCACCGGATGACCGCTCCGGTCCCCGGCCTCCCTATAAAACCCTAGATCCGGCCTCCTCTCGATTCATCCACCACCAAACCACCATCCTCCGGCCGCCCCGCTGACGTTCATCCAGCCCCCGCCGACCCAGCTCTCCGGCGACATCTCCGCCACCAGCAGCCCTCGACCCCGGCCACCCCCTTCACAAGCCACCGCTGCTAACACCACTCCACAGCCACCACCGCCACCTTTCCGGCGACGAACCTGTAAACCCCCAGATTTTTCAGAAATTTAAAATAAATTTTTGGATTTTTTTTTGGAATTTTCTGTGATTTTTCAGGAATTAAAATAAATGTTCTTCTGAATTAAATATTTTTAAGTATTAAAATAAATATTAAAATATTATGAAAATAATATTTTTAGATGTAAAATAAAATAATAGACATAGGATAATTTTTCTGGAATTTATTGGACCCCGGAACTAGTTTTAAAGACCTAAAAACTTATTTTTTTAATTAACCCAAAATAAACCAACTGGTTTATTGAACCAACCCACCCTGAACCGAATCCTGAACCAACCCAAACCGGACCCAATCCTTATTGGGTCGGATCCGGACCCGTTAGCCGACCCGACCCAAATCCGCAACCCGACCCGTATCTACAGTAACCCCTAAAATCCCCCCGACGGTTCCCCTCCGCCGTTACACGCGGCCGACCCACCGAATCCCTCCGCCGACCGTACACCCGCCGCCTCGCATAGGCCCAATTTTAATCGATTCTGAGCCATCGTTCCGGTGAGTTTTTCTCTCTCCTCGCTGTCCCGTTTTTTGTTCTGTCGAATCGTGCGCGTACCCTACGTGACCCTCTCGAACCCCGTACAACTCGTTCGGGGTATCGCGTTCTGTGTCGGTCGCAAACTGCGACGCAAAATCAGGAAAATTTTCTCCTTTTCTAAAAATTCAGAAATGTCCCGAACTCCCCAGTTCGCGACCGTTTTACGCACAACCCGTTAATTATTTCTAAAATCTACCTGAACAATTATTTAGACTGTATAAACTAGTTTTTAATCCTGTTTTTAGTTCAATTTATTGAGCTATAGTTTGTAATATTTTTAGGGTAAAAATGACCAAAAGATTGGTTATTTAAATACCCTGATTTTTCCGGAACTGGGTGCGCCCCGCTAAATGAGGCAACTTGGTCGTGTGCGAACTTCACCGAAAGGTGCGCACCGTCGATACGGACGTGTGGGATTTCGTGAAAGTTGATTTGGATGTGCGTGCACACCGGAATCAACGCGTATCCGTCGACAACACCCCGTATCGGCCATGTTCTGAAACTCGTTGTAACTTCGTGTATGCTTGTCGTTTCGAAATAAAACTTGTGCCATCAGACTCGTAGCGATACGTAGGTCCTGTGACCCAAGTTTGGTTCGATTCTGAGAACGTTGACAAAATCCCGTATCGTGGGCCCCATGGCTCCACTTGATGGGGATTTTGTGATCAACTCATCGGAATCCAGTTCTGGACATTCTGTTGGGTTCGTATCGTCATTCTGGACTTGTAGACACTAAGTTTGACGAATTTGGAGAACTTTCTCTGGCATGTTTTTCGGTGCGAAGCGGGCCACATGTGGACCCCGCTTTGACCAGAAACTGTCACTTTTGCCCCTGTGTCCAAATTGGACTTATGGACAGGCAATTCTAGCTAATTGATATCTTCTGAACCTGATGGTAATATTTATTTCAGCAACCGGAGGAGTACCTACAGAACCCGCTGATACCAGAGCAGCAGTTGGTAATCAAATCCCAGGCAAGTGTACCTTGCCAAATCTTGCAGTTCTTGTTACATAATATTCCTTTGAATTATTTATATGTTGTATCTGTTCAACCTAGGACCGTGTGACATTACTTAATGTCCGAACAAGATTCGGGTGTCAACACCGTACGCGGAGTTGTGTAAAGTCACCTAGACATGGATATCGAAACCCTATACATATCTTCGTGCTTGCATCATCAAGTATGTTATACCACAGGACACCTGACACTATTCATGAAACATAATCTTTCTGAGATATTCATGGTGATTATGTATAGGATACAGGTTTCGTGACATATACTTTATACACATGCTTAGATATCATTATGACTTGCTGCATTAGATATGATCTTGCGTGTCATGGACATGAGACGTGTGATTACATTGGGTGGGGAGAGACACACAGGCTACAGGTTGATTATATTATTGCGGTGCCGTAGCCTCTCCGAGCTAGACTCCGACATGATATCACTGCTACCGGCTCCATGACACAGAGCTTGTAGTAGTCTCAACCTGAGTTCTAGTGATGCTCTCATCTTGCATATCACTTAGCTGGTTATATAGTTTACCCTATTGATTCATTTATTATTGCACTGCATTTATTATGACTTGAGTTATTCTTGTACCTTGCTATGTCCCCTGAGGACCTGGATCCGGATTATGTCCCCAGGAATAGCAGAGGAGATCTATCCCGAGGTATACGGGACATGAGCATTAGCAGGAGCAGAAGCAGGAACATGAGCATACATTGGAGCAGTACCAGAAACCGAGGACGAGATGATTGCCAAGGATTTCTCCTGAGTATATGCTATATCCATACTCAGTATTTGCTGTTGTTATACTCTTTATTTTTTGTCTATTGACTATTGTATTAGACTTATTATCGGGTTGTTCCGCGATATATATTTTATTGAGACATTGATGTTGATTTATATTTCATATTGATGTATTCATTTATGTGGATGAGAATAGTATATTAGACCCTTACTGTTGTTTTACAGCTTAAGTACACCCTGATGGGTCCATTAAATTGGGTTTGCCCATTGGTGTGTGCTGCTGGCCATTGCCACGTGTCTAGTCCCCGCTGCGACGACCCTCCGGCGACGATCCCGACCATACCTCGACGACAGCCAAGGTCCAGCCGCACCACGCAGAGCACAGCGCCGCCACGACGACCGAGCACAGTCCCCGCGCCACCCAGCGTACGCGAAGAATAGTCGATTTCGATCCCCTGTTCAGGTGAGGATTTTTCTCTCCTCGTAGCGCCAATTTTTGAACAGTCTGTTGCTACGCGTAGACCGTGTGATCCTCTCGAACCCCGTGCAATTCGTTCGGGGTATCGTGTCCTGTGTGGATCACAGACTGCGACGCAAAATCAGAAAAATAAACCCCTAATTTTTGAAAATCAGAAATTGTCCCGAACTCCCCAGTTCGGGACCGTTTTGCGAATAACCTGTTAAATGTTTTCAAAATTGGCTTGAACAGTAATTTAGACCATATGACCAAGTTTTTAATCCTATTTTTAGTTTATTTTATTGAGCTGTAATTTGCATGTTATTCGAGGGTAAAATTGGCCAAAAACTTGGTATTTATAAAATCCTGATTTTTTTCGAAACTGGGTGCGCCCCGCTAAACGAGAAGACTTGGTCATGTGCGAGCTTCACCGAAAGGTGCGCGCCATTAATACGGACGTGTGGAATTTTACGGAAGTTGATTTGGATGTGCGTGCACACCGGAATCAACACGTATCCGTCGACAATATCCCGTATCGACCATGTTCTGAAACTCGTTGTAACTTCGTGTACGCTCGTCGTTTCGAAACAAAACTTGCGTCATCGAACTCGTAGCAATACGCTGTGTAACGCCCGTAACCGCACGGTGCGTTATGCTGAGTCAGATTGAATAAAATAAATGCTGGTTAATTTGAATTGTTGGATTTTGATAAGAATGATTGATTGAGTTGGTTTCATGTGCAGATGGCTAGCGAGTTCGATGGGAATCAGGTGTTCGTTCAGAACAGTACTGAGATAGCTGGATGGGAGCGATAATGTCGTCTTCCTTAGTCCGATCGGTCGGATGATTTGGAGAGCACGGCCTGCTCGCACGGTCATACCCGTTAAGTAGATCGCGCTTGCATCGGACCTCGGGTTCAAGAAATTGACCGTATCGGCAGAACATGATGCCTAACGGGATCAAACATTGTAAGTGGGCTCTTTCCCTTCTTCTCTACTCCTTTATGCCTAATAATATGGAAACACGTAAAAGGCTTGAACATTTGGGCTGAAATATTGGGAATCACTACACTGAGGCGTGCATAGAGTGTACGTCGTTGGCTTGGATAGGATTGTGGCTTGAAATAATTTGCGCGTTGGATAGTTGGAGCTAAAGTTGGATTATACACTTGAGACAGTCGGTTGAATAATTGGGATTATGCTTGGACGGTTGGAATGATACATTGAGGCATTGGGAATATCGGAAATTCGGGCGAACGAGCGTGCATCCGTGCACGAGTATCACTTGGTCGCTTTGTCTTACAAAGCGAGCAATTGTGGTTCAAAATCGAACAACTGCATCGGCGAGGGCATTGTGCCACTGTTGGGGCATTGTGCCACTGTTGGGGCATTATGCCATGGGATTGCTTTGAGCATGGGTGTTGCACCAATTTGAAACACTGTGTTGAGAAGAGGCATTGTGCCTATGGACATAACTTGATATTTTGGTGCCTTGGGCTATATGTTGAGGTTTGGTTTTGGAATCCTTGGTTGGATATGTTGGAAGAATGGTTATGGATATTTGGTTGGATATCGGTTGAACGAGTCTAGGATCGCTTGGTGGGACGAGAACGTTCGATCCTCTCGTCATACCTATGTGTCTGCATGTCACGGACAACCTGTGTTGCACAGGGTTTGGTTTCCTCGAACGGGATGTGGACTCCGGGGCACCGGGACCGTTCGGCCATGGGGGAGACAATTGGGTATCACGTCTTGGGCGCGGTGCTGGTAGTCCGATACCACCAGGAGGGAGTAGCTGCCCAGCCCTGGATTGGGTAGGACTGCCCTATTGATCTTGGTCCGATCAATGTCCTTTATGGCTTGGCCAGTGACTTCATATAGATAAGAGATGGTTTGCTTTACTTTGGTTGGTTTGTGCTTCGTGTAGGCGCGGCTACCTTGCCTCGACAAGAGTGTGCACTCGAGATTTGGATTGTAAACTTTGGTTGAGGATGGATATTGAGGTTTGGCTGATGGTTCGATATGTTATCGTGCAAGCGATGACTTGAGTAGGACAGGTTGTATGCTAGAATCCTTCGGGTTGTTTATATATTGCTTGATGTTTGGTTTGAGTTGAATGCTTGCATGCGTAAACTGCTTTACAGCTTTCCTTAACATATCATTCATATACCATGAAATGAATCTAGGATTCAACTAGAAAGATCACCATATAACTGTTTGCATTCACTATTTACTTAGTGTCGGCTTAGACGAGTGGGTTACCCCGCTCACCAGTACGGCTGTGTACTGACCCACGTTTGTGGGCAATATTTCAGGTACGCATGCGTAGTGGCACTGCTTGGATATACGAGACATGATGTATGAACTGTAAGTACCTTTGTGGGCTAGAGAAAAGAGTAAGAGTATTTTATCGCCTTCGTGGCATCGCCTTCGTGGCATTGCTTTCGGGATATTTCATTTAGACCCTATCGAGAGCTTCGCTGTGTTTTACTCTGATATGTGCTTGGTACACAATACGACTTCCGCTGTAACTTGATCGTTTCGATGATAACTTTGGTGTTTAACAACATCGCCTTATACGAGCGCAACTCTAGGCTCGTACGGCATCACGTCCCGAAGAGAACGATTGTCCCACGGGAGAGCTGCAACGTGGTGATTCACGTTCAGCGGGGACTATTGAGCTTGCGGGAGATTGGGGCGTGACAAATTGGTATCAGAGCGCCTGGTTCATTTCTTCGGACTTGGTCCTTCGTTTCATCACAAACTCTAAATAGCTTCCGCGTGTCGTTTAGCTCTTGACTCTACTCGGTGCCGCATTGGATATTTCATGCAATAAGTCTATATATTACTGGTTGTGGCTGCATGTTATTCTTGGTTGCGTTGCCTTGGTTGGTTTTCATTAGACCGCTTAGCCTCGTTAGGCGTTGTTGCATTCGTGCAGCAAGTTTGGTGGCGTTGTTGTATTTGTGCAACAAGTTGAGGGCTTTCGTTGGGTTGGCTTGGCTTGTCGTTCAGGGAGATTCTGATTGCATCAATGGATCAGTTGGTTGGCATACGAGATTTGGTAATGCGGCATGTTGTGAGTAGAAACATTCGATGAGAATGGATCGTTGCACGAGTTGCTCGTGTAGCGAGTGTGTTGGATAGAAGTTGGAAATTTTGGCTGGGTATATCACATAGAGCATCGATTGAGCATGTTTGAGTTTGGCTTGGGAATATCAGAATAGTGTTGAACGAGTTACTCGTACAAAAAATGTGTGGAACCATTGGGTATTGGGTTGGACTACTTGGAATACGATAGTTGCACGGGTTGCTCGTGTAGCGAAAGTATCAGACGGTGAGAATAGTTGAAAATATTGAGAATGGGATATGGCACGAGTTGCATAGCGGGATTGATGGAAATAGTTGGATAATTCAGGCATTGTCTGAGTTCTGTGTCAGACTCGAATTGGGAAAGGCATGATCACACATGAGGGATGGTTCAAACGGATTTTGGATAAGTGCAAAGAAATCACAATGCGAGTAGCGACTTGAATCGGAGTGGTATATAGGATACCACATAGTGAGCAAGGCATTAAAAAATATTTTGGTTGGACATCAATGGGAATTGCCTGAACGGACTCAGGTAACGAAAATATAAGTTAGTTGGTGCACGTCGGTTGAGTTGGGAAGAATGAAAATGAAGCAAGCGAATATTGAGTTGAGCATATCGAGAACGGACTTGTGCAAATGAAAGTATCGTTGGGCTTAAGAGATGGACGAGATCGGAACGAACAGTTGGGATACGCTTGAGCGAAGCGATGGGTGAATCGAAGGATAGTGAGCACGGACTACGATTTTGGGCAACACATTTGAGCTGTTGGTTGAGCAATGAAACACGATTTGGTTTGGAGGGACAATGCGATGGATTCACACAAACTTGAAAGATTTTGGATATTGCTGCTCGAGAAGTCGACTCAGGTTTAGCGAAAGTAGAATTTTTGGCAATATGGTGCAACGATGGTAGACGGATTCTCCGGAAGACGTGGACGGATTGTGGCAACAACTAAAGGCAAAAATTTGTGGCGAACGAACTTTTAAAGATAGCTAAATGTGGAAACAACGTCGGAACAAATCACTGTGCTGCTCGAGTAAGTTGGACGTGCATTGTGGGATGCGGCAAAACGGATATAAATTTGAGCAAGTCTCGAGTTTCGAGAATCATTGCAAGTCGTGATGCGAGTAGACGAACATGGCAAATTCGGGAAATTTGATGGATTCAGGACAGAACGACGGATTGATGGAAGACGGTTTCAACGAGCGCGGTGCTCGGATTTAAAAGTTCGCTCGGATGGAATGGTTGGATTATGGTTCGGATTCACAGAGGAGATATATCATGGTTCATAGTAACTGTCCATCTTGATGACTTACAATTATCGAACGTAGCTTCGGGACAGCTGACCCTAGCGACTTGCCCGTCGAATCAGAGATTGAATATGATAGACCCATAGAACGACCCTTGAGGCAGCGTATTTGGAAATGCGTCGAGGACAGATGTGAGTAATGTGTGTTGGAGATTTGGCTTATTGATTGAGTGTTGGATTTGAGAGACCCTTAGGATAGTCTTCAGCTGAAGATGCAGCCGGAAGATCGGAGCGATGGTGGAAATTGGCCTAAGTCAACTGATGAGATTCAGAGTCGCAGATTTTTATCAATGGCATCGCCTCTGACTCATCGTGTCCTGGAAGGGAATAGCATTCATATGAATTGACGACTGTGAAACTAGCTCGTGAAGTTAAAGCAACGGCTCGTTCGAATCAAATCCTTGTGAATACTGGAAGGGACAGATTTGCCTCAGATTTACAAGATGTATCGGAACTTAGTCTGGGAAGCGTGCTCGTTCGGAAGGCAAAGGTGATATTCTATGCTTCGAGGCAGTGGAAGCAGCGCGAAGAACTATTCCATGCGCAACCTAGGAATTGTGGCGAGTGTGTCCACGTTGAAATCGTGGCGACACTATCCCTTTGGCATGGCGGCGAGATCTTCGTGGATCACACGAACCTCAATATAGATGTTCACCCAGCGAGGTATTGAGATTGAGGAAATATGTTGGACTGAGCTGATCTAAGCAAAGTTTGATTTTGGATAAGTCGCCTAGTTGGGGTAGTATCGGTTGAGATGATCGTTCGGTACACGAGATAATATTTGGAGATGTTGCTAGTGCAGATTCAGAGATAGTTGGATGATTGAGTTGAAACACGAACTGATTGAGTCGGTGGAAAATTATCATATTTGTGAATGATGCTCAATCGAATATGTTGGAATGGAAATCAGGATTGGTTCAATTGGGAGTAAAGTAAAGGGATGCCTCAGACATAAAGATACCCTTGTAACTTATTCAAATTTGCTATCGCAAAGCTCGGCTGAAATGCATGTATTTTAGGGACGCCTTAAATATGTGTACGATCCAAAACTAAGCGATACGAGGAATTCGTATTGAGCTGCAAGGAGGATGTGGGAATTCATAAAATTTGTACGAGCGTTCAGCAGAGCGAGATGCTGGGTCAAAGGTCGTGAATATGAGAGTTGCATAGAGGAGATCTATGGAATTGGACAAGCGGCATGTGATAGGAATGAGTACCAGCACGGTTCGTGGACGAACCTGATTTCTAAGTGGTATATTATGTAACGCCCGTAACCGCACGGTACGTTACGCTGAGTCGGATTGAATAAAATAAATGCTGGTTACATTTGAATTATTGGATTTTGGGAAGAAGGATTGATTGAGTTGGTTTCATGTGCAGATGGCTAGTGAATTCGATGGGAATTTGGTGTTCGTTCAGAACAGTACTGAGATTGCCGGATGGGAGCGATAATGTCGTCTTCCTTAGTCCGATCGGTCGGATAATTTGGAGAGCACGGCCTGCTCGCACGGTCATACCAGTTGAGTAGATCGCGCTTGCATCGGACCTCGGGTTCAAGGGATTGGCCGTATCGGCAGGACAGGATGCATAACGGGATCAAACATTGTGAGTGGGCTCTTTCCCTTCTCCTCTACTCCTTCATGCCTAATAATATGGAAACACATAAAAGGCCTGAACACTTGGGCTGAAACATTGGGAATCACTACACTGAGGCGTGCATAGAGTGTACGTCGTTGGCTTGGATAGGATTGTGGCTTGAAATAATTTGCACGTTGGATAGTTGGAGCTAGAGTTGGATTATACACTTGAGGCAGTCGGTTGAATAATTGGGATTATGCTTGGACGGTTGGAATGATACATTGAGGCATTGGGAATATCGGGAATTCGGACGAGCGAGCGTGCATCCGTGCACGAGTATCACTTGGTCGCTTTGTCTTGCAAAGCGAGCAGTTGTGGTTCGAAACCGAACAACTGCATCGGCGAGGGCATTGTGCCACTGTTGGGTTGGGGCATTGTGCCATGGGATTTCTTTGAGCATGGGTGTTGCACCAATTTGAAACACTGTGTTGAGAAGAGGCATTGTGCCTATGGGCATAACTTGATATTTTGGTGCCTTGGGCTATATGTTGAGGTTTGGTTTTGGAATCCTTGGTTGGATATGTTGGAAGAATGGTTATGGATATTTGGTTGGATATCGGTTGAACGAGTCTAGGATCGCTTGGTGGGACGAGAACGTTCGATCCTCTCGTCATACCTACGTGTCTGCATGTCACGGATAACCTGTGTTGCACAGGGTTTGGTTTCCTCGAACGGGATGTGGACTCCGGGGCACTGGGACCGTTCGGCCATGGGGGAGACAATTGGGTATCATGTCTTGGGCGCGGTGCTGGTAGTCCGATACCACCAGGAGGGAGTAGCTGCCCAGCCCTGGATCGGGTAGGACGGCCCTATTGATCTTGGTCCGATCAATGTCCTTTATGGCTTGGCCAGTGACTTCATATAGATAAGAGATGGTTTGCTTTACTTTGGTTGGTTTGTGCTTTGTGTAGGCTGGCCACCTTGCCTCGGCAAGAGTGTGCACTCGAGATTTGGATTGTAAACTTTGGTTGAGGATGGATATTGAGGTTTGGCTGATGGTTCGATATGTTATCGTGCAAGCGATGACTTGAGTAGGACGGGTTGTATACTATAATCCTTCGGGTTGTTTATGTATTGCTTGACGTTTGGTTTGAGTTGAATGCTTGCATGCGTAAACTGATTTACAGCTTTCCTTAACATGTCATTCATATACCATGAAATGAATTTAGGATTCAACTAGAAAGATCACCATATAACTGTTTGCATTCACTATTTACTTAGTGTCGGCTTAGACGAGTGGGTTACCCTGCTCACCAGTACGGCTGTGTACTGACCCACGTTTGTGGGCAATATTTCAGGTATGCAGGCGTAGTGGCGCTGCTTGGATATACGAGACATGATGTATGAACTGTAAGTACCTTTGTGGGCTAGAGAAAAGGGCAAGAGTATTTCATCGCCTTCGTGGCATCGCCTTCGGGGCATTTCATTTGGACCTTATCGAGAGCTTCGCTGCATTTTACTCTGATGTGTGCTTGGTACACAATACGACTTTCGCTGTAACTTAGTCGTTTTGATGATAACTTTGGTGTTTAACAACATCGCCTTGTACGAGCGCAACTCCTGGCTCGTACGGCATCACGTCCCGAAGAGAACGATTGTCCCGCGGGAGAGCTGCAACGTGGTAATTCATGTTCAGCGGGGACTATTGAGCTTGCGGGAGATTGGGACATGACACGCTGGTCCTGTGACCCAAGTTTGGTTCGATTCTGAGAACGTTGACAAAATCCAGTATCGTGGTCCCCACAACTCTACTTGACGGGCAATTTTGTGATAGGCTCATCATAATCCAGTTCTGGACATTCCATTGGGTTCGTATCGTCGTTCTGGACTTGTAGACACTAAGTTTGATGAATTTGGAGAACATTGTCTCTGGCACATTTTTCAGTGCGAAGTGGACCACATGTGGACCCCGCTTTGTCCAGAAACTGTTATTTTTGCCCCTGTGTCCAAATTGGACTTATGGACAGGCAATTCTAGCTATTTGATATCTTCTGAACATGATGGTAATGTTTATTTCAGCAACCGGAGGAGTACCTGCAGATCCCGCTGATACCAGAGCAGCAATTGAAAACCAGATCCCAGGCAAGTGTACCTTGCCATACTTGTAGCACTTGTTTTCTATTATTCCCTTGATTTAATTATATAATATAAATGTGCAACCTAGGACCGTGTGACATTGCTTAGCGTCCGAATAATATTCGAGTGTCAACGTCGTACGCGGAGTTGTGTAACGTCACCTAGAGATGGATATCGAGACCCTATACATTTTCGTGCTTGCATTATCAAGTACATCATACCACAGGACACCTGACACTATTCATGAGACAGAATCTTCCTGAGATATTCATGGTGGTTCTGTATAGGCTACAGGATTTGTGACATAGACTCTATATTCATATCTATCATATGACTTGCTGCATTAGATATGATCTTGCGTGTCATGGACATGAGACGTGTGATTACATTGGGTGGGGAGAGACACACAGGCTACAGGCTGATTATATATATAACCCTTATTAATACGGTGCTCAAGACTCTAAACCCGAGCTTGAACCATTACGTGATATCACCGCTACCGGCTCCCAGACACAGAGCTTGTAGTGGTCTTAGCCTGAGTTCTAGTGATGCTCTCAACTTGCATATCACTTAGCTGGTTTTATGGTTTACCCTATTAATTCATTTCATATACTGCACTGCATTTATTTGGCTTGAGTTATTCTTGTACCTTGTTATGTCCCCTAAGGACCTGGATCCGGATTATGTCCCCAGGTTTAGCAGAGGAGATCTACCCCGAGGTGTACGGGACAGGAGCAGTCATTGGAGCAGTACCAGAACCCGAGGACGAGGTGATCGCCGAGGATTTCTCCTGAGTATCTGCTTATTCTATACTCAGTCTTTGCTGTTATTAGACTCTTGTATTTCTTGTTTAATGAACTATTGTATCAGACTTATCATCGGGTTGTTCCCCGAGATATATTTTATTGAGCCTTGATGTTGATTTATATTTCATATTGATGTATTCATTTCTGTGGATGAGATTAGTAGCGTAGACCTTTATTGTTATTTTACAGCTTAAATACACCCTGATGGGTCCATTAAATTGGGTTTGCCCATCGGTGTGTGCTGCTGGCCATTGCCACGTGGCTAGTCCCTCAGTATTTTGGGACTGGGACGTGACATGGGGTGAGCTATAATGCATGTAAAGTGGGGTATGATCACATAATCTTGCTAATATTTCTCCCCCCCAGCTAGTACGATGGATTCCAATCACGACTCCTCATGACAGGTATCGATGATACTAGCCCGTGTATCCACAGTGTCATAATTAAGCATACACTACAACTAGAATCATAGTAATAATCAATATAATAAAAACTGTCAGAGAATGTACTCTCCTCAGATTGGTTGAAGTCGACGTGCGAAACATGAACGTATTGACACGACATGAATACAATGCCACACTTCTCAAGATGATCCCAAAAGAAGTAACAGTTAGTTCCATTGAGTCCGGAGCAGTCCAAATGGCTAGGAACGATATAAAGAAGTCCGGGATCAGAGTTTGATACGAGTTTCGAGACGGGGATATCGGGTTTGCAATGGCCCGCGAAGGAAGACAGAAAATACACAAATTAGCTAGGATTAAAAATAATACAAGTCTAGTTAAGAGGAGGGATTTACTTCCAAAACTCCCTAAAAAAATGCATACTTAAAAACCATTAGTTATTAAAACTTATATAACCAAGTTTACTAATTTATTTAAAACTCTAATATTTTCTTCTTTTAGAAGATACAATTTCTTGTAAACAACCTTATTGAAGCTTTATTAACCTAATACCCAAAATATCATTACATGTATATATTAAAACCTAATAATTAATACATAGTCCCAAAGCTTAGCACATATCATTGAAACTACACATATTATAATACAACTACTATTCATTAACTAATATAATATAACTCAACTTATAATATAGTAACAAATTAAACCATTCTTTATTTCCCACAATCAGAGCAGAGGAAAAGATAGGAGAGAAGCTCACCGAGCTTCGAGATTTCGAGACGGAGAGGCGGCGGCTCGATGGAGCAGAGGAGTGACCGGCCGCTGTGCTCGAGGAAAAGGCGGATCGGAGAGTTCGATGACATCGGGTCGAGATGGACAGGCGGATCTGAGGCGGTGGCTCGATGACGCTCAGTCGACCGCGGCTAGATCCGGCGAGAGGCGGGTCTCCGGAGACTTACGGGGACATCGACGTCGGCGCCGAGGAAGTAAAGATCAGAGTTAGCATTGACCCGTGCTGATCTTAGATCCGAATGCGATAGGGAGGACGAAGACAGCTCCGACAACCAATCGGCGGCGGGGTCGCTGGGATCAACTCCGGCGGCTAGGTGAGGGGTCAGATCTAGGGTTTGGGTTTGGACTGTTTTGTGATGTGTCAGGGTTGTGTTGGATCGTGTCCGAGTTCTCGGACACGGGGGATGAATTTTGCAGATGTTTTGGTGTTGGTTGTGTCCGAGGTTTACTGTGGATGAGATCTGTAGAGTGTCGATACGGAAATAGAATATAATGAATGTGGATACCCGGGGTTGGACCCGAGGCCGACACAGGCTGACACGGTAGTAATGATGGTGGACACGATTGGACACGGGCTGGACACAAAGATGGATGGCTGCTTGAGGTGGTGGCTGAAAATTCTTGGGAAATGGAAAAAGGCTCTTGGGAATGAAATCCTAGAAATTTTGGTTTATATAGGCTAGTTAGTCATGACTTGTTTTTCCCAAGAGATGGTAAACTTGTAAAATTCTAAAGGCAAAAGAAATTTAAGAAAATATTTTAAGAAGCTTCCAAAGGTTAACAAATTCCTAATTAGCTACTAATTAAATCCATATTCCAAAAAGTACAGAAAATATGTCATTTATTTACTATCTCAAATGGATACGAAATTATTATGAAATAACAACTAGTCCTTCAAATGATTTTTATTAACAAAATAATTTTATGATATCTACCCAATAAATATTTGAAGCTAGAGTATTATATATATATATATATATATATATATATATATATATATATATATATATATATATATATATATATAATTTATTTATTTATAAATAAAATGACCTTTAGGAAAATGATTCTATAAAAGATTTTTAAATCATCTTCTAAAATAAAACATTGTTCATAATTCTAATACTAAAAATTCAAGAAGAAAATGAAGCCAGTCAGAGGACGTGTGAAGAATTTTTTTGGCTAATTCTGAAGACATCAAAAGTTGTTCAGGACAGTCCAATTTTAATTTTTTTTTATTTACAAGTTTGTCACCGAAAAAAATTACTCGGAACTGTCCAATTTTTTTAGGTCCTACCAATATACTGGGCTGTTAAAAATTTTGACAGTCCAGTATATTGGTAGGACTGTCAAACTTTTGACAATATGCCTATTTTAGGACTGTCAAAAATTTTGAGAAAATGAAAGAACTGTAAAAAAAAAAAATTTACAGTTCTCAAATAGGACTGTCAAATTTTTTGACAGTCTGCGATCAAGCACCGTGGCCCTCATCAGGAAGCGATGACACGCGGGACGGAGGGGACGAAGTCGCACCAGCCATGGGACTTCTTCTTGGAGGAGAAGCGGTGCCAGGAGTCGCGGGAGAGGGACTTGGAGTCGTCGGAGTGGTGGAGGACGGAGAGGCGGTAGCTGGCGAAGCAGTCCCAGCGGGAGGAGGAGGAGGAGGAGGAGGAGGGGCTGCGGGGGTCGACGTTCTGGAGGTAGACGGAGGAGTAGTCGGGGAGGGCCTGGGTGTAGCGCAACCACAGCGCGCGGACGCGAGCGCGAGGGAACGTCGGGAGGGTCCAGCGGCACAACGCAGAGCATGGGCTCAGAGGAGGAAGGACCACTGGCGGCGACTGCTCCGCTGCCAGATGCGGAGGTGGAGAGGGAGGGTGTGGGAAGTGGAGATGGTGATGGGAGTTGGGAAAGAAGGGGGGAGGATGTTGGCAGCTCCCAAAGTAAATTTTGGATTATCCTGAATAAAAGTTGGTTCAGCCTGAACTAGCATCAAGTAATGGACTGTCCTGAATAATTTTTGATGTGTCTTTTAATTCTTTTTTTATTCTTTTCCGGACGCAACTTTCAGTAAGTACAAGTTGCAATTTCTTTCCAGAACCGTTAGGCTTATAACAAGAAATTTCTTTCCATGGACACATTTTCACCCAATGATCATCCGATCCACAGCTGAAATAACTTGTGGCCAACATTAATTTCGACAAAGACGACCCTATAGAACCACGAGCTTCTCTTTTCGCCTCCTCAAGCCATTGAAAATCAGGACATTCGTTGAACTGTCACTTGAGATCCTTGTTGGGACTACGTTTGAAAATTGAAAGCAACCTTAAGCCATTGCAGTTGAAAATTTTGCAGTTAGTGTTAATCCATGGACAATGAGACTCATCATCACACATTTGGCAAACCTGAAAGTATAAACATTATGTCAAACAAATATCACAAAAAATAATTTAAATCAACACAATTTTTTTAAAATCTTTCAAGCCACCATCCATTTTTTCAACAAATTATCTTAGGGTTTAAGAAGAGAAAAAAAAACATAAGAAAATGGAAGAAGAAGTTGGGTTAGACAAGAGATGAAAATGGAGGAAAAAAAATTAGAGAAGAAAAAGTTTTGGGGTTAAATCCTCATTAGAGATGAAAGTGAGGGCCGAAGAAAAGAGGTGAGAAGAACAAAATTTTTGTCATAATCACTGATTTCAATAGTTATAGTATCTGAAATTTCATTGGGAGCATGAAAGATAGGCTCGGAAGGACACAAAGAAAAAAAAAGAAATAAAAAAAATCCAAAATCTAAAATTCAAAATTCAAAATTTTCAATTGGACATGACCGGGCCGACCTTGGAGCGTGCCAAAAGTACAGCCACACAGAACAGCCAATTTTTTGGAGCCTCAAAAAAATAAAAATTATATATATATATATATATATATATATATATATATATATATTATCGTCAGTTTGTAATTTTGTAATTTTATAATTTAAGTCATCACATTTTTTTCTCAATATCTAGACTCTACGATCCGCACAAGGCCTCCAATTCTTCAATTCATATTCCCTACCGACTCTAAGACTCATATTTATATTCATACAAAATTTCTAGGATTTATCAAAGATCGTGTTCCGATCATCTCTAAGCGGTTCAATTGCTATTTTGCTTCTAAAGATCCCCCAATTATTAGATGAAGTTATTTTCTACAATAAAGATCAGACGTGGGTTTTATTTTCTACAATAATGATTAGATTTATTTTATTTATATAATTTAGGAATTAGGATGTGCATGCCTAGTATTTATTTAAGAAACATTGATGTGCAGACCTAGTTTTTATTTATATACAATTTAACCGACAGTACATATTCTATCTAAAATATTTTTATTATACTATGTAATGTGATTGTATATAGATAATTTGAGTTCTAGTTATTTTGTTTAGTAATTATCTATAGATTCAGTTTAATATAGAGTTAAGAACATCTCCAGAGATTTTGATAAACACATAGAATAATATCTTTAAAAATATGAATAAATAAATTTATGGTCTTATTTTGAGATTCTTACAGGACTGCAATTATTCAGGACCGACCCTGGACATGACATGTTCTAAACACTAATCTGGTACAAAATTCAGAAATCCAAACACTAATTAGCCCGCTTCTTCTGTTGTTGTTTTTCTTCCTGCATGATAATTCTTCTGACAATTCTTCAATGGTGATATGAATTTGGAAAGGTGGTGGGTGACCATTAATAGGCTATTCATACGTATTTATTGAAGGTTTGACGTGTATGGGAGGCCAAGCATCAAGTGAGTGAAATATGACTTGTGAATGAAGATTTTTAAGTGCTATTATGCTCATAATTTAGATTGTTTGATGCAATGATATTATGATAGAGTCTACTTAAGATTGTCATTATATATTGGTAGGTTTCTAACATGAACATTTTTTATAATTTTTTTTTTTTTATCTTAAGTGGGAAAAATGGTATGATTTAAACTTGAAAGTAATTTATAACTAGGGTTTCAAACAAGTTGTGTTGAAATTGATTTTTTCTTTCTTTTGAGGGAAGAAGAAAGGTAGAATCTGTTATTGGGGTTTAAACTATATGTTCTTTTTTCAATTTTAGAATTGATTCTTCAAAGATCATGGTACGTTAAGAATAAAGAAGAAAAGTTTTTTTTTTTCCATGGGTTTAAACTATATGTTTTTGTCCACAACTTTAGAATTGGAATTGAAGAGCAAGAAAGTCATATTCATGTATTTGTTTTACGGTTTGTTTTATTTTATTCGTTTTTATTCATTATTATTTTTGAATTTTCGACATAACGTTCGAGTTCGACGTAACGTTCGGGACATTGTTTTTACCCATGTTGCCATATCCACTTTATATATCCGGGGTGTTTGGATATTCTCAAGAATTTTATTTAAAGATATTGTTTTTTTCTAGATAATCTTTATTATCTGAAAAGTACAAGTAATCCCAAATAAGGAATTGTTTTATTAATTAGACATGTATTAAAAAAAAGTATAAGAAGACATTTCAAGGAAATACAAATTTTACTAGTCATTTTTTTTCTTTTTCTTTTCTTATTAGTCATTATACATGATAAACTGAAATATGTTTTGAATTTTAAAAGGCTATTTGATATTACCCTTCTCTTAAATTAGGTATATTGATATTGTCTCTGTTAGATTAAAAGTTGAGAATACCCTCCTGAAAGTGTCGTTAAAAATCTAAAAGTGTCGTTAATGAGTTTTGAAAGTTTCGTTAAAAAGTTTTTAACGATACTTTCAGGAGATATTCTCAACTTTTAATCTAACATAAGGGTAATATCAATATACCTAATCTATAAAAGGGGGATAATATCAAATAGCCCATTTTTAAATTAAGAAAAACCTACAACATGCTTTCAACACACATCAAGTAAAAAGTTTAAGAAGAACGAAGAAGTACTAGCATGAGCGCACCTTATCAACACACATCTACTATGTCTCTTTTAGGAACTATCATAAGTGTTAGGGGGTGAACATTCGGTTAATTCGGTTCAAATCGAACAAAATTATCCAAAATCTGGATTTAACCGAATACCAAAAAAAGAAAACCGAAACCGAACCGATAAGCTTCATAACCGAATCAAACAGATACGAAATAAATCGGTTCTTATTCGGCTGTGTTCGATTTATTAGAACAAAAATTTGGTAACAAAAAACTATTGCAGCAACGTAGAGAGTATAAACAGATGAGTAGAGAGTATAAACACATGAAACCCACTTCCTTGCTATACAGTCGACATCGCCTCCCCCATAACAGCGTTGTTGTCCAAGCTAGGATGGAAGATTACTGTGAATGACTCGGCTCTTTTGGCTCAAGTTCCCGATATCCCTATAGAGCAAAAGAGCTGACTGGTGATCCCTAGGTTACAGCACGTCCGGTCACCTCGCGTCGTTGTCGCTGTTTCTAGGACCGACCGACGCCTCACCTGCACAGGTACCTAAGTAGTGTAGTGTCGGTCGCACATTCATAATAGCGTTCAGACTCATGTGCCTTCCAGAACCAGGAGAGTTCCCTTGCTCCTGCTGCGTACGATCAGCCAGTCTTGCGGCTGCAAAAAGATTAGGACGTCCCCCCATGCTAAGGTTCCCTGCGGTCCGACCGCATTAGGTTAGGGAGATGGACGAGACGATAATAGCTCCTCCGCATCTCCAAGCGCGCTGTCCAGGGAACAATCAAACTTCATAGGGTCTTTCTGTACAGGTGCAAGTAGTCTGCATCTTCACAGGCATGCCTATTTCACCGAGCCTCCCTCCGAGACAGTGCCCAGATCGTTACGCCTTTCGTGCGGGTCGAAACTTACCCGATAAAAAAATTTGCTACCTTAGGACCGTTTCAGTATTGTTGGAATAGGACCTGTTGGTGGTTTAAAGAGCAAACCATTAGGAGCTGGTGGCTAAAGTGAGTACGACTTTGGTTCCAGAGATAGTGATTCGGCTTAGTTCAAATAGAACTAAAGCCTCAGGGAAGGTCAATACCTCTGTGAAGACCTCTTCCAGCCGCGCCACTTCCTCCAGCCACACTCGTCACTCTCTTCGGATCCGAGATCCAGCTCTGAGAACATCCTTGAAGGATCTACCTTTCTGTACCAATCTCATGGGGCCACCTGACAGATCTATGAACCAAGAACTTCCAATCTTGAAAAGGAATTGCTCCCTGAAAAAAGCTTTTGTGAATGCGCTAGAATCACACTTGAATCTCGTCTTTTGGAGAATTAGATTAGTGACTTCACTATGATCGGGATGATGCACGAGTCAGGATCGCAACCTGAACCTCCAACCATATCTTCTAGCTATTGTCTAAGGTCCTTGGTTACTAATCTTCTCTATTAATTCTTCAGCTTTCAAGCAGAGAAAAGGCAGAAAACACGTTCTGGCTTTCAAGACAGCGACTTACGTACCCGAGAACACGACATGGCTGACTTTCAAGGTTTGCTACTTAGACTGGTGGACTAATTGGACTAATTGGACTATTCTATGGAATTATTGAAAGTAAAGAAGGATCTCCGCTCGACCCACTCGATCTTTACGCATTCCCTGACTAATGAGATCTTGCGAATTGAACTAAGAGCGCTTTCTTACGAATGAGAGAAAGCAGTAAAGAAAATGATGATTTTTGTACCGCATGCTAATTAAACGAACTTGTCTAATTTAAATCAATTTTAAGCTACACCCTCGTTACTGCCCATATGATAAGTAATGGGTAGGGATGACAGGATTAAACACATGAAAACTATCGATACTATGTAAACACATGAAAATAAACTTCTTTTCCATTGTAAAATATCTCTAGCAAATTCCTTCATTCTCTCCATTTATTGTAAAGATTTGTCTCCATTTATTGTAAAGATTTGTCAAAGAATCGAGGAGTAAATTTAACTATAAAATAAGTAACAAAAATAAAGAAAAAAACTTACGAATCCGAAAGAGCAGATGTCGACAGACGCCAACCTCACCTCAGTTGTCGTGCCGGAGTGAGTGGAGGAGATCAAGATCGTCGAAGATCGGTGAGGGACAGAGGCAACTCTGTGAGAAGAGATGAGGTGAGAGAGTGAGAAGAGAGGCGGTGAGAGAGGTCGGAGGCAGAGGCGATGTCGGTGGCATATGAAGGAGGGTTAAGTTAGGATTTTCTTTTTTCCTTTTTCTTTTTTTTTTTCTTTTTTTTTTTTTGAGATGAGAGAGTGGAAAAGTGTATATATAGCTAGGTTTAAGTGATGGTAGTTTTGTAATTTTACCTGGCCTATTCGACTTTCGATTTTAAATCGAACTCGAACCCAATAACCGAATCCGAAAATCACATTATAGGATTTTTTAAACCGAACCTAACCTAACCTAATTTTTTTTAAACCGAACCGAATTTTTTATTTGGTTCAATTATGTTCGATTCAGTTCGATTTTCGATCTAAAATCGAATAATGCTCACCCATATTAAGTACCAAATTTGGGCCTCAACATCATAATTCATCACTCATTGGGTCATTGTACTATTTAAAGGATGGCCTACAAAGCCGAATGAGTTGCTGGCTTGGTCAAGAACGAGTATAACGCTAATGCGTTTAGCCTAATAACAAAGCATACTCATCTTTACTAAGCATTAAATGCATTCAAATGCAAACAAAGAGGTGAGTGTTCGGTTTATTCAATTTTAATTGAACAGAATAAGTTAAAATTGAATAAATCGAAATTCTAAAAATCAAAAACCGAAATTGAATCGAAATGAGCCAAAATCGAAATCGAACTGAATAATCGATTCAGTTTGTTCAATTGTACTATTTTATTGTTTAATGGATCAAGTCAAAAGTTGAAATTATGGTTAAATTATATTAAAATTGTAATTTTTATACACTCAATTATTTTATTTCAAAGTTGCTTTAAAAGTTGGACTAGTTGTCAAATTATTAAAGTTGGACTTCAAAATACATACATAGAATTATTGTTTTCAAAATATATAATTTTTTAATCACAAAATATGTATAGAATTGAGAATATTTACATAATTGCATAAGTCTTATTCAATTTTTGATTTTGGACTGAAACTGAAACCGAACGGCGAAACCGAACGGCGAAACCGAATAATTTTTTGTACTATTTTCAAAACCGAACCGAATGGTCCGATTAAATTTTGGTCCAAAACCAAATAATACTAACCCCTAATGACAATCGCATTGAAAGCTGGATCATATAAGCCTGAAGGTGTGTATTGGCCCGGTTCGCTGTCCGGATTAACCGGGTTTGACCGGATTCCGTCCGGACCGGACTCAATCCGAAGAGAGCCGTAGAGCGGGTCGGCCCGGCCCGATCAATAAATTATCCGATCCAGCCCGGGCCCATGATCCGGTCAAGGTAGGACCGGGTCGAACCGGTCTGGGTCCGGGCCGATCAACGGTCGGACCGGACCGGCCCAATTATATATATATATATATATATATATATATATATATATATATATATATAGAGAGAGAGAGAGAGAGAGTATATATATATAATATTGGGTGGATTGGAGCATTGGCGAGATGCTGCTCTGAAGTGAGATGTGGATGCAGTTGAGTTGTAATCTCATTTCTTTATATTCAATTACCATTTCCAATATATATATATATATATATCGGGTCGGTCCGGCCCAACCCGGAACCGGTCCGGACCCGCAACGTTGCACACCGAGCCGGGCTTACGGGCCGATTTTGCCGACCCAGTTCGGACCCGCGGAGGAGGTGGGCCGAGTCGGTCCGGGTCGTTGATCAGGTCTGGACCCGCCCGGACCGGATTTGACCGAACCGGACCCATAGCGGGTTCCGGGCCGGCTCACACTTTTACAAATCTTGATATAATCCTCCAAGATAGACAATTAGGGGTGAGCATTCGGTTTATTCGGTTTCAACCAAATCGAAATAGTCAAAACCGAATAAACCAAAATTCTAAAAATCTAAAACCGAAATCGATCCAAAATTAGCCAAAATTAAAACCGAACCGAAAACTATTCGGTTTGTTTGGTTGGACTATTGTTATTGTTTAATGGATCGGACCTAAAATTGGAATCGTGGTTAAATTATATTAAAAGTTATAATTTTATATACACATTTGTTGTATTTCAAAGTCGTGTCCAAAGTTAAATTTTAACACACACACACACACACATATATATATATATATATATATATATATATATATATATATATATTATATATATATATATAATTGTTATTTTCAAAAAATATATTTTTTTTATCACACAATATGTATAGAATAAAAGTATTTACATAATCATATAAATGTTATTCAGTTTTTTGGGTTTGGATTGAAATCAAAATTAATAAAAAAATTTAATATTTACAAAATCGAAATCTTACTGAAATTTTATCACACCGAACCGAGCCTATTATTTAATTTGGTTCGATTTGATTTTCTCGAATAATGCACACCCCTAATGACAATCACATTTCCACGATGGATCCAACTACATTTTCCGCTATACATGCGTCAAATTTTACCATTGCGTCAAACCACACTCGCATCAATTACAGGAAATCCCGTTACAAAAAGTACCAAAGCCTACATTAGGTCGCGCAAACAAAATATCCGGTCCGGCAGTGAACCGGGTTCAGTTTTTTGGCTATAAACCATTGAAATTCTTCGGTTTTTCTCTCCTCCTCCTCATCATCATTCTCACTAGCCCTCGACGGAGAAAATAAAATAAATGGCTGCTGCTGCTCCCGACATCAAAGCGAGGAACAAAGCCATCGTCGCCTCTCTCTGCAAGCGGTTCTCCGACTGCTCCATTGATCCGGTAACCATTCGACAAAACCCTAATTTTCTCCAAATGTTCCGTAGGTCCCAAAATTATGCCATGTAGTGGAAAGTGTTTGTTGAAATGATGACGACACTATGTGATGCTAATTCTTTATAGTAAGATGTAGTTGTAATAAAACCCTATCACTTTATATATTTACAACAACTAAACACATTGGAGCTATTTTCACTGCTGATCCCAAATTCGGACAAAGGAGGGTTGCATTATAACAGTACAAAACATTAATAGATATCAATGAAATGAATCCTTATTGAATACACGTTGAGACGTTTCTCATTAGTGACACATTGCATCTTTCCCGTCTGGAGCAATGACAAGTGAGCAAGGGCGGATTGTTAGGTCGTCACCCAAATTGACGCATTTCAACGGTACCACCTTGGTACAATGACAATTGAGCAAGGGTAGGTTAGTGTATTCCCTGTAAGCAACAGAAGAAATTGCTATCTCCTTGTGGTGACAAGTATTCAAGTGACTTTAGGCTACAATAAATAACGAGGTAAGCAGTTGGTGCACAAGAGTATGATTAGATTATCTACTGGTATTATATGAATGCTAAAGATAACAAAATGAAGTTAGTGGATACAATGATTAAGAGGAAGATTAAATTATCCTGGAAACTAAGTGGGTTGGAGAGAAATCGTGGAAATTGATAACACTAGATTTATAATTTGGTATACTGGTGAAATGAGTCACATAAATTGATAGAGATACTTGTAGGTAAAGTTTAAGTTAGTGGCTACAATGATTAAGAGGAAGATTAAATTATACTGGAAACTAAGTGGGTTGGAGAGAAATCGTGGGAAATTGATAACACTAGATTTATGATTTGGTATAATGGTAAAATGAGTCACATAAATTGATAGAGATACTTGTAGGTAAAGTTTTAGCAAATGAGATATAGATGTAAAAAAAAAGAATATATGATAATATTAATTTAGTTAATATTATCGGAGATGTTATTAATGTTATTACTAATTAGTGCATGTGAACATGAGTAGGATTACATGAAAATATTAAAAGAGATTTTGGCAACATATAGTAGTTTGATTTAGAGAGTACATAGAGGTGAAAATTTATATATGGAGGGGACTTGAACGATCATGTTGGAAAGGAAAACAATGATTATGATAGAGTGCATGAAGCAAGCTTGTAAAAAACTTCCGCCTCGTCACCTTAGGCGTCCGTCTAGGCACCTCGACTATGCTGACGCCTAAGCAACAAGGTTTTAAACGGGTTGGTCACGAGGCGTCCGCTTAAATTCTTGAGGCGCCGAGGTGGTCCATCACAACTACCTAGCATCTCAACTGTAAAGTTTACACAACCCACTTACGAAAAAGATTCCAGCCCAAAGTCCATATCCAATGAAATGAAACACAAATAAAATGAGTAAGAAATAATTTTATTTCGTCCTAATTTGAGACTAGAGAGAGTTTATGAGTTATGTTTGCCATAATTTAAGACTTAATACTAATAGTAAGTAAGATCTTTTCTGTATTTCTCTCTCTGCCCTAATTTGAGACTCATAGTTATTATTTTTTTTGATGCCACTCGGATCGACGAGACAGTTGCTGAGAACTTGGGACTTCTGTTCGTGATAACGATCATATCGTTGATATATTGGCCATTGTACCATTTTCTAAGGGGGGTCAATTTGATACGACTAACTGGTATAGAAAAAATTGGCCAAATCCCATATCGACAATATCCACTATCTAGGCCAAACATGCATATATGTCGACTAAATCGATCAATACATCTACCAAACTAAACTGGTTGATATGCCAACCTACCTAAGTATGGGTTGGATCATTCGGTTTTAATGCAATTATAAAAAAAACTGGTTTAGAATATGTATGTTTCATTAGTATTTATTTAGTGACTTAGAAAATTAGAACATGTATATGTAGAGAGAGTCTTATTTTAAATTAAACTAAAGACTAGGATTATATTTATATTTATAACTTTTTTTTCATACATGCCATCTATGAAATGAATTATTTTCCTATACCATCAGGAGGTCATATCTCCCAATATGTCTGGTATATTATTTGGTATCTGTTTTTCATTATGACAACCACCCAACCGACATGATCTGATACACAAACCTTGTTATGGGCATCAAAAGTTTTTTAGTAACTAAATGTTTGTCTTAACCTATCTACTGCACAACCTCAACTTTTTGTCCTAAGGTCCCGGCCTCGCTGCCTTGAGACCCACCTAGGCCTTCTTAGGCTTTGCCTCTTCACTGCCTTGTGTTGCCTTAAAAATCTTCCCATGTAGGTCATGTGTATGGAATTATGAATGAAGTAGACGATAAGATCTCCTTTATTTTCTAGTATCATAATATTATAACAGAAAATATTTGTTTTAGAAAGAAAGAAACTTTTAAGAGAGGATACAATATTAGCCATATGTACTGATTGTAAAGTTATATATATAGAGAGAGTGCTTAACTACTTAATATAGGTTGATGATCTTAGATATTAGTATTAGGAATTGAAAAGAAATACTAGGATAGACAAGAGACGGAGAACTAGATGGTGGAACTTGAACTCAATAGTCAATACTATTTAAGGATAAAATGATGAAGGAAGATGGAATATGGAATATGGTAGAAGATTCTAATGTTTTTGGTAAACTTAATCTACTCTAATTGATTTTACAAACATCTCTGTCTAAGACACGTATAGTAAACCATAATTTCACAAATTAAAGTCAGATATTCATGATTTTTAGGAATTAATAACGAGTTCAAATCGAAGTATGGCTACATTTTTATTTTCATCGAGTAATCCAAGGAAAAATTATACTTTTGGTCACTGAATATTTGTAAAACTTAAGTTTTAGTCACTCCCTATATATATTTTTTGTCGTTGAGTGACTAAAACTTAAGTTTTGTAAACATTCAGTGACCAAAAATATAGTTTTTCCGATAATCCAACAACAATGAAGCCTTTATCTTAAATTTTTGGGGTCCGCTAGTTGAATGCTCTTCTCCCATTCGACAGTGTTAAGGGCCAATCTCGTCTTATCATTAGCAATAATCATATCCTTTGTTAAAAGCTCAATCCAAGTTCGTTTTAGTCCTATCCATATTTCTAGCATCTTCTTTGATTCATATATTATTGCTCCTAACCGGTGCATCTATTTTCACTACTGGTCCCAAGCGTGGATAAAAGAGGGTTGTGTTAGGTAATCAACAAGTGTAAAACCAGTAATCCAAAACATAAATTTACCGACAAAAAACTCACATTTTCTCTCGAGATATACATATTTAAATCATAGTTTCCAGTATCGGCCGATACCAATCTAATAACGCCGATACTGATACAGTTTGACATATTCCGATTCCATACGGACTGATAATGATATTGACCGGTACCGACATTGGGGTCTCTTTTCTAATCAAATTGAACAAAAAAAATCCAATCAACAAGGGTGTAAAAGTATGCAAATGAAGAAAACTTATTTATTGCAGGTAAACCAATCAACAAGAAAGACTATTATTTCATTCAATTTCAAAACTACTAAGAAACAACACAGGAAATACTTAAAATTATGCCTAAATGTATAAACAAATCTAAAATTTTAATAATTTATTAATAATTATTTGCTTTTCAATACCAAAAAAATTGATAAACCGCAGATACCTGATGCACATAGGAAGGGCCCGAAATCTATATTGCGAACCTCTGGATAAATGTATAGCCTGGGTTCTTACTGAATTCACATCTTTCTGTGGTTGACAACTCATACCTGAACCCCGGAGTTGCAACCGTGCTCATAAGTTGTTCTGGCTATTAGAAAAATCAGAGTGTGGTATACATTTCAAATATCTTACTAAAAAGGCAAATAGCAAGGGCGTAACCATTATTGAGGCATTTCTACTGTCTTTGAAAAGGATCAATTATTCAGTGGTTGACAACTCATACCTGAACCCCGAAGTTGCAACCGTGCTCATAAGTCGTTCTCGCTAGTAGAAAAATCAGAGAGTGTGGTATACATTTCTAATATCATACTACAAAGGCAAATAGCAAGTGCTTAACCATTATTGAGGCATTTCTACTGTCTTTGAAAAGGATCAACTATTCAGCCTAAGGAACCTTGTGGACATTACTAATTCATGGTTTTTACTTCTACAGAAAAGTTTTGAAAATGAAAGCTTTGGAGAGAGTGACATAACGAACTTGTTTGATAACATTCTTCGTCTATCACCGAGTAAACATCCTTTGAAGAATTATGATGAGGTAAAAGTTTGTTTATTTTATTGAGGCTGGATTGATACATTCTAAAAATTATTTGTGTTAAGTTTTTGTATGAGGTTATCTTAAAATTATTAAAAAAAAATTCAATTAGGTAATGAAGTGGGTTATTTTTGCAAATACTTTTCCTACCCTATGTTATATTAAGCGTTAGACGATGCGAGGCGATGAAGCTGGCGTCTCGCTTAAGCGCGCTTAAGAGGCTTAAGCGGCATTTAGTTAGCGTTGCCTAAGCGCTTAGTTAGCGCTTCACCCATTTTTATCTACCTATATGTAAAATATTCTATATACACATAAATTTTAATATATTTTCCATACAATCCTATTAGTATATGCATGAATAACAATACCAATTATCAATCAAGCAAAGACAATATAAATACTATAATCAAAATACAAAGTCATCAAAATACCATAGTCAAGCAATTTTGTTTTCTTTTTTTTTTTAAAGCTTGGCGCTTTTTCCAGCGCCAAGCGGTAGGCGAGGTGCTGTTAAGCGCCGCCTAAGCGCGGGTCCATTTTTTGGTGCGAGATTTTTCTAAGCGAGGCGTCCAGGTCTCCAAAACCGCTTAAGCACGCTTTTTAAAACATAGTTCCTACCAAAGCTCAGGGCCGGTCCGGAACATTTTAATGCCCAGGGCAAAATTTAAAATGATGCCCCTTGTTCAAAAGATATATTGAAAATAAAATATCAATTGAGTTTTGAATACAAGCATTTCACAACTGAATTTTGAATATCCAGGATTGCTAATTTGTCTTATTAAGATATTCCAGTGTATATATGAACATTGAACAATGTATCAAATTGCGATATATGCTGGCTAAACATAAGTGGTGGAAAATGAGAATGTTGGAAGAAAATTCCAACATTCAAGTAGGTCCTAGGTGTGTTTCATTGTTCGTAAGTAATGCTTCTTAATACATCAAAATTCCCGCTACAACATAGACGTCGGTGACACAAACATTTGGTAGACCACAAGATCAAAGTGTTTAACATTAACAATATTAAATTAGGCAGAAGGATAAGGTAGAAAAGAACACATTAAAATATCAGTATTCTTGGAAAAAAATAAACTTCTTAGGAATTCTAGAATTAATTACTACAAATTCTAAAAATAATTCCCTCAACATTGCTCCAAAAATAAGTTACCACAATAAAAGCTAAGAAGTATCCAGTGACCATTTATATATTCTTAACCGTATAACTTAAATAATTGCTTAATAGTTCAATTCACCCAGCAATGTGCACAAAATGCTACATAAGAGTTAGTAAATAAAAGGCCAGATAGAATTGGAAAAAGAGAGAAATTGAATAAAATTTTAATTATGTCTCCTTTTAAAACAATTTGGTATGGTATAACAATGAACAAGAACTAATGCTGGTGGAAAATAATTTTTGTGCAAAAACTATTAAACCTTGTAGAAGACAAATCTAACCATAGCTATGCAAAAATAAATTAACCATACTATAGCTATGTAGAAGACAACAGACTTGTCGAAGACAAATCTAAGCATAGCTAGCTATGTGCAAAAACTATTAAACTAACCATAGATTTCGGGAAAACAAAATAACAAAAAAGAGAAAAAAGGAAAGAGAACAAGGGACTCAGATTTGCTTGGAATCATCACGAAAGAGGCTAGAGAAAGTTCAAAATACCTCTTATCTTGCCAGCTTGTCTGCCACCATAGCCGCATAGTTTGACTTGCCGAGTTCCTATAAAGAAGTCTAGGAGGAGAAATTGAAAAAAAAAGGAATTTGTGGTTCAATTATAAGCAAAAAAAAAGGAAGAGAGAATTCAAATGAGCAAAAAGACATACTTGGCCACGGAATCGGAAGTGACGGGTTCTCTAAATGGAAGAGATCCACATGCGACTATTTGAATTCTCCAACAAAAAATTTCTGTACGTTGCCCTATTTGTTTCTCCTATTTTCAGGTTGTGGGCCTAGACTTTGTACAAGACAACAGATAAAAACTGTTTTATTATTTATTACTAGTACAACTATTAAATTTTTTGGGGGCCCCTTGGACCTTGGAGCCCCGGGCCCAAGCCCTGTCTGCCCCTCCTCTGGGCCGCCCCTGCCGAAGCTGGTCCTTGCAGTGCAGCACTTAAAGATCTGAATGAGGACCTGGCTCAGAAGTCTGTTCTTTTAGGGGAAGGATTTCAACCCTCTGAAGCTGATATTGTTGTGTTTTCTGCAGTGCACTCTTTTGTGGTATGTGCAGTCTATCTTCATTTGTAATCCTTGGAAGTCTTCGGCCCATCTTGCTGTCTTCTGTTATTAAGACATACATTTTACTTTGAGTGTGGCCTCTTCTATTATTATCTACTGTTATATTTTGTGATTAGCCAAAGTCAATGTTCATGGAAGTTATGTAGTTGACTTTGGGAGACTAGGAGTACAGTAGAACTATATAGTGACATGCATCCCTAGCTTCATATGCATGCCCTTGAATTTGTTTTTTATAGAAGCAAGCAGGTATAGTAATCATGCCAATCCTGTGTTCATAAACATCTCTAGTACGCAAGGACTAAATGCTGGGTGAATTTTTGGACCGAGGCACAATAGTTCACAATGAACATTCAAATGAATTTTCCTATGTAATAATTCATTATTAGTTTATATTCTGTGTATGAGACTCACCCTTAAGATCTAGAATATTTTGTTAATCATCTTGCTTTATTATGAACATTTTATGGGTTTAATTTTGTACTACCATGCTGCTAGCCTACATAAAATATAACTTAGAATAGGCAACCCATACATTTATTTTGCTTAACTATTTCTGACGGTGCTTCATTTTAGAGTCAACTTTCTGAAGAAGACATGCAAAAATTCAAAAATGTGATAAGGTTGATTGGCTACATTCAGGTAATTTGCTGTATACTTCTCTTGATTCTCTTTCGATCCTTCATTTTCTATCGCTGCCTGTGAATACATTATTTTGATAAAAGGATCACCATATAAGACTGCAACATGCAACACAACTTTCTATCTAGCAACTTTCTATCTAATTTTTCTGGCCCTGCCTTACCAAGATAACTGGGACAACAAAAAGCTCGAAGTCTTCGGGTTGTAAGCGTCGAAGAGATGCCATTGACGAGTAGATGCCCACTTTGGTATCCTCTTTGAATGTAATTGGTGATGCACTTGAAGTTGGCTTTATGGGGGCTCATGTCGAGAAGTTGGGTACCAAAGTATGGGATGTAGGTGAAAACATTAAGGAGGTTGTTAAGACCGCGGTCTCATTGATAATCGTCGCGATGGGAAGAGATTTGTCGGTTTGCCCTTAGCACAACGCATGAAATGGTTGGAGGATTTTAGGTGCAAGATGTTTCCTCCACCCAATGAAGACTAGTACTATCTTACTATCTTCCTTGTGTTGGTTTGTTTAAGAAAGACTTAATGAATGGTTTTTGTAAATATTCAGGTTTTAAGACTCCTATGCTTGATGTTTAGTCAAGCATGAAGGCCATGGTTATAGTCAACATGGCCCAAACTTAAATTAACATGTACTGTTATTGTAAATATTCAGGTTTAAGACTCATGGACTCTATGCTTGTTAGGTCAGTAGGAAGATCATGTAATATTTTGCTACCGAACATGGTCCAACCTCCAATTATGTGATATGATATGCTGCATTTTCATGTACTATTTTACTGGATTTGGAAGTGGAATGGACACAAATACGGGGGGCAGGAATCAATTGCTAGTCAAACTGGAATGCTGGAAGTTTATGCATTTCTGCATTTTCTGCAGTTTTTGCATTTTTCCCTTGATAATTGTTTTTCTCCTTTTGTACATTGCTAGTAAAACTCAGGCAGGGCATTTACTGTTGTATATTGTTATCTGATTTTTTTCCTTTGTTAACTGTTTTTCCCCTACCTGAGTATGGGAAATAAAGGTCTGCTGCCAAAATGTTCTATGTGATGTTTTCGTTCATATATGAATTTTGTTAACTGTTTTTTTCCCTTAGTCATTCTTGGTTTTAATCCTTTAATATTCTTGCTGGATATACAGCCTCCAAACTAGAACAGCATGTCTTACTATGTTGTATTGAAGGGAAGAATGCTTGGTGTATATACAAATTTGCCTGAATGCTAGTTTCAAGTCCACGGTTTTAAGGGTGTCTGATGACTTAGTGTCAAGATAGGACGGAGGCCGGCATATGCCGAACAACCATTGCATACAATCAAACCACCACATGTCCATTTGCAGAGCTTCAGAATGCTTCCTATTTGCACTGTTTTTCTTATTATTTTTTCTTTTTTGTGTGGGCTATGATGAGGGAAAAAATATGAGGGTTTTGGTAATTATACAAAATCTTTAGTGGGCATGGTAGCATTTCTTGGCGTGTGTGATGGGTTGAAGAGGTATCATCTTTAGTTTGACACATGGGTCAGTGCGATACCAAGACATGATGCATTCCTCATCATGCTTTGATAGGTTGAAGAGGTAACCATTCTTGTTAAATTACCCATGATAATAAAAACTCAACTCTTAGCATTCTCTTATAATTTTAATTCAACTTGCTATATTCTTTGTTATGTTTCAATGTTTAACTACCCATTTCTTTATTATAATTTTGGTAATCAACATTCTGATAGTTGTCATCCGTGCAACGGGAGCATAGGTGTCCTTGCACACTCAGTGAGGTGCGCGCCTCACATGCGCCTCGGGCATGCCTTTGATAACCATGCTAGTTCCATGAGGCTTCTGCTTAATGCAGGGTTTGGGGGACAAGTGGTACAAGTCTTGCCCGTCGTGTTGTCTTTTATGGGGAGGCTGTTCCATGCAACCCACATACTCCAAGATGCAAGTGCTACTTGTCCGTCCTGCTAACTTTTATGTTCCCAATTTCACAAAGTATGCTAGTGATTATTCAAAATAATTTATTTCCTGTTTACAATAATCCCTCCTTTGGCTTAGTAATGATTGGCATGCTGCTTGGTACAAATTGGTGGTTTCTTTGCACATCCTTGTTTGGATCTATGAGACATTATCAAGCCAAATAGTGTAGTAGATTGCCAAAGTTCTTTTGTTCAAATTAGACTCTTTTAAAATTATTATTATTATTGGTAGTATTATAAGACCACTCATTAATGACCTTTTCTGTCTTGAAGGGTTATTTTCTGGTACTTCTTTTGTTCTGGTAAATGCAAAACAATAAATTATTTTTGAGAGTAACCTTATCCTTCTTTAGTTACACGTCTTTCCACTGCTTTGTTCAATGCAGGTTGGGGGGGGGGGGGGGGGGGGGGGGGGTGTTGTCTACAATGAAAAATGTTAATTCTTCATTTTTCTTTTCTTTTTTCATATTAATTTAAGCTATGAAATATCTTATGCTGCAAAGCAATGGTAGTACCGTAGTATAGAGCAGTCTGACCATTAATGTCCCTAAATGATGAATTCTCCAACTTGTCATGCTTAAATCTTTCATCCACTTATTTAAGTTCTTTTATTTGTCAATGTTCCTGATTTGCATTCTCACCAAGTAAATTTGTCCATGCAGTGGAGCAGTTCTAGTTTTCTATGTCTATAGAATGATGATAGATGGCTACAGCAAAGGTCCAAGTTCATATGGCAACAACATAGGTCCAAGTTCAGAAAGTTCAAAGAATTAGTTACCCAGATGTGAAAGAGTTTCTGCATAAATTCCGTCAGGTTTCTGAAACAAGCCATCAATTAGTTCTTTAGCACTCCACATACGAAGTGTCTGGATGATGAGATTTCTCAACACTTGACCTTTCCTGCTTCGCAGCATATTGATGTTTAACACCAATTGTTGGTTATTTTCTCTTTGCATCAGGTAATAGATGGATTTTAATTGATGGTGGTGAAAGAAGGTCATCTCTATCTTGTTCAATTGTCGTGCTTTGAGACGCTTCATAAGGAACACAACCAAGCACTTCCGTATTTATACATTCAGCATTGCTGGTTTGATGGTTTTCAGTGGGGATATAGTATTATAATCAGGAATGGAGGTTTCGGTATTTGAAAGCCTAGCCTTCTAGTGTTCTGTGAACTCGGAACTTATATTCATAAGTAGTGAGATAATGTTGGCAACGATCTGTCTTTAGTTTAGGCTGCCCACATCTTTAGTTCAAGCCAATCTTTACTAGAAGTTTCTGGTTGTGGGATATACTGAGACAGATGCACTATTGTAATGGTTCATTCTTGAGCCGCCTCTTTATAAAACTGCAAAGCTTATCCCTACATTTGTACTTGTTAAGGAACCACATGTTCAATCAATCAACTTCAGCCTTTTGTGCCCATGGTCTTTCATGGTTCCATGAACTCAGCTAGTACAGATAACTGATCTAGACCTGTAGCAAACTTCACCTGAAATGCAAACTTTAATGGATAAGCTTATGCCTGTATGTATTGTTTATTATCTGTATAGCAGAAATGTGTGCTGCAAACGGTTTATATTCATGTGAAGTTCAGGATATAATGCATGTCATCTAGAGCCAACTTTGTTAAATCTAATGGAGAAATGTTTGGTGCAATGAAGTGCCATTATCAGCAGCCTCCCCAATGTCAAGACCTTTTTCGGTCTCTTTTTAAGTCTCAGCTTGCTCTCCCTCACTATTTTGCTTCCCGAGGCGGGTTTACCGGGTTGTCAAATATATCTAGATTTCGCAAGTTATGTTATTGACCTAAACGCAAAGTACTGGAAAAATAAATGGAAAATTTTAAAGAGTGGGTACACTTTAGAAGAATTACGGAGGAGGTGATAAGTTTTGCAAAATAGCCGAGGCGGAAGGGATGCCAACTTGGTTGGCACACACTGGAAAACCAAAAATGCGTCTTGACAACGTTTGGTTTTTGCGAGTGTGCCAACTCTGTTGGCTCACTGTATATGAGGGTGGGATGATTTGTTCGTGGATGGAGATTTAGGTTTGGGGGAGGGTGGTGTTGATAATCTCTATAAATAGGGGTTTGAGGGAGGGATGTGGGCACAGAAAGAGGAGGAGCATGAGGCAAGGGGAAAAGAAGTAGCAGCAGAACGATCACACGGGAATGCACCATCTGAGCTGATGCATCTCTGGCTTCCCAGAATGAGCCAACTCTGTTGGAGCCCCATCCCACTCCTCTGTTATTTAGTATTTCAGCTGCTTCCTATAAATACTTTGAATTTCTTTCGATGCTACAATTTCGCAAGACTTAGCGGTATCAACTGCAACCTTCAACAAATCACTGACTTATTAGGACACAAGCAAAAAAAATCAAATTACCGTAATTCCACCCCAGATAAGAAGCTGACATTTACTTTTATCACTTGGCTACAAGTATCCCATATGCAATGAATCATTCACAGACTAAATTAAAACCAAAACAAACATGATCCATCTAGTGCGAAGCAAATTTTACAACACGAGGGTCCGGCACCGATGAAATTTCAAATTTACATAAAACTTTCTGCAAATTGACCATGAGCTGAGGTTAGCAGCCAAACCAGCCTCCCGGAGATGCACAACCTGCAAGTCTATGTATGACCAAGTATTTAAGCAGTTCTACAAGAGAATGGCATTCACGCTCTGCTCCCTATAAACCCAGCTGAAGACATCAAATATCAGCATGATGTATATGATTGGGGTTTTCTGCCGTATTGTCTAGTGGCATGTACTGAGCCATGATGGCACGGATCTCCGAGTCCATGTAACTCTGGTGAGAGAAAAAACACAAATAAATAAGGATAAAAGGCGGAGTTAGTTCATAAATCTAGAGAAATATCAACTGTTAGAGAGAATAGTCACATACGCCCAAAAACCAAAAACTAAGTTCATTTATTTTTGCATATCCAAAATTGCCTGATAAGTAGAAATAATAATATAGAAAGTTTTGCAAGGAACTAGAAAATTATCTATATGGAACTACAAGGTTTAGCAACGATATATAAGCGTGTTGATAAAAAAAACTGATGGAGGTGAAAGAAAGTAAGCTGTGTACCCGAATCCTGTACTTATAAATTGCATAGCCTCCAACTCCAGCTATCCCCAAGCCGAGGAAAATAACCCACAAAAAGCTCCAGCTGACCTCTGTAGTTGCTTCTTTACCTGGATATCATTGCCAAAGGAAATATCAATTACCTCCACCATATGAAATAAACTCTCCCCGGATGCAGTATAGTTTATTAGATTTCCATATTTCATCATTTTATTCTCACAGTAGCTAGGGTGCATCCTATTATATGGTAAGCCACAAAAGCACAGTTTTCAGACTTAGACTAGCAAGAATAATATCAGCTGGTTATACAAATCTTTCAATTCCATAGGATTAAACAAGGTTATCATTGAGGATAAATATTTTGTCAATGAAAGAAGAAGGTCAAGGCTACTCACTTATGCATGTGTCGTGCTCTCTCATGTATAACAGATTACCGCTACAGCTGCAGTCGTAACTTCCCCATGTGTTCTTGCAGTTGCAATCTGAGCATTGGCAAGCAGTCCTTTCTTTGCATTCATCAATATCTGAAACAACAAATCATTAGAGAATCTAAGGAAATAGGTAACCATATAATATAACAATGCTATTCAATAACCTTTCACAAAAACTCGCTGGACATTTTTTGACGAATTACTGAGAATATTATAAATTTGTTTCTCACATTCACTGCTAAAGTCTACCAACCTAGAACCCTAGAAACATAAAGTCGAATTAGGTAACGGATGTTACATCATATTGAGCGAACTTCATGTTCTAAGTGAAGAAACAAATTATAAAGTTAGTCTAGGAAATACCCTCGCATGAGTTGACCCCATCACCCTTGAATCCTGGGGGACACTTGCATCCCTTAGAATGGTCATCCTACAAAAACAGATATTCCAATGCTTAAACTAAAAAGAAAAAGAAACAACACCATAGAAGAAAAATGAACTAACGAAGGAATCACTTACCACACAGGCACTATATGTGTTTCCATCTTTAGTTTCTTTCCAGCATCCTCCATTGTTAATTTCACAACGACCAGATCCAGAAGCTGCAGAAGATAAAGTAGATATTATTATAAAAAGGTCGAGGAAAATAAACAAAAAGAAGCATAAGATCATATGTTTTGTTTTCTAAATCTATAGGGAGAGAAATGGAAACTGATACTCTTTCAAATTTGAATCTTGAGCACATGGAGACTGTTTTCCACTTAGTATTTTTTTTCCACCTTTCCAGAAAAAAACTCGGGAACAACTTTTGATATAATCACCACTAGGAAGACTGACACTTGGCACTGGTGGTGGTTACTACTAAGTGTCAGATAGTCAACCTTCCTTCTAACATGCATGCAAAATAGGTAAACCCACCAATTAAGAATGCATTTGAAAATAATGCAAATTACCATCAGCAAGATGGATTTACAATTTGCACCTCTCCACCAAAACTTTGACACTCCATGATTATAATACTCCCACACAGATAAATTGCACGGGAAACAATAGTATCCAAACTCTATTCTGCTACAAGTAGAAAGAGATGACAGAACTATTATGGTCATAACATTAGCCATGCTTTAGGTCACAGCCATGTAAGAAATCTTCCCAAAAAAAATTTAGCATCTGTGCAAAGAAATTGCGGGGGAGTGATGATACAATGGAAGACTGCATGTTAAAAGCTTGAGGATTAAATTGAGCATTGGAAAAAAAAAACTTTCAAATACTTTAGACATGTATAACAGAGATCATTGTATACATATGTTAGAAGTGGCTTGATGATAGTTGAAGGAGTTTGCTAGGACTCTAGTGTAACGGATATATACTAAAAGCATCACCTTTGTATTAATTACATTTTCTTATTTTTGAATGAGAATTATATGGACAAATGTTTGCATATTGTAATTGTTATAATGTTAATGCAAGTGTTTGATATTCTATATTGTAGATAATATGGGGTGTGGTGTCATACAGAAGATCATGTTATCAGTTCTCTGTGGAATATATAAATGGTTCACAACCTTGATAGATTTGGACAGACCATTGGTAAGATTGTAATGTAATCTGATATAGTCTATCTTGACTATAGGTTTACACTAGTACACTTTGTGTGTATTGAACAGGACCGGATAATGTTCTCTATTGACTACATAACAAGGTAGTCAAAGGCGCAAGGCGTACTAGAGGCACAAAGGGTCCAGATCGCCCGAGGCGCAAGGTACACTTAAGGCGAGCGCCGGAGCGACGCGAGGCACAAAAATAATATATATATATATATATATTATTCACATCGGATTTCTACATTGATAAACATGTGTGCTTCAAATTTTTCCATGTTTAGGTTGCAATCACATTGAATTGAGAGAGAACAGTAAAAAAAAAGTACAACAGTTCAAAAAACAGTACAACAGTTCAAAAAATAGTCTAAACATGTTATTTTTTTTCACAAGATTTTCAAGGCGCGCCTTAGCTATTCCAAGGCGCTCGAAAAGGCGCGCCTAGGTGCTCCTTAAGAATTGCGTCCTGCCTAGAGTGCCCTGAGGCGCTACCCCTGTGCCTAGGAGCAAGGCGCGCCTTTAACTACACTGCTACATAAGAGATCAAACACCTCTGTTATTATGGATGCTTGTGCTCTTAATTCGGATATAATAATAGACATGCATATGCAGTGTGCATTACTGTGCATTACTTTGACTATAGAAGAGTGAGATTCATTATGGGTCAACAACCTCTATGAATTGGGTAATGACATTATGTGTATGATGGACTGTTGATTATAAAAGAAATCCATGTCCTGATACGTCGGGTTGATGATGTCCCCTTAAGGAGCTCATAAGGATTGTCATGTAAACCCTGCAGGTGGATTATATTCGACATGGCAAATAAAGTTGAGTGGTACTACTTAAGGATAAACGATGTCGATCAATATAGTTGTCAATAACTTAATTTGATCGACGAATATTCGATATCTTAACATGGGGAGACGAACAAGCATATAATGAGGAGCCCATAAACGTAATTTGGGATTAGGAAGGTAGTTCAACAATAGCTCTTTAGTGGACAGAGCTATTATTAACGGACCTGGATTGTGTTCGGACAGAACATGGGATACCCAGATCCGTTAGGAGACCTGACCCTAATTTCTCCTCACGGTTCCTGCCGTAGCCTATATATATATATATATATATATATATATATATATATATATATATTATATATATATATCCTCTATTCTCTAGCCGTCATAATGCATCAAGAGAGCAGCTTTATCTAAACTCGTTTTTCATGTAAGGAGAGAAGAGAGGTCAGCCAAGTATAATTCGTGAACCCTAGTTTTCGCCATTGAAGGGTTAGATCACACCTTAAACCTGTTCATCTTTTATCGATCGATATGCACACCAATCCGTAGTCCTGGGAATCTCCAGTTCCATCAATTCATATCAGAGCCAGTATTGGATATGCGTATCGATTGATAAATCCATGTTGTCCAATAAAACTTGTATCGAAAAATAGTCGGTAGATGTAGATCTATTCTGACTCGGTTTTACAGGCATCTTAGATCCAACTATTATGGTCTGAATGCATGTTTTGTTTCTGTGATTTAAGCCCACGGCTTGTCGTGGTTCTTGTTCTTCATGGATGTAATTAAAATCACGAGGGTGGATCGTGCTTATTATTTAATTTTCTTCAATCAAGATTATAATGTAAACTCCTTCGGGAGTCATAGGATTAATGTAATTTTATATTTTTCGGTTTGTCGTGATGGTGGTGGTAACTTTTTCTGATGTAGTATGAGATGTTTTTAAGCAGTCTAGAGATAGTCAGATGATTTTCAATGAAGAAAAAGACAAAACCTAAAATAACAAAACTGCGAGGTGTAACATTCTAAGATGACACGGTTGAGGAAGAAGCAGGATATATGGCCATAATAGTTAGATATTTGTTTTCCGTTTATTGTTATATTTGCTTATTCTGTTATGCATATTTGTTATTCTGTGGATGTTTATTATAAACTAAGCCTGCATTAATAATGGACATAAATCAACTAGTAGAAAAGAACTCTCATTGTTAAATAAGTGGGAGAGAATTTATTTAGCATAAATCTCATGGTCTCTATTACTGGTTTGTAGGTGATGTAATTATACTTACGTGTTGGCTTTAGTGCCTTCCTCCATATATGATGAGTCTAATTAGGATCACCAATACAGACTTTCTTAGGAATAATTATAGAAAGTTACCTAGTGTGTGTTCACTTCTCCATCTGAAGGAACTCATTATGAAGTATGGACTTAGTATTAGATACAAATAATGGTATCCTCCCATCAGAGTCACTGCTATTATTTGTAAGACCAAAGCAAGACCAAAGCAAGATCAACAAATTATTTTTTATGTCATAAAGTTAGGTTGACATGATAGTGAAATTAATAGAAAAAACCTCCTTGGACAAATGTTGAATTGGTATACGTCCACACTATCGTAGCATACTAAATTCATGATGTTTAAGGTTTTCGTGAATTTTTTATTATTGTTTTGGGGAATCAATATCTACTTATTCAAAAAGTGTTTGCCCTACATAATAGTTATTTATGTGATTCTCAAGATTTCAAAATAGGTTCTTTCAGTCCACTTACAGTGATATTGTCTTACCTGCTAAAGAGTACAAATATGTAACTGAGTGAGGAATGCCCATCTAAGCCTGATGCTAATTCTAATGAAGAGGTCAAAGAGGCTTATAAGAATAAATAAAGGCAGATGAGATGGCACGGTGTTACATTCTGGCATCTATGTCAAATGTGCTGCAACATCAGCATCAGACCATGACCACAATTTTATGACATGATGTATAACCTCAATGAACTCTTTGGATATCAGAGTAGAGAAGCTAGGCAGCTTGCTATGCAGAGTTTTTAATGAATACGACCATGGCTAAAGGAACGTCAGTAAGGATCATGTTCTCAAAATGATGGGTCATTTGAATGAGATGGAGATCCTTGGAGCTGAAATCGATGAAAAAACCCAAGTCGATATCATTCTTGGGACTGCCTAAAAGTTACTCGTTCTGCCTTAACTACAATATAAACAAAAAGTTCTATAGTTTGACGGAACTTGCGAAATAACTACAAGATACTGAAGCTCTCTTTAGACAGAATGATCATGTCTATGTAACTAAAAAGTCTTCTACTTCTAAGCCAAAAGGCGGTGAGAAGAAGAAGAATACTCAAAAATAAGCAAATTTAGCCAAGAAGGGCATGGGACCTAGACGCTGTAAAAAACCTGAAAGAAGTGTTTCAAGTACAAAGGCTCAGGACATTGGAAGAGTGACTGTCCACTTCTCAAACAAAGGAACAAATAAGGTATATCTCTTTTACTAGTAGTTGAAACATGTTTAGCGGTGTTATCTACCGGCACCTGGTGTGTAGATACACCAACTACTAATCATGTATGTAATACATTTTAGGGGTTCCAGGAAACCAGTTGGCTTAGTGATAGAGAGATATGCTTGTTCATGGGTGACGCTACAAAAGTAGCGGCCATTGCAGTATAAGATGTTATTTTTATCTTTTGGTAGAAATAAATCTTTGACATTGAGAGATTATCTTTATGCACCTTCACTTGGAAGGAATTTGATTTCTGTTTATATTCTTGTTAAGGATGAATATTCAATTTATTTTAATGACAATATTGTTATTAGAAAAAATAAGCATTTTATCTGTTCTAGTGCATTAGTTGATATTTGTATGTCATTAATACTATTTCACCCACAATGCAACTTATGGAAATGAATAATACGTCTTCTAATTTAAATAAGAGAAAAATAACCTTCTTGTATGAACCAAACATATCTTTGACACTTGCGGTTTTGGACATATTAACCTAAGAAGGATTCAAAGACGGATTAAAAATGGACTTTTGAGTTCATTAGAAACACAGGCAGCCAAAGAAATAGTTTGGCTCAGAAACTTCCTATTGGACTTGGAAGTGGTACCTAGTTTGCCTAAAATTATTACACTTTATTGTGATAATAGTGGTGCAGTTGCAAACTCGAAGGAACCACAAGCCCATAAGACATGTAAACACATTGAGTGCAAGTACCACCTGACACGAAATATCGTAAAGAAAGGAGATGCTGCTCTGATCAAGATAGCATCAGCAGACAATTTAGCTGATCCCTTTACAAAGAGCGTACCAGCTAAGGCTTTTGATAGTCATGTTAAGAAAATGAGAGTCAGATGCGTAGCAACATTGCTTTAAGTATAAGTGAAAGATTTATAACAATATACTAAAAAGCAAAGTTTTGAGTATAAGTGGGAGATTGTTAGGGTTATATACTAAAAGCATCACTTTTGTATTAACTATATTTTCTTATTTTTGAATGAGAATTACATGGGCAAATGTTTGCATATTGTAATTGTTATAATGTTAATGCAAGTGTCTGATATTCTGTATTGTAGATAATATGGTATGTGGTGTCATACAGAAGATCATATTATCAGTTTTCTTGAAAATATATAAATGGCTCACAACCTAGATAGATTGGGACAAACCATTGGTAATGTTGTAATGTAATATGATATTAGTCTATCTTGAATATAGGTTTAGGTAAGGTTGTAATGTAATATGGTATTAGCCTATCTTGAATATAGGTTTACACTAGTACACTTCGTGTGTATTGAACATGACCCGATGAGGTTGTTCTCTACTGACTACATAAGAGATCAAACACCTTTGTTATTATGGATGTTTGTGCTCTTAATCCGGATATAATAACAGACATGTATATGCAGTGTGCATTACTTTGACTCATAAAAGAGAGATTCATTATGGGTCAACCCCTATGAATTAGGTAATGGCATTGTGTGTATGTTGGGCTGTTGATTATAAAAGGAATCCATGTCCTGATACGTCGGGTTGATGATGTCCCTCTAAGGAAATCATAAGGATTATCATGTAAATTCTGCAAGTGGATTATATTCGACATGACAAATGAAGTTGAGTGGTACGACTTAAGGATAAAAGATGTCGATCAATATAGTTCTCACTTGTCAGTAACTTAATTTGATCGACAGACATTCAATATCTTAACATGGGAAGACGAACATGCATATAATAAGGAGCTCATAAACGCAATTTGAAATTAGGAAAGTAGTTCAACAATAGCTCTTTAGTGGACCAAGCTATTGTTAACGGACCTGGGTTGTGTGTTTGGGGTGAACATAGGATACCCGTTCTGTTAGGAGACATAATCCTAAATTTTACTCACGGTCCCTGTCGTAGCCTATATATATCCTTTATTCTCTAACCGTCATAATGCATCAAAAGAGCAGAGCTTTCTTTAAACTCGTTTTTACGTAATACGGTAGAAGATCTTGAGGTCGTTTTTACATAATGTGATAGTTACGAAGATTTCCAAGAGCTGGCCCTTGAATAGAGTGAAGAAAAATAATTATTTAGTTGAAGAAAAGTTTTGGGTAAACTCTGTTCTTCACCTTGGCAATCACAATGTATCAGTAACTGGTGCAATCTCTTGTTAAAATTTCGAGGAGGCCTAAATTGAGAAGGGAAAATTGTTTCATATGCTTTAGATGTGTATATATGACGAAGACCAATACATGCACCCACCAGTGTCATAGATGCTGGTACCATATGTCTATTAATATCATGTCCACCCGGATATCATTTTCACAATGAAAACAATATATATCGGTACCATATGTCTATTAATATCATTTGAGAGTATATTAGCCAATATATCGGGTCGAGACAGATAAAGTCGAGTCCGATACGTTGGCCGTCACAAAATAACCAAATATTAGTCGTTATATTTAAAATCGATTTTTTCCAACTTTAAAAGGTAACGACCCCACAAATATCCACATTTGCACACAACATAGAACTCCGTTTGCGGTTCTCTCTAGCACTCCCCATCCAGCAAGTCCCCTATACTTCCCACTGTACCTCTCCTTTTTCAAGTCTTGGCCTAACAAGAACCTAATTCTTTTTTACAGATTTGGTCCAAAAGCAAACGGTTCCTCCATTAAAGAGAGATCTACTTCCTCCTTACTCGATCGGGTATTTGTACCTAAATTTTGAGGTTCTTTTGGGAATTTTTTGTATTTATAATTTTTTGTGGGGGTGGGAGTGGAATTTTCGTTACACCTATTTTTTTGGGACCAAACTCAGAATGTAATTTGTTCTGTTTGATCTTAATTTTAATTTCAACTAAGCTTTTGATAGAAAATAATTAAGAATGTCACAATAGCCATATGGAAGAAAGACTAGTTGATAGCATGGCAAGCCATTTAAATTTACCAAGGATTTGCCAGCCTGTCACCCAACTCTCAAGGGATAGTTCAGTTTGAAATGCATCAATAGATTACCACTATTCACAAATGCCAGTTAGTAATTATGTTCATAGTTATACTAATTGCTCCCTATATGACTGATTCATCTTCTACTTTCGATATATTTTGGTAATGTATGATTTTAGGATAGTTAAGTTCTAGAATCTATGTTAACAGAACATCGTGAACAAATACTGGTTTAAACTTCTATTTCCTTCATAAGAAGCTATAAAGATTACAATTTTAATAGTATGTGATAAACAGTGTACCTTCACAATGGGTATACCCATCACCAACAAACTTTACACCTTGGACAACTGGACATTCACAAACTCTTCCACGAAAGGTGTCCTGCAATGCAAGTGCAAAGGGATAAATATGAGCCGATGAGAAAGAGCACACAAACACTGATGATACATAATAAGACACTTTAGCCCAAAACAAGTAAGAAATATACCTTGCAAGCAGTAACATTAGCAGCCTTATCTTGCCAGCAGCCACCATTGTTTTCCAAACATTCATTAGTTTCAATGTCTACACAACGAAAACAAACATCACTATAAAGAACTTCTAAAACAATAACAGATATATGACTTATTTAGAGGTCTAAATGATAAAGAACCATAGTTATTAAAGGCGCAAGGAGCACCGAGACACAAAGGGTGTAAAAGACCGAGGCGCAACGCAAATGCGTGAGCCCCATGAGACAAGACACATTTATTTAAAAATAAATAAATCATATTTATAAATCATATATGGCTGTATGAAATAGATATTAAATAACAGAGTGGTTATCAGGCATGACTATAAATCATGTGGGCTTTTTTCCTTTTAATCCTAAAGGACTTTTCAGTTTCCAAGAGAGAGATTTGTCAGATCCAACAACTATGTTGCACAAACACAGATACGACACGGCAAGGACAACAACAACACGAACACGGCACCTATTTTTATGTGCCCTGGTGTATTTTGGAGTGTCCGTGGAGGGTCCAGTATGTGTCTGTGGAGTGTCCAACACGTGTAGGACACGACAAGGCTACATTTTTGGAGTCTCTGTGCTTCCTAGTCCAACGGTGGTCCCTCACAGGTAAAGGAATATAGATTAGTAAGAAAACATATACAAGGGTACATAAAACATATAAAAGGAACATAAAGTATAATATGCATGAGGCACTCCTCAACTGTGCATGAGCCTCACTATGAGGCTCACTGAGAAGTCTGAGCTGCACGTCTCATAAAGCCTCACCTCACAAGTTCTAAGGTGCAGAGGCTGGAGCCTCGTGCGCCTCAGACCTCACACGCGCCTTTGATAACTATGTAAAGAACAGCATGAGCTGCCAGAAGAAGAAAAAAATCTCACAAACCTTCACTTAAACACACAGCTGGCTCAGTGGTCTCCTGAAAGCCTGCACAAATTGCTTTAAGCACTGCACCCTTGTCCAGTTTTCCTGTAAATAAAAAGCAGACATAAAGTCCCATGATCTTTAAGAAACTAGTTAGCTCAAATTACTTATGAATCAGGAACCCACCTCTGTACTGTCTGTTGTTGATGATAAGAGTAGGTAGTATAGTTACATCCCCACGTGAATCTTTACCAATCTAAATATAGGTGGCACAGGTCATTGGTATTAAACGGATGAGCAAACAAACATAAAATCAGTATCATATATGTGTAAGAAGCATACAAGCATCATTATACATAATACTAACCTGAGCATCTTGCTCAGCTTTGAGCACGGGATTGTCCTTGTCAGCTTCAGGATCACCAATACAGTCATTTATTTTCCTGAGATCAACACCTGTAAATTTGGCAACAGACAAAAGTACATGATACTGCTTGCCAAGAGAATAATAAATACTGTCGGACATTGAACAAATTTACAAAATGTATGAGAAACATACCCAATGATCGGATCACTTCTTCAGCACACTCCTTAGTGTATTTCTTTTCCTTCATTGGGCACCTAATTGCAAAGTCGGTCACATAGTCCCACCAAAGCCAAGGCTTCCCTGTTTCATTAACAACCTTAAACAAGCAAACTTGACGCAGATTTTGCACTACAACATCTTTCCCATCATATCCTCTGCTAAAGTCCTGCTCAGGATCAGGGGCACAATATCTCCCATGGTTGATGCATTGTGACTTGCACTGTTTGCTCAAGATAAAAGCTTCAGGACAATACCAAGTGATGTAATGTGGGGTGAACTGGGTATAACCCTTTTGCTCTAGGATTTGCGCTGCACCTTTGAAGTTCTTTACAAAATCTATCTGGCTGTCACACTTGGGGCCACATTCATCATTGCTGTTTGTCCAGAATTCATACTCCACCCGCTCATCCGGATGGGGTAACGATTCCCTCCAGTCTAAATTTACATTTACCATATCACCATCCTCCAGGGCTTTCTTAAGGCTATCTCCGAAGCTTTTGCTAACTAGTGCTGAGGGAATGGTTATATTCTCTCGATGATCATCCCCAACATTATCTTCTTCAGGTGTGTCCATTGTTATTAAAGGCTCCACCTTGTTATCGGCAACAAGGATTGCAGCAGCTCCTGCATTCTGTGCGTTCCATGCCTTTGTAGTAAAAAAACAATCTGTAAAAATAATAATAAACCATTTAACAGAAGTTGGCAATATCATACTTAGATAAATTTGATTTTAGCGGAGGACGATTGCTGCATAAAATAAACAACAAAAGTGAGTACCTATCTTACTAATAGGCCCTTTTGTCTTGAATCAATTTTGAATGCGCTATATACTGGAAGGCCAAGAGCCCTAATGAAATATCCAATTACTCCAACGTAGCCTCATTATCTACATTGTATCAGAGCAAGGGTGATTCTGACCCTTGCTCTTGCTAAAACAAAAATTCTAGCCCTCAATCTAATTGAACTATAACAAACCGTATATCTTTTTTCTATATCAATAGCCTCCATCCATCTCCTTTAGGAAACCCTACATCTAGTGCCCAAAACCCAATTTCTACTCCCTCTCTCATCTTCCCAAAACAATTTCCCATCTATTTCTACTCCTGAACTCCTTTTGCATCTACTATCAACTGCCTTTCTTGTCACAACTACACAGCAGCCAACTTCCAACCCCTCCTCAATATCATCTCTACCTAAAATTCCCATTCTCTTCATGAAGCAGCAGCTAACAACCCCTCATCATTGCCAATAATAAGGTGTGTAGAAGGATCTCCATTGTAAACAAAATCCAATACAAGAGGAAAAAAAGTTAAGCACCCTGTAAAACAAAGAAGAAACAGTAATGTCCATCTTTAGTTTATTACAAAGAGAGTGAATCCTTCCTTCCTTTCAACTCCGTTAAGGGCCATTCCGATGCAACATTAACAAAAACCTACTTCTAGGGGCTCCTTTGACTAATATCCTATTTCTCCTAACCGTTGCTTCTATTGGTCAATGTTGCATATGTCCAAACCGCATTAAAGACAATCTTCTCTCATCATATCCTAAATTGGCGTCAACCCAACATCACATAAATACACTCGCTTTTAGTTCATCTTCAATTGATTACAATGCTTAAAACCTATCAATAATAGTGAGAGGTTTATAATAGGAAAATTGAAAGGAAAAAAACGAATAGTTCCTTAATAGATGTAACATCAGTCAATCAATAATCAAACCAACACGTAAAGACGATGACCAGCATCAGATAATCACAACATGCAGCATATGATTGATACTTTAAAGAGTTAATTGTCACGAATCAAAATAATAAAGCAACAAAACCTTCACCTCCTCTATCAACAAGCAGGAACGTGGGGAACCCTCCCGGCTTCGACTTGAACGAGATGTCGAACTCGTCGAAGCTCTTGCAAGCCTTCTTGTTCGACTTCGGATACACCACGATCCCTACCATAGTCCCGCCATACTGCGGGATCCCGAAATTCCCAATCGCGCACTCGTAAACTCCCTTCAGCGCCTCCGGCGACGTCACCTTCAAGCTGTTCTTCTCTACCACGAACCTCCCCGAACAAGAAACCCACAGGAACAAAACCCATATGGAAGAAAACCACAGCTTTCCTCTCATCCTTCCCAATATACACTCCAATAACTCAACTTTAGATCAAAAACTTCGATTTTGAACAAAACCCAGATCAGAAATTACGATCTTCCCAAAAAAAATCGTCAAAAAAAGGAAAACCTTATTTAAAAGTTCTGTTTTTTGGCCGAAAGATCGGATTTTGATGGGTGCCCAGATCGAATTAGGGGGATTTGGATCGCAGTGGGGTTGGGAAAAAGGGTCGATTTGGGAAAATTAGTTAAAATTAGGGTTCTAATTTGGATTTTCTGTGGAGAAATGGGTTTAATAGAGGAGACGTGTCAAGCGAGTTTTTCTTCTCTTTTTTCCAGAAGGATCCGCTTGAATACAACTTTAGGTCGATCGTGACCGTTGGATTGGTGGGGGTGGGTAGTTGGACAGCTTGGATTGATTGCATGCATACCTACCAGCTAAGTAATGACGAATTTAGTACTGGTCAAGATCGGATAGAATTAGTTCTCAGAAAAAGTATATAATGTGGATTACGTTGGAGGGCTAATTAATTAGGGTTGTTAGTTTTAATCTGCAACTCTTTTAATAAAAACAAGCAATCTCACATGATCATGTAATTAGTGCGTATTTAATATTTCTGTTTTAGTATGGACATTTTAAGATATAAATAATTTAGAACCATTTTTAGTGTGTTATATCGAAGGTTTTTTTTTTATGACTATATAATGCTAGGCGGTTTAGAGTGTTAGAGCATCCACAGTGGGAGTACTTTCAAGTGCTATATTTTGACTTTTGTCAAATTTTATAGAGGGCTACAATGGACTCTTGTCCACACTTGAAAAATTGTAGAAAGTCAAGAGACACTCCAAATTTGGAGAGTCCCATAGCTGGTCTATAGTAATCGATGGGTCCACCAAAAACCTGTCATTTATTTTCCTTCCTCCCCTTCCGCTCTCTCTCTCTCTCTCTCCTCTTCTATTTTTTTTAGAGAGAAACTTTTGAGATCCTTTTTTTTCTTCTTCTTCTTCTTCTTATTATTATTTTTCCATGAATCTCATTTCAAAAGGCCAAGGCAAAAAATCTGCCAAAAAAAATTAAAAATTATGCAAAAAAAATAATATTTTTTATGTACAATCAATGGTTCCAAATCAAGGAGAGACTCGAAGAAGTTTTCAGAAAAAAAAATCAAACGAAAATGAGATAAAAATATTTATGCACAGTCTCATTTTCGTTTGATTGTAGAACTAAGTATTATACGGAAATTCTTTTTGTTGTAGAACTATGTATCATACTTTCCTTCATTTTGCTTAGTTTGTAACCGAAAAAAATGAACTATTCAAGAAATTATGCTTAGTTTGTGGATTTTTTTATCTCATTTTGTTTGATTTGTTTAACGAAAATGAGAAAAATTATCCATACAAAATTTCAAGAAATGAGATAAAAAAATTCAAACAAAAATGAGAGAAAAAAATTACCAGACATCTTTGTCATCAGTATTGGTTAATGGTTCTGAAGGAAAATGAGGGAAAGCTTTAATAGTTATGAATGAATGAAAATGAGGGAAAATATGGAGGGAAAAGGAAACGAAAATGAAGAGGGAAAATAGGGAGGAAAAAGAGGGAGGGAAAGGGAGAAGTTAATTTGGAGTGTCTATTTTGGAGTGTACCATTGTGTGCAAATATCAATGTGACACTCTAAAAATAGTTTGGAGTGTGATTTGGAGTATGATTTGGAGTATGGTTTGGAGTGTCCCCACTGGAGATGCTCTTAGAGCATCCACAGTGCGAGAGGTTTCAAGTGCTACATTTTGATTTTAGTCAAATTTTGTAGCACTTGATGGCTGCAATGGACACTTGTGCATACTTGAAAATTGCTAGAAAGCTATAAGACACTCCAGATTTGGAGCGTGCCCTAACTCCTCTATATTAATTGATGGGCCCATTAGAAGTAACCAAACAAGAAAGAAAAATAAAAAAAGAAAAGAGAGAAAATATATTACCAAATAGGGAAAGAAAATAAAGAGGAAAAAGAAGGAGAAAAAAGAGGAGATTAATTTGAAGTATTTATTTGGAGTGTACCATTGTGTGCCAATATCATTTGGACACTCCAAAATTAAAAAATTATAACATTTTTAATAATTTGGAGTATGTGTTTGGAGTGTCTCCACTGTGGATGCTCTTAATACTGTATAGTACTAGCATTTTAAAGTATATATATATATATATATATATATATATATATATATATATATATATATATATATATATATATATATTTTACTTTAAAGTGTTGTTTTTATTTTTTTTATCACTTTAAAGTATATTATAAATACATAAATTGACTATTTTATCTTCAAATATTTTGATATTATTTTAAACACAAATTCACTAGAATAAATGAAAAAAACATAAGTCCGTCCTCAAATATTTTTATCAACACGATAATATTGATCAAAACTTCAATCTTGACAAACCTAAAACCCTAATATTCCAATTTTTCAACTTTTATGAGCAAAATTAGTCCATTTTTAAAAATAATAATAAAAGATTATGGTTGAACTGACATGCGCTTTATTGCAGCCAAAAACGCAGTATGAAAAATTATTTGGGCAAATAATTTTCACTTATAAAGGATTATAGTTGCTTTGACATCTTTATAATATTTAAATTTATTGAAAGCTATAATTGTCTATTTTTTGCACTTATAAGATTAGTAGTAATTTGTAAGCTCAATATTTGATCTGATTATTTATCATTTATAAATGACATCACTATATAGTGATGAGCACTTTAAAGTGCAAAAAATTGGATCCCACACTTATTTGAGCAGTTGAAAGTGCTCAGCACTATATAGTGTAAAAAAACAAACACCATTTTCATTATATAAATAATTTAGAATTTGCTCTAGTGATTCTACATTGCATTGGACAATATTGCTTGATAATACAATCCTATGCTATTACATTGTTTTATTAAAAGTATCACCATTATTACAAGAAATCAACAATGATATAAAGCAAAATTGAAAAAAAACAAATCTTCCATTGGCAAAGAAAAGAAAGGTCGAAAAATCAAATGATGATTTGATGATCACTGGAGTATGAAAAAAAAAAAAAAAAAAGCATAAATGGAATTATAGAACTTGCATAGATACTATACTCTTTGAAGATAAGAGAGGAGAAAGATAGCTACTTTAGGAAGGTTGTTTGTTATTATTGTGTTATATATTTTTCTCATTTGAAATTTGAAATTTGAAATTATATATTTAAAATGGTTGACAATTTTGTGGGTATTTAGTTGCGATTTGGTTCGAAGTTATTTAGTTTCTACCTGTTATCTACTAAGTAACTAACTACAAAAATATTAAGCTGTTAAAGTGTTTATTACAGTACAATATTTAATATGCTTATGATTTTTATGTTTTTAGCGAAAAAATATTTAATTTAATTGGGCACCAACGGTTAATCTAGTGGTTGGGATTGGTGATGGTTATCGAGGAGGTCTTAGGTTGGAGAGCCTAGATCTCACAAAATTTTAAGATTCTATGTTTACTTTTGAAATTCGAATATTATAATTGTAAACTAATTTGATCATATTATTGGTTACCATTGACAACCCTTAGGATTAGTTTAGTTCATATTAGAATCGATAGATGGAAAATAACAAATAAACAAATGGAAAACAATGAACACCATAATAAAAAAAAAAAGAATAATGTACAACAATATTTTGACTATTTATCGGGGCACTACCGAACTTACTCGGGGCTAGTCCAGTATCGGGGTTAGTCCAATTTAGAGAAAATTGTATACAGTCAAAAATTTACTAAGAGTAGCCCACATACTACAATCCCTCATACCCAAACATTCTAACTTTCACTCTCTCTCTCTTCAAAATCCTTTCCCTCCTTCATTCACTTCAAAACACTAAACTTCTTCCTTCTCCACTGTTGGGAATCAAGACTGCTGAAGGAGGGGGGGGGGGGGGGGGTAGAGTTCGGTCCGAACTCGGTCCCTGGCCGAGTTTGGGTCGAACTCGGTATGGTGTTCCAGAACCTTTGAACTTAACTCGGTCCAAGTTCGGTGGCGGTGGCGGCTGCTCGATTTTTGGAGTTTTTATGTTATATTTTGGACCGTTGGATGCTAGTAGACGGTTGATCTTATGGTTGGCTATTTTTAGGGTTTTTAACCCTAAAATAGGTTTTCCATCCTATAAATAGGGAGGAGGGTGAAGGCACAAAGTATAAGCACAAGTTGGAGATTCGGGGTGCTCGTCCACAGAAAATCTAAAAGAAAGTTCGTGCTTTGCTCTTAGGACTTCGCCATCCAAGACAGAAGGAAGAATGATATCTAATCGAGGAGTCGTCAACTTCGGTTATGGAGATTGCTACGGGTTGGTGAGTGATTTTAATTATAATCTTCTGCTTTTCTTCTTGAGTGTGGTGAGGGGGTTGAACCTATTAGGGCAAAGGGTTTCAATATTAGTTTTTTGCAATCTTATAATTTCATCTGAGTTATAAATGTTAGGATTTGTCCAGGGGACGTAGTCACTGTCATATACTTGTCTTCATTTGTGCTTGGTGTTCGTAGATTGGTTTGGTCATCTCAGGTGGGTTGGCAAAATACTTCCGCAATGCGCCCAACACGTGGTATCAGAGCGCACGTGTTCCCAACACGTGGTATCAGAGCCAGGTTCTTCTCGAGAGGAAAGGTGCAACTATGTCTATGGAGCAGATGAACACTCGTATGATCACCCTCACACTGCTTAAATACTAGATAGCTTGTTCATGACCCTCATTGTTCTTCTGTGCGAGGAGATCCCCTAAAGAATAATCCATTGCTCGAACATACAGCAAAAATAGTCTTCCTATGATGGGAGGCACCAGAATTGGAGGATTAGTAAGATAGCGTTTGATGTCATTAAACGCTAGCTGACAGGCTTCGTCCCATACGAATGACACACCTTTCTTCATCAGGAGAGAAAAAGGCTGATATCTCCTAGAGAGGTTGGATATGAATCTCCTAATATAAGCTAGACGACCTTGAAATCCCCTGAGTTCTCTCAGATTATGGGGCGGTCGCATTTCCAGGATAGCTTTTACTTTATCAGGGTCAACTTGAATGCCTTTAGCGGTAATGACAAATCCCAGAAATTTGCCACTGGATACGCCAAGAAAGGACTTTGTGGGGTTCATTTTGAGTTGGTGTTGGCGCATCAACTAGAATATTGTCTTCAAGTCTTGGATGTGATTATCCTTGAGGCAGCTTTTGACAGCGATATCGTCTACGTAACATTCCACCGTTTTGCGTAGATGCTCATGGAATATGTTACTCATAGCTCGCTGATATGTAGTGTAACACCCCGTTCCGCTCAAGTGGACTGCCGTCTCAATCGGCAATCGTGCAACTGTCCCGACCCGCTTTGCCTCGATCAAGAAGCAAAAGATATCCAGACTTGTCCCTACAGGAATCCGGCTTGGACTTTCAGAGGCTCGCTTGACGTATCGCTCTACCGAGGCGAATCATCGCTAAGGTGGGTGGCTACGGTGAACTTGTCTTTGCTTAGCCAGCACACATAAAATCTGGAATATTATGCTAGTCGCTAGGTGATTCACCCCCTGCATGCTAATAAATCCAACGCACCTAGCTAAGGGAATAATCCCAACTTGTATTGCCTATGCTAGAACATGGAAATTGAAATACTACTTATATTCCCCTCGCATGCTAAGTCCCTTAACGGTTTCATCTCTCGGCTTACCTTCGGGTCCGAGCAACGTGCCTGCTTATGTTCCTTAGAAATGCATGCTTGTCTTCTTAATGTTTGCCTTGTTTTCATCCAAATCCCGGGAGACTACTAAGTAGTCGTCCCGTGCGTGATTGAACCTGCAAGTATCTAAGACCATTGGGTCATCAGACAGCCCCGAACCAGGGGAATGCATCAAGACAAGTCAATCACTGTACAGAATCAAGATTCAAGTATCTCGTGTTCTCGTGTTCAAAGTGCATTTGCGTCCTCAATTCCAGTGCACTCTTGTTCCCGTGTATCTCGTGATAATTGACTGACCCAACCACTGCATGTCGCGGACAACCTGTGCACAAGGTATTGAACGTTCAAGTTCCTGCGGACGGCTACACTCGGGGCACCAGAGCCGATCCGATCCGGACGGAACTTTCTGATTAGTCTAATGTGAGTGGGCGGCATGGAGTGAACGCCCCAATGGCCTAGCGTCTCGCTCCATACCGTCCCGGGCGAGGTGACGTATAGCGATACAAGACCTCTCGCACCCAACCGCCCAAGACTATAAACGGTCCTTTATGGCTTTGCCAGCGACAACTGTTCATATAGATAAGTCATCCTCGCTTAGCGGCTATCCGCATGCGAGTCACTGCATCGCATCAATGAACAACTAAACACCTGAACGATCATGATAAAACGACTCTCATGTTGCATATGCTATTGGTTTGGTTTTCATCAAGTATGCCTCCTGAATGTTTTATACTTGCCCGTGCTAGATTTAACAATATTTGCCTTGGACAGGGAAGGCTAAATGGTAAGCCTCGCCGTGTTCCTCATATCACACGGCGCACTGCCTCACGAGTTAGGCTATTCAATATTTACATGAACTGATCCTAAGGCAACTAGAAAGACAACTTAATAGTTGTGCACGAAACCTGTATTACGTGTTTGGATTTGTCGAGCGGGCGAGTAGCTTCCCCACCAGTGCATTCAATGTACTGATAATCCACCAGTTTGTATGCAGGGTGCGGGAGAACCTCGTTCGGTGCGGATGCCTCCAACGTGCGTGCTAAGGCGTGGACATCACTCCGAAGCAACGGTGCGTCCGGAACTGAAGCACATATACAAGACATAAGTTGTGAACATCGCCTGAACATCGCCTCTACAATTATTCCACAATTGTAGCCACTTGGCACGCTTTTACTGTTTCAGAGAGAGAGGCTTGAGCGACTTGTAATCTCGGCTATACGCCGCCTGTAATACATGTTTCATATCAATAAAGAGATTACTTTACTTGTTTCGATGCTTCCGCTATATTGTCGACTCAGTGAACCTGTTACCGATCGCCTACGCGTTCATGACTCCGCTGCACTCAGACAATCTGTGCGACTCTGTGGCTTAGAACTCTTGCCGCCAGCCAATGAACCATGGCCTTGCACGGGCGTGGATCACGCTCGTGCGGCATCACGCCCGGATGGGTTAAGCGATCGTTCCGCGGGAGCGCTGGCGAGGGTGATTCCCGCCTAGCGGGAACGGCCGATTTGCCTGCGGAAGATCGGGGCGTGACATGTAGCTCCGGCATTCTTCAATCCAAAAGGCATGACTGTATAGAAATATACCCCCAGTGGTGTACGGAAGGCAATATGCTTCTCATCTTCAGGATTCATCTTAATTTGATTGTATCCTGAAAATCCATCCATGAAAGACATGCGCTCAAAACCGCACGTATTGTCGATCATGACGTCTGTGATGGGAAGAGGGAACTCATCCTTAGGGCAAGCCGTATTTAGATCTCGGAAGTCGATGCAAATGCAAACTTTCCTGCTTTTCTTCATGACCGGGACAACATTGGCGACCCAATCAGGATGTTGTTCTTCCCGGATGAACCCGTAGGCTATAAATTTCTTGATTTCAGCTTCAATGACATCCATCATATCCGGGGTAATAAAGAGGCCTGTCATGTTTGTTATGTTTCAACAACATGTTCTCTTGAGTGAAAGTGATGTTAGGGACCACTTCCATCACACTATGGCATTGAGGACATGCCACATGCTCTTTATCAGGAGACTTGAGCTGAGTCAAGCATACATCCGCCTGCATTAATGCTTTATTCAGGGCTTGACGAGTGTCTTTGGATAGCCTAAGTAGCTCGAAAATGGACAATCTGGCTGATGTATTAGCCAACTGGGCCAAGATGTCGAAGTTATATAGTTTCTCTAAACCTTTGTTTTGAATATTCTTCAAAAGTTTATAAAAACGAACTTCTTTTTGCTTGCCTTTGTCCACTGAAGTTGGTCTAGAAGGACCTGCCTCTAGAATAACAGGTTCAGGCTCTGGAAGTTTGGCAGCTGAAGTATCTGCCGTCACTTCTTCCTGATTTCCTCCATAGTCCTTGAGGTAGGTTTTCCCTGACCGGGTTCCAGTAGCCAAAGCCTCTTCTTCTGATGTCGGGGATATTGCAACCATATGGCATGGTTTACATCTTGAGTTCTTTTTAGACTTAGCTTTAGCAGCTTGAGTCTCTTCCTCAATCTCTGACACCAGATCAGGATGAACCCACATGATCTCACCACGCTTGGTAGTTAGGGGTACCAGGTCATGATTTTGACCCTTGGTCGGAGGGAGATTAACAATGTTCATCATCGCCCGTAGAATAGGTTACTACACCATCCGGGACTTCCTGAGGGGGCAGATTGCCAAATTGGAGAGAGTTTATGTTGGCAGTGACCGTCTTCTCGCTATTACGTAGAGTGATGGCCTTGGCGTCGATCAACTCCTGAATTTTCCTTTTTAGTACATAACATGCCTTTGTGGGATGATGTATATATCTATGGAAAATACAGTACTTAGGGTTATTGGTACTGCTGACTTCATTTGGGCGCTTTACCTCGGGGAGAGTAAGCTTGCCACTTTTGATTAGACAATCGAATATGCTCGGAATATCGTCGTCGTCAAAAGAATATTCTTCTTTAGGCCTGGAAGTCCCAAGATTCGTCTGCGTAGTCACTGGAGTATGTTGCCTGGACGTGTTGATTGCCAGAGCTTCCTTTCCTTTAGAACTACGAGTATGGTCGCTATTGGAGGATGACCGCTTCCCCCTATCAGAGGTAGAGATCATGATTCCATTATCACGTGCCTTCCGACTGTTATCTTCAACGGCTACCGCTAAGATGATAAACGAGGCTCAATCATGGAACTGATATGGTCCCGTGAACACTGAGATCAGTGGGAGAAGGTTCTTCCTGCAAATGTCCACCAGGGCTGAATCCGGAACTCCAGGAGGCATCTGCAAAGTAGCCTGACGAAAACGTTTAATAAACGTACGAACGTTCTCTTTCTCCTTCTGTTTAACTTTGATGAGTGATGACATAGACATGTCCATCCCTCCTTCCTAGAATCGAGCGAAGAATAGAGTCTTGAAATCTTCAAAAGAAGTAATGCAGTTGTCCGCAAGACTACGGTACCATTGGTAGGCTACCCCAGACAGATAGCCCTTAAACACTCGAGTGAGAAGGGCGTCATTCCCTTGCAACAACACCGTCATCATGCTGAAGTAGTTCATGTACTGGCTTGGTGACATCTTTCCCTCAAACAAAACCATAGCCCGTGGTTTGTATTTTGGCGGAAAAGGGATCTCGTCCCAGATAGCTGGGTATGGCTGGTTGATTCCCAACTTCTTGAGCTGATCCTTATGCTTCAAGGCATCAAATTGGGCTTTCAATTCCCGAACTACCTGTATCGAATCTTCAGTTGGGAAATGGGCCACAGAGAGGTGAGAGGTCGGTTGTATTGTGACTCCAACAGGAGATAATATATTCTCCGGGTTGAGGGGTTGAGGAGCAGCTGATTCTTGATTTTGGACAGGCTCCTGACTTGATGTATATCTACCCCCACCCGTAGTTGAGTCAGAGGAACAGGTGCAGCTGTGTGTTGAGTCACCAACATTTGGTGCATACTCTCCATCATGGTATGCATCTCTATAAGCGAGGCTTCCAATACAGCGATACGTTGTTCCGTACTTCCTGATGGGGAAGCCTCTTCATGTTCATCTCCAATGGCATAAACTCTCATTTCTCTGGATGCTACTGAGGGACTGGTATAGATCTCTGTAGAGATCGAGTCTATACTATCAGCATCACATTCAGGAAACTGGCGACCCCCAGTGTCGGAATTGAAAGAACATGAAGCCGATTGTCGCGACCTCGAGCGAGTATTTTGAAAGACACCTGCTTCAATATTCTCAAGGAGTCTGTCAAATATCCTTTGGCTTGGAGTTCTAGAGGGATGACGTCTTGAACTTGACCTTCCTCTAGGAATGTGTGAAGCCATATTTACTGATGCGAATATTGGCTCTTCTTCCTGTAAAGGCAAAGAGTAGTTCAATCGGTCGAAAACTGACCGTTTTGCCTTAGAACAGCAGTAGTTAACTACAATTTTATGACTATTACAACAATGCTCCCTAGGGGATGTAATAGACATATTAGATGATCCTCTATCTTTGCGCTTCTGGATCAAAAAATCACGCAAATCAGGGGGATTAACAGAAGAAGAAGGAGAAGGCTTATTCTGCCTTTTTACATCAGTTGGGGTATGGAGATTGGGAACCATAATTCTTTCCCTGTCACGCCCCAGTCCCAAAATATCGAGGGACTAGATACGTGGCAATGGCCAGCAGCACACACCGACGGACAAACCCAATTTAATGGATCCATCGGGGCATACTTAAGCTGTATTACAACAATCAGGGTCTACTAATCTCATCCACAAAATAAATACAGCAATATTAACAAAAGGAAATAAACATCATCCAGTCACAAGTAAATAAAATCGAGAAACAACCCGATATTAAGTCTGTTATAATTGTTCACTTAAGCAAGAAATAAAAGAGTTTAATTGGCATTAAAACTGAGCATAGAAGAAGCAGATGTTCAGAAAAAATCCTCAGCGATCACCTCGTCCTCAGGTTCTGGTACTGCTCCGAGAAGTGCTCCTGTTTCGTACACCTCAGGATAGATATCCTCTGCTAATCCTAGGGACATAATCCAGATCCAGGTCCTCAGGGGACATAGCAGGTACAAGATAACTCATGCCAAAATAAATGCAATGCAATAATAAATGAAACAATAAGGTAAATAAATAACCAGCTAAGTGATATGCAAGTGAGAGTTTTAGTCATACTCGGGCTGAGACTACTACAGGATCGGTGTCGGAGAAACCCATAGCAGTATTTGTCACGCCCCGATCTCCCGCAGGCAAATCGGCCGTTCCTGCTAGGCGGGAATCACCCTCGCCAGCGCTCCCGCGGAACGATCGCTTGACCCATCCGGGCGTGATGCCGCATGAGCGTGATCCACGCCCGTGCAAGGCCATGATTCATTGGCTGGCGATAAGAGTTCTAAGCCACAGAGTCGCACAGATTGTTCGAGTGCAGCGGAGTCATGAACACATAGGCGATCGGTAACAGGTTCACTGAGTCGACAATATAGCGGAAGCATTGAAACACAAGTTGAAGTAAAGCAAGCTCTTTTATTGATATAAACAAGAGTTACAGGCGGCGTATAGCCGAGATTACAAGTCGCTCAAGCCTCTCTCTCTGAAACAGTAAAAGCGTGCCAAGTGGCTACAATTGTGGAATGATTGTACAGGCGATGTTCAGGCGATGTTCAACATTATGTCTTGTATATGTGCTTTCGTTCCGGATGTGCCGCTGCTTCGGAGTGATCTCCACGCCTTAGCACGTGCGAAGGAGGCGTCCGCACCGAACGAGGTTCTCCCGCACCCTGCATACAAACTAGTAGATTATCAGTACATTGAATGCACTGGTGGGGAAGCTACTCGCCCGCTCGACAAATCTAAACACGTAATACAGGTTTCGTGCACCAACTATTAAGTTGTCTTTCTAGTTGCCTTAGGATCAGTTTTATGCAATATTTGAATAGCCTAACTCGTGTGACAGTGCGCCGTACAACATGAGAGGAAATACAGCGAGACTTACCCTTTGGCCTTCCCTGTCCAAGGCAAACATTATTAATCAAGCACGGGCAAGTATTAACATTCAGGAGCATTCATATAAAAACCAAGGCATAGCATATGCAAACACGAGGGTCGTTATAACAAGATCGCTCAGGTGTTCAGTTGTTCATTTGATGCGATGCAATGCCTCGCACGCGGATAGCCGCTAAGCGAGGATGACTTATCTATATGAACAGGAGTCGCTGGCATAGCCATTCAGGATGATAGTCACTGGCGGTAATGGTATGTAGCAAAAGTACAAGGAGCACTACATGCTATCCCGTCCAGCACAATAGACTATACAATACGGTTCAGTCACTGGAGAGAATGTATGCAGCGAAAGAACAATGGACGCTACATGCCATCCCGTCCAGCACAATGGACTGTATAATAACGTGAGTTTCATCCGAATCGGATCGGTCCCAGTGCCCCGGTGACCGTCCGTGGAACTATACCTCGTTTTCGAGTTGTCCGCGACATGCAATTATTGGATCTTTCCAATTATCACGAGATACACGAGAACACGAGAACACGCATGCACTAGAACACGAGAATACGAGAACAAGAGTGCACGGGAACACGAGTACACGAGTATACGGGATACTTGAATCATGATTCTGTACAGTGAATATCTTGCCTTGTTGCATTCCTCTGGTTCGGGGCTGCCTGGTGACCTAACGGTCCCGGATACTTGCAGGTTCAATCATGCACGGAACGACTACTTAGTAGTCTCTCGGGGTTTGGATGAAAATAAGGCAACATTCAAGCAGACAAGCATGCGTTTCTAAGGAACATAAGCAGGCACATTTGCTCGGACCCGAAGGTAAGCCGAGAGATAAAACCGTTAAGGAACTTGGCATACGAGGGTCTGAATATAAGCAGTATTACAAATTCCATATTCTAGCATAAGCAATACAAGTTGGGATTATTCCCTTAGCTAGGTGCGTTGGATTTATTAGCATGCAGGGGGTGAATCACCTAGCGACTAGCATGAAAATTCCAGATTTTATGTGTGCTGGCTAAGCAAAGACAAGTTCACCGTAGCTACCCACCTTAGCGATGATTCGCCTCGGTAGAGTGATACGTCAAGCGAGCCTCTGAAAGCCTAAGCTGGATCCTGTAGGGACAAGTCTGGATATCCTTTGCTTCTCGTTTGAGGCAAAGCGGGTCGGGACAATTGCACTTTTGCCGATTGAGACGGCAGTCCGCTAGAACAGAACGGGGTGTTACAGTATTTTCTCGAAGGGCCAGTACGGTACCAAAGCTCTGTGTCAGAGTCTAAGGCACATCCATTAAAGTATTATATATATATATTCAGCCTTTTGTATGGTAAATCTCTTCCCACCCAATATAATCTCATGTCACAGTTTCATAATGTCTCATGTCCATGTCACGCAAGATCAAAACTAATGCACAAGTCATAATAAGATCTAAGAAAATAATGTCTATGTCATGAAACCTGTATCCTATACAGAATCACCTTGAATATTTCAGGAAGATTCTGTCTCATGAATAGTGTCAAGTATCCTGGGCATAACGTACTTGATATGGCAAGTACGAGAATGTAAAGGGTCACGATATCCATCTCTAGGTGATATTACACAACTCCGCGTACGGTGTTAGCACCCGACTTTTAATCGGACGCTAAGTAAGTCACACGGTCCTAGGTTAAGCATGTACAACATATAAATAAGGCAAGAAAATATGTAACAAGAACTGCAATGTTGGCAAGGTACACTTGCCTGGGGTTCTGGCTCCAACAGTAGCTCTGGTCTCAGTGGAAATTGCAGGTACTGCTCCAGTTACTGAAATAAATATCACCATCAGATTCAGAAAATATCAAATAGCTAGAAACGTCTGTCCTTGAGTCCAATTTGGACACAGGGGCAAAAATGACATTCTTAGGTCTAAGCGGGGTCCACATATGGGCCGCTTCGTACCGAAAAATGTGTCAGAATCAAAGGTCTCCAAATACGTCAAACTTAGTTTCAACAGGTCCAGAACGATGATACGAAGCCAACGGAACTTCCATAATTGGATTTCGATGAGCCGGTCACAAAATCGCCCATCAAGTGGAGTCGTGGGGCCCACGATACGCGAGTTTGTCAACGTTCTCAGAATCGAACCAAACTTGGGTTACAGGACCAGCGTATTGCTACGAGTCCGATGGCACAAGTTTTGTTTCGATCCGACGTGTGTACATTAAGTTACAGCAAGATTTAGAACAGGAGGATACGGGACGTTGACGGCGGATACGCGTTGATTACGGTGTGCACGCACATCCAAATCAACTTCTGCAAAATTCTGCACGTCCCTATCAACGGCGCGCACGCTTCGATAAAGACGGCATGCGACCAAGTCGTCCGGTTTGGCGGGGCGCACTCAATTTTGGAGGAAAATGGGGTATTATTTTTTCCTGTTTTTGGATCGCGGTTTGCGATCGCCACAGGACGCGACGCACCGAGCGGGTTGCACGGGCATCGATGGAGTTACACAGCCTACGCGTCACAACAGATGGAACAGAAAATGGGGCAACGAGGAGAGAGAACGGGTTACCTGAATAGGGCTCCGTGGAAACCAAAATTCCCGTATCCGCGAGTCGATACGAGACACTGACACAGTGTCAGAGCTGTGTCCGGGCTGTTCTAGGGTTCCGGCGGGCAGCGGCTAGGGCTGAAGGCGGAGGCTGGGCTTCGCCGGAGGGAGGCGCTGGCGTCTGCTGGGCTCGGGGCTGTCACGACCCGCACCCGGAAAATCGGGCATGAGTCGTGGGTACGTCCAGCCTACGCCGGAACATCGGCGGTAGAACGCTGTCTAGGTCAACTATCTAGATAAAATTTCACACAAAAAAAATCGGCCATGACCTCTCCAAAAGGAGGGCAACCACACAATCAATATATAAACCTGTCAAGATCTCAACTCCAAACGGAGGAGCAATATCACAATGATAATCAAGTACTCAATCACGAATCTAAGCACGATAAGATAACACAGAGATCTAACAACTATAAAGTCTAACCAACAACAACTACTACAACAACCACAACATCAAATAATAATACAACAATATCCAAAATAATATACAAACAAGGTCTCAATCTAAAACCGGAGACAAATCCGGTGCTAAAAGCTAATAAAAACAACAACAAAGTCCCAGTGATCCCGGCTACCAACCCAAAAATCACCCCTAAACTAGAGGGTCCCTGTCTGCACCATCGACAGGCTCAGGTCCATAAAACGTCGGACACCAATCCTCCGGATACTCTGAAAAATATGTCCAGTCAGGACTGGAGCAAGTACATCTCTAACAGCAGTTCCATTTAAATGATAAAAACTATAAAATAGTTATAGCAAGTAGCAAGAAGAATGAAGCAAGTATGAAACAAGGAAATATGTATAACTGGTGCATAAAGGTAAAGATGCATGGATATCAGAGCAAGATAGTAATAACTGCAAGATACAGGAAATCTAAGCTAAGATCAAGTCCGTGCACATGAACGTGTAGTGAGTCCAGCATGAAAAACATGTAGTGAGTCAAGTCCAGAAATATGTAAGTGAGACAAGTCAAAAAATGCATGAGAGTCCAGACTATAAAGAATGAACTCGGTGTCTTTGAAATACTTGTTTCGACATGTAAACGGCTAGGGGTAAGTACGGCTCACCGCGCACTGGGTGCGCGGCTGCTATCATTCCAGATTAGACCAGAGGGAGTGATTCCTGATGATGCCAGATAAAAATGTTTACATGTCTACTCGAGTATTTCCCCGCCCCGACTAATACAAGTGGATCCAAGACCCGACACGCAAATCAAGATGAGTCCAGCCTGAACATGAGTGATGCATGTAGTGATGCCTGTAGTGATTCCAGAATAGAGGCCAGAAATATGAAATGTACGTGTCGCAAGTAAATGAATCCAGAAATATCAATCAGTGTCCCGTGTTGTGCCAGAATAATCAGATGATACTATACTAGAAGCTGAATCATAATAATCATCAAATAATAAAAACTATCAGAGAATGTACTCGCCTGACGTCCTGAGCAACTGGCGATCCGAACTGGTGTCGCAAGGACCTAATGCCAAAAGCAAGATTAAATAGGGTTCTAAAGAGTTAAACAGATATAAAATAACTAAAAATAGGCTTCTAGCGTCGTTCTAGGTTAAACGGGTCAAACCGGTAAAATTTGGGTCAAAAAGTCAACTCTAGGTCCAAAAAGTCAACTCTAGGTCAAAACTAGGTCAAAAGTTGACTTTTGTGGTCAACCGAGTCAACTACGGTCAAGTCTGGGTCAAACTAGGGTGCTCCTGAAATTCTAGGTCAAACCGAGCTCATTAAGCTAGAAAACTCACAAACTCGCCTCTTTGAGATACCGGGATACCCTCGATATCCGATACCTCAACCTAGGCTACGCACCCCGCCTATACCCTCTAAAACCTATGCTAGCACGCGTAAATATATACACATAAGCATATAAAAATCACTCCAATATTATTCCTAGGCTATTGCTCAAAAACCCCGCTCGAAACCCAATACCTTGGTTATCTTAAGGTATTGAGATACCTCGGTATCTCAAGGTATTGAGATTTCGCTCTAAAACCCTCTAACTAGCTATCTAGCTATTGATTATGCACCTAGTTATTAATCTAGGCTAGGTAATATAGATACCTATCATATTTATATATATCTAAATAGGTATCTACCTATATACATATATATCCACACATATATATACCCATTACCCATTTACCTTACCAAACATAACATATATATATATATATATGTATATATATATATTACCTATCAAGATATCTATAGATATATATATATAAGTATAGATATATAGATATCTATCTCTTAGGTAGATATATCTAAGTATCTAGCTATCTACCTATCTACCTATTATCTAGGTAACTATCTAACTATCTAATCTATCTAATAACTTATCTAACTAACTATCAATGCATCTATCTAACTACCTATCTAACTATATGTATTTATATCTATACATATAGATATAAATATATATCTAATACCTATCTAGATATCTATATATCTATCTATCTAAGTACCTAGCTAACTACCTAACTATCATCTATCTACCTAACTATCTATCTAATATTTACCTATCTAGTTATCTATCTATTTATCTTTAACTAACTAGGTATCTAGTTACCTAGGTATCTAGTTACCTATGTATCTATCTAACCATCTATGTATTAATCTATCTATCATCCATCTATCTATCAACCTAGCTATTCATATATCTACCTATCCATCTATCTAGCTATCTATTTAGTCTAGCTAGCTAACAATCTATCTAATCTGTCTATCAACTATTTCTATTACTATCTATCTATATAACTATTAACTATCTATCCTATTAACTCTCTCACACCTAGCTACTTGCCTCGCTGCTACTGCTGCATGCTTGCCTTCAACCTTGCTGCTGCTGCTGCTTCAAAATCTGCTGCTGCTGGTGCCCTTGCATTTGCTGCTGCTGCTGCTGCTCCATGCTACTGCTGCTGCTGGGCTTCTACATGCTGCTGCAGCTGCTGCTATGTACTGCTGCTGCTCTAGCAGCTGCTGCTGCTGGTTCCAGATTCTGTCCCCCCCCCTCATCTCACACACACACACACACCTATATATATCTATCACTATATATATACACATACATATACATACATATATATATATAACCCTATAGATATATATACACACTAACTTATATCTACTAACATATATATATATACACACATATTAACACATATAAACACACACACACTGATACATATAAATACACACACACACATATCTATATAAATATAAACACACATATATCTATATACATCTATACATATACACTCTCACACACATACATATATATATCCTCACACACACTCACACTCACACACCCTCATATACTCCCTCACACACTCTCACAAACACACAACCACACAACCACACACATAACACTCATACATATATATACGAATATATATACATATATATAAACTCATATGTATATACCTATAAACACTCACTCACACTCACACACACTCACCTACACACTCACACAAGCACTCACTCACACACTCACCTACACACTCACACAAGCACTCCCTAACACGCTCACAAACACATAACCACACATATCTATATAAATATATATATAAAAACACACACACAATATATATATATATACATATATATAAACAAACACAACACAACGCACACCACGCCCACCAACGCACGCCCAACGACCCCGACACTCACCAACGCCTATAAATATATAAAATATAACTCGAAAACTCTAGTACACACTCTCCGATACTAACCCAACGCGCGCACAAGCCCGAAACGAGGAAACCAAGTCGAAATGGCCGTTCGGTCATTTCGACGAACACGTGGTGCGCGGCTCGGAAAACCTCCTGAAACGCACACCAAACGAACTCGGAATCGGCCCAAAATTTATCCACACGCTCTACACGATATCTAGATCCTAGAAAATATGCTCCCGCGTCGATTCTAGGCCCGTGGCGGAAACGCACACGCACTTAGAATCGGCGATGACGAAAAGCCCCAATTTCGCCCGAAATGCCCGTTTCTCCGCGACGCGGCTTCCCGTGTCCGAACGGAGACACGCACTCACCCTCAAGACACCCGACAATGTCTACCTAGGTCCATCTAACCTAAGGCCTCACCCAAAATTGGGCCAAATTCGGATTTCACCCGAAATTGATACAAAACCTAGTGTTAAAGTCTCCAAACACTACCCAACTAGTTCCAACTTCCTCCCACGGATAGCCTAAGGGTCTAGGAAGATTCTAAAATACTAATTACACTATAAAAGAGTAATTACAAGGGGAAAATTAGGGTTTACCTCTTGGGAGTTGGAATCCCAAGCCAAAATCTCAAAAATGCTCTAAATCCTCCAATCCAAGCTTTCAAGCCTCAAATCCAAGATTCAACACCAAATCTAGGCTCTACCCACCTAGGTTAGGGAAGAATGTAGGGTTAGGGTTCACAAATAAAGAAGAAATGGAAGAAAGAAGGAAGAAAATAGGAAGAGGAACTTACTTTGGAAGGAAGGAAGAAGAAAGAAGAAGTGGAGAAGAAGAAGAATGAAGAAGAAGAAGAAAAATGGAAATGGGGGCTGTGGGGCTGCTGTGTGCGGGTGTGGAAAGGGTTGGGGCCGGCCAAGAAATAATAAAGGGGGTTACACTAATCACCAAATGCCCAAAATGCCCTCCTAACTCTCGGTTTTGGGTTTCGGGGTCCAAAAACACTCAAACTAACTCCAAATCTCTCCCACTAACCTTCTAAAAATATAATAAATATTCTAAAACCCAAAATAAGTCTCACAGGGGTGTGGGCTGGGTCGGACATGGGTCCACTAGGATCTGACATGGGTCCAGGCTAGCCAAAACCCTAAAACAATCAAAATAAAAATAATAAAAAATAATGCAATCACTAATTAAATATAAATATAATTAATTATAAATAATGCATAATTAACCAAATTAAAAATAAAAAAAATACCCGGCTCTGGAAATGGGGTGGTGACAAGCCTATCCTCCTTAGAAAATTTTGTCCTCGAAATTTAAAGTCAATCACACTCTCTCTAGGTCAAACCCCCAACAATCACAGTCAAGAAATTCTACCTAAACAACATGCAAGATCATGGTCCTACTGGTCGTGTTATCACAGTCTCAATCAGGGTCACTACACTATCTATCACAGAACAAAAGAAAATCTAACAGGTACTAATGAAGCACACCACAGGAATGGAAAAGGACAGGAAGAAGAAACAAGAGACAAACCTGCTAACCCGACATCCGTAGCATCGGCCTCCTCGACCGTCAACGCATAAGCCCTGCCCTGCTGGAGTGTATCCCTCTGCTGGTGCGGGGCATGATGTTGTGCCACAGATGGCCTAGCTCCAACTCTCTGATCCTGTGCTCCACCCAATGGAGGTGCAGTAGGGCAATCTCGTATCTGGTGAGCAGCGGATCCACAGAACAAACACACCTTCAGCCTTCTCCTACAAACATCCTAAGTGTGTCCTGCCTTCCTGCAGTAGGCACAAGTGGGCACCCTCTGATCCTGACCCTGTTGCGCTACCTTCTGCACATAGGAACGCTTAGCCGGTCCCGCACTACCACTGGCACTGCCTGAATCATCCCTGCCTCTCTTGGACTTGAGCTCCAAGTTATCCTCTGCTCTCTGAGCATCTCCTACTATCTGCTCAAAAGTCGCCTCGCGGTCGCTCCTGGTCAAAGACTTGACCGCCATAACCAAGCCCTTGCGAAACTTCCTCGCCTTGGCTGCCTCACTCAAGCCATCCACAAATCTGCCCAGACGGCAGAACTCCGCTGCGTACTCGTCCACTGTCATGCTCCCTTGGACGAGTGCCTCGAACTGGCTCTCCAAAGTACTGAGCGCCACATCTGAAAAAAACTTCTCCTTAAAAAGTCTCTTAAAAGCCTCCCAAGTAAGCCCTGGCACTACAATCCTCGTATCTGTGCGATACCATGTCAAGGCGAGGTCGAACATCTGACTGCCCGCTGCCTCTATCTGCATGCTGTCTGGAATCTGCGCCAGCCTGAAGATGCACTCAATCTGCTCTATCGAGTCATCCGCGTACAGGATACCTTCTGTACCACGGAACTCCTTGGGCCGCATCCTCTGAAAGTCGATAATACTGCCCGGCCTCGGATGCTGAATCTGATCTGCCTGTGGCTGAATCTGTGCCACCCTATCCACTGCTGTCATTGCCACCTGGTGGGCGTTCTCAATGCCCAGCCTCATCACATCCACCTGACGGTGCTGCGCGTCCATCATCTCCCTGAAGAACGCAAACAACTGCGCGGCATCTACTGGAGCAGGAAGTGGTGGAGGAACCACCGGAACGACTGGGGTAGTCCTCGGATCGACAGGTGAATGAGGATCCCCGAAAGAAGCAGATGCTCCCTCAACCGCAGGAGTGGTGAGTGGAGCGGTAGCAGCTGCCTGAATACGAGCTGGACGAGAGGTAGCAGACCTCTCAGTGGCAACTGCTGGAACGGTACGATGGGATCGTGTCTTCGGAGGCATCCTGAACACAGATCAAAGGAAGTCAATACGGCGCAAGATACGATATCATCAAGAAAGGACAGTAATATTTCAAAAGAAATAATTTCAGAATAATTATATTGGAATTGTTCCTAGTCTTGATTGAGTACACTCTCATCCTAGATCCTAAATCCTATAGCAGGCTCGCAGCAGTACAACTAAGTTGTTGTACCACCACGATATCGCACTAATTGCGAATCGAGACCTGCATGGGCCGCCACCAAAAATGTGTCATGACCCCCACCCAGAAAATCGGGCATGAGTCGTGGGTACGTCCAGCCTACGCCGCAGCATCGGCGGTAGAACGCTGTCTAGGTCAACTATCTAGATAAAATTTCACACAAAAAAAAATCGGCCATGACCTCTCCAAAAGGAGGGCAACCACACAATCAATATATAAACCTGTCAAGATCTCAACTCCAAACGGAGGAGCAATATCACAATGATAATCAAGTACTCAATCACGAATCTAAGCACGATAAGATAACACAGAGATCTAACAACTATAAAGTCTAACCAACAACAACTACTACAACAACCACAACATCAAATAATAATACAACAATATCCAAAATAATATACAAACAAGGTCTCAATCTAAAACCGGAGACAAATCCGGTGCTAAAAGCTAATAAAAACAACAACAAAGTCCCAGTGATCCCGGCTACCAACCCAGAAATCACCCCTAAACTAGAGGGTCCCTGTCTGCACCATCGATAGGCTCAGGTCCATAAAACGTTGGACACCAATCCTCTGGATACTCTGAAAAATATGTCCAGTCAGGACTGGAGCAAGTATATCTCTAACAGCAGTTCCATTTAAATGATAAAAACTATAAAACAGTTATAGCAAGTAGCAAGAAGAATGAAGCAAGTATGAAACAAGGAAATATGTATAACTGGTGCATAAAGGTAAAGATGCATGGATATCAGAGCAAGATAGTAATAACTGCAAGATACAGGAAATCTAAGCTAAGATCAAGTCCGTGCACATGAACTTGTAGTGAGTCCAGCATGAAAAATATGTAGTGAGTCAAGTCCAGAAACATGTAAGTGAGACAAGTCAAGAAATGCATGTGAGTCCAGACTATAAAGAATGAACTCGGTGTCTTTGAAATACTTGTTTCGACATGTAAACGGCTAGGGGTAAGTACGGCTCACCGCAAACTGGGTGCGCGGCTGCTATCATTCCAGATTAGACCAGAGAGAGTGATTCCTGATGATGCCAGATAGGAATGTTTACATGTCTACTCGAGTATTTTCCTGCCCCGACTAATACAAGTGGATCCAAGACCCGACACGCAAATCAAGATGAGTCCAGCCTGAACATGAGTGATGCCTGTAGTGATGCCTGTAGTGATTCCAGAATAGAGGCCAGAAACATGAAATATACGTGTCGCAAGTAAATGAATCCAAAAATATCAATCAGTGTCCCGTGTTGTGCCAGAATAATCAGATGATACTATACTAGAAGCTGAATCATAATAATCATCAAATAATGAAAACTATCAGAGAATGTACTCGCCTGACGTCCTGAGCAACTAGCGATCCGAACTGGTGTCGCAAGGACCTAATGCCAAAAGCAAGATTAAACAGGGTTCTAAAGAGTTAAACAGATATAAAATAACTAAAAACTCGCCTCCTTGAGATACCGGGATACCCTCGGTATCCGATACCTCAACCTAGGCTACGCACCCCGCCTATACCCTCTAAAACCTATGCTAGCACGCGTAAATATATACACATAAGCATATAAAAATCACTCCAATATTATTCCTAGGCTATTGCTCAAAAATCCCGCTCGAAACCCAATACCTTGGTTATCTTAAGGTATTGAGATACCTCGGTATCTCAAGGTATTGAGATTTCGCTCTAAAACCCTCTAACTAGCTATCTAGCTATTGATTATGCACCTAGTTATTAATCTAGGCTAGGTAATATAGATACCTATCATATTTATATATATCTAAATAGGTATCTACCTATATACATATATATCCACACATATATATACCCATTACCCATTTACCTTACCAAACATAACATATATATATATATATATATATATATATATATATGTATGTATATATATATATATATTACCTATCAAGATATCTATAGATATATATATATATAAGTATAGATATATAGATATCTATCTCTTAGGTAGATATATCTAAGTATCTAGCTATCTACCTATTATCTAGGTAACTATCTAACTATCTAATCTATCTAATAACTTATCTAACTAACTATCAATGCATCTATCTAACTACCTATCTAACTATATGTATTTATATCTATACATATAGATATAAATATATATCTAATACCTATCTAGATATCTATATATCTATCTATCTAAGTACCTAGCTAACTACCTAACTATCATCTATCTACCTAACTATCTATCTAATATTTACCTATCTAGTTATCTATCTATTTATCTTTAACTAACTAGGTATCTAGTTACCTAGGTATCTAGTTACCTATGTATCTATCTAACCATCTATGTATTAATCTATCTATCATCCATCTATCTATCAACCTAGCTATTCATATATCTACCTATCCATCTATCTAGCTATCTATTTAGTCTAGCTAGCTAACAATCTATCTAACCTGTCTATCAACTATTTCTATTACTATCTATCTATATAACTATTAACTATCTATTCTATTAACTCTCTCACACCTAGCTACTTGCCTCGCTGCTACTGCTGCATGCTTGCCTTCAACCTTGCTGCTGCTGCTGCTTCAAAATCTGTTGCTGCTGGTGCCCTTGCATTTGCTGCTGCTGCTGCTCCATGCTACTGCTGCTGCTGGGCTTCTACATGCTGCTGCAGCTGCTGCTATGTACTGCTGCTGCTCTAGCAGCTGCTGCTGCTGCTGGTTCCAGATTCTGTCCCCCCCCCTCATCTCACACACACACACACACACACACCTATATATATCTATCACTATATATATACACATACATATACATACATATATATATATATAACCCTATAGATATATATACACACTAACTTATATCTACTAACATATATATATATATATATATATACACACATATTAACACATATAAACACACACACACTGATACATATAAATACACACACACACATATCTATATATATATAAACACACATATATCTATATACATCTATACATATACACTCTCACATACATACATATATATATCCTCACACACACTCACACTCACACACCCTCACACACTCCCTCACACACTCTCACAAACACACAACCACACAACCACACACATAACACTCATACATATATATACGAATATATATACATATATATAAACTCATATGTATATACCTATAAATACTCACTCACACTCACACACACTCACCTACACACTCACACAAGCACTCACTCACACACTCACCTACACACTCACACAAGCACTCCCTAACACGCTCACAAACACATAACCACACATATCTATATAAATATATATATAAAAACACACACACAATATATATATATACATATATATAAACAAACACAACACAACGCACACCACGCCCACCAATGCACGCCCAACGACCCCGACACTCACCAACACCTATAAATATATAAAATATAACTCGAAAACTCTAGCACACACTCCCCGATACTAACCCAATGCGCGCACAAGCCCGAAACGAGAAAACCAAGTCGAAATGGCCGTTCGGTCATTTCGACGAACACGTGGTGCGCGGCTCAGAAAACCTCCTGAAACGCACACCAAACGAACTCGGAATCGGCCCAAAATTTACCCACGCACTCTACACGATGTCTAGATCCTAGAAAATGCACTCCCGTATCGATTCTAGGCCCGTGGCGGAAACGCACACGCACTTAGAATCGACGACAACGAAAAGCCCTAATTTTGCCCGAAATGCCTGTTTCTCCGCGACGCGGCTTCCCGTGTCCGAATGGAGACACGCACTCACCCTCAAGACACCCGACAACGTCTACCTAGATCCATCTAACCTAGAACCTCACCCAAAATTGGGCCAAATTCGGATTTCACCAAAAATTGACACAAAACCTAGTGTTAAAGTCTCCAAACACTACCCAACTAGTTCCAACTTCCTCCCACGGGTAGCCTAAGGGTCTAGGAAGGTTCTAAAATACTAATTACACTATAAAAGAGTAATTACAAGGGGAAAATTAGGGTTTACCTCTTGGGAGTTGGAATCCCAAGCCAAAATCTCAAAAATGCTCTAAATCCTCCAATCCAAGCTTCCAAGCCTCAAATCCAAGCTCCAACACCAAATCTAGGCTCTACCCACCTAGGTTGGGGAAGAATGTAGGGTTAGGGTTCACAAATAAAGAAGGAATGGAAGAAAGAAGGAAGAAAATAGGAAGAGGAACTTACTTTGGAAGGAAGGAAGAAGAAAGAAGAAGTGGAGAAGAAGAAGAATGAAGAAGAAGAAGAAGAAAAATGGAAATGGGGGCTGTGGGGCTGCTGTGTGCGGGTGTGGGAAGGGTTGGGGCCGGCCAAGAAATAATAAAGGGGGTTACACTAATCACCAAATGCCCAAAATGCCCTCCTAACTCTCGGTTTTGGGTTTCGGGGTCCAAAAACACTCAAACTAACTCCAAATCTCTCCCACTAACCTTCTAAAAATATAATAAATATTCTAAAACCCAAAATAAGTCTCACAGGGGTGTGGGCTGGGTCGGACATGGGTCCACTAGGGTCTGACATGGGTCCAGGCTAGCCAAAACCCTAAAACAATCAAAATAAAAATAATAAAAAATAATGCAATCACTAATTAAATATAAATACAATTAATTATAAATAATGCACAATTAACCAAATTAAAAAAAAAAATACCCGGCTCTGGAAATGGGGTGGTGACAGGGGCGGCCGGCTACGATGGCGGAGGCGGAGGCGGGGCGGCGCTCGTGGGCGGCTAGGGCAGCTGCGGGAGGCGGCTCGGGAAGGGGTCGATGGTGGCGCTGGGGCTCGACGCGGTCGGCTGGGCGGAGAGGGGTTTCAGGCGGAGGGGGAGATAGGTGGTGGTGGAGATGGCGAGAAGAGGCGGTTGTCGCAGGGAAAGACGGTGGCTGGGGGCTCGGGGAGACGGAGGCAGAGGGTTCAGGGATGCCGGAGCTCGGGTTTTATAGGGCGAGGTTGGGAGCTGGTCAGCCGGCGGTTGAGCGGAGGCGAAGCGGCGCTGGGAGGCGGTCAGCCGGACGTTGCTGGGAGCCGAAGCGGTGCCGGGGAGGCGAGGCGTCACGGCGGTTTCAGCCGCCGGAGGAAAACGAGGGGTCGGGGGAGATCGGGTTAGGGAAGCACTGTAGCACGGGTTAACGGATCCGGGTCCGGGTCAGTGGGTCAGGCGGCGGATCCGGCCCGACCGCTAATGATTAAGTGCGGGTTCGTGTTAGTGGATTTCGGGTCGGCGGGTTAGACCCGGATCCGACCCGCTAAGGTTGGGTTTGGGTTTAGCTAAACCGGTCCGGTTTGGTTCGGGTTGGTTTGGTTCAATTGAACCGGGTTTATTTGGTTTATTTATAATTTGGTTTTTAGGTCTTTAAAAATGTTTCCGGGGTCCAATAAATTCTCGGAAAATTATCCTATGTCTAATTTTTCATTTTATACCAGAAAATATTATTTTTATAATATTTTAATATTATTTAACATTATTTAAAAATCATTTAAATACAAAATACCTAGATTTTAATTACAGAAAATTTTAGTAAATATGAGAAATTAATTTTAAAAAATTTCTGAAAAATCAGGGGGTTTACAATCTACCCCCCTTAAGAGGATTGCGTCCTCGCAATCAAAGAATAACCGGTCAATAGAGATGACACGGTTGTAAAACTTTGTTCGAAGCACATCATTATCAAGGAGAATCAAGGTTGAGGGTTTTAAGCAAAACACATAGGGAAAATCATTTTCCTAAGCAATGGAAGTTATAAAATTTTCCGAATGAAGGAAATCTAGAAAATTACAGTTTTTAGAAAAGCTAGGTTATCACTTATAAAAACATATTAGGTTAACAATAATTAGCAAGTTAAAACTATCAGGTTAAGTCTAAGGTCACGAACCAACGGGCACGAACTAAAATAATACTAGAAACAGAAAACTACAAAAACTTATGCGCATTAGCTACTCCATGATTCTGTGGGTCCTCCAAAGTCATCGCGAAAGCTTATCCGCGTCCTTGAGGTGGTGCCCTCTGCTGTTGCTGGGACTGCTGGAAGGGTGCTGCTTGAGGTGCCAAGGGTGGCCTTGGTTGATACCCTCCTGGTGCTGGTAGAGCTTGTTGGTTTGCCCTTGGTGCTCCTTCTCTACGCTCAGGGCAGTCCCTCACTGCATGTTGTCTGGACCCGCAACCTAAGCATAGTCCAAATTTACGTCTACACTCCTTCTCAATATGGCCTATCTTGCCACAGTAGTGACAATGAGGAAGAGTTAGGGATTTGGATACACCTCCCTATGGTGCTTGATGCAGATGAGGTTTCTTGGCAGCTTCTCCATTCGGTGCTCTGGCTGGTGCTGATGTGGAAGGCCTCTTCAGGTTGGACTCTCGCCTGGTGACACGCTCCATACGTCGAGCTGCAGCAAGGACGTCCGTGTATGAAGTAGGTACGACGGATCCGATCATTCTTTGTAGCTCGAAGTTTAGCCCATCAAAGAACTTCTCAGCCTTTTCTTCTTCTGTCGGGATCAAGGTAGGGGCGAAGCGACTCAGACGAATGAATTCTGCGTTGTACTCTTCCACCGTCATAGTATCCTGAATGAGGCGATTGAACTTGTCCCGCAGTTCTGATCGAGCGATAGCTGGAATGTACATATCCTGAAATAGTCTGGAGAACTCCTCCCAAGTGACTTGGTCTGGTCCGAGCCGTCTCTCCTCAGATAGCCACCAGTGATGTGCATTGCCCGTCAATTGCATTCTGACGGCAGTCATCCAACGTTCCCTTGGAAGCTCAACTGCTTCTAATTGATGTTGAGTATTGGTGAGCCACTAATGAACTTCTGTGGGCTCCTTCTTGCCTGAGAAGGTACGGGGCTTCAGCTGGCAAAAATCGGTGATAGAGCCCGTCGTTGGCCGTCGAGCTGGTAGGTTGGCCTGCTCCAGTGCAGTTACTATGTTGTTCCTCAAGTAATCAGCCTCGTGACGCTGAGCCTCATGTTGGACTTGTTGCTGGGCTTGCATCATTGCGTAGATCATTTAGAATATCTGTTGCCCGTCAATAGGCTGCCCTTATGGGAATACGGGCATTGGTGGAACGAACTGCGGCGGAGGTGGGATATCGTCACGTCGGAACCTTGAATTATGCTGGGTTGCTTGATCGCTTTGAGAAAATTGTCCTCTATTCTCTGGTGTTACTCCTTCATCGTAGGTGACCACAGCATCGTACGGTGTACTTAAGAGATTCTCATCGCCGGTTCTCGGATCCATTGCTCTGCATCAAAAATAAATTATAAGAGGCGCACAGGAATCAAGGCAAGATGCAAGTCAAAATTTTAATTTGAATCCGATATAGATGTCAAGAACGTTTCAAACATGTGGATGAGATCCTAAAAACTTATCCTATTCTTATTGCAGGCATGCTCAGTTCCTAAGTTGAAACCGAAGCAATTTAGTCGTTGACCTGCATGGGCCACCACAAAAACCATGTCACGCCCCAGTCCCAAAATATCGAGGGACTAGACACGTGGCAATGGCCAGCAGCACACACCGACGGACAAATCCAATTTAATGGATCTATCGGGGCATACTTAAGCTGTATTACAACAATCAGGGTCTACTAATCTCATCCACAGAATAAATACAACAATATTAACAAAAGGAAATAAACATCATCCAGTCACAAGTAAATAAAATCGGAAAACAATCCGATATTAAGTCTGTTACAATTGTTCACTTAAGCAAGAAATAAAAGAGTTTAATTGCCATTAAAACTGAGCATAGAAGAAGCAGATGTTCAGGAAAAATCATCAGCGATCACCTCATCCTCAGGTTTTGGTACTGCTCCGAGAAGTGCTCATGTTCCGTACACCTCAGGATAGATATCCTCTGCTAATCCTGGGGACATAATCCAGATCCAGGTCCTCAGGGGACATAGCAAGGTACAAGATAACTCATGCCAAAATAAATACAGTGCATCAATAAATAAAACAATAAGGTAAATAAATAACCAGCTAAGTGATATGCAAGTGAGAGTTTTAGTCATACTCGGGCTGAGACTACTACAGGATCGGTGTCGGAGAAACCCATAGCAGTATTTTCTCGAAGGGCCAGTACGGTACTAAAGCTCTGTATCAGAGTCTAAAGCACATCCATTAAAGTATTATATATATATATTCATCCTTTTATATGGTAAATCTCTCCCCACCCAATGTAATCTCACGTCACAGTTTCATAATGTCTCATGTCCATGTCACGCAAGATCAAAACTAATGCACAAGTCATAATAAGATCTAAGAAAATAATGTCTATGTCATGAAACCTGTATCCTATACAGAATTACCTTGAATATTTCAGAAAGATTTTGTCTCATGAATAGTGTCAAGTGTCATGGGCATAACGTACTTGATATGGCAAGTACGATAATGTAAAGGGTCACGATATCCATCTCTAGGTGACATTACATAACTCCGCGTACGGTGTTGGCACCCGACTTTTAATCGGACGCTAAGTAAGTCACACGGTCCTAGGTTAAGCATGTACAACATGTAAATAAGGCAAGAAAATATGTAACAAGAACTGCAATATTGGCAAGGTACACTTGCCTGGGGTTCTGGCTCCAACAGTAGCTCTGGTCTAAGTGAGAATTGTAGGTACTGCTCCAGTTGCCGAAATAAATATCACCATCAGATTCAAAAATATTAAATAGCTAGAAACGCATGTCCTTGAGTCCAATTTGGACACAGGGGCAAAAATGACATTTTCAGTTCCAAGCGGGGTCCACATGTGGGCCGCTTCGTACCAAAAAATATATCAGAACCAAATGTCTCCAAATACATCAAACTTAGTGTCCACAGGTCCAGAACGATGATACAAACCCAACGAAACTTCTAGAATTGGATTCCGATGAGCCGGTCATAAAATCGCCCGTCAAGTGGAGCCGTGGGGCCCACGATACGCAATTTTGTCAACGTTCTCAGAATCGAACCAAACTTGGGTCACAGGACCAGCGTATTGCTACGAGTCCGATGGTATAAGTTTCATTTCGATCCGACGTGTGTACACTAAGTTACAGTAAGATTCAGAACAAGCGAATACGGGGCGTTGACGGCGGATACGCGTTGATTTCGGTGTGCACGCACATCCAAATCAACTTCTGCGAAATTTTGCACGTCCGTATCAACGGTACGCACGCTTCGGTGAAGACCGCACGCGACCAAGTCGTCCCGTATGGCAGGGCGCACTCAGTTCCGGAGAAAAATGGGGTATTATTTTTTCTTATTTTTGGATCGCGGTTCGCGATCGCCACAGGACGCGACGCACCGAGCGGGTTACACGGACATCGAGGGGGTTACACAGCCTACGCGTCACAACAAACAGAACAGAAAATGGGACAACTAGGAGAGAGAACGGGTTACCTAAACAGGGCTCCGTGGAAACCAAAATTCTCGTGTCCGCGAGTCGACACGAGATACTGACACAGTGTCAGAGCTGTGTCCGGGCTGTTCTAGGGTTCCGGCGGGCAGCGGCTAGGGCTGAAGGCAGAGGCCGGGCTTCACCGGAGGGAGGCGCTGGAGTCTGCTGGGCTCGGGGCGACCGACTGTGCTGGCAGAGGCGGAGGCGGAGGCGGAGGCGGGGCGGTGCTCGTGGGCTGCTATGGCAGCTGCGGGAGGCGGCTCGGGAAGGGGTCGATGGTGGCGCTGGGGCTCGACGAGGTCGGCTGGGCGGAGAGGGGTTTCAGGCGGAGGGGGAGATAGGTGGTGGTGGAGACGGCAGGGAGAGTCGGTTGTCGCAGGGGAAGACGGCGGCTGGGGGCTCGGGGAGACGGAGGCGGAGGGTTCAGGGCTGTCGGAGCTCGGGTTTTATAGGGCGAGGGTGGGAGCTGGTCAGCCGGCGGTTGAGCGGAGGCGAAGCGGCACTGGGAGTCGGTCATCCGGACGTTGCTGGGAGCCGAAGTAGCCCCGGGGAGGCGAGGCGCCATGGCGGTTTCAGCCGCCAGAGGGAAACGAGGGGTCGGGGGAGATCGGGTTAGGGAAGCACTGTAGCACGGGTTAACGGATCCGGGTCCGGGTCAGTGGGTCGGGCGGCGGATCCGGCCCGATCCGCTAATGATTAAGTGCGGGTTCGGGTTAGTGGGTTTCGGGTCGGCGGGTTAGACCCGGATCCGACCCGCTAAGGTTGGGTTTGGGTTTAGCTAAATCGGTCCGGTTTGGTTCGGGTTGGTTTGGTTCAATTGAACCGGATTTATTTCAGGGTTTATTTGGTTTATTTATAATTTGGTTTTTAGGTCTTTAAAAATGTTTCTGGGGTCCAATAAATTCTCAAAAAATTATCCTATGTCTAATTTTTTATTTTACACCAGAAAATATTATTTTCATAATATTTTAATATTATTTAACATCATTTAAAAATTATTTAAATACAAAATACCAATGTTTTAATTACAGAAAATTCTAGTAAATATGAGAAATTAATTTTTAAAAATTCTTGAAAAATCAGGGGGTTTACACTTCCTGCCATAAGAATACAGCAGTTCAGCCATGTGAGTAGCATAAGATCCATCATCCGTCTGAGGAGCGTATTTTCCCGTGAAACGGGTCTTCTTTACGCAGACGGGCTTATCCTGGCGTAATCTGGAGCTTTGCACAGGTTCGCGTAAAACATGGGAAGTCCTCAAACGGCCTCCAGCGTCACGCGTAATCTGAAGAGTGGGTGACTTCTTCTCTTGGTGGCGTACAACTCTAGAGGTCAGGAGATTCGCCCCTCGTTTTCCCTTGATGTGATCCAAGGGTCCATCTGCCTCCTTGTAGATGGGAGATGCATTTTTACGCGCAAGACGCGTTTAAAATTTCTGAATTGGCGCTGAGGCCTTGTCAGAAATTATGTCTGCCATGTCACAAACAAGAGACAAAGTTTTACACGCAGGGCGCGTTAGAAATTTCTGAATTGGCACTGAGGCCTTGTCAGAAATTTTGTCTGCCACGTCACAGATGGGAGATGAAGTTTTACGCGCAGTGTGCATTCTAGACTTCTGGATTGGCACTGAGGCATTGCCAGAAGCTTTGTCTGCTACGTCACAGACGGGAGACGGGTTTTTACCCACAGAACGTATAGGTTATGATGTCACAACCTTGTTGGTCGGAGAGAGAGAGAGCCTGCAGGAAAGGTTGAGGATGTCCGGAGCATCCATACTTTACGCAGCTTCCTGTTGTCCTAGACCCTGCGCGAAGCATGTCTTCATAAGCAGATTGGTCGAATTGGACGACCAAAGTCTTCTTCGTTGATCCGACGGATACATCATCGTATTGAGCAATGGCTTTCTCGTCAGATGAGAAAGTAGTCCCTAGCAGAGTCGCCATCTTGTGTTTGATGATAAATGAAAGAAATTGAGAGTAGGTTTATACGAAACCCTTTCTTTGTTTACAAACAAGAAAAAGAAGTATAATTAATCCTATACGAGGATGTTAAGTACAAAAAATAATTCTGGGGAAAAATTGCTATAGGAGTCTGATCTGTGGTCGATCACTTTGTCCCTTGGACCACACGATGACGAAGAAGTGCTGTAGAAGAAGAAGGAGCTTCAAAGATTGCAGGAGGGATTGAACTCTCGTTGCCAAAGTCGTCAATTAACACTCTCTATATGTGCTCTCTCTCTGATCTCTACCCTTTTTTTTTCTCCTGTGACCGGAAGTCTCTATTTATAGAGCTCGGTCACAATAACTGACCAGTCGGCGTAGAAGCCAATTAGTCGAGAGAGTTGCACCTTTTACGCGACGGTTATAATAACTGCTATCCACGTCTGAATGATCTCCTGAATCCGCGTGTGACGCGTGTCCCATTATGAGGTAATACGTATAATCGCTCATCGAAGATCACGGCATGCAAGCCACATAGGTAACTGCCCCTCGCGTAGAGATGGTGGCATAAAAGCCAAATAACTGTCTCATTGGCGTAAAAGCCAAATAGCTGTCTCGTTGGCGTAAAAGCCAAATAGCTGTCATGTTGGCATAAAAACCAAGTAGCTGTCCTGTTGGCGTAAAAGCCAAATAGCTGTCTTGTTGGCGTAAAAGCCAAGTAGTTGCATAATAGGTAACCAGCGTAAAGATAGCCAATTATCCTTCCTTGACTGAGGTCTCGAGCGTATTCTGGGCCAAATAGCCTTATCACGTACCTTTGCAAATATAGCCAGAGTTGGCGTATTTCGAGGAGATAGCATACGGCATACTCCTATAGTTAAAAATAGCCTGGTTAGCGTAACATGCAAGGATGGTGATGTGAGCGTATTAGCCCTAATTTTAGCTCTCCTAGTCATTGAAAATAGAACAAAATCTCGTACATTAAATGCAGAGATCTGCCCCCATCTCGCGCATTAACTGCAGAGATATGCCTCGAGTTCTGTATGAAGAATAGATTTTGACGTGTCGTCTGATTTCGTCTCATCTTGAGCGTAAAGGCTCATTTCTGCCTGTGTAAAATAGGCAGCGTATTCCTTGAGTGCGTAAAAATGACTTGTATCAAGGATATGCCACTAAACGACAACCTGGGCCTCTGTGCAGAATCATCATTACAACCGTCCTCTTGATCGTCGTGCAGTACTCTTTGTCAGGAGTCAGGTTCACTATTTTGTCTAACAGGTTCATTCGAGGAATACAAAGAGTTCCTCGTACAACTTCACGCTGCATTAAAAGCAGACATAGTTTACGCCGGAGTGTAGCAACCTTTTTACGCCAAAATAGCCTGGAAGTACCGCCTTACGCGGTGTCACGCCCCAGTCCCAAAATACCGAGGGACCAGACGCGTGATAATGGCCAGCAGCACACGCCGATGGACAAACCCAATTTAATGGATCCATCGGGGCATGCTTGAGCTATAATATAAGAATAAGTAGGTCCAATGATACAAGTCACAGTCTATGCTAATCTCATCCACAACAGATAATCACAGATCAAATGCCAGAATAATACAAATAGGAATAACTAACAAATCTCAATAAAAGTGTCTCGGAGAACAATTCGAGAACAAGTCTGATACATAAATGTAATAGACTGGAAAATAAAATAACTAGAAGCAGAAATAAATGAGTATCTCAGGACAATACTCAGGAGAAGACCTCTGGCACGATCTCATCCTCGGGTGTCGGTACAGCTTCTGTATTAGCTCCTGTATCTGCTCCTGCTGCGGTCCCGTATACCTCGGGATAGAACTCGTCTGCAAATCCTGGGGACATAATCCAGATCCAGGTCCTCAGGGGACATAGCAAGGTACAGAAAATATACAAGCCAAAATATAAGCAGTGCAGCAAATAATGAGATAAATAGGGTAAGTATGTAAACATCTGTGTGAAATGCAAGAGAGAACATCAATAGTACTTAGGTTGAAACAACTACAAGCTCTGTGTAGGGGAGCCGGTAGTAGTGGTATCATGAGATGGTCTAGCTCAGCGGGAGACTGAGTAGCCGACATAATATAGTCAACCTGTAGCCTGCGGGTCTCTCCAGCAATAGATGGAACAATAAGGGAATACTAAAATAACCAGCTAAGTGATATACAAGATGAGAGCAGCACTAGAACTCAGGCTGAAGCTACTACAAGCTCTGTGTCGGGGAGCCAGTAGCAGCAGTAATAATGAGTAATGGGCCAAGCTCGGGCTTCAGAGTCTTGTGCCTCACAATAATAGGGATATATATATATGATCAGCCTGTAGCCTGTGTCTCTCCCTACCTAATGTAATCACACGTCTCATGTCCATGATGCCTCATGTCCATGTCACGCACAATCGTATCTAATGCACAAGTCATATAATGTCTAGGAATATAATATCAATATCAAGTCCTGTATCCTATACAGAATCACCATGAATATCTCAGGAAGATCCTGTCTCATGAATAGTGTCAAGTATCCTGGGTTATAGTGTACTTGATAAGATAAGTACGAGAATGTAAAGGGGTCACGAATATCCATCTCTAGATGATAATACACAATACCGCGTACGGTGTTGGCACCCGACTAATAATCAGACGCTAAGTAAGTCACTCGGTCCTAGGTCACGCATTCACAGCAATATAATAAATCAAGGAAAATGCAACAAGAAATATAAAGTTGGCAAGGTATACTTGCCCACTGATGTATAACTAAGCCAAGAAAATAAGTAGCAAAGCTGCATGTTTGGCAAGGTACACTTGCCTGGGGTCCTGGCTCCAACTGTAGCTCTGGTCTCAGTATGATCTGCAGGTACTACTCTGATTGCTGAAATAAATATCACCATTAGATTCAGAAAATATCAAATAGCTAGAAACGCATGTCCTTAAGTCCAATTTGGACATAAGGGCAAAAATAACATTTTTGGGTCAAAGCGGGGTCCACATGTGGGCCACTTTGCACCGAAAAGTGTGTCAGGGTCAAAAGTCTCCAAATTTGCTAAACTTAGTGTCAACAAGTCAGGAACGATGATATGAACCCAACGGAACTTCCAGAATTAGATTCCGATGAGCCGATCACAAAATCGTCCATCAAGTGGAGCTTGTGGGGCCCACGATACGCAATTTTGTCAACTTTCTCAGAATCGGACCAAACTTGGGTCACAGGACCAGCGTATTGCTACGAGTCCGATGGGGGCAAGTTTCGTCTCGATCCGACGTGTGTACACAAAGTTACAGTGTGTTCCATAATGGACGAATACGGGGCGTTGTCGGTGAATACGCGTTGATTCCGGTGTGCACGCACATCCAAATCAACTTTTGTGAAATCTCACACGTCCGTATCAACGACGCGCACGTTTCGGTAAAGACCGCGTGCGACCAAGTCATCCCGTTTGGCGGGGCACACTCAGTTCTGGGGTGAAACAGGGCGTTGGTTTTTCTATTTTTGGATCGCGGTTTGCGATCACCACAGGACGCGACGCACCGAGCGAGTTGCACGGGCATCGAAGGGGTTATACAGTCTACGCGTAGCAACTGACGGAATCAAAAATGGAATTGCGAGGTGAGAGAAAACGGTACCTGAACAGGGCTCTGTGAACGCTGAATTCCACGTGTCCGAGGGTCAACTTCGTGTCCTGCGTCGACCGAGTCCTCTGTCCGGGTTGTGTCCGTGTCCACTGATCTAGGGTTTAGGGCAGCGGTGTCCGGGTACTTCGACGGAGGCGGAGGCTTCACTGCGTTGGCGGAGAGGTGGAGGTCGAAGGCTGCTGCGGGAATCGGGGTCGCTGGGCAGAGGGCTGTGGGGTCTGTTCGAGGCCGACGAGGTCGGCGGAGGGGATTCGAAGGGGGAAGTGGCGGTAGAGTCGGGCTGGACTGGGCGGAGCGGCGTCGGGTCTTGGGCTGGTCGGCGAGGAGTTGGGGACGACGCTGGAGGGCGAAGCCGGCGCTGGGAGGGTCTGCGGTGGAGGAGAGGAGGTCGCGGCGGAGTCGAGCAGAGGGGGACGGCGACGGAGTCGAGCAGAGGGGGACGACGACGGAGTCGACTAGGGTTCCGATGGGGGCAGCGGGGAGTAGGAGGAAGGAGAAGGGGATTCGTCGACGGGCTGAGCGGAGGGGCCGAGGTCGGGCGGAGGTGACGATCGGGGACGGGGTTCTCAGACGGGATCGGAGAAGACGGAGGAGAGGGGGTGCTACGGGTGGACGCGGGCGGTGCGCCGGAGTGGACGCGGCTGGGCTAGGGGCGGCGCCGGAGACTCGTCGGAGGTCAGGGAGAGGGTGGCAGCTTAGGGTTAGGGTTAGGTTATTTGGGATTTTCCTTTTCTTTTCTTTTTTTTTCTTTGTGGAAAAAACTTAGGGAATTATGTATTTATACATACAGAAATTGGACTAGGGTTTGACCTAGGTTTTGGGCTGGGTCAACGCTTATTGGGCTTGGCTTCGGCTCTCATGGGGATGTCGGGCGTTTGGCACGGGTTTAAATCGGTTTAATTCTATATCGGTTTTCAGGGCTTTAAACGGGTTTCCGGAGTCCAATAAATCCGTCGAAAATTATCCTGTGTCCGGTTTTTTATTTTACACCATAAAATATTATTTCCATAATATTTTAATATTATTTAATAGCAATTAAAAATTATTTAATGATCAAAGGCCTAGGTTTTAATTACAGAAAAATCTTGAAAAATCCCGAAAAATCCAAATTAATAATTACTGAAAATCAGGGGGCTTACAATCTACCCAACTTATAAAGATTTTGTCCTCGAAATTAAAATATGGTAGGGTTCTCTCTATCCAACCTCACTGAATTACAGTCTAACGGATTCCTCTCAAGTAAACATTGCGGTCTCTACCCAACTTAGAATTTATCCATCTATCATCTAAGTCTATACATCTAATAAAGCGATATCCCAACTTATTTAATCATGTTATTGAATCCTTAAGTCTTTAACCAAACATATCACCTATGATATTCCCTTAATCCCATATAAAAGGGTCATCAACAATGCGACCGGCCTGTGGGGTACATCTAGTACTGTCTATATATCCAACTTAAACCAAGCACGAGGTTTTGCCTTTCCGAAATAAGGAAAGACGAAGATCAATAATAAAGAGTTCAAGGGTGAGGTAATAGAATAGAAGTATCAGGATCAAGGCGTTTAACGAATTCAAGTGGGATTTATCAAGACAATTGTGGATTGAAATCCTATTCTGGTAATCCTCTGTTCGCATACTCGTATTAGTACAGTTATGTAACTGATACGATATGCTTAGACATATCTAGAGGGCAAGTATACTAGTCAACTATATATCTCAATCCACGTGAAGTAGTCGTGCGAAGAGTGAACCAAATTGCACTAAGGTTGATCAGACCGTAATGCACTGATTTGGATTAGACAATTGTATTAGTGTGTCGACCCAATAATACATATGTCATAAACAAGCTTGATAAAAATGAGCTTGCAAAACTAGGCTGTAATAGCAGCATAAGTCAAGGTGGTACAACAAATATAAGTACGCTAGATGATGATGAAAGGAGGTAAAACTTAATTCAAGTTCACAAAACAACCCAAAATAAGCACAATAACAAAAGACTCTATAATCTCTACAGTTATCAATTATAAAAACATTCTAGGTTATAAATTATTAGCAAGTTCAAAACTACATAGGTTAAGGCTGAGGTCACGAACCAATAGGCACGAGATAAAACAAATCTATAAATAGATAACTATGAAAATTTTTGCGCGTTAGCTACTCCATGGGTCTGCGCGTCTTCCAAAGTCATCGCTGGAGCTTGTTCACGTTCTTGCAGTTGATTCCTCTGCTGTTGTTGAGCCTGCTGGAAGAGTGTTGTTTATGGTGCCAAGGGTGACCTCGGCTGATTCCCTCCTGGGGCTGATGGTCTGTGTAAACCCCCAGATTTTGTAAGAATTTTAAATCTTGGATTTTTCCCAATTTTTTAGAATTTTCTGGGAATTTTCTGTAATTAAAATCAGGGTTTTAATTATTAAATAATTTCTTAATTATTAATAAATAATATTAAAATATTATGAAAATAATATTTTTGGGTGTAAAATAGAAAATTGGACTTAGGATAATTTTTCTGGATTTTTCTGGGCCTCAGACCTATTTTTAAATGCCTGAAAACTAAATTTTATTAATTAATTAAATTAAAACTGTTTTTATTATTATTATTATAATTATTATTATTTATATTTTTATTATTTTTCTTCTGGGCCGGCCCGGCCCAGTGGGCCGAAGCCCAGCCCAGCCCAGCCGCCCGTTTCTTCCGGGTCGGGTTGGTCAGACCCGACCCGCCAACCCGCCAACCCGCCTCCGACCCGCTGACCCGTTCTCCCCCACGATCGGGTCAGCCGCCGCCCGCCGCGATTCCCGGCCGCCACGACCGCGCCTCCCCTTCGCGCGCAGCGCCACGTCGCCCTACGCTCAGCCTTGGCCGGCCCCCCTAACCACCGCCTCCTCCTTTAAACCCCCCCCCCGAGCGCCGTCTTCCTCCTCCAGCCTCCCCCTCTCCAACCCTAGACGCCGCCGCCGCCTCCCAGAGCTCCGCCGACCGGCCAACACCTCCGCGCCGTCTCGCCCACCACCGCAGCTCCCTCGCCGACCCCGCTCCGCCGTCCCCGACGCCAACAGCAGCCGCAGCGCCGCCCTGAGTCGTCCCCGGCGCGCCGCCGACCACCAGCCGCATCCCCAGCGCCCGGCGAACTTTCCCCGACCCCCTCCGGCGCGTCTCCGGCCGGCCCCCGCCGCCTACGGCCGCCACAGCGTCGAAACCCTAACCCTAGCCCTAATTCTTCTTCGTGTGTCCGACACGAGTCGGACACGACTCGACCCTGATTTTCGGGTCCCCTTCAGGTGCGTGTAACTTTCGCCTCGTAGCTCCATTTTCAATTCCGCAAATTGCGTTGTGAAGCCTGTATGACCCTCTCGGTGTCCGGATAAACTGTTCGGGGCATCGCGTCCTGTGGTGATCGCACACCGCGATCCAAAAACAGGAAAAACCAGACCCTGTTTCACCCCGGAACTGAGTCCGCCCCGCCAAACGGGACGACTGGGTCGCGTGCGGTCTTCACAGATACGTGCGCATTGTCGATACGGATGTGTGAGATTTCGTGGAAGCTGATTCGGGTGTGCGAGCACACCGGAATCAACGCGTATCCGCGGACATCGCCTCGTATTCAACTTTTCGACAATTCACCCTAACTTCGTGCACACTCGTCAGATCGAGACGAAACTTGCGCCATCGGACTCGTAGTGATACGCTGGTCCTGTGGGTCAAGTTTGGTTCGATTCTGAGAACGTTGACGAAATCGCGTGTCGTGGGCCCCACAGGCCCCGCTCGACGGGCAATTTTGTGTTCGGCTCATCGGAATCCAAATCTGGAAGTTTCGTTGGGTTCGTATCAGCGTTCCTAACCTGTTGATACTAAGCTTGGTAAATTTGGAGACCTTTGACCCGGACACGTTTTTTGGTGCAAAGCGGACCCTGTTTTGACCCGAAACTGTCGTTTTTGCCCTTGTCTCCAAATTGGACCCAAAGACAGGCGTTTCTAGCTATTTGACATCTTCTGAGCGTGATGGTAATGTTTATTTCAGTATTTGGACTCATCTCTGGATATTTCCCCCAAGAACTATTAATCAGATCCAAACAACAGGCAAGTACCTGCACTTCAAGTTTATTCTTTATATTGTGATAATTAATTCCTTGCTCTACTAGCATCATTGGATGATTACACGTAGTGTTAGAACACTGGATTTTCATGTCTTGAATACTGGAGTTCATGTCTTGTTTTTCGTGTCGGGTGGGAGAATACCTAGAAGGCATGTAGTTTACCCTTTCCCCTGTATTGTCTAATAGCTGTTGGTACACGACTGTCCATCAGCCGGATCTCGATTGTATTGTCTAATAGCCGTTTATGACAGCCGGATTAGCCTTATAAATCCCTACATGCCAGCTATGTATTCTAAAATAAACACAAGTTCACATAGATAGCTTCTGGTCTAGTTATAGTTCTTGCTGACTGTTGTAGTTTCATTTCCTGTCTCATTTATTTCCTGCTTTCTCATATTCCTGTTTATAGCATTAACTCTGAGATATTGATGTTCTTCTATGCGACTTTCTTAACATGACACTCAAGTTAATTGTCATGAATATTTAGTTTAATCTTGTTGTGCATTGTGTACTTTGCTCCTTTCCTGACTGGATCCGTTGTTTTAGGCGATGATGAGGACTTTGCCCCTACCTATTATGTCCACTATGAGTTAGCAGGTGACACATATGAGGAGCCGGTTCCCACTCAGGAGACTACCTTGAGGAGGAATAGCCAGTTAGTTATTATTTTATTTCCTTTTCAGCATATACTCGGGTTTGTCCCCGATCTATCTTCTGGCTTTGTATTAACTATGGATCTGTTGTCACAATTTGTTTTATAAAAGTTAGCATTCCTATTTCCTGTTACTTTCCTTGTCTATTTATTGTGGATGAGATAGATACTTATTGACCCCAGAAATGACCTAGACAGCGTACTACCACCGACACTGCGGCGTAGGCTGGACGTGCCCACGTACTCGTGCCCAAATATCCGGGTGCGGGTCGTGACACGTTTTTGTGGTGGCCCATGCAGGTCTACGACTAAATTGTTTGGTTTTAACTTAGGGACCGAACAGGCCTGCAATAAGATTGAGGATTTTAGGAAAGCTCATCCACTTGATTGAATCGTTCTTGATATTCATATCGGCTTTGAATTATTTTATTGACTTGCATCCTGCCTTGATTCCTGTGCGCCTTTATCGTTCATTTTTGGATGCAGAGTGAAGGATCTACCAGCAAGCGACGAGGTTCCTACAAGATCACCACGAGATGCTCTACCAGCATGACCGTGGAGGACGTGCAGACTCTTAGAGTAACTAATGCGCGTAAGCGATTTGTAGATATCGTTCCTAGTATTGTTTTAGCTTGTGCCTATATGGTTCGTGACCTCAGCCCCAACCTAGTAATTTTAAACTTGCTAATAAATGCTTTTGTATCTGATAACTGTAGAGTTTGTAGAATCTTTTGTTATTGTTCTTAATGTAGGTTGTTTGCGAACTTAAATAATTTGTACCTCCTTTCATCATCATCTAGCACACTTAATTTTGATGTACTTGACTTATGCTGTTATTTTATAGCCTAGTTTTGCAAGCTTATCCTTTTATCAAGCTTGTTCATGACATATGTATTAGTGGGTCGACACACTAATACAATTGTCTATTCAGAATCAATGTATTATGGTCTGATCAACCTTAGTGCATTTTGATTCGCCCTTCGCACTACTTTGCGTGGATTGAGATATACAGTTGACTAGTATACCTGCCCTAGACATGTCTGAGCATAACTGTATTAATACGAGCATGTGAGTAGGAACTACCACGATAGGATTCAATCCACAATCGCTTGACAATTCCCACCTGAATACTTTAAAACGCCTTGACCCCGATATTTCTTTTCTATCACCCCACCCTTGAACTCTTTATTATTGATCTTCGTCTTCCCTTATTTCGGAAAGACGAAATCTCGTGCCTGGTATAAGTTAGTACATAGATAGTACTGGATATGCCACATGGGCCGATCACATACTTGAAAATTAACTTTCGTAATTGAGGACATATCATGATCGGCGTTGAAGTTCGAGGATTGAATGACATAGGTAAACATATTAAGGAATATTTTCTTAAGGTATATAGTCTTTTGTGATGAATGGCTAAACTCTAAGTTGGGTAGCTATGTATTTGTCAACTCGAGAGGAATGTCCTTTGGATTGTGACCGAGTAAGGTTAGATTGGAAGAAGCAAGCCATTCTAATTTTTGAAAATTTAGAGGAGTGACTAAAATGATTAATGAATTGATATCGAGGACCCAATAAGTTGTATCTTGGATACATGATTTAAATCTTGAATAATGAAGGTAAAATCATCAATTTGAATTTAGAAGATGAAATTTATAGAATTTCAGACTTGAACATGGGTGGACTACATTTAATTATTTTTCAATTTGATGATTTGAATTATAAATTAAAATTGGATGGTTGGACTAACTAGTTGGATTATTGAGGAGATGAAAAGTTGAAGCATACAGGACTCGAATTACTCCAGAAGAAATTACGATCGTGAGGTAAATTCATAAGCCCGTGCCAATCTGGAAGATGCTATGTGGACTTAATCAAAACCTGCCTGTGGGTAACTTGAGGAAGTAATAACCATAAATCGAATTTCTGATTTGAACAGTAGTCACCTTAATCATGAAGTGGTTGCAGTGGACATGATTATGATTTAAAATTTTGCAAGAAGATTGCGATTGAGATACGTGAAAGATTATGGCTTAATTTTAAATTTTGAGGACGAAATTTTTATAAGTTGGGTAGATTGTAAACCCCCAGATTTTGTAAGAATTTTAAATCTTGGATTTTTCTCAATTTTCTGGAATTTTCTGTAATTAAAATCAGGGTTTTAATTATTAAATGATTTCTTAATTGTTAATAAATAATATTAAAATATTATGAAAATAATATTTTTGGGTGTAAAATAGAAAATTGGACTTAGGGTAATTTTTCTGGATTTTTCTGGGCCTCAGACCTATTTTTAAATGCCTGAAAACTAAATTTTATTAATTAATTAAATTAAAACTGTTTTTATTATTATTATTATAATTATTATTATTTATATTTTTATTATTTTTCTTCTGGAACGGCCCGGCCTAGTGGGCCGAAGCCCAGCCCAGCCCAGCCGCCCGTTTCTTCCGGGTCGGGTTGGTCAGACCCGACCCGCCAACCCGCCAACCCGCCTCCGACCCGCTGACCCGTTCTCCCCCACGATCGAGTCAGCCGCCGCCCGCCGCGATTCCCGGCCGCCACGACCGCGCCTCCCCTCCGCGCGCAGCGCCACGTCGCCCCACCCTCCGCCTTGGCCGGCCCCCCTAACCACCGCCTCCTCCTTTAAACCCCCCCCCCCGAGCGCCGTCTTCCTCCTCCAGCCTCCCCCTCTCCAACCCTAGACGCCGCCGCCGCCTCCCAGAGCTACGCCGACCGGCCAGCACCTCCACGCCGTCTCGCCCACCACCGCAGCTCCCTCGCCGACCCCGCTCCGCCGTCCCCGACGCCAACAGCAGCCGCAGCGCCGCCCTGAGTCGTCCCCGGCGCGCCGCCGACCACCAGCCGCATCTCCAGCGCCCGGTGAACTTTCCCCGACCCCCTCCGGCGCGTCTCCGGCCGGCCCCCGCCGCCTACGGCCGCCACAGCGTCGAAACCCTAACCCTAGCCCTAATTCTTCTTCGTGTGTCCGACACGAGTCGGACACGACTCGACCCTGATTTTCGGGTCCCCTTCAGGTGCGTGTAACTTTCGCCTCGTAGCTCCATTTTTAATTCCGCAAATTGCGTTGTGAAGCCTGTATGACCCTCTCGGTGTCCGGATAAACTGTTCGGGGCATCGCGTCCTGTGGTGATCGCACACCGCGATCCAAAAACAGGAAAAACTAGACCCTGTTTCACCCCGGAACTGAGTCCGCCCCGCCAAACGGGACGACTGGGTCGCGTGCGGTCTTCACAGATACGTGCGCATCATCGATACGGACGTGTGAGATTTCGTGGAAGCTGATTCGGGTGTGCGAGCACACCGGAATCAACCTGTATCCGCGGACATCGCCCCGTATCTGACTTTTCGACAATTCATCCTAACTTCGTGCACACTCGTCAGATCGAGAGGAAACTTGCGCCATCGGACTCGTAGAGATACGCTGGTCCTGTGGGTCAAGTTTGGTTCGATTCTGAGAACGTTGACGAAATCGCGTGTCGTGGGCCCCACAGGCCCCGCTCGACGGGTGATTTTGTGTTCGGCTCATCGGAATCCAAATCTGAAAGTTCTGTTGGGTTCGTATCAGCGTTCCTGACCTATTGACACTAAGTTTGGTGAATTTGGAGACCTTTGACCCGAACACATTTTTCGGTGCAAAGCGGACCCTATTTTGACCCGAAACTGCCGTTTTTGCCCTTGTCTCCAAATTGGACCCAAGGACAGGCATTTCTAGCTATTTGATATCTTCTGAGCGTGATGGTAATGTTTATTTCAGCATTTGGACTCATCTCTGGATATTTCCCCGAAGAACTATTAATCAGATCCAAACAACAGGCAAGTACCTGCACTTCAAGTTTATTCTTTATATTGTGATAATTAATTCCTTGCTCTACTAGCATCATTGGATGATTACACGTAGTGTTAGAACACTAGATTTTCATGTCTTAAATACTGGAGTTCATGTCTTGTTTTTCGTGTCGGGTGGGAGAATACCTAGAAGGCATGTAGTTTACCCTTTCCCCTGTATTGTCTAATAGCTGTTGGTACACGACTGTCCATCAGCCGGATCTCGATTGTATTGTCTAATAGCCGTTTATGACGGCCGGATTAGCCTTATAAATCCCTACATGCCAGCTATGTATTCTAAAATAAACACAAGTTCACATAGATAGCTTCTGGTCTAGTTATAGTTCTTGCTGACTGTTGTAGTTTCATTTCCTGTCTCATTTATTTCCTGCTTTCTCATATTCCTGTTTATAGCATTAACTCTGAGATATTGATGTTCTTCTATGCGACTTTCTTAACATGACACTCAAGTTAATTGTCATAAATATTTACTTTAATCTTGTTGTGCATTGTGTACTTTGCTCCTTTCCTGACTGGATCCGTTGTTTTAGGCGATGATGAGGACTTTGCCCCTACCTATTATGCCCACTATGAGTTAGCAGGTGACACATATGAGGAGCCGGTTCCCACTCAGGAGACTACCTTGAGGAGGAATAGCCAGTTAGTTATTATTTTATTTCCTTTTCAGCATATACTCGGGTTTGTCCCCGATCTATCTTCTGGCTTTGTATTAACTATGGATCTGTTGTCACAATTTGTTTTATAAAAGTTAGCATTCCTATTTTCTGTTACTTTCCTTGTCTATTTATTGTGGATGAGATAGATACTTATTGACCCCAGAAATGACCTAGACAGCGTACTACCGCCGACACTGCGGCGTAGGCTGGACGTGCCCACGTACTCGTGCCCAAATATCCGGGTGCGGGTCGTGACAGTCTGACTCCTTCAACTCTTGTTTGTGGTGCTTCCAATGCTGGAGAGGCTGGCGTTGGTGCTGGTGACATTGGCGCTCTTTCTCGACGTTCGGGGCATTCCTTTAATAAATGCTGACTGGATCCGCAAGCTAAGCATAATTTTTTTTTGCGTCTGCACTCGTTCTCTATGTGGCCTCGCCTGCGACAATATGGATAGACAGATAGTACTTGCGAAGATGCTTCTGGCGGCTGGTGCATGGGAGAACTCTTTGTAACTTCTTCCTATGGTGCTCCGGCTGATGCTGATGTGGCTGGTTGACGAATCATCACTGCTTTCTCTCGATGCTGAGAACAGTCCCTAGCGAAGTGTTGACTGGTTTCGCAAATCAAGCATAATCCTAACTTGTATCTGCATTCTTTTTCAATATGGCCTATCTTGCCACAATAGTAACAAGTAGGAAGGAATGAGGCTCTGGGTGCTGCTCTTGGTGGTCGATTAATCTGTGGTCGCTTTGCAACTCTTTCTTGTTGTGCTTGGTCTGGTGCTGAATGGACGGATATGGGGCGTTGTCGGTGGATACGCGTTGATTCCGGTGTGCACGCACATCCAAATCAACTTCTGTGAAATCCCACATGTCCGTATCAACGACGTGCACATTTCGGTAAAGACCGCGTGCGACCAAGTCGTCCCGTTTGGCGGGGCGCACTCAGTTCCGGGGTGAAACAGGGCGTTGGTTTTCCTGTTTTTGGATCACGGTTTGCGATCACCATAGGACGTGACGTAAGAAGCGAGTTGCACGGACATCGAGGGGGTTATACTGTCTACGCTTAGCAACTGACGAAATCGAAAACAGAATTGCGAGGTGAGAGAAAATGGTACCTGAACAGGGCTCCGTGAACGCTGAATTCCACGTATCCGAGGGTCAACTTCGTGTCCTGCGTCGACCGAGTCCTGTGTCCTGGTTGTGTCCGTGTCTACTGCTCTAGGGTTTAGGGCAGCGGTGTCCGGGTACTTCGACGGAGGCGGAGGCTTCGCTGCGTCGGCGGAGAGGTGGAGGTCGAAGGCTGCTGCGGGAATCGGGGTCGCTGGGCAGAGGGCTGTGGGGTCTGTTCGAGGCCGACGAGGTCGGCGGAGGGGATTCGAAGGGGAAAGTGGCGGTGGAGTCGGGCTGGACTGGGAGGAGTGGCGTCGGGTCTTGGTCTGGTCGTCGAGGAGTTGGGGACGATGCTGGAGGGCGAAGCCGGCGCTGGAAGGGTCTGCGGTGGAGGAGAGGAGGTCGCGGCGGAGTCGAGCAGAGGGGGACGGCGACGGAGTCGAGCAGAGGGGGACGGCGACGGAGTCGACTAGGGTTCCGGTGGGGGCAGCGGGGAGTAGGAGGAAGGAGAAGGGGATTCGTCGACGGGCTGAGCGGAGGGGCCGAGGTCGGGCGGAGGTGACGATCGGGGACGGGGTTCTCAGACGGGATCGGAGAAGACGGAGGAGAGGGGGTGCTGCGGGCGGACGTGGGCGGTATGCCGGAGTGGACGCGGCTGGGCTAGGGGCGGCGCCGGAGACTCACCGGAGGTCAGGGAGAGGGTGGCAGCTTAGGGTTAGGGTTAGGTTATTTGGGATTTTCCTTTTCTTTTTCTTTTTCTTTTTCTTTGTGGAGAAAAACTTAGGAAATTATGTATTTATACATACAGAAATTGGACTAGGGTTTGACCTAGATTTTGGGCTGGGTCAACGCTCCTTGGGCTTGGCTTCGGCTCTCTTGGGGATGTCGGGCATTTGGCATGGGTTTAAATTGGTTTAATTCTACATCGGTTTTCAGGGCTTTAAATGGGTTTCCGGAGTCCAATAAATCCGCCGAAAATTATCCTGTGTCCGATTTTCTATTTTACACCATAAAATATTATTTTCATAATATTTTAACATTATTTAATAGCAATTAAAAATTATTTAATGATCAAAGGCCTAGGTTTTAATTACAGAAAAATCTCGAAAAATTACGAAAAATCCAAATTAATAATTACTGAAAATCAGGGGGCTTATACGCGGGTTGTTTTGGAGCTCTGTTCTACGCTGGATAGCGTTGAAGCTTTGTTGTACGCCAATAGCTCTGAAGTCATATTTTATGCCACACAGCGTTGGAGCTCTGTTTTACGCGGGCTTCATTCACGTTGGTGGTTTTTCGCGTATAATTCTCCAGCATATTTTTTATATTTTTCATATTGGAGAGAGAAGGTGCCGAAAAACCAGACTAATCCTTTGGTGCACGTCGCATGGAGGCATCACTCTCCGGATGAGTCTTCCTGGGAGAGGGAGGATGAAATGCGAGAGCGGTACCCATATCTGTTTGTGACTTAAGGTATGTTCTTTTTTGTTCTATTTTGCTTTTCTTGGGGTAGTTTAGTTTTTGAATTTTGAGGACGAAATTATTTTAAGGGGGGTAGACTTGTCACTACCACATTTTCTAGGAAAGGGTATTTTGATAATTTTATAATTAACTAATTATTGTGCATATTGTATATTTATTTATAGTATTATTTATTATTGTTAGATTTTGCATTATATTTTGGACTTGTGTTAGTGTACCTAACTAGACAAGACTTGACTCATGGACCAACATTTATTTTAGTTAGACTTGAGCCCAATAACTAGCCTAATTATTTATGTTAGTAATTTAATTAGTCAAACCATTAGGAATAGAACCTTCATTCCTTAATCATTTTCTTTATGACAAGCCCATAGGGGTAAAATAGACTTTGCACCATTACTTGGAGGCCAAGGAGGGTGGCCGACCTACTTAAGGGAGAGGAGTTTCTCTCTTCTCTCTTTTCTTCATCAAAAATTCTAGATCTAGAATAGTTCATCCCAATATCTTCATATCCTACACCAATTCCCTTTTTAATTCTTCTCTATTTCACCATTGGAGTCTATTGGAGCAAGGAGGAGACAAGGATCTACAAGGAAGTGAAGAGTGCACAAGTTGAGGGCTCTTTGCATCCAATTGGAGGCTTGCATTGGAATCCTTCTCCCAATAGGTACAATTCATAATTTTCTTTCTATTTAGACTATAAATCTGTACTTTAATTATTAGGAACTCTTTCATGTATTAGGGCTACCTATAGGAAGAAGAATTGACTAGTAGCGACCCCTATTGTGAATGTTATTGTGTTTTGTGCCCAATTTAGAGAAAATATGAGATTAGTGCACCATGTGTTTGTCAATGGGTCTAGTGGACCAAATTGACATGTGTTTGGTTGTGTGAGACTAGTGTCGTGCCCACAATTAGATACGAGTAGGCTGTATCATGACAATTTAGTGATACGGGTTGATTTGGGGATTTTCTCTTCGATACGGGGGTCTACACGTGTCATATTTAGCCATGAGCATATAAATGGGTAGCTATCACTTAATATTGCTCTTAATTATGATATTTGACTTGTTCATGATTTTTGTGGAGAGCGTGGTGATGATTGGATAGAGTATCAAGAGTATCACAAGAGTATCATAGAGAAGTATGATATTTTGGTGATGCACCACTTGTATTTGATAATATATCTTGTGAGTGTATTTTATATATCCTAACTTGTTTATGATACTTTTGATACCTTAGTTGTATATCTATAGAGGGATATATATATAGTACCTTGATTAGTATATCTTTAGTATATATATAGTTGTACGTTAGTATATATGTATGTGTCATAAGAGTGTTGTGCCCTTATGACTGATACTTGAGGATGAGGACTATTGTGATAGGGTGTTATTGGACCTGTGCTAGCAGTAGGTAAGTAAGGGGAACATATACTATGTATCAGTTGGGGTATTTGACAAAAGGATGTAAGGGGGGTTACTGGTGTGCTGTGTGATGTTAGGCTGTTAAGAAGTGCACAGTCGTGCATTGGTTTAGTAGTAGCTGTTGTTGTATGTATTAAGTGGCAATAAGTATCAATGGGTGTCGGGTTTGACAGAGATATAGTTAGTAGTAGTAGTTAACATCAGTGTGAGGGAGATGTGAACAACCACAACAGCAGTGGTGCTGATATAGCAGGCAGGGAGATAGGTGTTGTTCCCTGATCAGAACAACACAGCAGCTACAATATAAGACACAACAGTAGATAGCACCTAGTGCACTGCCTTGAGCAGTGTTAAGGGTATTGATGGGGAGGAGCTACTGCTGTTAGCAGCAGTACTTAGCAAGAACCAAAACAGAGCAGCAGTAGTTGTTGTACAACATTGTGCAAGTAGGTTGGCAACTGATATTGGTGCAGATGATGAGCAGTGTGAAGAAGGAATTTAGTGCACTGCATCTAGCAGTGTTGCAACAGTGAAGGTCTACTGTTGAATCAAGTACACTGGACTGTGCACTCGAGCAAGTGAGTGTGAGGGGTGCACTGTTCAGTTGGTCACCTGGGTATCAATGGTTGTTAGTTAGTTTGATATGAATGATAGTATAAGTTAAGTTATGTTATTAGATGTACATGTTAGTTAGTTATATATATATGAGTTAGTATATATATGAGGGTATATATATACACTAGTTAGCATAACTATTAGTTTTAGTTAATGTTGGTTCTAGTATTACCTTGTGCTACGCAAGGTAATGATAAGGTATTAGGTATTTGGTGTCAAGAGAGGGTGTAGCTAGTGTGATACCGTGTTGGCTCAAAGCCAAGGTATCTATTTAGTGTTAGTTTAGCTAGGAGATACTAATATATATTATACTTGTATATTATATAGTATTTTCTTATATACTATTTTACGTATCTTATGATACAAAATAGTGTTAATACTCTAGTATCCTAATATAACTAGTATAGACTAGATACATAGCGTATGGACCCGACATCCTCGAGATGGACTCAAACAACCTAGAAATAATTAGTTTGACTAAGTTTGACTAGTTTGACCTAGAGTTGACCTAGTTTGACTGTTTTGACTTAGACTTGGCCTAATGATCTAGATAGGACTAGTTAACTTGTATTCATTCCAAAATCTTGTATTGATGTAATATTCCATATTTAGGTCTCTGAGGTACCGTTCTGGACATCTTTGATACTGTTCATCGGATTCCAGGCGAGTACATTCTTTGACAGTTTTTCGTTTATGATATCCTCTATGTTTCTTGTATTTAGTGTATATATCCTTGATTCCTTGACACTTGGTTACACAGATTGGTATTCCTGGATCCCGTAATGATATATTATTCCTGGTAGTTTCTGGCATATTTCTTGTGCAAGTCCGTTGTTCTTGTACATGTATGGACACCGATTCATGAGAAGATTAGCTCCCTTCTCATGGAATCCCATGACATAGCGTGTCATGGTTGGATCCACTATACCAGTCGGAGGCGAAGAGTATTTAGTGTAGATATATGATCATACCCCCACAGTTCTTGTTTTTCTTATATAGTGTTAATCATACACCACATATATGATTAACAGGCCATGATTCCCGAGCAGGTTCCCAAGCCGATCACATGTTGTCACTAGTACTCACTCACTTAGATGTATTTCTTTATTCTATATATGATGTTCATAACTCTTGTATGTATTTTTTATATTTTTTTATTCCTGTATATTTCTGCCATGCCCTATTCATCTTGTATATGCTCTCTATTTACTGTTACATAGTCTTTATCATTTATTGAAACTACTGTTAGGGATGTATTTTGCTCCAATCCTGATTGGATATATTTTTTTAGATGACACTGAAGAGTGGTATCCCACTCACTACGGACCTCAGGACGTAGTTGGCTTAGAGCTAGAGACTGTGGCTCAGGAGGGATTCATCCCGGTTGAGACATATATCACTTTACCTGTAGCTCAGTAGATAGGTTTATTTTGTACTAAATTTGTCTCTAGCTTTGGCAGTTTGTAGCTCTTTTACATTTGAGACTTATTGGATATTATCTTGCCTTATGAGTTGTATTTTGACTCTTCACTTCTTATATCATATTCGTGCGTTGCTCCATCTAATAGTTCTGTGATTGAGTATTCATATTTCATCGGTGACATTATATATCTTGATGATCATTATTGTTAGATAGTATAGTTTACCCAAACAACGTTCTACCGCTGATGCTGCGGCGTAAGCTGGACGTACCCACGTTCTCGTACCCTTATATCGGGTGCGGGTCGTGACACGTTTTTAGTGGTAGCCCATGCAGGTCCTCGAGGTTGCAATTAGTGCAATTCGTAGTGGTGCTCTGATTTAAGTGCTATTACGAGCCTGTTTCAAGATATAGGATATAGGCTATAGGCTGAGAATACTCAATCACAACTAGAAAAAAACTCTATTGTTCATTTCAACTATTTTTCCTTGATATTTGATAATTGAGATTTACTTATTTGAATACATTATATCTTGTGCCATATTGATTCTTTTCTTCCGCTTTGTCTCAGGATGCCGCCTAAGACTTGATCACAACAGAGAGGAGCAGCTTCTAAGAGATCTGCGACTTCTCGAGAGCCTGTACCAGTTACTTCTTCGGTGATTGGCGTATCAACTGTATTTGGGGGTCCACCTCCAGTACACAGGACTGTTCCAGCTGTGTCTGAGGGACTTTCACCTCTACCTCCCGTGCCGGCAGATGCGACTAAGATGTTCGCATTATTTTGCGAGATGATAGAGGTTCAGAGGGCCCAGTCAGAGGATCACCTGTAAACACCCTACTTTTCAGAATATTTAATATAATTTTCCTGGATTTTTCGGTATTTTCTGGATGAAGAACCAAGGTAATTATGATTGGAAGATTTTTAAATGCTGATAATTGGTGTTAAAATATTATGGAAATAATAATTTGTGGTGTAAAATAAAAAACCGGACACAGTGTATTTTTTGGTGAATTTATTGGACTCCGGAAACACGTTTTAAGACCTATAAACTGTGGTATCTATAAACCGAGCGAAACCGAGCCAAACCCAAACCCAACCAACCCTGTCCGAACCAAACCAGCCTATTGGGTTGTCACGACCCGCACCCGGGGTAAGGGTACTAGTCGGAAACAACGCCCAGTCTACGCCGCAGAATCGGCGGTAGAACGCTGTCTAGAAAGTCTATCTAATATAATGAACCACCAAAAGATAGTGTACTCAATCACAGAACTAAGATAGAATGAACACGAATCAGATAAGAATAGAATAGTCATCAACTCATGAGTTTAAAATAATACATCAATGAGTCTGAAGAGTAACAAAAATAAGCTGGAGACAAATCCAGTACAAAAGAATACTATCATACTACAAGCTACACTCCAGGGTCAACTGTCTTAGTTGGGATAAGTCTCTCTTGAGCCAGGGTCTCCGAATCTAAACCCACAACATCCTGGGGTCCATAATAGGTAGGGTACTCCTCAGTGTCATCTGGAAAAATATATCCAGTCAGGAAAGGAGCAGAGTACATCTCTAACAGCAGTTCTAATCCATGATAAAAACTATGTAACAGTAAATAGCTGTGGATAAACAAGATGCACAAAATAGATACAAGAGATATATAGACAATAAGGAAATACTGGAAAGAAATACAATAATGAACAATATGCCAATGAAACAATAATACTAATGACTAAGTGTGTGAGTATTAGCTTAACATGTGATCGGCTTGGGCAAGATACAATGCGGCCTGGCTAATCATACGTACGGTGCATGATCAACACTATTCGCTTACCAATACTTTATTCAATAGGGATTTGATCACATATCTATACTAATACTTCCCACCCCCAACTGGTATAATAGATCCAACCACGGTATGCTATGGCACTAGATTCCCCAAGAAGATAGCTAGTCTCCCCGAGAATCGGTATCTGTACATGTACAAGATAACCAATGAAACAATACTTGCACCATATACACCATATACCAAGGAATAACATCTCATGACGAGATCTGGATATACCAATCCGTGTAACCATAGTGTCGAGAGAAACATGTAAATCTACACTAGATACAACGAACATAGAGGATATCATAAATGAGAAACTATCAGAGAATGTACTCGCCTGAAATCCAAAGAACAGTCTCACAGATGTCTGACTCGGTGCCTCGAAGACCTAGATATGGAATACCACATTAAAACAAGGTCCCGGAAAGAGAACAAGTCAAACTAGTCAACTCCTAGGTCAATAAATAAATTCTAAGTCAAAAGTCAACTATGGTCAACTCTAAAGTCAACTAAAGTCAAACATGGTCAAACCAAGGTCAACCTCACAAGAAATCTATATAAATAATATAGAAATAAAATATAACAATTTAGGAATAAAAATTAGATCCCAAATCATACTCACACAAAGTATACTACTAATACAAATAATATATACCCTAAAATAATATATATACAAACCAATATGTATATAAATAACATAATATATTATTACAAATATTATACCTAACAAAACACATATATATACACATATATATATATACAATAATAATATATAAAATATAATTTAAAACTGCCAAAGCGTCACTGAAAACAGGGAGTTAAAAATACAATTTAATTAAAACAGCTTATAGTGACAGTCTCAACTGTCACAGAAAACGTTGCAAAAGCCACTATGTAATAAAACCCACTGCTGCTGCATTGGTGACAGTTAATCAACTGTCACCGAAAACTATCGCCACTGTTGCTAAGATCCCGCCTGCAGCATTAATGACAGAACTGTCATTAATGCACAGTGGGCTACAACGGCTGCTGCTGACCCGCCTATTTAGCGACAGTTTTACTGTCACAAACCCACTGTCACTAAAACACAGAAATATATATATGCACATATAAACTTATAATTAAATACCAATAGTTATAACACATGCACATATTAATGTTCATATTTTACATGGCTAGAAGCACACCTAAAATATATACATTAATATACAAATAATTACATAATAATTATAAATAATATAATTACACAATTAAACACATAAATATATTTTATAAAACATTTATGTATAATTTATACATTAACATAAGTACATATATAATTACATGCAAGAAAGCTACATATTATATTTGTACATCATATTAGCACACACAAAAATATATAGATCTATGCTACAATAATTACTATAATAAATACACAAAATAAATATATAATATCTATATATATTTACTAATTATAATTGAAGAATTTAAACCATACATAATTAGATCTATTCAAAAATCCACACAATTGGAGAGTATCACACCGTATCCCACTAGATCTAGGATACGCATGTGACACGAGTCCAACACACAACTAATTGTACCCCGAAGGTTACAAACAAATCACAAATAATATTTATGAATAAATCAAAGTGTTAAAAATAGATCTATGTGTCCGTGTCAAAATACGACATGTTCAAAGTCCCGTGTCGGAGGAAAACCCCCCAAAATGACACGTATCACCAAATAGTTGGGATACGAACCACATGTACCAAATTATGGACACGATACTAGCCCCAAACACATAATCTCATGTCCAATTGATCTATAGGATCAATTGATACACACAACAAAATGTAAATTCAGAATTCCAACAAAATTAACACAAAAAGTACCATAACTTTCTCCATGGGTCTCCTATGAAAACAAAACAAAGTCCTATGGGTAGTACATACATATAAGTTGATTTTACATGATTAAATCTCAGATTTAGAAGCTATTTAAATGGAAAAATCTGAATTATACCTATTGGGAGATGAATTCCCAATGAAACCTCCAATTGAGAAGAACTTGCTTCCAAATTGTAGATCCTTGCTCCTCTTTGTAGATCCTTGCTTCCTTCTTCTAGATCCTTGCTTCCTCCTTCTCTAATGGTGAATTGGGAAGAATTTAGAATAAATTTGGTAGGGAATTGGAATGGCAATGGAGGGAATTTGGGAGTGGAAAATTCTAGATCTAGATTTGGAATGAGAATGAGAGGAGAGAGAAATTTCCCCCCTCTTTTAATAGGCCGGCCTTGCCCCTCTCCCAAGCAATTATAAAATGTCCAATGTACCCCTTGGGGCCTCTCATGAAGAAATAATTAAGGAAGGAAGCTTCTAGTCTAATCACTTAATTAATTTAATCCATCTCCTTAACTATGGGCTTTCTAAATGGGCCAAATCTAACTATTTAATTCATGTTGGTCCATGGGTCCAAACTACACTAGTTGGGTCCACTAAAATAAGTCCAAAATAATTAAATAACATCCAACAATAATTAAATAATACAACAAAAATTATTTACCATGCACAATATTTATTTAAATAGGAAATTACTAAAATACCCTTTTTCCTAAAATGTGGTAGTGACAAGTCTACCCTCCTTAAAATAATTTCGTCCTCGAAATTCAAAGACGAAAACTACCCCCAAAAAAAACACAGAACAGAACTAAAGAATCACAACTAACTAATGAACAGAACATAACAATGAACAGAACATAACTAGAAATAACATACCTCAAGGTACAAACAAATATGGATAACGCTCTCGTATGTCATCCTCTCTCTCCCAGGTAGACTCTCCCGGAGAGTGATGCCTCCATGCGACGCACACCAAAGGAATAGTCTGGTTCCTCAGCACCTTCTCTCTCCGATCCAGAATCTCAACTAGCTGCTCTGGATAGCTAAGAGTAGGGTCCACCTCTATCTCTGAGTGATCCAATACATGACTAGGATCTGCCACGTATCGTCTCAACTGTGACACATGAAACACGTTGTGCACTCCCTCCAATGCAGGTGGCAAGTCTAGTCTATAAGCAACTGCACCGACCCTCTCTAGAATAGTGAAAGGTCCGATGAATCGCGGACTAAGCTTTCCGCCTCCACCGAAGCGAATCGTGCCTCGTGTCGGAGAAATCCTCAGAAACACCAAACCACCCACCTAGAACAAAACACCATCTTAAGAACTTAATCTATAACAAACAAGAACAAGCACAAATAAAATCTAAACTATACCTCAAACTCCAAAGGTCTCCGATGGCTATCGGCCCAATGCCGCTGTCTGTCCTGCGCCACTCGAAGTCTGTCTCTGATCAAATGAACCTTCTCCGCTGCATCCACAACCATCTCTGGCCCAAGCAAAATTCTCTCTCCAACATCGTCCCAAGACAAAGGAGTACGACACCTCCGACCATATAGAGCTTCAAAAGGTGACATCTCTATACTGGCCTGGTAACTGTTGTTGTAAGCAAACTCTACCAAATAGAGATGGTCCTCCCAAGAACCCCCGAAATCTAGTACACAAGTGCGCAACATATTCTCGAGAGTCTGGATAGTCCTCTCTGACTGCCCATCTGTCTGGGGATGATATGCAGTACTGAACTTGAGCTGAGTGCCCAAACTCTCCTGCAAACTCCTCCAGAAATGAGAAGTGAAACGACTATCTCGATCTGAGACTATGCTGACGGAAACTCCATGTATCCTAACGATCTGCCTCACATACATCTCTGCCAGCTTCTCCGTAGACAAACCCACCTTGAAAGGCAAAAAGTGGGCCGACTTGGTCAATCTATCAACAATGACCCAAATCGCGTCTTTTTCTCCTGGAGATCGTGGAAGTCCGGACACAAAATCCATGGTAATATGTTCCCACTTCCACTCTGGAATGGGTAATGGCTGAAGTAATCCTCCTGGCCTCTGCCTTTCGGCTTTCACCTGCTGGCACACTAAGCATCTGGATACAAACTGTGCCACTTCCCTCTTCATGCCATACCACCACACACTCTCTCGCATATCCCGATACATCTTGTTAGCACCTGGATGTATGGAATACTGAGAGCGATGCGCTTCCTGCAACACCTCCTCGTGCAACTCCCCAATAGGCACACACAATCTAACTCCATGCCTCAAGGATCCATCCTCTGCAATAGTGAAATCATCCTCCAATCCTGCTCTCACCTGAGCTCTGATACTCCTCAAAGATACATCATCATACTGTGCTACCTTGATCCTGTCCATCAAATCTGAGTGTATCTGCAATCCCCACATTTGCATAGCACACCCAGGAACAATCACCTCAATGCCCAAGCTCTCCAAGTCCTCCAACAGATATCGATCCTGCGTCAAGAACATAGCTACCGGATACCTGCTCAAAGCATTGGCAACTACATTGGCTTTCCCAGGATGATATTGCAAAGAGATATCAAAATCCTTCATCAATTCCAACCACCGACGCTGCCTCATGTTCAACTCCTTTTACGTAAAAACGTACTTCAAGCTTTTGTGGTCTGTGAAGATCTCCATACGCTCTCCGTACAAATAATGTTTCCACAACTTCAGGGCGAATATGACAGCTGCCAACTCCAAATCATGGGTAGGATAGTTCTTTTCATGAGGACGCAATTGCCTGGATGCATAGGCAATCACTTTCCCATGCTGCTGAAGAATACAACCTAAACTCTTCCCCGATGCATCACTATAAATAGTGAAACCTCCGGACCCTGATGGCAACGTCAAAATAGGAGCAGACGTCAACCTCTTCTTCAACTCCTTAAAAGCAACCTGGCAATCCTCCGTCCAAACAAACTCCACATCCTTCCTTGTGAGTCTGGTCATCGGCTCGGCAATCCTCGAAAAATCTTGCACAAACTTCCTGTAATAGCCTGCCAATCCCAAGAAACTCCTGATCTCTGCTACTGAACTCGGAGTCTTTCAAGATTCCACTGCTGAAATCTTCTTCGGATCCATTGAAATACCATCACCAGTCACAACATGCCCCAAGAATTCGACTTTGTCCAAGAAAAACTCATATTTGGACAACTTCCCATACAGCTTCTCCTTCCTCAGCACATCCAACACAATCCTCAAATGCTCCTCATGCTCCTCCGGTGTCCTCGAGTATATGAGTATATCGTCGATGAATACCACCACGAACTTGTCAAGGTACTGGTGGAATACCTTGTTCATCAAGTTCATAAATACCGCCGGTGCATTAGTCAAACCAAACGGCATCACCATAAACTCGTACTGACCACACCGAGTTCTAAAAGCAGTCTTCGGTATGTCCTCTGGCTTCACCTTCACTTGATGGTAGCCTGATCTCAAATCTATCTTAGAAAACACCTTCGCACCACTCAACTGATCAAACAGATCATCAATCCGTGGCAAAGGATACTTATTCTTGATAGTGAGATTATTCAAAGTCCTATAATCAATGCACATGCGCACCGATCCATCCTTCTTCAGTACAAACAATACCGGGGCTCCCCATGGTGAAGAACTCGATCTGATAAATCCCTTATCCTGCAATTCGTCCACCTGCTTCTTCAACTCGACCAGCTCGCTGTTGTTTACTCTATAGACATGTTGCAAAATTGGTTCTGCACCTGGCACCAAGTCTATAAAAAATTTAACATCTCGATCTGGTGGCAATCCTGGCAATTCCTTAGGAAACACATCCAAAAATTCTGCTATCAACGGATGTGGCAACTCCTTGTCTTCCACCATAGCTCCACAAATAATGCCTTCTTTCTGCTCCGTAGCTCCTCTAGCAAACTCGAACTCTGGCTCTCCTGGCGAACCAAACAAAACTCTACCTCCTCTACAGTCTATGCTAGCACGGTGCCTACTCAACCAATCCACCCCAAGTACAATATCGTAGCTCGAAAGTGGCATTACAAGTAGACACGCACTCAACTCCCGGCCTCCCAGAGTAACTCTCCGATCCTTGCAAATATCATTAACCAGGATAATGCCTCCCCCGGTCATGATCTTGCAAGTCCTAAGCAAAGACTCAGCTACCAAACCATGCTTCAGAGCAAAAGAAACAGATACAAAACTATGGGAAGCACCACTATCAAACAAAGCTAAAGCTGGAATGGAATCAAGAAGAATAGAACCTGCGATGACATCTCCTGTGGGTTCCTCCTCTTCGACGGTCATAGCAAACGCTTGTCCCTGTCGAGCACCTTTCTGCTGTTGATGCTAGACAAAACGCTACTGCTGTGTCGGAAGCGGTCCCCTCGGCTGTGCTGCAGGTGGTCTCGTCTGTGTCCTCGGAGCTGGAGCTGCTCCTTGAACTGCACGACGAGGACACTCCCTTGATTGATGCCCTTCAGTACCAAAATACAAACAAACTCCTAGCCTCCTCCTGCAAACTTCCCAGATGTGGCCGGGCTTCTTGCATAAGTTGCATGAAGCCTGCTGTAACTGCCTCTGCTGCTGAGGTGCCTGGTGAAAAGGTGCTCTAGCTGGAGTCTGGTTCTGCTGTGGCTGCTGAAAAGGTCTGGACTGAAAATGAGGATGTTTGGCAGATACTGCACTGCCGTTGGCCCCCAGAAAAGAATCACGGTCTCTCTTGGTCTTCAAACCCAGATCCCGCTCAACCTTGCGTGCCTCCGCAAGTATCTCCGAGTATGTCTCATAAAAAGACGGAATGAGAATCTTCACCTCCCAGTTTAGACCCTCACGGAAACGAATAGCTCGAACCTCCGGTTCCCTCACCAAGTACTCTGCAAATTGGCTCAACCTACCGAACTCCGCAGCGTATTCCTCCACAGACATGCTCCCCTGAATGAGACTCTCAAATTGTCTCCCCAAGTCAAGCCTGTCTATCCGAGCAAAAAACTTTTTCTTGAAAAGGTCCTTGAATACCTCCCAAGATTGTCCTGCGTCAACTAGAACCGGCTCATTCCTGAACCAAGTGCGAGCGACGTCGAACAGTTAAAGTCCTACCGCCTCAACCTTCAGATCTTCAGACGGGACACCCTCATAAGACGCTCAATGTCCTCGAGCCAATCATCAGCATAGACGATGCCCTTCGTCCTTTTGAAAACCCTAGGCTCCAGTTTCTTGAAGTCCTGAATGTTGCCTGGCCGAAGCTGAGCAACTTGAGGAATAACCTGCTGCTGGATCGGAACTCCTCTCTCAACTACAGCACGAGCAAGCTGATAAGCACTCTGGATGCCCTGCCGTAGAACGTCGGTCTGCCTCTGATGTGCCTCTGACTGAGCTCTCTGTGCCTCGAGCATCTCACGAAATAGTGTAAACATCTGTGACGCCTCTGCTGGCACAGGAGGTGGAGGTGGAAGCCCCTCAGATACAGCTGGCACAGTCCTTTGAGTAGGTGGTGGACCTCCGAAAGCAGCTGACACTCCAATCACCAGAGAAGTGACTGGTACAGGCCCTCGGGATGTCGCAGACCTCTCAGAAGCTGCTCTCCCCTGCTGTGATCTAGTCTTAGGCGGCATCCTGAGACAAAGCGAAAGAAAGAATCAATATGGCACAAGATGTAAGACATCAAGAAAAGGACAGTTTAAGAGATCAAGTATCAATATCAAAGGAGAATAGTTGAATCAAAAGAATTTTTCTAGATGTGATTGAGTATCTCAGCCTATATCCTATATCCTATTGCAGGCTCGCAGTAGTACAACTAAGTTGTCGCACTACCACGACATCACATACTTGTGAAGCTAGACCTGCATGGGCCACCACAAAAAATGTGTCACGACCCGCACCCGGGGTAAGGGTACTAGTCGAAAACAACGCCCAGCCTACGCCGCAGAATCGGCGGTAGAACACTGTCTAGAAAGTCTATCTAATATAATGAACCACCAAAAGATAGTGTACTCAATCACAGAACTAAGATAGAATGAACACGAATCAGATAAGAATAGAATAGTCATCAACTCATGAGTTTAAAATAATACATCAATGAGTCTGAAGAGTAACAAAAATAAGCAGGAGACAAATCCAGTACAAAAGAATACTATCATACTACAAGCTACACTCCAGGGTCAACTGTCTCAGTTGGGATAAGTCCCTCTTGAGCCAGGGTCTCCGAATCTAAACCCACAACATCCTGGGGTCCATAATAGGTAGGGTACTCCTCAGTGTCATCTGGAAAAATATATCCAGTCAGGAAAGGAGCAGAGTACATCTCTAACAGCAGTTCTAATCCATGATAAAAACTATGTAACAGTAAATAGCTGTGGATAAATAAGATGCACAAAATAGATATAAAAGATATATAGACAATAAGGAAATACTGGAAAGAAATACAATAATGAACAATATGCCAATGAAACAATAATACTAATGACTAAGTGTGTGAGTACTAGCTTAACATGTGATCGGCTTGGGCAAGATACAATGCGGCCTGGCTAATCATACGTACGGTGCATGATCAACACTATTCGCTTACCAATACTTTATTCAATAGGGATTTGATCACATATCTATACTAATACTCTCCATCCCCAACTGGTATAATAGATCCAACAACGGTATGCTATGGCACTAGATTCCCCAAGAAGATAGCTAGTCTCCCCGAGAATCGGTGTCTGTACATGTACAAGATAACCAATGAAACAATACATGCACCATATACACCATATACCAAGGAATAACATCTCATGACGAGATCCAGATATACCAATCCGTGTAACCATAGTGTCGAGAGAAACATGTAAATCTACACTAGATACAACGAACATAGAGGATATCATAAATGAGAAACTATCAGAGAATGTACTCGCCTGAAATCCAAAGAACAGTCTCACAGATGTCTGACTCGGTGCCTCGAAGACCTAGATATGGAATACCACATTAAAACAAGGTCCCGGAAAGAGAACAAGTCAAACTAGTCAACTCCTAGGTCAATAAATAATTCTAAGTCAAAAGTCAACTATGGTCAACTCTAAAGTCAACTAAAGTCAAACATGGTCAAACCAAGGTCAACCTCACAAGAAATCTATATAAATAATATAGAAATAAAATACAACAATCTAGGAATAAAAATTAGATCCCAAATTATATTCACACAAAGTATACTACTAATACAAATAATATATACCCTAAAATAATATATATACAAACCAATATGTATACAAATAACATAATATATTATTACAAATATTATACCTCACAAAACACATATATATACACACATATATATACACAATAATAATATATAAAATATAATTTAAAACTGCCAAAGCGTCACTGAAAACAGGGAGTTAAAAATACAATTTAATTAAAACAGCTTATAGTGACAGTCTCAACTGTCACAGAAAATGTCACAAAAGCCACTGTGTAATAAAACCCACTGCTGCTGCATTGGTGACAGTTAATCAACTGTCACCGAAAACTGTCGCCACTGCTGCTAAGATCCCGCCTGCAGCATTAATGACAGAACTGTCATTAATGCACAGTGGGCTACAGCGGCTGCTGCTGACCCGCCTATTTAGCGACAGTTTCACTGTCACAAATCCACTGTCACTAAAACACAGAAATATATATATGCACATATAAACTTATAATTAAATACCAATAGTTACAACACATGCACATATTAATGTTCATATTTTACATGGCTAGAAGCACACCTAAAATATATACATTAATATACAAATAATTACATAATAATTATAAATAATATAATTACACAATTAAACACATAAATATATTTTATAAAATATTTATGTATAATTTATACATTAACATAAGTACATATATAATTACATGCAAGAAAGCTACATATTATATTTGTACATCATATTAGCACACACAAAAATATATAGATCTATGCTACAATAATTACTATAATAAATACACAAAATAAATATATAATATCTATATATATTTACTAATTATAATTGAAGAATTTAAACCATACATAATTAGATCTATTCAAAAATCCACACAATTGAAGAGTATCACACCGTATCCCACTAGATCTAGGATACGCATGTGACACGAGTCCAACACACAACCAATTGTACCCCGAAGGATACAAATAAATCACAAATAATATTTATGAATAAATTAAAATATTAAAAGTAGATCTATGTGTCCGTGTCAAAATACGACATGTTCAAAGCCCCGTGTCGGAGGGAAAACCCCCAAAATGACACGTATCACCAAATAGTTGGGATACGAACCACATGTACCAAATTATGGACACGATACTAGCCCCAAACACATAAGCTCATGTCCAATTGATCTATAGGATCAATTGATACACACAACAAAATGTAAATTCGGAATTCCAACAAAATTAACACAAAAAGCACCATAACTTTCTCCATGGGTCTCCTATGAACACAAAACAAAGTCCTATGGGTAGTACATACATATAGGTTGATTTTACATGATTAAATCTCAGATTTAGAAGCTATTTAAATGGGAAAATCTGAATTATACCTATTGGGAGATGGATTCCCAATGAAACCTCCAATTGAGAAGAACTTGCTTCCAAATTGTAGATCCTTGCTCCTCTTTGTAGATCCTTGCTTCCTTCTTCTAGATCCTTGCTTCCTCCTTCTCTAATGATGAATTGGGAAGAATTTGGAATAAATTTGGTAGGGAATTGGAATAGGAATGGAAGAAATTTGGGAGTGGGAAATTCTAGATCTAGATTTGGAATGAGAATAAGAGTAGAGAGAAATTTCCCCCCTCTTTTAATAGGCCGGCCTTGCCCCTCTCCCAAGCAATTATAAAATGTCCAATGTACCCCTTGGGGCCTCTCATGAAGAAATAATTAAGGAAGGAAGCTTCTAGTCTAATCACTTAATTAATTTAATCTATCTCCTTAACTATGGGCTTTCTAAATGGGCCAAATCTAACTATTTAATTCATGTTGGTCCATGGGTCCAAACTACACTAGTTGGGTCCACTAAAATAAGTCCAAAATAATTAAATAACATCCAACAATAATTAAATAATACAACAAAAATTATTTATCATGCACAATATTTATTTAAATAGGAAATTACTAAAATACCCTTTTTTTAAAATGTGGTAGTGACAAGGGTTGGGTCGGGTCGGATCTGAGTCAAACCCAACCCAAAACCCATTAGAAACCCTACCCGCATGAGTTACTGTAGCAGTATAAAACCCCCTTCCTCGGTATGCGTGCCAAGCCGCAGCCCCCGTGACCGACGCCGCCGTCCCTTGTGATTGTCTCCCCCATGGCTCCAGCGTCGAACTCCCCGACCCCGACACTTTTCCCCGGCTCCAGCGTTGAACTCCCCGACCCGACACCATTCTTCGCCGCGAGCCCAGCCCGACTCCCCCAGCACCATTCTTGCCGTCGACCGTCCCCACGACATCACCGCCTCCGCCCAGTCCTCCCCTCGACGACCCCTAACTCCCTAGGCCGTCGACGATCCCGAGGACATCCAGACGCTCCCGACGCCGAGCGCAGCCCGCGTGAACCGCTTCGGTCGGCAGTGCACAGCCGCCGCCTAGCCGATCTCGCCGACCCCGAGACCGACCCCCTCCGACGAAGACCCCGCTGCCCCCGAGTCAGAACCCTAGCTCAGACTCACGTCAGAGACTCGAACACGTCCAGGACACAAAGGAGACCCTTAGACACGTGGAATTCAGCGTTCACGGAGCCCTGTTTAGGTAACGTTTCCTCTCACCTCGTAACTCCGTTTTAGTTTCCGTCAGTTGCTACGCGTAGACTGTATAACCCTCTCGGTGCCCGTGCAACCCGCTCGGTGCATCTCGTCCTGTGGTGATCGTACACCGCGATCCAAAAATAGGAAAAAATAATGCCCTGTTTCACCCTGGAACTGAGTGCGCCCCGCCAAACAGGACGACTTGGTCGCACGCGGTCTTTACCAAAATGTGTGCGACGTTGATACGGTCGTGTGGGATTTCGCAGAAGTCGATTCGGATGTGCGTACACGCCGGAATCAACGCGTATCCGCCGACAACGCCCCATATCCGTTAATTCTGGAACACGCTGTAACTTTGTGTATATACGTCGGATCGAGACAAAACTTGCACCATCGGACTCGTAGCAATATGCTGGTCCTGTGACCCAAGTTTGGTCCGATTCTGAGAACGTTGACAAAATCGCGTATCGTGGGCCCCACAGGCTCTACTTGACGGGCAATTTTGTGATCGGCTCATCGGAATCCAATTATGGAAGTTCCGTTGGGTTCGTATCATCGTTCCTGACTTATTGACACTAAGTTTGAGGAATTTGGAGACCTTTGATCCTGACACGCTTTTCGGTACAAAGTGGCCCCCATATGGAATCCGCTTTGGCCCGGAAATGTTATTTTGCCCCTGTGTTCAAATTGGACTTAAGGGCAGGCATTTTTAGCTATTTGATATCTTCTGAGACTTTTGGTGATGTTTATTACAGCTTTTGGAGGAGTACCCACAGGATCCATTGATACAGGGACGATTGTTGGTATTAGGACATCAGGCAAGTGTACCTTGCCAAACTCTGCAGTATTGTTACATATTTTTCTTGCTTCATTATATTGCTGTGCATGCTTAACCTAGGACCGTGTGACGTACTTAGCGTCCGATTATCAGTCGGGTGCCAACACCGTACGCGGTGTTGTGTATTGTCCTCTAGAGATGGATATTCGTGACACTTTATCTCCTCGTACTTGTCTGACCAAGTACACTATGACCCAGGACACTTGACACCATTCATGAGACAGGATCTTCCCAAGATATTCGTGGTGATTCTGTATAGGATACAGGACTTGACAAAGATACTATATTCTTAGATACTTTATGACTTGTTGTATTTAGCTATGATCGTACGTGGCATGTACATGAGACGTTATGGACATGAGACGTGTGGTTATATTGGGTGGGGAGAGACACACAGGCTACAGGCTGATCATATATATAAACCCCTATTATTGTGAGGCACAAGACTCTGAAGCTCGAGCTTGGCCCATTACTCATTATTACTGCTGCTACCGGTTCCCCTACACAGAGCTTGTAGTGGCTTCAGCCTGAGTTCTAGTGCTGCTCTTATCTTGCATATCACTTAGCTGGTTATTTAGTACTCTCTTATTGTTCCATCTGTTGCTGGAGAGACCCACAGGCTACAGGTTGATTATGTTATGCCGGATACTCAATCTCCCGCTGAGCTAGACCACCTCATGATATTACTGCTACCGGCTCCCCTACACAGAGCTTGTAGTTGTTTCAACCTGGGTACTATTGATGTTCTCTCTTATATTTCCTATAGATATTTACATACTTACCCTATTATTCTTATTATTTGCTACACTGCTTATATTTTGGCTTGTATATTTTTTTGTACCTTGCTATATCCCCTGAGGACCTGGATATGGATTATGTTCCCAGGATTTGAGGACGAGATCTATCCCGAGGTATACGGGACCACAGCAGGAGCTGATCCAGGAGTTGTACCGCCATTTGAGGATGAGGTATTAGCCGAAGACTTTTCCTGAGCATCCATGTTTTATGCTCAGAATTTATTTATTTCAGTCATTTATATTCTGGTCTGTTGAACCTTTGTATTAGATGTTTATCGGGTTGTTCCCCGAAGCACTTTGTTGAGGTTGGTTGATGATTTACATTTCTTATATTCTGTGGATCATATTTTATATCTCGTATGGATGAGATTAGTTGTGTCATGATTGTCGTAGACTTTGTTTTACAGCTTAAGTATGCCCTGATGGATCCATTAAATTGGGTTTGTCCATCGGTACGTGCTGCTGGCCATTGCCACGTATCTGGTCCCTCGGTATTATGGGACTGGGGCGTGACATGGTTTTTGTGGTGGCCCATGCAGGTCTACGACTAAATCGTTCGGTTTCAACTTAGGGACCGAACCAGCCTGCCCTAAGGATAGGATAAGTTATAGGATCTCATCCATTATTTAACCCATTGTTGAACTCTATATCGAACTCGAAATTGTTACTTGATTTGTATCTTGTGTTGATTCCTCTGTGCATTCTTATAGTTTATCTTTTGGTTGTAGAATAATGGATCCCAGGAATGGAGATGAGATTCCTTTGGATACGCCACACGACGCTGTGGTTACTTATATAGACGTAGTGACCCCAGAAAATGGAGGACAGACATCGCAGAGTGATCAGACCGGACAGCCTAATCCAAGGTTCCGGAGAGATGACATCCCACCTCCACCACAGATCACTCCCCAGATGCCAGTTTTCCCGCCAGGGCAAGCCATGGATGGGCAACAGATATTCCAGATGATGTATGCCATGATGCAAGCACAGCAACAGATTCAGTAAGAGGCACATCGTCAGGAGGCCGAGTATCTGAGAACTAGCCTGGTATCCGTATTGGAGCAGGCAAATCCACCAGCGAGGCAATCGACGACGGAATCTATCACCGACTTCCATCAGCTCAAGCCTCGTACATTTTCTGGTAAAGAGGGGCCAACAGAAGTTCATGAATGGCTCACAAACATTCAGCATCAGTTGGAAGCCGCTGAACTTCCGAGAGAGAAGTGGATGACTGCAGTCAGAATGCAGTTAACTGAAAATGCACATCACTGGTGGTTAGCAGAAGAAAGGAGGCTCGGACAGGACCGAGTCACTTGGGGAGAGTTCTCCAGACTCTTTCAAGAGATATATATTCCAGCAGTAGCACGGTCAGAGCTCAGAGACAAGTTCAACCGCCTTATCCAAGTCAACATGACAGTGGAAGAATACAATGCGAAATTCATTCGCCTCAGTCGCTTTGCCCCAACCTTGATAGCTACAGAGGAAGAGAAAGCTGAAAAGTTCTTTGATGGGCTGAAGTTCGAGCTTCAGAGATTGATTGGATCAGTCGTACCTACATCTTATACCGACATTTTTGCAGCAGCACGATGCATGGAGCGCATCACTAGAAGGGAGTCGAACCTGAAGAGGCCTATCACCTCAGCACCATCCAGGATCGGACATGGAGATTCAGCAAAACAGACCCAGAGGAGTATGCCAGAGAGGACAACACACAGAGCCATATCTCTCCCTACTTGTCACCACTGCGGCAAGATAGGTCACATTGAGAGAGAACGCAGACGTAAGTTGGGACTCTGCCTGGCTTGCGGGTCCAACCAGCATCAAACCAGAGACTGCACCGAGCGCAGAGAAGGAGCACCGAGATTAGCCTTACCTGCACCACGACCAACTTATCCAGCAGTAGGAGCACAGCAGACAGGAGTTGGAGGCGTCAGGCCACCAGCCCCAGGAGGAAATCAGCAGAGACCACCCCTGGCCCCACAGGCAGCTCTATTTCAGCAGGCTCAGCAGCAGAGAGGCCAAGCTCAGGGACGAGGCCAAGCATTCATATTAGCTGTTGAGGAGGAGTCTACGGCAGGCGAAGTTATCGTAGGTACTATTTTAGTAGCTTCATTACCAGCTGTAGCATTATTTGATTCTGGAGCATCGCATTCATTTATAGCAGCTAGCTTTGTAGCCACCCATAGAGTAGCTACCGTACCCCTTCCGAAGATGAAGAAAATTCTTACGGGAGGTGGAATTATTCCGGTTAGTGACGTCTGTAGATCATGTTATGTAGTAGTTTGTGGAAGAGAAATGCGAGCTCAATTTTTAATCTTCTCCATGCCGGATTATGATGTTGTACTTGGTATGGACTGGTTAAGTCAGTACTATGCGACTCTTGATTGCCGACTTGGGCGGGTTATATTTAGACCGCCTGGACATCCAGAATTTGAGTTTCTTCGAGGAGCAGTAGAGCAAGGAGTTCAGCCTACTCTTAGGGTACTCTCTGTAGAAGGGGAGACAGGTTACCCAATAGTCATATCAGAATTTGTGGATGTATTTCCTGATGATCTTCCAGGGTTACCGCCTGATCGGGAAATAGAATTCATAATAGACTTAACTCCAGGAGCAGAGCCTATTACTTCATCAGTATATCGGCTAGCACCTAAGGAGTTAGTGGAGTTGAAAGAACAGGTTAATGATCTTCTGGAGAAGGGTTTCATTCGGCCCAGTGTTTCACCTTGGGGAGCACCCATATTATTTGTGCCAAAGAAGGATGGAACAATACGGTTATACATTGACTACAGGGCACTGAATACTGTAACCATCAAGAACAGGTATCCCTTACCACGCATTGATGATCTATTCGATCAATTGAGTGGTGCAAGGGTATTCTTGAAGATTGACCTGAGATCCGGCTATCATCAGATCAAAGTAAGGAAGGAGGACATACCAAAGACCACTTTCAGGACCAAGTATGGACATTATGAGTTCTTGGTAATGCCGTTTGGTTTAACCAATGCGCCAACAGTGTTCATGAGTTTAATGAACAAAGTCTTCCATCAGTTCTTAGATAAATTTGTAGTTGTGTTCATTGACGACATCCTCATATATTCTAAGAGCCACGAAGAGCACGAGGAGCATCTCAGAATTGTGTTAGAGACCTTGAGACAGGAGAAGTTATATGCCAAACTCAGTAAGTATGAGTTTTGTATGGACAAAGTGCCTTTCTTGGGATATATCATCTCAGGAGAAGGACTTTCAGTGGATCCAGGGAAAGTTGCGGCAATAGAGACTTGGCCTACACCCACATCAGTTGCAGAGGTGAGAAGTTTTCTCGGACTTGCAGGATATTACCGAAGGTTTGTAGAAAATTTCTCGAGGATTGCAGAACCGATGATGAAGCTGACATGCAAAGACCAGGAGTTTATATGGACAGAAGACTGCCAGAAGGCTTTCGAAGAAAGAGAAGATTAACAACAGCACCTGTCTTGACTCTTCCTTCAGGGTCAGGAGGTTTTGTTGTTTACAGTGATGCATCAGGGAGTGGACTAGGATGTGTTTTGATGCAACATGGCAAAGTCATTGCTTATGCATAGAGACAGTTGAAGGTCCACGAGAAGAATTACCCAACACACGATCTGGAGTTAGCAGCAGTTATATTTGCATTGAAGATTTGGAGGCACTACCTTTCTGGAGAGAAAGTAGACATCTTTACAGATCACAAGAGTCTGAAGTATGTATATACTCAGAATGAGCTTAACATGAGGCAGAGACGTTGGCTTGAATTGATGGTAGATTTTGACATAGATCTGCAGTACTGTCACGCCCCAGTCCCATAATTCCGTGGGACCGGACGCGTGGCAATGGCCAGCAGTACGCACCGATGGACAAACCCAATTTAATTGATCCATCAGGGCATACTTAAGCTGTAAAATCAAGTCTACGACAATCATGGCACAACTAATCTCATCCACACAAGATATAAAATATAATCCACAAAATAAATAAGGAATGTAAATCAGCAGCTAGTCTCACAAAGTCCTTTGGGGAATAACCTGATAAATATCTGATACAATGGTTCATCTGACCAGAAGATAAATAACTGAAATAAATAAATAAATACTGAGCATGAACATGGATGCTCAGGAAAAGTCTTCGGCTAACACCTCATCCTCGGATGGCGGTACAGCTCCTATATCAGCTCCTGCTGCGGTCCCGTAAACCTCGGGATAGATATCGTCCTCAAATCCTGGGGACATAATCCGGATCCAGGTCCTCAGGGGACATAGCAAGGTACAAGAAAGCTCAAGCCAAATAAATACAGTGCAGAAAATAAATAGAATAAATAGGGCAAGTAAGTAACCATCTAAGTGAAAATGCAAGTGAGAGCATCACGAGTACTCAGGCCGAGCCACTACAAGCTCTGTGTCGGGGAGCCGGTAGTGGTAATAACACGTAATGTGCCTAGCTCTGCTACGAGAGTCTACAGCCTCACAATAGTAGTAGATATATATAGAAAATAGCCTGTAGCCTGTGTGTCTCTCCCCACCCCATGTAACCACGCATATTATGACCATAACGTCTCATGTCCATGTCAAGCGGGATCATCACTAATGCAACAAGTCATATGTATCTATGAATATAGTATCTCTGTCAAGTCCTGTATCCTATACAGAATCAACACGAATATCTCGGGAATGTCCTGTTTCATGAACAGTGTCAAGTGTCCTGGGTCGTATGGTACTTGAGAAGACAAGTACGAGAATATAAAGTGTCATGAATGTCCATCTCTAAATGACAGTACCCAACACTGCGTACAGTGTTGGCACCCGACTAATAATTGGACGCTAAGTACGTCACACGGTCCTAGGTTGAGCATGCACAGCAATATAATGAAGCAAGAAAAATATGTAACAATACTGCAAAGTTTGGCAAGTTACACTTGCCCACTGATGTATAACTAAGTCAAGGAAATAAGTAGCAAGACTGCAGGATTTGGCAAGGTACACTTGCCTGATGTTTGAATATCAACAGTCGTCCCGGTATCAGTGGATCATGTGGGTACTCCTCCAAAAGCTGTAATAAACATCACCAACCATCTCAGAAGATGTCAAATAGCTAGAAACGCCTGTCCTTAAGTCCAGTTTGGACACAAGGGCAAAAATAACATTCCCGGACCAAAGTGGGGTCCATATGTGGGCCAATTTGCACCGAAAAGCATGTCAGGGTCAAAGGTCTTCAAATTCCTCAAACTTAGTGTCTACAAGTCAGGAACGATGATACGAACCCAACGGAACTTCCAGAATTGGATTCCGATGAGCCGATCACAAAATCGTCTGTCAAGTGGAGCCTGTGGGGCCACGATACGCAATTTTGTCAACTTTCTCAGAATCGGACCAAACTTGGGTTACAGGACCAGCGTATCGCTACGAGTCCGATGGCGTAAGTTTCGTCTTGATCCGACGTGTGTACACAAAGTTACAGCATATTCCAGAATGGACGGATACGGGGCGTTGTCGACGGATACGCGTTGATTCCGGTGTGCACGCACATCCGAATCGACTTCTGTGAAATCCCACACGACCGTATCAACGTTGCGCACGTTTCGGTAAAGACTGCGTGCGACCAAGTTGTCCCGTTTGGCGGGGCGCACTCAGTTCCGGAGTAAAACCGGGCATTATTTTTCCTGTTTTTGGATCGCGGTATGCGATCCCCATAGGACGTGATGCACCGAGTGGGTTACACGGGCACCGAGAGGGTTATATCGTCTACGCGTAGCAACTGACGGAAACTAAAACGGAGTTACGAGGTGAGAGAAATCGGTACCTGAACAGGGCTCCGTGAACGCTGATTTCCACGTGTCCGAGGGTAGTGTTTGTGTCCCACTCGTGTCTTGTGTCTGCTGCTCGTGTCTCGTGTCCGCTGAGACGCTGTGTCGAGTCCAGGGTTCACTGCTGGTCGACGAGTCTTGAGGCGGCTAGGTCTCAGGCGGAAGAAGTCGACGTCGGCGGCGTGGCGGTGGTTCAAGGGGTTGAGGGGGAGTCGGTTGCTGGACTCGGTAGCGGGGCTGTGGGAAGGAGTCGGGGATGAGGGCTCGTACGGTGGCCTGGTGGCAGCGGCGTGGTGGAGGGCTGTGCGGAGGTGACCTCAGCCGGAGCGGTCGATCACGGGGAGTCGGGGTCGTCGTCGGCTGGGTCGACCCGGGAGAAGCGGCTGAGGTGTTGGGGTCGGCGGGGTTGATCTACGGCGAGGGGGTCGATTCGACGGCGGTGTCTCGAGGCGGGGTTGATCAGAGGGGATGCGACGGAGAAGAGGGAAACAGGGGCAGCGCGGACATTGAGGCGGCCTTTTATAGGCTGCTACAGGAACTCTGCGGCGGCTAGGGCTTCTATCTGGTTTTTGGGTCCGGGTCGAGTTTGGCTCGGATCCGACCCGATCCGACCCAACAAGCTGATTTGGGTTTGGTTCACGCAGCGGTCCGGTTCAGGGTTGGTTTAACTTGGGTTTGGTTTAATTTGAGTTCGGTTTACTCTTCCAATAGTTATTAAGGCTTTAAACGCGTTCCCGGAGTCCAATAAATTCACCGAAAAATACTCTGCGTTCAGTTTTCCATTTTACACAATAAAATATTATTTCCATAATATTTTAATTCCAATAAACTGCATTTAAAAATCCTTAACCCTTAATTACCTTGGTTCTTTTCCAGAAACTACCGAAAAATTTGGGAATATTATATTAAAATTTATTCTGAAAATCAGGGTGTTTACAATCTTCCCTCCTTAAAAGGATTGCATCCTCGCAATCAAAGAATAAGCTACTAAGAAAGAGTTATTGAAATACAAGGTTGCTTAGTTTACAACTGCCTCCTCGAATAAGTGGGGGTAACGCTGGCGCATATTATCTTCTCGTTCCCAAGTTGATTCGCCAGGAGAATGATGTTTCCATGCTACTCGAACCAGTCTGATTGTCTGTCCCCGTAATGTTTTCTCACTGACGTCGAGGATGCCCACTGATTATTCTTCATATCTCAAGCTTGGGCCCACTGCGATCTCTGAATGATCGACCACGTGACTGGGGTCGGTCACGTACCTCCGCAGCTGTGAGACGTGGAATACGTCATGCACTTCCTCTAAGGATGGTGGTAATGCAAGATGATAAGCCACCTCACCAACGCGCTCTAGAATGTCAAATGGCCCAATATACCTTGGGCTCAACTTGCCTCTGCTTCCGAATCTGATAGTACCACGAGTGGGCAAAATCCTCAAGAACACGTGCTCTCCTTCTTTAAACTCTAGGGGACGTCTGTGCGTATCTGCCCAATACTTCTGTCTGTCCTGAGCTGCTCGTAGATGATTCTGAATCTGTTTTACCTTTTCCACTGTCTGCGTTACCAATTCTGGACCCAGTATTTGACGTTCACCAACGTCACTCCAACATATAGGCGATCTGTACTTCCTTCCGTATAATGCCTCGAATGGTGCCATCTGAATGCTGGCCTGATAACTGTTGTTGTAGGAGAACTCTACTAAGTGTAAATGATCTTGCCAAGATCCTCCAAAGTCTAGCATACATGATCGCAACATATCCTCCAAGATCTGAATGGTGCGCTCCGATTGGCCATCTGTCTGTGGGTGGTAAGCGGTGCTGAATTTGAGTCTGGTGCCCAGACTCTCTTGCATGCTTTTCCAGAAATGAGATGTAAATCTCGAATCTCGATCCGATACAATACTAACCGGCACTCTATGTAATTTGATGATTTGCCGCATATACATGTCGGCTAGTACCTCTGTGGACTGTCCAACTCTAAATGGTAAGAAATATGCCGATTTAGTGAGTCGATCCACTATAACCCATACTGCGTCTCTTCCGCTGGGGCTCCTCGGAAATCCTGTGACAAAATCCATCATGATATGCTCCCACTTCCATTCTGGTATAGGAAGCGGCTGTAATATACCTGCAGTCCTCTGATGCTCGGCCTTTACTTGCTGGCAGACTAAATATTTGGCCACAAATCTTGCAATCGCCCTTTTCATTCCATGCCACCAATAATACTGCCTCAAGTCTCGGTACATCTTGGTTCCTCCTGGGTGAACAGAGTATATAGAGCTATGTGCTTCAGTCATTAATTCCTGTCTCAATTCTCTATTTGGAACATACAAGCGATTTCCAAACCTCAATATCCCGTCTTCGTGTATGCGAAGTCCTGTCTGCATGCCTACTTCCGTCCTCTCTTTCAGTCTTCGAAATCTAGCATCGGTGGGCAATATCTCTTTAATTCTTTCCACAAGTGACGACTTAATTTCAAGATTAGCCATCAAGCCATTCTGTCCTGGTAAGACAACCTCTATCTGGAGCTCCTGTAGATCTCTCAATAACTCGGGCTGCATCGTCAAGAAGTAAGCCGTAGGCTTCCTGCTTAGTGCGTCTGCTACAACATTCGCCTTTCCCGGATGATACTGCAGATCTATGTCAAAATCTACCATCAATTCAATCCAACGTCTCTGCCTCATGTTAAGCTCCTTCTGAGTATATACATACTTCAGACTTTTGTGATCTGTAAAGATGTCTACTTTCTCTCCATAAAGGTAGTGCCTCCAAATCTTTAATACAAATATAACTGCTGCTAACTCCAGATCGTGTGTTGGATAGTTTTTCTCGTGGACCTTCAACTGTCTCGACGTATAAGCAATAACTTTGCCATGTTGCATCAAAACACATCCCAGTTCACTACCCGATGCATCACTGTAAACAACAAAACCTCCTGACCCTGAAGGAAGAGTCAAGACAGGTGCTGTTGTTAATCTTTTCTTCAATTCTTCGAAGGCCTTCTGGCATTCTTCTGTCCATATAAACTCCTGGTCTTTGCGTGTCAGCTTTGTCATCGGTTCTGCAATCCTTGAGAAATTTTCTACGAACCTTCGGTAATATCCCGCGAGTCCGAGAAAACTTCTCACCTCTGCAACTGATGTGGGTGTAGGCCAAGTCTCTATTGCCGCAACTTTCTCTGGGTCCACTGAAAGTCCTTCTCCTGAGATGATGTGTCCCAAGAAAGGCACTTTGTCCATACAGAACTCACACTTACTGAGTTTGGCATATAACCTTTCCTGTCTCAAGGTCTCTAACACGATTCTGAGATGCTCCTCGTGCTCTTCATGGCTCTTAGAATATATGAAAATGTCGTCAATAAACACAACCACAAATTTATCCAAGAACTGATGGAAGACTTTATTCATTAAACTCATAAACACTGCTGGCGTGTTGGTTAAACCAAATGGCATCACCAAGAACTCATAATGTCCATACTTGGTCCTGAAAGCTGTCTTCGGGATGTCTTCCTTCCTTACTTTGATCTGATGATAGCCGGATCGTAGGTCAATCTTCGAGAATACCCTTGCACTACTCAACTGATCGAATAGATCATCAATGCATGGTAAAGGATACCTGTTCTTGATGGTCACAATATTCAGTGCCCTGTAGTCAATGCATAACCGTACTGTTCCATCCTTCTTTGGCACAAATAATATGGGTGCTCCCCAAGGTGAAACATTGGGCCGAATGAAACCCTTCTCCAGAAGATCATCAACCTGTTCTTTCAACTCCACTAACTCCTTAGGTGCTAGCCGATATACTGATGAAGTGATAGGCTCTGCTCCTGGAGTTAAGTCTATTGTGAATTCTATTTCCCGATCAGGGGGTAAACCTGGAAGATCATCAGGAAATACGTCCACAAATTCCGATATGACTCTTGGATAACCTGCCTCCCCTTCTAGAGTTAGTACCCTAAGAGTAGGATGAACTCCTTGCTCTACTGCTCCTCGAAGAAACTCAAATTCTGGATGTCCAGGCGGTCTAAATATAACCCGCCCAAGTCGGTAATCAAGAGTCGCATGGTACTGACTTAACCAGTCCATACCAAGTACGACATCATAATCCGGCATGAAAAATATCAGAAATCATAATTCGGCATGGAAAATATCAGAAATTGAGCTCGCATCTCTCTTCCACAAACTACTACAGAACATGATCTACAGACGTCACTAACCGGAATAATTCTACCTCCCGTAAGAATTTTCTTCATCTTCGGAAGGGGTGCGGTAGCTACTCTATGGTGGCTACAAAGCTAGCTGCTATAAATGAATGCGATACTCCAGAATCAAATAATGCTACAGCTGGTAATGAAGCTACTAAAATAGTACCTGCGATGACTTCGCCTGCAGTAGCTTCCTGCTCAACAGCTAATGTGAATGCCTGGCCTCTTCCCTGAGCTGGACCTCTCTGCTGCTGCTGCTGCTGCTGAAATAGGGCTGCCTGTGGTGCCAGTGGTGGTCTCTGCTGGTAGCCCCCTGTAGCTGGTGGTCTAACTCCTCCAGCTCCTATCTGCTGTGCTCCTACTGCTGGATAAGCTGGTCGTGGTACAGGCAAGGCTAGTCTCGGTGCTCCCTCTCTATGTTTAGTGCAGTCTCTGGATAGATGCTGGTCTGATCCGCAAAGCAGGCATAGTCCCAACTTATGCCTGCACTCTCTCACAATGTGTCCTACCTTGCCGCAGTGGTGACAGGTAGGAAGAGATATGGCCCTGTGTGCTGCTCTCTCTGGTATTCTCCTCTGGAATCATTTTGCAGAATCTCCAGGTGCTGTCTTGGATAGTGAGGATGTGTTTGGCCTCTTCAGATTCGACTCCCTTCTAGTGACGCGCTCCATGCGTCATGCTGCTGCAAGGACATCGGTATAAGATGTAGGTGCGACCGAGCCAATCAATCTCTGGAGCTCGAACTTCAGTCCGTCAAAGAACTTTTCAGCTTTCTCTTCCTCTGTCGAGATCAATGTTGGAGCGAAGCGACTTAGGCGAATAAATTCCGTGTTGTATTCTTCCACTGTCATACTGCCTTGGATGAGGCGGTTGAACTTGTCTCTGAGCTCTGACCGTGCAACTGCTGGAATGTACATCTCTTGGATGAGTCTGGAGAACTCTTCCCATGTGACTCGGTCCTGTCCGAGTCTCCTTTCTTCTGCTAACCACCAGTGATATGCATTTTCAGTTAACTGCATTCTGACTGCAGTCATCCACTTCTCTCTCGGAAGTTCAGCGGCTTCCAACTGATACTGAATGTTAGTGAGCCATTCATGAACTTCTGTTGGCCCTTCTTTACCAGAAAATGTGCGAGGCTTGAGATGACGAAAATCGGTGATAGATCCCATCGCTGTTCGCCTCGTTGGTGGGTTTGCCTGCTCCAATGCGGATACCAGGCTGGTTCTCAGATACTCGGCCTCCTGCCGATGGGCCTCTTGCTGAATCTACTGCTGGGCTTGCATCATAGCATACATCATCTGGAATATCTGTTGCCCGTCCATGGCTTGTCCTGGTGGGAAAACTGGCATCTGGGGAGTGAACTGTGTTGGAGGTAGGATGTCATCTCTCCGGAACCTTGGATTAGGCTGACCGGTCTGATTGCTCTGCGATGCTTGTCCTCCATCCCCTGGGGTCACTCCGTCTGTATATGTAACCACAGCGTCGTGTGGTGTATCCAAAGGAATCTCGTCTCCGTTCCTGGGATCCATTACTCTACAATCAAAAGATAAACTGTAAGAACGCTAAGAGGAATCAAACAGGATGCAAATCAAGTGACAATTTCAAGTTCGGTATAGAGTTCAATAATGGTTTAAATAATGGATGAGATCCTATAACTTATCCTATTCTTAGGGCAGGCTGGTTCGGTCCCTAAGTTGAAACCAAACAATTTAGTCGTAGACCTGCATGGGCAACCACAAAAACTATGTCATGCCCCAGTCCCATAATTCCGTGGGACTGGACGCGTGGCAATGGCCAGCAGTACGCACCGATGGACAAACCCAATTTAATGGATCCATCAGGGCATACTTAAGCTGTAAAATTAAGTCTACGACAATCATGGCACAACTAATCTCATCCACACAAGATATAAAATATGATCCACAGAATAAATAAGGAATGTAAATCAGCAGCTAGTCTCACAAAGTGCTTCGGAGAATAATCCGATAAATATCTGATACAATGGTTCATTTGACCAGAAGATAAATGACTGAAATAAATAAATAAATACTGAGCGTGAACATGGATGCTCAGGAAAAGTCTTCGGCTAACACCTCGTCCTCGGATGGCGGTACAGCTCCTGTATCAGCTTCTGCTGCGGTCCCGTAAACCTCGGGATAGATCTCGTCCTCAAATCCTGGGGACATAATCCGGATCCAGGTCCTCAGGGGACATAGCAAGGTACAAGAAAGCTCAAGCCAAATAAATGCAGTGCAGAAAATAAATAGAATAAATAGGGCAAGTAAGTAACCATCTAAGTGAAAATGCAAGTGAGAGCATCACGAGTACTCAGGCTGAGCCACTACAAGCTCTGTGTCGGGGAGTCGGTAGCGGTAATAACACGTAATGTGCCTAGCTCTGCTACGAGAGTCTACGGCCTCACAATAGTAGTAGATATATATAGAAAATAGCCTGTAGCCCGTGTGTCTCTCCCCACCCCATGTAACCACGCATATCATGACCATAACGTCTCATGTCCATGTCAAGCGGGATCATCACTAATGCAACAAGTCATATGTATCTATGAATATAGTATCTCTGTCAAGTCCTGTATCCTATACAGAATCACCACGAATATCTCGGGAATGTCCTATCTCATGAACAGTGTCAAGTGTCCTGGGTCATATGGTACTTGAGAAGACAAGTACGAGAATATAAAGTGTCATGAATGTCCATCTCTAAATGACAGTACCCAACACCTGCGTACAGTGTTGGCACCCGACTAATAATCGGACGCTAAGTATGTCACACGGTCCTAGGTTCAGCATGCACAGCAATATAATGAAGCAAGAAAAATATGTAACAATACTATAAAGTTTGGCAAGTTACACTTGCCCACTGATGTATAACTAAGTCAAGGAAATAAGTAGCAAGACTGCAGGATTTGGCAAGGTACACTTATCTGATGTTTGAATATCAACAGTCGTCCCGGTATCAGTGGATCCTGTGGGTACTCCTCCAAAAGCTGTAATAAATATTACCAACCGTCTCAGAAGATGTCAAATAGCTAAAAACACATGTCCTTAAGTCCAGTTTAGACACAAGGGCAAAAATGACATTCCCGGACCAAAGCGGGGTCCATTTGTGGGCCACTTTGCACCGAAAAGCGTGTCAGGGTCAAAGGTCTCCAAATTTCTCAAACTTAGTGTTTACAAGTCAGAAACGATGATACGAACCCATCGGAACTTCCAGAATTGGATTCCGATGAGCCGATCACAAAATTGCCCGTCAAGTGGAGCCTGTGGGGCCCACAATACGTAATTTTGTCAACGTTCTCAGAATCGGACCAAACTTGGGTCACAGGACCAGCGTATCGCTATGAGTCCGATGGCGTAAGTTTTGTCTCGATCTGACGTGTGTACACAAAGTTACAGCGTGTTCTAGAATGGACGGATACGGAACGTTGTCGACGGATACGAGTTGATTCCGGTGTGCACGCACATCCGAATCGACTTCTGCGAAATCCCACACGACCGTATCAACGTTGTGCACGTTTCAGTAAAGACCGCGTATGACCAAGTTGTCCCGTTTGGCGGAGCGCACTCAGTTCCGAGGTGAAACCAGGCATTATTTTTCCTGTTTTTGGATCGCGGTGTGCGATCACCACAGGACGCGATGCACCGAGCGGGTTGCACGGGCACCGAGAGGGTTATATCGTCTATGCATAGTAACTGACAAAAACTAAAACGGAGTTACGAGGTGAGAGAAATTGGTACCTGAACAGGGCTCCGTGAACGCTGATTTCCACGTGTCCGAGGGTACTATTTATGTCCCGCTCGTGTCCTGTGTCTGCTGCTCGCGTCTCGTGTCCGCTGAGACGCTGTGTCGAGTCCAGGGTTCACTGCTGGTCGACGAGGCTTGAGGCGGCTAGGTCTCAGGCGGAAGAAGTCGACGTCGGCGGCGTGGCGGTGGTTCGAGGGGTTGAGGGGGAGTCGGTTGCTGGACTCGACAGCGGGGCTATGGGAAGGAGTCGGGGACGAGGGCTCGCGCGGCGGCCTGGTGGCAGCGGCGTGGTGGAGGGCTGTGCGGAGGTAACCTCGGCCGAAGCGGTCGGTCACGGGGAGTCGGGGTCGTCGTCGGCTGGGTCGACCCGGGGGAAGCGGCTGAGGTGTTGGGGTCGGCGGGGTTGATCTACGGCGAGGGGGTCGATTTGACGACGGCGTCTCGAGGCGGGGTTGATCAGAGGAGATGCGGCGGAGAAGAGGGAAAGAGGGGCAGCGTGAACGTTGAGGTGGCCTTTTATAGGCTGCTACCAGAACTCTGCGGCGGCTAGGGCTTCCATCTGGTTTTCGGGTCCGGGTTGGGTTTGGCTCGGATCATACCCGACCCGACCCAACAAGCTGGTTTGGGTTTGGTTCACGCAGCGGTCCGGTTCAGGGTTGGTTTAACTTGGGTTTGGTTTAATTTGAGTTCGGTTTACTCTTTCAATAGTTATTAAGGCTTTAAACGGGTCACGACCCGCACCCGAAATTTGGGCATGAGTCGTGGGTACGTCCAGCCTACGCCGCAGCATCGACGGTAGAACGCTGTCTAGGTCTAAACATAATATCCTGTCAATAATCTCAACTCCGTACGGAGGACAATGATAATAATCCACAGTTCTATGATATACTCAATCACAAGCTAATAGGAATCATAGCACGATGAGAATAGAAAAGAGTTCTAATAAAACCAACCACAATAATCCAACTCAAATCCTGGGTCTAAATGACCTCACAAAGTCACAAAATAATAAATACATCTCAGTCTCAGTCTAAAACGATAATGCAGAAAAAGTAGTCTAAGAGCAGCCAGGTACGTTCTCCTCTAGGCTAGGCAACTCCTCTGGGGTTTCTGGAGTGAAATCACCCTCTAATCCTGGGCCGTAATGAGTGGGGCAAAGATCCTCCAGGTCCTCTGAAAAATGTTATCCAGTCAGGATTGGAGCGAAGCACAAGCACTAACAGCAGTTTCATTAAATTGACAAAATCTATAAACAGTGTAAGAGATACAAGATGAAAATAAATGCTGAAAATGAGAAGTACAGGAGATATAAAATAGACAATAGAGCATCTAGCAATGAACAATAAACAGTGAATGCTAGAACAAGTAAATCTGAATAAAGATAAAACATCTAGCTAAGTGTTTGAAATATTAGTTTATCATGTGATCGGCTTGGGACTAGATCAGGCTGGTTATATATGATTAGCTATGATTCTTGGAGGCCAGGCTAACCATATGGTTAGCTATGATGCATGATAATGGTCAGGCTAATCATATATAACAGCTATGAAGCATGATGATGGTCAGGCCGCACCCGACGTGAGAAGTGGGGTGAGCTATGATGCATGGTAAGGATTTGGATATGATCACATAATCTACTAATAGTTCTCCATCCCCAGCTAGCACGGTGGATTCCAATCACGACTCCTCATGATGGGGATCTAGGGTGCTAACTCGTGTATCCACAGTGTCGGAATCAAGTATGTAATACACTACAATTTATAGAAGTAATCAACAATGAAAACTGTCAGAGAATGTACTCGCCTGTGGTCCTGAGCAAAGTGTGAGGATCGATGTCCAAAGGGGGATCACAATAACCTATTTATGGAATATTAATGTCAAAATATTGAAACAAAAGAATAAACATGCTTAACAATTTAAATACGAGGTTTCTAGGTCAATACTAGCTAAACTAGGTCTGAATAGTAAATTCTTGGTAGTATCAGTCTACACCTGGGTTTCTAGGTTGATTTCCAGGCTATACTAGTTGATACTAGGTTGTGACTAAGTTTCTAGGTCCATCTCATGAGTATCTAGTTACTAGGTATCATATAGCTATAGAGACTATATAGTGACTCGTAATACTATATATATGACTTATAAATATACTTGTATTAAGCTATAACTAATATCTCACCTAGGACTTAATACCTACCCTATTACATTATACTAATACCTGGGTAGCACCCACCAGCTACCTACACTAGGCATCTTAATACACTATATGAACTTCTATAACACTAGTATATAAATACCATAACTATATTACCTATAAAATATTACTGACACTAACCAATTTATACCTTAACATATCTTATATCTTAACATTTACCCATATTCAACCCCAACTTGACCCAAATAACTGATACACCTCAGCTATCTAACATACTGAAATTAATTCCTACACACACACAGGAAACTAGGTTCTATGAAACTCACACACACAAGTTCTGAACTGACACAGTACCCACTGATGTTCACACAGTTTGCTCACTGCTCACTGGTTTTTGGGATACTCACACATGTACACAGTCCTCACAATCACTCACAGGCACTCTGTTATGTATCAGTGAATGATACACCCTCATCTATACTAAACTCCTACACTGGCACCCAGATATCTACTCACTGAACACACACACACAGTACACAACTGCTCTCTCTCCCTTCCTTCTCACATAGGCACAATTACTCACCCAATTCAATACCCTCATACCCACAGTCTACATACAGATCCTGAGACACAGATATAGATACACACCTACTGTCTAACTGACACACACAGCTACACAACACATAGGGACCTCACTGCACTCACACAGGTAATAGACAGTTACTGATACCCCTAACACATCTACACAGTCACACAAGTTGCACACTCTGCTACACACTGAAATTACTGCTCACCCACACTACACATATAGAGGTACTCACACACATAGATAAATTGGAATACCCGATACCAAGGGATACACATAACACCCACACTCTAATTATCTATCACAGTGAACACTTCACCACACCTACTCAACCAATACTTATCTGAACACACACTACCCACATGGACAGATTCTGGGACAACTCTAAAATGGCTAACTGATACACATCCAGTTTGCTGATTTGCACAGAACCAACACAGCCACACTAGGACACTGCTACACACACTGCTAGGGTTCTCCTAACTGATACACTACAACAACTAACCACTCATACCCCCTATTCACTGCCCAATACAGATGTTCACCCACTGTCAACTACTACTACCCACACAGTTTACACAGGTCTGGATACACATGGTTTCCCATCTCAGGCTCACTGATACATTCAGTTTGATACACTAGATACACTCACATATATATCCCTACACTACTACCCAAGTCACTGACACAGTTCACTATCTGAACAAGGACACACACATACAATAACATTTCACACAGTTTGCACAACACAGGTACACACAGGCTGTTTCCCTCTCATATCCTCCTAACTCCTTCCTACCTGACCTCAGTACACCCAAGTACCCCTCTGTTCTAACTCACACACACACAAGTATCAATTCTTCTCACACCTATGACTGATACACATGCCACACAGGTACTCACAAATCCATCTCCAAATACTGAGACATACACGGGGATTCTAATGCACACAGGATACACACAGCACTCTCAACTCACCCTGCACACAGGTACCCACAACCCACAGTGCACAAACCCGACTACACACACAGATTTTTTCCACCGTGTCTGACATTCCCAAGACACGGGGACACAAGATACACACTACAATAACACAAACATATTTAGGTATGTAGATTTATGTATCAAATTATGCAGAATTTAAAACACAAAGATAGGCAAAACCCCTAATAAATATTTCAACAAACACGAAGAGTGCAGAAAATCAGATTTACTCAAGAACCCATGAATCCTCAATTCAAAACCCTAAAAATCGAGTTCAACCTACACATGTAAGATGAAATCAGTCTCCCTACAATTACCTAGGGTTAGGGTTCCTGTTAATTGGGGAAAACCAAACAAAAATTCACCAAAACCCTAGATCTCCTAGGTGTTCATGTAGAATCCCTAAAATTCGAATTCTAAACCTTAGGGTGGGTTCCTAATGGGCATTAACATCTGAAAACAGAATTAAAAATGAATAAAAATAGGGTTTTACCTAGGGAGATGGCTTCTTCAATGGAGGTTCTTCTTCTCCAAGGCTTCCTGACCCACGTTCCTTGCTTTCCTTGCTTTGGAGGAGGAAGATGGAAGCCCTAGGGTTAAATTTCGAAAATTTGGGGTGGGGAGATGGTTTCTCTTGATGGAGGCTAGGGTTTCTCTTTTCTACATGAAGGAAGAGAGGGTTCCCTTATATATTAAACCTAATTAGGGTTTCAATGCATTGTTTAGGTTAACCCTCTATGGTAGGTCATGTAAAACCTAATTGACTCAGGTTTAGGTCTGCTAGAGTTTGAGGGTTCACCCTAAAATTTGTATTCTAGGGTTTCACTAGAACTGGTTTACAATTAGGGTTGACTCACTAGGGTCTGTCCTAATGAGTTCTAGGGTTAGACCTAAAACTAAACATTACTAATAATAATATAATTAGTTACAAAACTCAGCAATTAATTAAATTCATAATTATTTTAAAAATAGTTAAATTACACAAATGCCCTTATATGGAAAGGTGGTAGTGACAAAACGCGTTCCCGGAGTCCAATAAATTCACCGAAAAATACCCTGCGTCCGGTTTTCCATTTTACACAATAAAATATTATTTTTGCAATATTTTAATTCCAATAAACTGCATTTAAAAATCTTTAACCCTTAATTACCTTGGTTCTTTTCCAGAAACTATCAAAAAATCCGGGAATATTATATTAAAATTTATTCTGAAAATCAGGGTATTTACAAGTACCATCCGGGAAAGGCGAATGTTGTGGCAGACGCACTCAGCAGGAAGTCTACGGCTTATTTCTTGACGATGCAGCCCGAGTTATTGAGAGATCTACAGGAGCTTCAGATAGAGGTTATTTTACCAGGACAGAATGGCTTGCTGGCTAATCTTGAAGTTAAGTCATCACTCGTGGAGAAGATTAAAGAGGCATTGCCCACCGATGCTAGATTTCAAAGACTGAAAGAGAGGACAGAAGCAGGCATGCAGACAAGACTTCATATACACGAAGACGGGACATTGAGGTTTGGGAATCGCCTGTATGTTCCAAATGGAGAATTGAGACAGGAGTTAATGACTGAAGCACATAGCTTTATGTACTCTGTTCACCCAAGAGGAACCAAGATGTGCCGAGACTTGAGACAGTATTACTGGTGGCATAGAATGAAAAGGGAGATTGCAAGATTTGTGGCCAAATGCTTAGTCTGCCAGCAAGTAAAGGCCGAACATCAGATGACTGCAGGTATGTTACAGCCGCTTCCTATACCAGAATGGAAGTGGGAGCATATCACGATGGATTTTGTCACCGGATTTCCAAGGAGCCCCAGCGGAAGAGATGCGGTATGGGTTATAGTGGATCGACTCACTAAATCGGCACATTTCTTGCCATTTAGAGTTGGACAGTCCACAGAGGTACTAGCCGACATGTATATGCGACAAATCGTCAAATTGCAAGGAGTGCCGGTTAGTATTGTATCGGATCGAGATTCGAGATTTACCTCTCATTTCTGGAGAAGCATGCAAGAGAGTCTGGGCACCAGACTCAAATTTAGCACAGCTTACCATCCTCAGACAGATGGTCAGTCGGAGCGCACCATTCAGATCTTGGAGGATATGTTGCGATCATGTATGCTAGACTTTGGAGGATCTTGGGAAGATCATTTGCACTTAGTGGAGTTCTCCTACAATAACAGTTATCAGGCCAGCATTCAGATGGCACCATTCGAGACATTATACGGAAGGAAGTGCAGATCGCCTATATATTGGAGTGACGTTGGTGAACGTCAAATACTGGGTCCAGAATTGGTAACACAGATAGTGGAGAAGATAAAACAGATTCAGAATCATCTTCGAGCAGCTCAGGACAGACAGAAGCATTGGGCAGATACGCACAGACGTCCCCTAGAGTTCAAAGATGGAGAGCACGTATTCTTGAGAATTTTGCCCACTCGAGGTACTATTCGATTTGGGAGCAGAGGCAAGTTGAGCCCAAGGTATATTGGACCATTTGACATTCTAGAGCGCATAGGTGAGGTGGCTTATCGTCTTGCACTACCACCATCCTTAGAGGGAGTGCATGACGTATTCCACGTCTCACAGCTGAGAAGGTACGTGACCGACCCAAGTCACGTAGTCGATCATTTAGAGATCGCAGTGGGCCCTAACTTGAGATATGAAGAACAACCAGTGGGCATCCTCGACGTCAGTGAGAAGACATTGCGGGAACAGACAACCAGACTGGTTCGTGTAGCATGGAAATATCATTCTCCTGGCGAATCGTCCTGGGAACGAGAAGATAATATGCGCCAGCGTTATCCTCATTTGTTCGAGAATGCAGTTGTAAACTAAGCAACCTTATATTTTTATAGTTCTTCCTTTAGTAGCTTATTCTTTAATTGCGAGGACGCAATCCTCTTAAGGGGGTAGATTGTAAACACCCTATTTTCAGAATATTTAATATAATTTTCCTGGATTTTTCGGTATTTTCTGGATGAAGAACCAAGGTAATTATGATTGGAAGATTTTAAAACGCTGCTAATTGGTGTTAAAATATTATAGAAATAATAATTTGTGGTGTAAAATGGAAAACCGGACACAGGATATTTTTCGGTGAATTTATTGGACTCCGAAAACGCGTTTTAATGAATTTATTGGACTCCGAAAACGCGTTTTAAGACCTATAAACTGTGGTATCTATAAACCGAACAAAACCAAGCCAAACCCAAACCCAACCAACCCTGTCCGAACCAAACCAGCCTATTGGGTTGGGTCGGGTCGGATCTGAGTCAAACCCGACCCGAAACCCATTGGAAACCCTACCCGCCTGAGTTACTGTAGCAGTATAAAACCCCCTTCCTCGGCATGCGTGCCAAGTCGCAGCCCCCGTGACCGATGCCGCCGTCCCTTTTGATCGTGTCTCCCACGGCTCCAGCGTCGAACTCCCCGACCCGACACCATTCTCCGCCGCGAGCCCAGCCCGACTCCCCCAGCACCACTCTCGCCGTCGACCGTCCCCACGACATCACCGCCTCCGCCCAGTCCTCCCCTCGACGACCCCTAACTCCCCAGGCCATCGACGATCCCGAGGACATCCAGACGCTCCCGACGCCGAGCGCAGCCCGTGTGAACCGCTCCGGTCGGCAGTGCACAGCCGCCGCCTAGCCGACCTCGCCGACCCCGAGACCGACCCCCTCCGGCGAAGACCCCGCTGCCCCCGAATCAGAACCCTAGCTCGGACTCACGTCAGAGACTCGGACACGTCCAGGACACGAAGGAGACCCTCGGACACGTGGAATTCAGCGTTCATGGAGCCCTGTTCAGGAAACGTTTCCTCTCACCTCGTAACTCCATTTTAGTTTCCGTCAGTTGCTACGCGTAGACTATATAACCCTCTCGGTGCCCGTGCAACCCGCTCGGTGCATCGCGTCCTGTGGTGATCGTACACCGCGATCCAAAAACAGGAAAAAATGTCCTATTTTACCCCAGAACTGAGTGCGCCCCGCCAAACGGGACGACTTGGTCGCACACGGTCTTTACCAAAACGTGCGCGACGTTGATACGGTCGTGTGGGATTTTGCAGAAGTCGATTCGGATGTGCGTGCACGCCGGAATCAACGTGTATCCGTCGACAACGCCCCGTATCCGTCAATTCTGGAACACGCTGTAACTTTATGTACACACGTCAGATCGAGACAAAACTTATGCCATCGGACTCGTAGCAATATGCTGGTCCTGTGACCCAAGTTTGGTCCGATTCTGAGAACGTTGACAAAATCACGTATCGTGGGCCCCACAGGCTCTACTTGACGGGCGATTTTGTGATCGGCTCATCGGAATCCAATTATGAAAGTTCCGTTGGGTTCTTATCATCGTTCCTGACTTATTGACACTAAGTTTGAGGAATTTGGAGACCTTTGACCCTGACACGCTTTTCGGTGCAAAGTGGCCCCCATATGGAACCCGCTTTGGCCCGGAAATATCATTTTGCCCCTGTGTCCAAATTGGACTTAAGGGCAGGCATTTCTAGCTATTTGATATCTTCTGAGATTTTTGGTGATGTTTATTACAGCTTTTGGAGAAGTACCCACAGGATCCATTGATACAGGGACGATTGTTGGTATTAGGACATCAGGCAAGTGTACCTTGCCAAACTCTGCAGTATTGTTACATATTTTTCTTGCTTTATTATATTGCTGTGCATGCTTAACCTAGGACAGTGTGACGTACTTAACGTCCGATTATCAGTCGGGTGCCAACACCGTACGCGGTGTTGTGTATTGTCCTCTAGAGATGGATATTCGTGACACTTTATCTCCTCATACTTGTCTGACCAAGTACACTATGACCCAGGACACTTGACACCATTCATGAGACAGGATCTTCCCGAGATATTCGTGGTAATTCTGTATAGGATACAGGACTTGACAGAGATACTATATTCTTAGATACTTTATGACTTGTTGCATTTAGCTATGATCGTGCGTGGCATGTACATGAGACGTTATGGACATGAGACGTGTGGTTACATTGGGTGGGGAGAGACACACAGGCTACAGGCTGATCATATATATAAACCCCTATTATTGTGAGGCACAAGACTCTGAAGCCCGAGCTTGGCCCATTACTCATTATTACTGCTGCTACCGGCTCCCCTACACAGAGCTTGTAGTGGCTTCAGCCTGAGTTCTAGTGCTGCTCTCATCTTGCATATCACTTAGCTGGTTATTTAGTACTCCCTTATTGTTCCATCTATTGCTGGAGAGACCCACAGGCTACAGGTTGATTATGTTATGCCGGCTACTCAGTCTCCCGCTGAGCTAGACCACCTCATGATATCACTGCTACCGGCTCCCCTACACAGAGCTTGTAGTTGTTTCAACCTGGGTACTATTGATGTTCTCTCTTGCATTTCCCACAGATGTTTACATACTTACCCTATTATTCTCATTATTTGCTACACTGCTTATATTTTGGCTTGTATATTTTCTTGTACCTTGCTATGTCCCCTGAGGACCTGGATATGGATTATGTCCCCAGGATTTGAGGACGAGATCTATCCCGAGGTATACGGGACCGCAGCAGGAGCTGATCCAGGAGTTGTACCGCCATCTGAGGACGAGGTGTTAGCCGAAGACTTTTCCTGAGCATCCATGTTTTATGCTCAGCATTTATTTATTTCAGTCATTTATATTCTGGTCTGTTGAACCTTTGTATTAGATGTTTATCGGATTGTTCCCCGAAGCACTTTGTTGAGATTGATTGATGATTTACATTCCTTATATTCTGTGGATCATATTTTATATCTTGTGTGGATGAGATTAGTTGTGCCATGATTGTCGTAGACTTTGTTTTACAGCTTAAGTATGTCCTGATGGATCCATTAAATTGGGTTTGTCCATCGGTGCGTGCTGCTGACCATTGCCACGTATCTGGTCCCTCGGTATTATGGGACTGGGGCGTGACATCACCAAAGGCAGGCCGACGTGGTCTGACAGGGTATCGAGAGTGCTCATCAGCTTGCCTTTGCTGTAGTAGAGAGAGGAGCTCCGGTCCATCAGCAGGTTGCTCCGCAGGTTGCCCAGCTTCGACCGAGTAATATCCATGACTTCAAGAAGCTGGAACCTCGGGCCTTCAAGGGGATCGAGGGCATCGTCTACACTGATGATTGGCTTGAGGATATCGAGCGTCTCATGAGGGTGTCCCGTCTTGCTGAGAATATGAAGGTTGAGGCAGTGGGACTTCAGCTGTTCGACATCGCCCGCACTTGGTTCAGGAATGAGCCACTTCTTGCTGATGCTTGACAGTCTTGGGAGATGTTTAAGGACCTCTTCAAGAAGTTATTTGCTCGGACGAACATGTTGGACTTGGGGAGGCAGTTTGAGGACCTTACTCAGGGGAGTATGTCCGTGGAGGAGTACGCCGCGGAGTTCGGAAGGTTGAGCCGATTTACGGAGTACTTGCGGAGTACCTATTGGAAGGACTGTCAAAGTATTTGCTAGTCCTAAAGATAACAATATATTCTTTTTCTTGGACTGTCAATTTTTTTAATAGTCCATTATATTGGTAGGACTGTCAAAATATAAAAAAAATTTGAAGAGTTCCGAGTAAATTTTTTCGGTGGTAAACAGATAAATAAAACAAAATTTGTTTGGATGATGCCGAGTAACTTTTGTAATGATTTTAACGATTATCAAAATAAAATGGGTGCAGTCTCTCTCTCTGTTTCCGGCTTGTTTGCTCACCACACGCCTCCCGCGCTTCTGCGGATAAAAACTAACAATGGCAACTCTCCTCCTCTCTTCGCGTCCTCCTCCTCTTCTTCCTTTCTCCGACTCCGACCATCGCCGGATATTACTCTCTCCAAACCCTAGCTTCTCCTGCCCCTGCTCCACCGGGACCCTAGATCCAGAGCCGACCCCCGAAGACCCTAACCCCAACCCTAGGGAGCGACGGCGGGCGGTGAGGATAGCGTGGGAGAAGCTGGTGCGGTGGTCCCGGTCGTGGCGGTCCAAGGCCAGGACCGACGTGCTCGAACGCACCAACAAGGTGACGCCACCACTTCTAGTTGTTGATGATGTCTCTCTCTGTGTGTGTGTGTGTGTTGTGGCGGCGCAAGTCGCCGGCAAAAAGGCCGAGATGGAGGTGTCCATGCTTATTAGGGATGCCGACGTGTGCCGTTCCATCAACGAGGCTCACTTTAATTGGTGAGAAACTAGAGTTACCATTCTATATAGTGAATTATTGAAGAGACATGGATTGCTATTAACTATCAAAAATTATGAAAATTGGCTTTTTTGGTGTTGATGGTGCCGTGTTATGTTCTATGTTGCACGTACACAAATATTACACAACCAATATTGACAACGCAGCACGGATACAACACCGGATTCTAGTGTAGTTTGGAGTTTCTTTGTCGTGTCCGATACGTGTCCACATGGCACTAATATTTGGGGGTGTGCATGCTTCCTAAGTTATGTGGGTATTGAGTTCATCTGAATCCACACCCCAGGAAGTTCAAATAAAAGGAAGCTAGGAGTAAGTAGTATGGATGTGCAAAGTGCAAACATCATTCAATAGAAGAAGTTTTTATTTTTATTATTTTTAGGCTAAATTACAACTTGATATCCTCAACTATTAAAATTGTTCAACTTGATACCCTCAACTTTGGTAGGTATCAACTTGATACCCCAAATTTTAAAAATGACGAAATTACTCCTCCTCTCCCCCCTCCACCCCCCGGCTGTCACCACCCCCGCCGGCCCCACCTCCGCCGCACCCCCGGTCCCCTCCCCGCACCGCGGTTGCACCACCCCCGACCCCCTCCCTGTACCACGTCCCAACCCCGCCCCCCTCTCTCTGTTAGCGGCGGCGGTCCGCGCGCAGAGGAGAGGAGGGGGGGGGGAGCGGGGTTGAGGGCACAGCACGGGGAAGGGTCGGGGGGCGCAAGGATGGTGCAGCCGCGACGCGGGGAGGGGGCCGGGGGGCGCAGGGGTGGTGCGGGCGGTGCTGGGATGGTGCGGCTGGGGTGGGGGGTGGCGGGGGTGGTGACAGCCAGTGGGGGGAGGGCAGAGAGAAGGGTAATTCTGTCATTTTTGAAATTTAGGGTATGAAGTTGATATCTATCAAAGTTGAGGGTATCAAGTTGACCAATTTGCATAGTTTAGATCAAGTTGACCAATTTGCATAGATGAGGGGATCAAGTTGTAATTTAGCCTATTTTTTATATAGTGTTTGTTGGCTTCACGACTTTAATACACTAAAGAAAGAGGTTAAGAAAACAACTCGTATGAAAACGAAAGACTATTTGGAATATACTCGAGAAGGTGGAGAGTCCCACATACTAGAAAAAGTCACAAATGGAGTTGGAACCAAGTAGCACTTCAAAGGCATAATGGCAATAGGGCCAGGATATCTCCACACTCCCTTGTTGGATCATGCAGCCATTGTGGGGTCGATAAATGTTTTTGTCTTTTCTGCTATAGGCTCTGTTGGTTTACAACCTGACGATTTTAATATTTTTAGTGCAGAGTTATTGTTCTAATATGACAACAAAGCTCTAGATTTCTGAACTTTTCTTGTCTGAACCTTATTAAGATTACTTCTAGGGAATTGTAATTGCCAAGGAGGCTTTTAGAATGTTTCCAGATTTTCAAGGTGGGTTACCAAAACTACCCTTAATTTATTACAATTTTTAAAAAATGAAATTTATAGCTTCCCTTATAAATTAAGGATAATTTTGTAACCAACTTTGAAAATCCGTGGATATTGCAAAAGCTTCTTGGCAATTACAGTTCCCTACTTCTATTACACCATTATTTAGTGTCTTTTTAGATGATGTGGACAACCATATATGAGGGAGGTGTTGATTTCACTGATTATTACATTGTTAGTCGTCATCCTTTGGGCCTTTAACATAATCTTTTCGTACGAAAGAATAATTTCTTTATGTGCTGTTACAAACATATTTGGATAATAAGCTGTTGTTGAGGGTATTAGAGTTATGAAACTTTTCTTACTTTTCATTTTCCGTGAAGAAATTTTATAGGCAACACAAACATATTGAATTTTGGCTGTTGGTAGACTAATTTTGATCTGTATGTTTTTATGCAGCAAGTATTTCTCTGAGCACAAGTTGCCAGAAAACATTGTAGCAACAACCAGTGCAAAGGATGCTTTAGTGGGAGCCGACTTTTGCTTGCATGCTGTTCCAGTGCAGGTAACTGAAACACGATCCTTGAATATAGGCTGTATAACTTATTGTATCACTAGCACAAATAAATACTTACTATGTTACTTTAAACTCTGTATGTTATGACATTTGTCCTTCTATAAACTCTTGGTCAAGAGAGCATTTAATTTGTTTTAGGTCAGCCTTCTTCAGCATGCTTACCTAGTTTATTCTATGGCAGTTCAGTTCATCTTTTCTTGAAGGCATTTCAGAGCATGTCGACCCAAACTTGCCATTCATATCTCTTAGCAAAGGCTTGGAGCTAAATACCTTAAGAATGATGTCTCAAATTATTCCACAAGCATTACAAAATCCTCGCCAGCCTTTTGTTGTGCTATCGGGACCTTCCTTTGCAGTGGAGTTGATGAATAAATTGCCCACAGGTTTATTTGAGTTCAGAAATTTATGATAGTACTTTCGCTTGTAATTATGTTGTTTGTGTGGTTGTAAAGTTTGCATCTTTCGCTTAGTGTTTTACTTGGCATGTAGGTCAGTCTTGTGATTGCTTATGAATCTACACCGAGCTTCTTAAAAATGAGCTTAAGTGGTTTCAAGTTTTTCCATTTTCGTATACAAAGAGAATGTTCCTCACAATATTTTTTGCAATATTGCAGCAATGGTGGTGGCATCAAAAGATAAGAAGTTGGCAAGTTCTGCGCAGCAACTATTAGCATCGCCCTATTTGAGGATAAGCTCTTCTAGGTTAGAAAGCTACCTTACTTTTCTGATTCCCTATCAATACCACATAATGTTTATACGTTTGGACTTCTATCTGTAGCCTAAACTACATAATTAGGTTTACAATACATTATTCATAATGTTTTTTACTTTTGGATCTCTGAGTGTAACCAAGACAACATTTTTTTTTCTAAGCTTTACCTTTTTATTTTCACTTTCTAGTACTCGTTCTGTTTTTTTGTTAGTTTAGTTATGTCACGTTTCATATTGCAACCTTTTGTCAATGTTGAAAAGTGGCTCAAGGGACGTCCTCCAAACAAAGTTAACAAAACTATAGCCTGTATTATGTAATGCATGTAACTTATACTGTCATTTGAAAAATACACCTATTTATTTTCTCTTCACAATTTAAAGGATTACGTTGCAGTTATGTTTCATCCGATACTCCGTTTGGTGCCAAAGGGGAGGAGTGAGCCAAACGGTTTCCACACCAAATGGGCGTTTTCTCAAACTTACCATTCAATTCGGGGCTCAAATGAGCGTGTTTTTGAAATGTTAGCCCAATGAGTATCCCAAAAATTGGCATTTGAGCAAATTGAATGAAACGTAATAGCAATCCAAACTAGCCATAAGACTACTTATCCTAGTCACTAGATAGCATGTCACATTTGGACACAACGATGCTGACTGTTTAACATTTGAGAAAGAAGGGTCTTCAGGGTTAAGCAACTGAGAAAGAAGAGTTCTAATATTTAATTGGTAATTTACGAATAAACAAAGGGATGTAAGATATGTCTGCTAGCAAATGAGGATCTATAACATTCTGGTTATCTTAAATGAACAGAGGCATTGTTATTGAGATCTGCTTGGTAATTTAGGAATAAACAATGGAATGTATCTTCTTGATCCCAAAACAAAAAGGGATGTATCTGCTATCAAATGAAGATCTATAACTTTTTGGTTATCTTAAATGGAAAACAGTGAAATTGTAGTCGATCATTAGCAGTATGTAGCAACATCTTATAAGTTGGTCATTTGTATCATGGTGAGGATAAGCTAAGACGAAGGATGAGTGTGTTTATGCTGTCATATTGAGATATCATCTGACATGCACTTGCAAAACTGTAAGCAAATTAGGCAGAAACTGAGAAGTGCCAGCATCAGTTTTGCTGGTTGTCCTAGTGACTATTGATGTAAATGAAACCAATATTGCCATACTTTATCATGTATCGATTTGCTTTATTATCGTATTGTGTATCATAAGATACATAATCCCATTGGCAAATACATTGGAAAAATTAATATAACATATGAGGATAAATTGAACACATTAAGCAACAGTAAAGAATATCATTAAGCATATAATCGACAATCATTATAAAGTTGACAAGTTATTAACAACAATAAATTTATGAGCTCAACACCATAAGCTCCCAATAGAAATAACCTAAAAGAAAAGAAAACTCCAAAAAGTCTTCGCAAGGAATAGACAAATAAATAGAAAAGGTAAAAAATTGAAATAAAAACAAATTTGTATATCCTATCGGTGTAACATGTGGGACGTATCGTACGTATCGTATGACACAAACACGTATTGGACGAGTTTTTGTCCCATCCGATACACCTATACAATCCGTTTCGAGAACCTTTTGTATCGTATTGTACGATACATATTGTGTATCCTACAAGATTAACAACACAGACTAGGAGAATAATACTGGACGAACTAGTATCCTGCAGATTGTCACGAACTCTTACATACCCTTGAAAGGTCACACTTCGGCTTCTTTTTAAGAAACGAGCCTCTATCTAAAGGGCTTTAGGGAAAGCAAGATGCTTTCTTATGTTCCTTTTCAACTGCAAATCCATATTATCTGTTTTTTGAGAAAATATTCACCTTCACTGCCTAGTATGAGATATCACTCATATCTTGGGCTTGAAGTAAATGTTAATTTTCTTACATAATGTAGTACCTAGCAGGACATAGGTTATTATTATTATTATTATTATTTTTACCTGATGTTGTAGTGTATGAAGGCCCATCCAAGTGGATGATCCACTGTCCACACTCCACTTCTATCATCACGATCTAGTATCTTAAAAATCTTTCAAAAAGTAAGGCTATATGGGTGCTTCTAACCTCTGCATTAAGTAGTCATTTATCTCTTGATATTGTGGTAATCCTGGTCTCTTTGCCTTCCCTGGGAAACAATGAACTTCCTTCTAGTCATATATTTAAATAGAGGTTCTTCCGAAAAGATGCCCATATAGGGTGATTTTCTCATTAGAGAATCTATTCATGATGTATCTTGCTAAAATGAGCTGTTATATTATTCTCTTCATCTAGGTTATTGAAAATTATTTTATTCCACTTCAGTTAGTTTTTAGATTATACAAGTTGACCGTAGACTTCTGAGTGCATATAGGCTTTTTGGATGTACACAAACTAGAAAGTGAGGGGGGAGTAAAACGGGTAAACAAGGTTCATAGAGAAATGCAACTGTTCTATTTTTCTTTTGTTTTCCGCTACCTGTAAACAAATTTTTTTTTTTTGGTGAACGAGAATATTTAGATTAAACATATAGAAGTAGGATCTATACGTTACAAAATGAATAAACATCTTAAATGAGTAGGATTGCTAAATTGCTTTTCTTGACAAAATAGTGAGATTTCATTTACATATATTCTTGAGCTCTAGTTCTTCTAATAGATCAGGCTTCCCGAGGTCATTCATGACAATAAATTAAGAGTTCTAACTCTACTTCTCTAGTAAGGGGGTATTGCACCTTATGTTTATCTTTTCAAAAAAGGCTATTTAATTAAAAGTCAAGTTTCTCTTCATGTTAGATATGCTTGATCACATCAATTTCTTGTAGAATTTCTATTGTGATTATGATATAATAGATTGGAGAATATATTCCGTTATGGTGGTTTCATCATGTGACCTGTCATACTTCAGTGATGTTACAGGAGTGGAAATTGCAGGTGCACTGAAAAATGTGCTTGCTATAGCGGCCGGTATTGTGGAGGGGATGGACCTTGGAAATAATTGTATGGCAGCTCTTGTTGCACAAGGTTGTTCGGAGATAAGATGGCTGGCAACAAAGGGAACCAAATACTAAATAGCTTCAACTTCAAGAACATTTGTAGATAATAAGAATATAACTGGTCAGTGCCGATCTCGCTTCTTAGCCTAACTGTAGAAAGTAGGAAAATTGCGGAATGCTTGTATCAAAGCAGCTTATATGGAAACTCTCTTATATTCCTACTTATTAGTAAAATTTACATTATGTTGATTGATTTTGTAAGTCCTCTTTTGTTTCGTTGTCGAAGATTATGGTTTTCAATTGATCTTGAAATTCTATTTTTACATATCCTTATTTTATTCTCATCTGTGGTCCATAACCTTTTTAGATGGGTAACAAAATAGTTCTTCTCAGTTGGCTTTTCAAATCGATAAAGCAGTATCACGTTTAAGAAAAACCTAGTACCTTAAAAGTGATCTGATTACTTTTTTATTCTGAATATGAAGATGGGTGCAAAGCCAACAACACTTACAGGTTTATCAGGATCTGGCGACGTCATGCTTACATGCTTTGTGAATCTTTCGTGGAATAGAACTGTCGGACTTAGACTTGGATCAGGAGAGAGTCTTGAGGATATATTAAGTTCAATGAATCAGGTTCTTAGATAGCCCATATTTATGCTTGCTGATGGTTTTTTTTTAAAATCAAATTCAATGACCTAGCTATTTTATCCTTTTTTAGGTAGCTGAAGGTGTTTCGACAGCTGGGGCTGTGATTGCACTGGCTCAGAAATACCATGTAAAGATGCCAGTCTTGACAGCAGTTGTTCGAATCATCGACAATGAATTGACCCCCAAAAAAGCTGTCATGGAATTGATGAGCCTTCCTCAGGTACTTGCTTATTCCTTCAGTTTTATGTTCTCTATCTGATTAATGCCCCTCCCAGTTGTATGGTTGTTAGTTACTATATACTCACATCAATGTTTTCTTTTGTTTTAGCTGCCATTCCTGCATCATTTTTAGTTTGAGCAGAATTAAACTATCTTTGAAAGAACATGGATAGTAGACTAATCTGGTCATGTATTTTCAGAAAAACAAGAAGAAAAAGATATAGGATCTCTGCAATCAAATTTAGAGTCTCTGAATCATAGTAAAGATGCCAGGACCAATATGATGTATTCAGTATGTCTAGTTTCTCCGCCGCATAAAATTGTGGTCTTGAAGGAATTATGTGGCTAGTGTAATAAGAAATTGTTTGAAAACTAGAAAAATATTTGTTACAATTAGGCATAATATTATGTATTATTTTTTGTTTCGTGATTGGTTTGGAAGGAATAATATTTAACATTGTTGATTTGTTCGTCCGAAATAGATATTTTTGTTTATTTTTTACTTATTTTTAAACAGAGTACCCCAAAATAAATAGTTTTGAATAGAATGATGTTAAGACGAATGGACATTTTGAATTTCTAGTATACAACATCGTCAAATGGTAATGATTACAGTATGTCGGTAAGGAACAAACTATAGCATGTTGATCACCGGACACCGTTGCACCGTATCACTGGGTAGACATTGTTTTTGCTATACTTTTTTTCTCTTCATTTTCTTATAATTTTCTTCTTTGCTGAATTGACTGGAAAATAATCCCACTTTTGGTGTCAATCACTATCGGCCGGCACCAGTGGGGCTCAGTAGCAGATTGGACATGTCCAAACCGATACGCCTTCACCGAGTATCGATCGGTAGTGCGAACCTAGATTAATTCACATTGGATAGTTAACATTAAATATCTACTGGTTGGATTGGATACTTAGAAGCAGCATTGAATTTAAATTTAATGGTTTAATGTTAATAGATTTAATCATTTAATGATGTATAATCTGATTGGAAAACAAACTTTATTAGAGTGTAATCTATATCCTTAATTTGGTTACTCAGCGACCATTAAGATAAGAGACTTGAGAGATGGGACCCTTATATGTGTATATAATCTTTCCCAAAGTTTGATCTTTTCTACCTGTCCGAATTATTTCCTATTGCTGAACTTGTGACTGTTTGGAATCCCTCTTTTCCTTTGGTTCCGCCCGTGCTGATTGTTAGTGTGTTTAATCCTCCTTTCTGTTTCGTTCTCCGTATCCTTTGGTGGGAAAGTGTTGAGGAGAACAACGATAAAAATGAATGATAGCTTTTGTTTTTTCTATTTGTATTGTCAGCTTTAGTTGGTTGCACTCAATACTTTTGGCCACTTCCTTTTGGATCTTGGTGTGCCCTTGTTGACATTGTTGCCTGAAATAAATTATAGGTTGAAGAAATGTGAAAGATTTTGGACCAGGCCTAAGCCTTGAAATTACATCAGCTCCACGGACAAGTGGTTGTTACCGAAGTTTCATTACAGATGAATGGCATCAAGCCTTAACAAGACGTTCTTTGTTGATGAAGGTGTCACGACCCGATCCCAATAATCTGGGTCCAGTCGGATCATGCCCAGCCTGCACCGTTGTGAGACGGCGGCAGTAAGCTGTATCAATCCGTAGTAACACACAGACATCCAGAATACATGAAGGAAATTCAATTTTTTATTGCTAAGTCCGAAAGAGAAATCCTTTTACAAGCAAATATCAAACAAAACATGGTCCAGGGTTATTACTTCAACCCTGATTATTACAATTTGGAAAATTAAAGGGAAACAACTAAACATCGGCCTCCTGGCTAGGTTCAGCTAGAGCTTCAGTACTCTGGTCCGGACCATAAAAGGTGTCATACGCCTCATCGTCACCGTAACCACCTAAAATTGTTAATCTCCAGTCAGGAGGGAGCAAGAACATATATCCAATTCCAGCACCTTAATGATAATTAAAATGATGCAATGAAATAGTTTTGAACAATATTTATATTTTTTGTATGCAACAAATATGAGACAAGAACAGTAAATGTCGATGAAGCAAATGATGACAAACTACAATCACTAAAAGTGTTTTGAGAAAGGTAGCATCCCGTGGCCGGTTGGGGTTGGAGGCAATCTGTGTTCTAGTGAACACGGTGCGGCGTCAGTCCAGTGAGGTTGGACTTCAGCTATCCACAATGAGGCAATAAGGGGGCTTTGACCACGGGTGCTAACTTTTACTCCCCAGTTCCCAAGGCAATAGTCAATGAGTCAATGAGTCAATCAATCAGCCAATCAGTCGGTTCCGTGAAATCAAGTGTCGTCCCAATATATCTATATGACATGCAACATATTTAATTACAACTAAAATACAGGTTTTGAATTATATGAAACTTGCCTGGAGTTGGTTGGTGACGCGAGTGAGATGTCGCGACGGTCTCAACCTTAGTGACAGGAACCTACATTTATTAATAATCCGATTTTTAGAATTAAAACAAAGGGTTTTAATCTGACTTGATTAGTTAACTAAGTTAATGATTCAATCCAACGATCGATTAATAATAATAATTATTATTTGTAATAGTAATTTAGTAAAACAAAACCCTTTTTTAATAATAATAAAACTTATTTATTTTATCATAGAAAATATTATATTTTTATTTTATGGTAAAGTATCGTTTTGTTTCTAATAGGGTAAAATAGGGAAGTATAATTATAAAAATAATATCGTTTGTTTTTAGCAATCAATTTATTTTCTAATAAACTAGGCTTAGGGGAAAAATATTACTAAATTTTTATTTTGGTAATATTACAAATCAATTTGTAAGAGAATAATATTTTGGAAAACTTATTTAAATACTACGTATTATAAATACTAAAAATCATTTCAGAATTATCTATTAATTAATTACTAATTTACGTAATATTTAATAAGGTTTTTATTATCTATATATAATTAATATACATATTTGCAGATCGTTGTATCAATTCACTAATTAATTAATCAACCAAAAACTAACAAGCCATTAACCTACTAATTAACTATAGCCTATAAATTTCTAAGCTATCCCGGGATTGACAGAGCTTTATTCTGTCAGTCCCGGTCGGACAGGAGAGTGGTTTTGGAAGGGACAGTACATTCTGATAGTGGCACCTACCGGGAAGCTGATGGAGGAGCACCGAGGGGAGGCCTCGGACTCGGGATCGGGGTATTTCGAGTCCGACACGAGGTTCTGCGTCCTGGACACGTGTCTACGGCTAGGGTTCCCTGTGTCCGGGGCTGTGTCCGCGTGTCCGGGCTCTGGGGGACAGGCCGTCGGTCGGCGAGGTCGGGCCGGGGCTGTGGCGGCTCAGGCGAGGGGCGGCGAGGTCTCCGGCGGCGTCGAGGGGGCTCGGGATAGCCGGCGGAGGGCTGAGAAGAAGAGGGGAGGAAGATGAAGGGGCTCGGGCCTTGGCGTCGGGTGCTGGCGGTCGAGGGCGGCCGGAGTCAGGTTCGGCGAAGGCTCTGCGGGAGGGCTGAGGTGCTAGGGGAGGGGACGGCGGTCGCCGGAGCTAGGGCACGGTGGGTGGAGTTAGGGCTAGGGTTTAGGGGAACGAGGCGGAGGAGAGGGGAATTATATAGGGGCTGGCTGGGGCGTCGTGGCCGCGGGATCCGGAGGGGAGACGACGTGGAGGAGGGCGTGGCCGGTTGGCGCGCGATTTCCGGCGGGCGGCGGAAATCCCGGGTCGTGGGGGAGTCGGGGAACAGGGGTGATGGTAATGGGTCGGGTCGGGCGCGGATCCGGGTCCGGCCGACCCGCCCGACCCGCTAAGGAGTGAGGGGTTGGGTTGGGCTGCCCAATGGACTCGGCCCAACGGGCTGGGCTAAAAAAAAATAATAATAATAATATAAATAATAATTAAAACAGAAATTTAAATAATTAATTTTTAGAAAATAGTTTTTAGGCTTTTAAAAATTGGTCTGAGGCCCAATAAAATCACAGAAAATTACCCTAAGTCCGGTTTTCTATTTTACACCCAAAAATGTTATTTTCATGATATTTATTGCCAACTAACAATCATTTATTAATTAAAAGCCTTGATTTTAATTACAGAAAATTTCCAAAAATTTCCAGAAAATTGAGAAAAATTCAAGATTTAATAATTTGAAAAATTCAGGGGGTTCACAACCTACCCAACTTATAGAAATTTCGTCCTCGAAATTAACTACAATTGAAGGGAGAACAAGGGTAAACATGCCTTAAAACAGATGAGGGTACTTCTGCCTCATCTCAGCCTCTCGTTCCCAGGTGGATTCGCCTGGGGAGTGGTGGAGCCACTGAACTTTGACCAGTGGAATCACGGTGTTCCGCAACTGCTTTTCCATACGGTCTATGATCCTTACTGGCTGCTCTGGTACTGTAAGACTTGGTCCAATCTCCAACTCTGAATGATCCAGGATGTGGCTCGGGTCCGGAATGTAACGCCTCAGCTGCGATACATGGAAGACGTTGTGCACGCCTTCAAGATTAGGTGGTAACGCCACTCTGTATGCCACCTCTCCAACTCTGCTCACTATCTCGAATGGGCCGATATACCTGGGACTCAGTTTCCCAGCTCTGCCAAAACGGATAGTTCCTCTGGTGGGGGAGATCTTGACGAAGACACTATCACCTGCTTCGAACTCCACAAGTCGGCGACGGCTGTCCGCCCAATGTTTCTGACGATCTTGAGCCACTCGAAGTCTGTCTCTGATCACCTTGACTTTTTCAGCCGCATCTGTAATCATCTCAGGTCCCAGCATGACTCGTTCTCCTACGTCGTCCCAAGCCAAGGGAGTGCGGCAACGACGTCCATACAGAGCCTCAAAAGGAGTCATGCCGATGCTGGCCTGGTAGCTGTTGTTGTAAGCAAACTCTACCAAGTGTAGGTGGTCCTCCCATGATCCTCCAAAATCCAGGACGCAAGATCTCAGCATATCCTCTAACGTCTGGATGGTTCTCTCTGACTGTCCGTCGGTCTGTGGGTGATATGCAGTGCTGAACTTCAGTTGGGTCCCCAGACTCTCTTGCAAGCTCTTCCAGAAGTGAGAAGTAAAGCGGCTGTCTCGGTCTGATACAATGCTCACAGGAACTCCATGTATCCGGACGATTTGCCTCATGTATAGGGCAGCTAACTTCTCGGTGGATAAACCAACCTTGAAGGGAATGAAGTGGGCAGACTTAGTCAATCGGTCTACGATCACCCAAATAGCGTCCTTCCCTCCTTGGGATCGAGGCAATCCTGACACAAAATCCATAGTGATGTGCTCCCATTTCCATTCTGGAATGGGCAGTGGCTGAAGAAGTCCTGCTGGTCTTTGTCTATCTGCTTTCACCTGCTGGCAGATCAAGCATTTGGCAACGAATTTTGAGACATCCTTCTTCATTCCATACCACCATACGTGCTCCCGTATATCTCGGTACATCTTATTTGCTCCAGGGTGGATGGAATACTGTGAGTGATGCGCTTCCTGCATCAGCTGTTCCCTCAATTCACCAGCAGGTACACAAAGTCTGGTGCCATTCCTCAGTGTTCCGCCGTCTGAAATAGAGAATCCCTCCAGTGTGCCAGCTAACACCTGGTCCCGGAGCTTGCACAATGCTCCGTCCTCGAATTGAGTTTCCTTGATTTTGTCCATCAAGCTAGACTGCACTTGCAAATGCATCATGGGGAAGTCAGCGCCGGGTACTATTGCTTCCCGTCCAAGCTTCTTCATTTCTTCTGCAGGCAATACGAGTTCTAGTCCCAGCTTCTCCATGTCCTCCAGTAGGTACCGATCTGTCGTCAAGAACATCGCCATCGGATATCGACTAAGTGCGTCGGCGACCACATTAGCCTTTCCGGGATGGTACTGCAGGCTGATATCAAAGTCCTTCATGAGCTCCAACCATCGTCTCTGACGCATGTTGAGCTCCTTCTGTGTAAAGACATACTTGAGACTTTTGTGGTCCGTGTATATCTCTACTCTTTCGCCGTACAGGTAGTGCTTCCACAGCTTCAAGGCGAAGATGACTGCTGCTAGCTCCAGGTCATGCGTCGGGTAGTTCTTCTCATGAGTCCGTAATTGCCGGGAAGCATAAGCAATTACCTTTCCATGTTGCTGGAGCACACATCCTAATCCTTTGCCGGACGCGTCGCTATAAATTGAGAATCCTCCTGATCCTGAGGGTAGCGACAAGATTGGTGCTGTTGTTAGCCTTCTCTTCAGCTCTTCAAATGACGCCTGGCACGCCTCGGTCCAGACGAACTCTTCATTCTTCTTGGTTAGCTTGGTCATGGGCTCAGCAATCCTTGCAAAGTCCTTCACGAATTTCCTGTAATATCCAGCTAAGCCCAAGAAGCTTCTGATCTCTGCAACTGAACTGGGGGTATTCCATGTCTCCACGGCAGCTATCTTCTTGGGGTCCACTGATATGCCTTCTCCTGTGACAACGTGGCCGAGAAAGTCCACCTTGTCTAAGAAGAATTCACACTTGGACAGTTTTCCATATAGCTTTTCTTTTCTGAGGATTTCTAAAACTATCCTCAAATGCTGCTCGTGTTCTTCCTTGGTCTTCGAATAGATCAGAATGTCGTCAATGAAGACAACGACAAACTGGTCCAGGTATTTGTGGAAGACCTTGTTCATGAGATTCATGAACACTGCTGGGGCATTTGTAAGACCAAAGGGCATGACCAAGAATTCAAATTGTCCATACTTGGTGTTGAATGCTGTCTTTGGAATGTCTTCCTTCCTCACCTTGATTTGATGGTAACCCGACCTGAGGTCTATCTTCGAGAAAACCTTAGCTCCACTCAGCTGGTCGAAGAGGTCGTCGATTCGGGGCAGCGGGTACTTGTTCTTGATAGTGATGTTGTTCAATGCCCGGTAGTCTATGCACATTCTGACTGTCCCATCCTTCTTGGGTACAAACAAGACTGGTGCACCCCAGGGTGAGGCACCGGTCCTGATGAATCCTTGCGCCTGAAGCTCGTCAATCTGGTCTTTCATTTCCTTGGACTCCTTGGGATTCACTCGGTAGCAGCGTTGGGAGATTGGTGCTGCGCCAGGTATAAGATCGATCGAGAATTCCACATCTCGATCAGGGGGTAGCCCTGGAAGATTGTCTGGGAAGACATCTATAAATTCTGCTATGAGAGGATGAGGGGGTCCGGTTTCTTCCGTGATGGATGTGTAGGACACACACTCCACGCCTTCAGGTGCTCGAATCACTTTGAGTTTAGGTCCTCCAGGTGGATCTAGAGTTACGCAGCCTTCTCGACAGTCTATCAGAGCATGATGTTGACTAAGCCAATCCATGCCCAAGACTATGTCATAGTTTGGCCGCTGCTGGCTGTTGTTGCTGGGACTGCTGGGGATAGGAGGGCCTATTGTTGTTGTTGCTGTGCCTCTTGTTGTTGCCCTGATAGTTGTTGCTTGACCCTGGATGCTCCCTCTTGGGTCGGGCCGGTGAACTGGCCTCTACATCTTGGGCCACCTTCAACATCTTGTCATAAGTCTTCGCACCGTTAGCAGCTACTAAGGTGCGGATCTCTTCACGTAGTCCGTGCCGGAACTTCTTAGCACGTTCCACAGGGTTGTCCACCAGGTGACTTGCAAACCTGCCAAGCCTGTTGAATTCAGCCGCATATTCTTCAATTGTGCGGTCTCCTTGCTTCAGGTCTTGAAACTGTCTTCCCATAGCTTCGAGGGCAGCCTCTGGAAAGAACTTCCGCTTGAACTGCTTCTTGAATAGCCGCCAAGAAATCCCTCCAGCTCGAAATCTTGGCTCGTTGCGGTACCAAATGTTAGCCAAATCTCTCAGCTGGAGTGCTACGGCCTCAACCATGAGGTCGTCTGGGAGTCGAGCGACGCTGAGGAGTCGCTCCATATCATCTAGCCACTCGTCTGCGTAGATGATGCCTTCGGTCCCCTTGAAGGGACGCGGGTCCAACTTCTTAAAATTTTCCACAGTTCCAACCTTTACCTGGATAACAGGTTTGTGGTTAGACTAGAAATTCATTAATGGAATCCAAGCTTTTAAATCCTTAATTACCTTGGCAGGTTCCTGTTCTGACCGGGATGTTCCTAGCGCTGCCATGGCTACATTATGGGCGTTCTCCATGCCCTCTCTCATAATCGCGGTCTGCTCGCGATTTGCTTCAGCTTGGGCCCTCTGGGCTTCAAGAACTCCTCGTAGCAGGCCTACGAGTTCAGTGGGGTCCACTGGCACAGGTGGTGCAACAGGAGGAGTCACATCGGCTGGAATTGATGTGGTCCTGGGAGGAATGGGTGGAGCTGCATGCACTACTGAAGTGTAGGCAGCGCGGGGAGCTCTTGCAGCATGGGGGCGATCTGTGAGCTGCAACGGAGAGGGGTCGGACTGAGCTTGAGTTGGGGTGTGCTCAGAAGACGAAGCCTCTTCTTCGGCTGGGCCGGAACGGGTTGTCTTTCCCCGTGCCATCTTCTGGAAGGTTTAGGAAGCAAGCATAAGCAATGTAACCTATGTTCTATAAGCAAGCAAAATAATTGTATATATGTATAGATAGAAGAATTTTGGTCCTATGATGTGACAGATTGAAATTCTCTCAAGAATTCTAAGCGTTCTAATTGTTTCTAGAGTCTGTTTTCCTAAAGTCATACTAAACCTAAAGTCAAGGCAAGTCGGTTTGTTTGGCTAGCCTAAGTTGACTAGACCAAAGGTTGTAAACTAGACCTGCATGGGCCACCACTGAAAACATGTCACGACCCGATCCCAATAATCTGGGTCCAGTCGGATCATGCCCAGCCTGCACCGTTGTGAGACGGCGGCAGTAAGCTGTATCAATCCGTAGTAACACACAGACATCCAGAATACATGAAGGAAATTCAATTTTTTATTGCTAAGTCCGAAAGAGAAATCCTTTTACAAGCAAATATCAAACAAAACATGGTCCAGGGTTATTACTTCAACCCTGATTATTACAATTTGGAAAATTAAAGGGAAACAACTAAACATCGGCCTCCTGGCTAGGTTCAGCTAGAGCTTCAGTACTCAAGGCAAGTCGGTTTGTTTGGCTAGCCTAAGTTGACTAGACCAAAGGTTGTAAACTAGACCTGCATGGGCCACCACTGAAAACATGTCACGACCCGATCCCAATAATCTGGGTCCAGTCGGATCATGCACAGCCTGCACCGTTGTGAGACGGCGGCAGTAAGCTGTATCAATCCGTAGTAACACACAGATATCCAGAATACATGAAGGAAATTCAATTTTTTATTGCTAAGTCCGAAAGAGAAATCCTTTTACAAGCAAATATCAAACAAAACATGGTCCAGGGTTATTACTTCAACCCTGATTATTACAATAATCTTGGGACGACTGATTGGCTGAGCCCAGCAGAGTAATAACCCTAAACTGACTATCAATCAGCCCTGACTGGAGAATTTCAATCTGTCACATCATAGGACCAAAATTCTTCTATCTATACATATATACAATTATTTTGCTTGCTTATAGAACATAGGTTACATTGCTTATGCTTGCTTCCTAAACCTTCCAGAAGATGGCACGGGGAAAGACAACCCGTTCCGGCCCAGCCGAAGAAGAGGCTTCGTCTTCTGAGCACACCCCAACTCAAGCTCAGTCCGACCCCTCTCCGTTGCAGCTCACAGATCGCCCCCATGCTGCAAGAGCTCCCCGCGCTGCCTACACTTCAGTAGTGCATGCAGCTCCACCCATTCCTCCCAGGACCACATCAATTCCAGCCGATGTGACTCCTCCTGTTGCACCACCTGTGCCAGTGGACCCCGCTGAACTCGTAGGCCTGCTACGAGGAGTTCTTGAAGCCCAGAGGGCCCAAGCTGAAGCAAATCGCGAGCAGACCGCGATTATGAGAGAGGGCATGGAGAACGTCCATAATGTAGCCATGGCAGCGCTAGGAACATCCCGGTCAGAACAGGAACCTGCCAAGGTAATTAAGGATTTAAAAGCTTGGATTCCATTAATGAATTTCTAGTCTAACCACAAACCTGTTATCCAGGTAAAGGTTGGAACTGTGGAAAATTTTAAGAAGTTGGACCCGCGTCCCTTCAAGGGGACCGAAGGCATCATCTACGCAGACGAGTGGCTAGATGATATGGAGCGACTCCTCAGCGTCGCTCGACTCCCAGACGACCTCATGGTTGAGGCCGTAGCACTCCAGCTGAGAGATTTGGCTAACATTTGGTACCGCAACGAGCCAAGATTTCGAGCTGGAGGGATTTCTTGGCGGCTATTCAAGAAGCAGTTCAAGCGGAAGTTCTTTCCAGAGGCTGCCCTCGAAGCTATGGGAAGACAGTTTCAAGACCTGAAGCAAGGAGACCGCACAATTGAAGAATATGCGGCTGAATTCAACAGGCTTGGCAGGTTTGCAAGTCACCTGGTGGACAACCCTGTGGAACGTGCTAAGAAGTTCCGGCACGGACTACGTGAAGAGATCCGCACCTTAGTAGCTGCTAACGGTGCGAAGACTTATGACAAGATGTTGAAGGTGGCCCAAGATGTAGAGGCCAGTTCACCGGCCCGACCCAAGAGGGAGCATCCAGGGTCAAGCAACAACTATCAGGGCAACAACAAGAGGCACAGCAACAACAACAATAGGCCCTCCTATCCCCAGCAGTCCCAGCAACAACAGCCAGCAGCGGCCAAACTATGACATAGTCTTGGGCATGGATTGGCTTAGTCAACATCATGCTCTGATAGACTGTCGAGAAGGCTGCGTAACTCTAGATCCACCTGGAGGACCTAAACTCAAAGTGATTCGAGCACCTGAAGGCGTGGAGTGTGTGTCCTACACATCCATCACGGAAGAAACCGGACCCCCTCATCCTCTCATAGCGGAATTTATAGATGTCTTCCCAGACAATCTTCCAGGGCTACCCCCTGATCGAGATGTGGAATTCTCGATCGATCTTATACCTGGCGCAGCACCAATCTCCCAACGCTGCTACCGAGTGAATCCCAAGGAGTCCAAGGAAATGAAAGACCAGATTGACGAGCTTCAGGCGCAAGGATTCATCAGGACCGGTGCCTCACCCTGGGGTGCACCAGTCTTGTTTGTACCCAAGAAGGATGGGACAGTCAGAATGTGCATAGACTACCGGGCATTGAACAACATCACTATCAAGAACAAGTACCCGCTGCCCCGAATCGACGACCTCTTCGACCAGCTGAGTGGAGCTAAGGTTTTCTCGAAGATAGACCTCAGGTCGGGTTACCATCAAATCAAGGTGAGGAAGGAAGACATTCCAAAGACAGCATTCAACACCAAGTATGGACAATTTGAATTCTTGGTCATGCCCTTTGGTCTTACAAATGCCCCAGCAGTGTTCATGAATCTCATGAACAAGGTCTTCCACAAATACCTGGACCAGTTTGTCGTTGTCTTCATTGACGACATTCTGATCTATTCGAAGACCAAGGAAGAACACGAGCAGCATTTGAGGATAGTTTTAGAAATCCTCAGAAAAGAAAAGCTATATGGAAAACTGTCCAAGTGTGAATTCTTCTTAGACAAGGTGGACTTTCTCGGCCACGTTGTCACAGGAGAAGGCATATCAGTGGACCCCAAGAAGATAGCTGCCGTGGAGACATGGAATACCCCCAGTTCAGTTGCAGAGATCAGAAGCTTCTTGGGCTTAGCTGGATATTACATGAAATTCGTGAAGGACTTTGCAAGGATTGCTGAGCCCATGACCAAGCTAACCAAGAAGAATGAAGAGTTCGTCTGGACCGAGGCGTGCCAGGCGTCATTTGAAGAGCTGAAGAGAAGGCTAACAACAGCACCAATCTTGTCGCTACCCTCAGGATCAGGAGGATTCTCAATTTATAGCGACGCGTCCGGCAAAGGATTAGGATGTGTGCTCCAGCAACATGGAAAGGTAATTGCTTATGCTTCCCGGCAATTACGGACTCATGAGAAGAACTACCCGACGCATGACCTGGAGCTAGCAGCAGTCATCTTCGCCTTGAAGCTGTGGAAGCACTACCTGTACGGCGAAAGAGTAGAGATATACACGGACCACAAAAGTCTCAAGTATGTCTTTACACAGAAGGAGCTCAACATGCGTCAGAGACGATGGTTGGAGCTCATGAAGGACTTTGATATCAGCCTGCAGTACCATCCCGGAAAGGCTAATGTGGTCGCCGACGCACTTAGTCGATATCCGATGGCGATGTTCTTGACGACAGATCGGTACCTACTGGAGGGCATGGAGAAGCTGGGACTAGAACTCGTATTGCCTGCAGAAGAAATGAAGAAGCTTGGACGGGAAGCAATAGTACCCGGCGCTGACTTCCCCATGATGCATTTGCAAGTGCAGTCTAGCTTGATGGACAAAATCAAGGAAACTCAATTCGAGGACGGAGCATTGTGCAAGCTCCGGGACCAGGTGTTAGCTGGCACACTGGAGGGATTCTCTATTTCAGACGGCGGAACACTGAGGAATGGCACCAGACTTTGTGTACCTGCTGGTGAATTGAGGGAACAGCTGATGCAGGAAGCGCATCACTCACAGTATTCCATCCACCCTGGAGCAAATAAGATGTACCGAGATATACGGGAGCACGTATGGTGGTATGGAATGAAGAAGGATGTCTCAAAATTCGTTGCCAAATGCTTGATCTGCCAGCAGGTGAAAGCAGATAGACAAAGACTAGCAGGACTTCTTCAGCCACTGCCCATTCCAGAATGGAAATGGGAGCACATCACTATGGATTTTGTGTCAGGATTGCCTCGATCCCAAGGAGGGAAGGACGCTATTTGGGTGATCGTAGACCGATTGACTAAGTCTGCCCACTTCATTCCCTTCAAGGTTGGTTTATCCACCGAGAAGTTAGCTGCCCTATACATGAGGCAAATCGTCCGGATACATGGAGTTCCTGTGAGCATTGTATCAGACCGAGACAGCCGCTTTACTTCTCACTTCTGGAAGAGCTTGCAAGAGAGTCTGGGGACCCAACTGAAGTTCAGCACTGCATATCACCCACAGACCGACGGACAGTCAGAGAGAACCATCCAGACGTTAGAGGATATGCTGAGATCTTGCGTCCTGGATTTTGGAGGATCATGGGAGGACCACCTACACTTGGTAGAGTTTGCTTACAACAACAGCTACCAGGCCAGCATCGGCATGACTCCTTTTGAGGCTCTGTATGGACGTCGTTGCCGCACTCCCTTGGCTTGGGACGACGTAGGAGAACGAGTCATGCTGGGACCTGAGATGATTACAGATGCGGCTGAAAAAGTCAAGGTGATCAGAGACAGACTTCGAGTGGCTCAAGATCGTCAGAAACATTGGGCGGACAGCCGTCGCCGACTTGTGGAGTTCGAAGCAGGTGATAGTGTCTTCGTCAAGATCTCCCCCACCAGAGGAACTATCCGTTTTGGCAGAGCTGGGAAACTGAGTCCCAGGTATATCGGCCCATTCGAGATAGTGAGCAGAGTTGGAGAGGTGGCATACAGAGTGGCGTTACCACCTAATCTTGAAGGCGTGCACAACGTCTTCCATGTATCGCAGCTGAGGCGTTACATTCCGGACCCGAGCCACATCCTGGATCATTCAGAGTTGGAGATTGGACCAAGTCTTACAGTACCAGAGCAGCCAGTAAGGATCATAGACCGTATGGAAAAGCAGTTGCGGAACACCGTGATTCCACTGGTCAAAGTTCAGTGGCTCCACCACTCCCCAGGCGAATCCACCTGGGAACGAGAGGCTGAGATGAGGCAGAAGTACCCTCATCTGTTTTAAGGCATGTTTACCCTTGTTCTCCCTTCAATTGTAGTTAATTTCGAGGACGAAATTTCTATAAGTTGGGTAGGTTGTGAACCCCCTGAATTTTTCAAATTATTAAATCTTGGATTTTTCTCAATTTTCTGGAAATTTTTGGAAATTTTCTGTAATTAAAATCAAGGCTTTTAATTAATAAATGATTGTTAGTTGGCAATAAATATCATGAAAATAACATTTTTGGGTGTAAAATAGAAAACCGGACTTAGGGTAATTTTCTGTGATTTTATTGGGCCTCAGACCAATTTTTAAAAGCCTAAAAACTATTTTCTAAAAATTAATTATTTAAATTTCTGTTTTAATTATTATTTATATTATTATTATTATTTTTTTTTAGCCCAGCCCGTTGGGCCGAGTCCATTGGGCAGCCCAACCCAACCCCTCACTCCTTAGCGGGTCGGGCGGGTCGGCCGGACCCGGATCCGCGCCCGACCCGACCCATTACCATCACCCCTGTTCCCCGACTCCCCCACGACCCGGGATTTTCGCCGCCCGCCGGAAATCGCGCGCCAACCGGCCACGCCCTCCTCCACGTCGCCTCCCCTCCGGATCCCGCGGCCACGACGCCCCAGCCAGCCCCTATATAATTCCCCTCTCCTCCGCCTCGTTCCCCTAAACCCTAGCCCTAACTCCACCCACCGTGCCCTAGCTCCGGCGACCGCCGTCCCCTCCCCTAGCACCTCAGCCCTCCCGCAGAGCCTTCGCCGAACCTGACTCCGGCCGCCCTCGACCGCCAGCACCCGACGCCAAGGCCCGAGCCCCTTCATCTTCCTCCCCTCTTCTTCTCAGCCCTCCGCCGGCTATCCCGAGCCCCCTCGACGCCGCCGGAGACCTCGCCGCCCCTCGCCTGAGCCGCCACAGCCCCGGCCCGACCTCGCCGACCGACGGCCTGTCCCCCAGAGCCCGGACACGCGGACACAGTCCCGGACACAGGGAACCCTAGCCGTAGACACGTGTCCAGGACGCAGAACCTCGTGTCGGACTCGAAATACCCCGATCCCGAGTCCGAGGCCTCCCCTCGGTGCTCCTCCATCAGCTTTCCGGTAGGTGCCACTATCAGAATGTACTGTCCCTTCCAAAACCACTCTCCTGTCCGACCGGGACTGACAGAATAAAGCTCTGTCAATCCCGGGATAGCTTAGAAATTTATAGGCTATAGTTAATTAGTAGGTTAATGGCTTGTTAGTTTTTGGTTGATTAATTAATTAGTGAATTGATACAACGATCTGCAAATATGTATATTAATTATATATAGATAATAAAAACCTTATTAAATATTACGTAAATTAGTAATTAATTAATAGATAATTCTGAAATGATTTTTAGTATTTATAATACGTAGTATTTAAATAAGTTTTCCAAAATATTATTCTCTTACAAATTGATTTGTAATATTACCAAAATAAAAATTTAGTAATATTTTTCCCCTAAGCCTAGTTTATTAGAAAATAAATTGATTGCTAAAAACAAACGATATTATTTTTATAATTATACTTCCCTATTTTACCCTATTAGAAACAAAACGATACTTTACCATAAAATAAAAATATAATATTTTCTATGATAAAATAAATAAGTTTTATTATTATTAAAAAAGGGTTTTGTTTTACTAAATTACTATTACAAATAATAATTATTATTATTAATCGATCGTTGGATTGAATCATTAACTTAGTTAACTAATCAAGTCAGATTAAAACCCTTTGTTTTAATTCTAAAAATCGGATTATTAATAAATGTAGGTTCCTGTCACTAAGGTTGAGACCGTCGCGACATCTCACTCGCGTCACCAACCAACTCCAGGCAAGTTTCATATAATTCAAAACCTGTATTTTAGTTGTAATTAAATATGTTGCATGTCATATAGATATATTGGGACGACACTTGATTTCACGGAACCGACTGATTGGCTGATTGATTGACTCATTGACTCATTGACTATTGCCTTGGGAACTGGGGAGTAAAAGTTAGCACCCGTGGTCAAAGCCCCCTTATTGCCTCATTGTGGATAGCTGAAGTCCAACCTCACTGGACTGACGCCGCACCGTGTTCACTAGAACACAGATTGCCTCCAACCCCAACCGGCCACGGGATGCTACCTTTCTCAAAACACTTTTAGTGATTGTAGTTTGTCATCATTTGCTTCATCGACATTTACTGTTCTTGTCTCATATTTGTTGCATACAAAAATATAAATATTGTTCAAAACTATTTCATTGCATCATTTTAATTATCATTAAGGTGCTGGAATTGGATATATGTTCTTGCTCCCTCCTGACTGGAGATTAACAATTTTAGGTGGTTACGGTGACGATGAGGCGTATGACACCTTTTATGGTCCGGACCAGAGTACTGAAGCTCTAGCTGAACCTAGCCAGGAGGCCGATGTTTAGTTGTTTCCCTTTAATTTTCCAAATTGTAATAATCAGGGTTGAAGTAATAACCCTGGACCATGTTTTGTTTGATATTTGCTTGTAAAAGGATTTCTCTTTCGGACTTAGCAATAAAAAATTGAATTTCCTTCATGTATTCTGGATGTCTGTGTGTTACTACGGATTGATACAGCTTACTGCCGCCGTCTCACAACGGTGCAGGCTGGGCATGATCCGACTGGACCCAGATTATTGGGATCGGGTCGTGACATGTTTTCAGTGGTGGCCCATGCAGGTCTAGTTTACAACCTTTGGTCTAGTCAACTTAGGCTAGCCAAACAAACCGACTTGCCTTGACTTTAGGTTTAGTATGACTTTAGGAAAACAGACTCTAGAAACAATTAGAACGCTTAGAATTCTTGAGAGAATTTCAATCTGTCACATCATAGGACCAAAATTCTTCTATCTATACATATATACAATTATTTTGCCTCCAGGGTCAAGCAACCTTATTACCATCATGCAGGTCAGAACAGGAACCTGCCAAGGTAATTAAGGATTTAAAAGCTTGGATTCCATTAATGAATTTCTAGTCTAACCACAAACCTGTTATCCAGGTAAAGGTTGGAACTGTGGAAAATTTTAAGAAGTTGGACCCGCGTCCCTTCAAGGGGACCGAAGGCATCATCTACGCAGACGAGTGGCTAGATGATATGGAGCGACTCCTCAGCGTCGCTCGACTCCCAGACGACCTCATGGTTGAGGCCGTAGCACTCCAGCTGAACCTACATTTAAGCTAATATTACAAATCAATTTGTAAGAGAATAATATTTTGGAAAACTTATTTAAATACTACGTATTATAAATACTAAAAATCATTTCAGAATTATCTATTAATTAATTACTAATTTACGTAATATTTAATAAGGTTTTTATTATCTATATATAATTAATATACATATTTGCAGATCGTTGTATCAATTCACTAATTAATTAATCAACCAAAAACTAACAAGCCATTAACCTACTAATTAACTATAGCCTATAAATTTCTAAGCTATCCCGGGATTGACAGAGCTTTATTCTGTCAGTCCCGGTCGGACAGGAGAGTGGTTTTGGAAGGGACAGTACATTCTGATAGTGGCACCTACCGGGAAGCTGATGGAGGAGCACCGAGGGGAGGCCTCGGACTCGGGATCGGGGTATTTCGAGTCCGACACGAGGTTCTGCGTCCTGGACACGTGTCTACGGCTAGGGTTCCCTGTGTCCGGGGCTGTGTCCGCGTGTCCGGGCTCTGGGGGACAGGCCGTCGGTCGGCGAGGTCGGGCCGGGGCTGTGGCGGCTCAGGCGAGGGGCGGCGAGGTCTCCGGCGGCGTCGAGGGGGCTCGGGATAGCCGGCGGAGGGCTGAGAAGAAGAGGGGAGGAAGATGAAGGGGCTCGGGCCTTGGCGTCGGGTGCTGGCGGTCGAGGGCGGCCGGAGTCAGGTTCGGCGAAGGCTCTGCGGGAGGGCTGAGGTGCTAGGGGAGGGGACGGCGGTCGCCGGAGCTAGGGCACGGTGGGTGGAGTTAGGGCTAGGGTTTAGGGGAACGAGGCGGAGGAGAGGGGAATTATATAGGGGCTGGCTGGGGCGTCGTGGCCGCGGGATCCGGAGGGGAGGCGACGTGGAGGAGGGCGTGGCCGGTTGGCGCGCGATTTCCGGCGGGCGGCGGAAATCCCGGGTCGTGGGGGAGTCGGGGAACAGGGGTGATGGTAATGGGTCGGGTCGGGCGCGGATCCGGGTCCGGCCGACCCGCCCGACCCGCTAAGGAGTGAGGGGTTGGGTTGGGCTGCCCAATGGACTCGGCCCAACGGGCTGGGCTAAAAAAAAAAAAAAATAATAAAATAAATAATAATTAAAACAGAAATTTAAATAATTAATTTTTAGAAAATAGTTTTTAGGCTTTTAAAAATTGGTCTGAGGCCCAATAAAATCACAGAAAATTACCCTAAGTCCGGTTTTCTATTTTACACCCAAAAATGTTATTTTCATGATATTTATTGCCAACTAACAATCATTTATTAATTAAAAGCCTTGATTTTAATTACAGAAAATTTCCAAAAATTTCCAGAAAATTGAGAAAAATCCAAGATTTAATAATTTGAAAAATTCAGGGGGTTCACAGAAGGTGAAGAGCAAGATCCTTAATCATAGGCATGATGGTTGCCTCATATTTGATTGCGCAGCTGCAACCTAATACAGGAAGGAGGGATTGTATTCATATATCCATCATTTTGGGCAGTGCAGAGGCTGAATCAGCAAATTAGGTCTCCCGAAGTTCTAATTTTTTTCCTCTTTTTTATGGTTTGAACCTTATCGATGCTTTCTTTGGTCTTCTGGTTGAAAATCTATTACTTATGTGAGCGATATATAAGCTACACATTAGTTTATTTTTATTTTAAGTTACAAAAACTACACGGCTGAGGCTCAGAGTAGCAGCTCCAATTCATTAATGTATTTGGTTAGCTTTAGTTTGACATCATTCTGAGTTTTTATCAGTTCCTAAAATAAGAATCAGATTTCCAATGCAATTCCATTTTCTTAGTTCATGTGATAAACTCTGTAGATTGATTCAATTTCCATAATTCCAATTATAACATATTATGTTATATACAATTTCCTTTAAATTTATGTATTTGTTCTGAGTTTCACATTTAAGTTTTTTACACTGCACTGCCTCGTCAACCTCATTACAGCACTAGTTTGACACCCATTGCCAATATGCGGATCAAATATGGCCCGTTGCACTGCCAAGCACTCTCGAGTCTTGATCATCAAGAACAGATGCACTATTCCATTGTTAGTAATATCCAGGACTTGGATCTGGTCTTGATCATTTGTGACATCATACTGTAAATTTCAGAAGCTTTTACTTTTGACTTGTCACGTTCACCTGTTCTTTACAAAAGTATATTTTTTTTCTCAAAAAACTTTTGTTTTTAGGCAATATAATGTGTACTGAAAAAAAAAACTCTGATATTATTAAAATATTAGATAAAAAATTAAATGATATTAAGGTAGTTTAAATATGTTTTGAATAATTTTAATTAGTATCTGTTATAGATATGTTTTTAGGATTTTGAATATATGTTTAGTTAGATGATATTAAAATAGTTTAAATGTGATTTGAATATATGTTATTATGATTTGTCATAATAGATATTTTTTTTTGAACTTTTGAACATATGTTTAGTTAAATAATACCAAATAGATAATATGAAGATCACACGATTTTTTAAGTCAGATAATATCAGGTTGCGTTGCTGACATCTTGTTCTACCTTTCTTGTGCAATGAACTGCTAATCGATTAGACCGCAGAGAGGTCTTTGCATGCAGGAAAAGAAGCGAAAAAGTATTCAAAACCATCTATCTATTCATAAATCCAACAAAGTGGATGGTAGTGGGTTCTTATTTTATACAACCACCCAATGTTTTTTTTTCTGAGCATAGACGGATGATGTTAAGTGAGAACAAATGAAGGATCAGCAATAATTGCTGGTGTTGGCGATGCAACACTCCTCAGGCCTTTCTCAACAACAAATTAAAATATTTCAACTAATAAAAGAAATTGAACTACAATGTCAGGTCACTTCCGTGACAGCTACAATTGGTGAGTCTCTACAGTAACAGCATCAACATCAACAAATTGTGTGAAGCAGGATCCGGCTGGCCCCAAGGTTGGATTGTTCAGTCGACAATAATTTTGGCTATTTCTTACTTAACACTAGTTGTACGTATAATTTTTTTATAATATTATTAAAAACTTAAATTTATTAAATTTTTTAATTTTTTTTAAAATATGATTTGAATATATTATAATTATAATTTTTTATATTTTTTTTTTGAGTTTTGGATGTGTGTAATTAGATAATATCATATAGTTTAGTTTAAATATAATTTAAATTTCAAATATATTTTATAATTTCTTATATGTTCAGTGATTTTAATTTTTACTTCAGTTCCTCAACTACGTGAGAAAAAAAAACATATACGACAGTTAAAAAACATTTAAATATTTAAATATTAATAATTGATTGATGATATACGTACAGTTTAGACGTCTTATTTTTGAATCGTTTCTAAGCCGCATGATAATAGTGGAAATTTATTGATGTAAATATATATTTAAGTTAAATTTGGATTGAATCGATACTTGAAAAAAATTGACTTGAGAGGTGGTTGGTTGTTCGAGTGAAGTAAAGGATATTCATCAATAAATAGATTAGAGGGACATTCTCATAAGTCCATATCAATCAAGCTCAGGTCCATTTGTTAGGCTCCAATCACTCTATTTCTTTCCACATGAATTTAATTAGGACATTAGGGTTTGTCGTGATTTTATTTTTGATAAATAACTACATTTTCTTATTTGGTCACTAGAAATATCTGATGACCACAACATGGAGTAAATTCTTTTATAACATTTGAAAGATTCAGTGTAACAGTTACATACAATTTACTGTAACGAAATTAATTTATATTAAATTAATACAAACGAAATAAGTTTACCTAAATTAAAAAATAAAGAAACAATCCGCCAACTCAGTTGACGGAGAACAAATCGCAGCCTACAGGTGTATAGCAAAAGACAAACGTGGGCCCCAACCTGGGTCCACTATGCCCGCGAGTTGGGGTGGTTTTGTTTGGTTTGTTTTATGATTTTTTTTAATTAGTTATGTTTTGGGTTTTTTTATTTAGTTTTTTTCTATTTTGTTTTATTTTGGATTTTTGATTTTTTTGATTGGCATAATTTTTTTGGCCATTCACTAAATAGAAAAAAAAATTCCGCCAACCAGGTTAAATTGTAAATGGCCAAAAAAATTTCGCCAATCAAAAAAACTAAAACTAAATAGAAAACAACTAAATAAAAAAAAAATCAAAATATAACTAATTAAAAAAAATTCATAAACAAACCAAACCAAACCAAACCACCCCAACCCGCGGGCCCCACTGCCCAAATTCTGCCAACCAAGTTGGCCGAAATTGTGCACTCAGTTGGCGAAAATTGAGCAGTGGGGAGGTTGGGTCCCACGTTTGTCTTTTGCTATACACACGTGTCAGCTGCGTCTGTTTTTCGCCAACTGAGTTGGCAGACTGTTTCTTTATTTTTAATTTAGATAAACTTATTTCGTTTGCATTAATTTAATATAAATTAATTTTGCTACAGTTAATTTTCTATAATAGTTAATATAATATAATATAATATAATATAATTTGTCGTCTTTTTTTCTGTTTGTTACGGAGGGTAAACAATAAAAAATTATCCACTCACAAACATGATCCCAGTAGCGTCTTCACTTTAGTGGAGATGTTCATCATTCTACTCAGAAATTGTTGTGTCATTTTCATCCAACTTAAAATCACTTTGGGAGTGGTTTGGTGAACATCCACACCAGTTTTGATCACTAATTTTTGCAATCCATTTTTGTTCATCCATTAAAACTAGTGGAGATGTTCGCCCTTGCACTCAAGGGCTGCCACGTCATTTTCATCCAACTTAAAATCACTTTGGGAATGGTTTGGTGAACATCCACACTAGTTTTGATAAATAGTTTCCGGAGTCTATCTTTGTTCATCCACCAAAACTGACGAAAATATTTATACCATTATACTCAAGAATTGCCACATATCAAATTGATGATCAAAACTAGTCTGGATGTTCATCAAATCAGTCCAAAAATAATTTTAAGTTAGGATGAAAATAACATGTCCCCAAAACTACTTGTGTTGCACGCTCCATTCACCGAGCTCGAGATGTCAACAATTATCTAAAGATAACATAACGGTGAATGTGGTGGGCATTCAACCTCGATTCAAGGGATGGAGAAGAGGTGGTGACGTCGAAGATGGCAGAAAAATCAAGGGAATTAGGGTCTGTTTCAACCAAATTTGTAGGGACAGAAATTTTGGGTACGTCTTGACTTGAATTCCAGTCCAACTCGAGAGCACAAAAGGTGAATTTGTCCGAGCTGATTTGGATATCGGATATTTTAAATAATTTTCAACGGTGCATGCTTGTTCGACTGCCTCAGCGATTAAGTAAAGGATCACTAATATATATTGAAAGCTAAGGGGAGTCGCTTTGTATACTCTTCTAGTGTTCTAGAAGACTTCACAAAGTCTAAGAGATCTACGACTCTTAGGTCTTGCGTTTCAAAAAGGAGGAAGGGTGTTCTCACCAAAGCATCATCTACTTTGTTAGGGAGATCGTCACCATAGAATAGTGGACAATTATTACTCAGTGAGTGCACTTTGTAAGGAATCGCAAAGTCGACGTAATTGTATTTACAATCTTTTTTTTTTTTTAGTTTTATTGAATAGAAGGTTCGGATTTGTCCTGATTGTTATTGCTATTGTCATTGCCATTGCCACCATAACCTACATGTTTGTTCTGGCTTATATATATGATCTGAATATTGTTAGCGTGTGACTAAATTAAGTTCTGAGTAAAATAGTTGAGGTGTTTACATGTCTGAATAAAGTTTATTTAGGTTGATTATATCAATGAGTTCTTAAGCGAATGTTTATTAAGAAAAATGAGCCTATTTGTGTCGCCCAAGAGTATGTACGATCGTCTCATAATGAATATTGGTTGAAACGAGAGAGGAATGCAAAGGCACAATAGGGCCACTTTTTTTCAAATTTCTTTTAATCCATATATAATGGTAAAAATATCTGTTGAAATTTTTTTGCTTTCCTAATGATTTTTCACCGTTGGCAAGTTTTACTTTCCAACAGTTTTTTACTGTAAGCAAAATTTTTTTCCTAACGGTTTTTACTGTTAGCAAATTTTACTTTCCAACGATTTTTTATCGTTAGCAATTTTTTATTTTTCAATGATTTTTTATCGTTAGTATTTTTTTTTGAAACTGTAGTATCGGACTGGTATACCAAAATGTATCGTAGTACGTCGCTTATGGTCATAGCAAGTTTGGGTTGACGAAAATGGTATACTGGTGGTATAACGGACTATCACGACGGTATACCGTTCAGCTTGTTTTGGCACATTAAATGCACTTCAACGACTATAAAGCTAGCCGTTTATTATCATTATTGTGCAAGTCAGTATACCGGCAGTATACCGACTGCACAAATTTTTTTGGGCTATTTTCTCACTTGCTATTTTAACCCAAGAGCATTCATTTGTTACCCACTTCTTCTACTTCTTAGAGCCTTAACTTTCTATCTTTAAAAAATAAACCTCTCTACATAAAATAGCTATCATTTGCCAAATCATATTGAGATAGAGTGTTATTGAGTTGTAAAGTGTGATATTTAAACTATTGTGAGAAGATAAAAAATCTTTCTGGTAAGAAGAAGAAGCCGGCGAGCCTTCGGTTCAAAGCTAAGAAGTTGATGAGCCTTCGGATCAAAGCTCGTGTTGTAATTGTTTGTTATAATAGTGGAGAGAGTTATGGGACTGGAGTGCCTCACGGAAGATACCAAGATTCATCGTGTTAGTATTATTATCCTCTTCTTTCTAGCACTAAGTTTTAAATTGTATATTAGCAATCATATTTGTGCTTGATCATTTAGTTAAACCATATTCACCCCCTCTAGGATTATTTAATTGGTATCAGAGAAATGACTCTATTTTTAGGCTCAACATTCTTAGAGTAGATCATGTATTATCATGTCATCTTATTCCTCCTTCGATAAAAAAAGTTCTATATCTAGTAGCACATTAACAATCATCTTTCTTCTAAATACGAGAAATGCTCTAATTTGACATTCATATGTAATATGCCATTCCCTGATTTCGCCAAATTGATGAGCCATCATCGAGCGTGATGCTGTACAAGTCTAATTTTTGCTTGTACAAGGCGTGTCTGTATGCGACATAGTTAAGTAGAGAAATTAAATAATAACATGACACAGAAGAAGATAAATATTTTTATTGATAATTTACATTTGGTACATAGCTGAGCAAATGGTGCCGTACGAGCTTACAACTTGAACGATAAAATGAGATACATCGTTCCACACATCATATTGCTTTACTAGAAATAAAAGATATAAAAACCTTTGGTGAGAGTCTTCAAATTAAACTTGGTAGCTTTAAAAGATATATGCACACGCTTCGATTGATTGATGAGATGGACCTTCATATACTCGCTACGTCGCCTTGGTTAGCAACACCTGTAGAAACGTGCAAATTTGAAATGCACTGGTGAGGACGAATTAACCCAACTCACCAACATCAATACGATAATCATGTGAAGCAAACATTATTATGGTGATATTTCTATCTTTTCTTAGTTCAATTTTATAGAATCGAAAGATAAGAAATATAATACATAATATGCATCACCTAATGGTGATTCTTACCCATGATCGATTCTCCTTTCATGAAATAGAACTTACCATGTTCTTCCATGTGAACAAGATATTATTAGCGAAACAACTTAAATATATTAAGATCACTGGCACCACAAGCCATCCTGGACCATAGCTTAGTTAGATGACGATCCTTTCAGCACGGGTAGCGAGCCCCGCTGAAAGTTTTTGAATCACTCGTGCTAGTATGTCAGCACAACTACCCTTGTTCCCTCTAGGCCGAACTGATCCCAATCCCCTGACAACTGTTCGAGAACTAAAATCTTGTTCACAAGTTGTCCATGAACACGCATGTCTAAGAAACTAAAATAATAAACAAAGCATGCAAGACAATAGAAACTTGATATAACTATGCAACATATTCTCATTGTATATTCTACTTGCCTCGAGCAACGCTCATAACTTTGATACTATTTGTTGCAACATTTATCCGTGAATCTATTTATACTAACACAATACTAAAACACATTTTATATGATAAGCATTCAACAATCATATTACTCACTTTTATCTTAATTATTTTATAAATGGTATCATTGATTGATGGACGCAATAATAGAGTTATTTTGTTAATATGTGAAGATAAGAAAAGAAGGATCAAAACTAATCTTGGAGAATTATCAAGAGAGAGATCTCCAACGCTTCGCCTATGCCTCGCCTATACAGTCACCGGTATGTGCACCAATAAAAGATCAATACTCTTCTTCTCTTTTTCTCCTAGAATTCGATATGAATGCGTAAGTCGATAAATGCAAGCAATAAAAACCATCAAAAACATCCACGAAAATGTATTCATAAAACCAATAGCGAAAGCAATAATAAAAATAACAACAAAAATAAATAGTAAAAATGTTTGAGAAAACGACTCTTATATAGATCTCTTCCTCAAGACAAGATCCACTACATATGAGTCCTGATTTCGATGAAGCCAATCCAAAGAGATATAGAAGGATCTTAATTCAATATGTTCTGATCAATCGATATCATATGATTGCCAACACAGTGCCCCCGAATGAGGAGCGGGGCACTAGATAATAATCAACTAAGAAAAAGTTTAATCCTTAAATCTTAAGAGCACAACCTACTAGTAGTGAATGAAACTTCTCCTTCATCTCAACTTCAAGCTCCCATGTCGACTCCTCTATATAATGATTCCTCCAAAGCAAGTGGACCAGAGAGAGAACGCAATTTCACAGGTACTTTTTCTTAATGTCCAAAATTTAAACAGGTTCTTTCACATATAACAAGTTTGCTTCCAAGTTAACTGGCCAAAATTTTATAAGGACTTGGATCATACATGTACTTCCACAGTTAGAAAACATAAAAAATATTGTGCACATCAGCCAATGCCAGAGGTAATTTTTAAAGGACCAACAAATCTTGGACTGAATTAACCTTTGGCGCCAAATCCCATGTCTTCTCTCGTAGGTGTTACTTTCAGAAATGCATAACCCACTATAAATCAAAAGGTCGTCGATGAGTATCTGTATAACTTTTCTGTCGACTATGCGCTACTTTTATTTTTCTTGAATCAAACGAATCTTCTGTACCGCCTGTTCCACCAATTCTTGACAAAGTGTTCTGGAACTAAGTCCTTGAACTCCTTGTGTATTCACTCGCTGAATGAATGAGAATTTCGTAAATCCAAAGGAAACACCCATGCGGCCGAGAGAGCATGCGACAAGCAGACTTATGCGGCAGTGCCCCTATGCGCCTCTTTTCTTTGTGGACGCATAACTCTGCTTCGCCCTTGTCCATCTTTTATGATTCTTATCTTATCTCCCTGACACATTTTTATGGCATGTCAGATCAACCATCTTTAGTCATTTTTTTCTGACACGCATTTAATGATCCATCACACAGCCATTGTTGTTCCAGTTTATGTACAAGTTCACAATCCTCACGACACCGTGAAAATATTTCTGTATGAAAATTTATTGCATTTGGCATCAGACAATCGAGTGTGAGTATTTTCCAATGTATCACGAGTCGTGGATATGATAACTCATGAAAAGCTCATACCCGTGATTCGTCATTATCCCGCTCACCGAAACCTCTCTCCAAGTCCAATTTCCTTTTGTTCCATCTGAGTCAAAGTCCACTTTCGTCGGTAGCCGCTCCGCACCTCGTCACCAAGGATAAGCCCTATACCTTTGAGGATGGATCAACAATGGCTTCTGAATGCAGAATGTATACAATTTCTTTGATTGAGGAATGAAACTCCCAAGAATTTAAAATGTCCAACAGGCTAGGTTCTGGTTCAGCATTCTAGGGAGTACTCAAGTGTCCATGACTCAAAAATTTGAAATAATTTAGTAATGATTAAATAAGATAATATTTACCTAGATTATTGGGAGGGAAGAATATTGTGCTACCGGCTACCCCGATCTCTAAGGGCCCCATGCAACATGGACCAACCCTGCTAGGCAAGGGCTCCATGACTGACCAAGTTTACGTGTGCTGCGGCACTACAAGTTGTTGTTATTGAGCTGCGGTTCATAATATTATGTATTTCAGTATATGCATTCTAGTATATATTTCAGTTATGTTTCAGTTATTTTATAAGACCATTTAAAGATAAGTTTATGTTTACAAAAATTAGTTTCACTTACAAAACCTCTTTATGTTTACAAAAATCAGTTTCACTTACAAAACCTCTTTATGTTTACAAAACCAAATCTTATTTACAAAAATTCACTTATATCTTTAAAATCCAGTTTATGCATACGATATATTGTGTTATACTATCAGTTATCTTCTTTAGTTCTTTATCCATTATTGTTTGTGATGTGTTGGGTCTATCACCTTGAGATCCTTTATGGTACTTGTTGCTTGGGGGTTCTGATCCCACTAGCTTTGCATGTCCAGGTTACCCCAAAGAGAACCAGGATCCACCGTACTTCCAGGAAGATGGCTCGCACTCGTAGGACTACGGCTGAAGCTCGCGAGTGGGTTTCCTTCTTCCACCCCTCGTAGTGTGTCACGCCCCAGTCCCAAAATACGTAGGACTAGGAACACGTAAGCATGTCAGCCACATGTATATGACAACTCCAATATATGAAAACCATAACACATACGTACGCTGTATTATGAATATCAAATCCACAAGTGGTAAATATGTCACAAGTCACAGGGTATAACTAAATCTCATCCACAGAATTCATAAATAAATAAATAACCAATAACTATGTAACTAAATTCCAATATGAAGTATCAAAGGATAATAGTCGGGTGAAAACAAATCCACTGCCAAACTAGAATATAAAAGAAACAATACAAGTACATCCATTAATAAGCAATAAGGCTCGAAGAGAAAACCTCCTCGAAATATAAGTAGCTAGTCCGGATTCGCGCTCTTGCTAATACTCATGAACATCTACACCTGAAAAGGGACCAGGTCCTCAGAGAGACATAACAAGATACATAGAAGCATGCCAATCAGTACTGTAAAAAAATATCCAATGGGTCGCCTAATCGTCTATGTGAATGTAGTTTGAGAGCAACTTTCCAACAAGTAGACTATCTGGCCATAAATGGGATTGGCATGATTCTCTCAGAGAATCAGGGGCCTACAAAGCATGTCATCTTTTGAACGCCAGAGGCCGCCAGTAATATAGGGGTCATCACCGCCATGTATCTCCGGCGGAGCGTACGGATTACAAAAAGAAAAGTGCAAAGGAGCCCAAATGCCTTACTTGTTGTTCTCCCCACCCCATGTTCTAAGCATGTCATATCCATGACACAATAATACCTCTAATAACTGTCAAGTCTTCTAGCATGCAAATCCCTAACAACAGTTATCCCTAACGCACGTCCCATACGTACATGAGGCCAGCCTGTCACGCAAGTCCGTGTCCTATATGAGACTCACACTCGTGTAACAGATGTGTCACGGCCAATGAAATCTAATGATGCCTCCAAATCATCTGGTGGTCTCGTAAAACTAGGTCAACATGCATATATATATAAATAAACAGAATACGACGTCACCGTCGTTGCACCCAAGTTTCCTTGGACGCACAGTTTATATAGCAGTTAAAATATATGAACTAAATGACAGAAATAAAATGCATGCATCTTATGGAATATAAATTACAGTACAATGGCAGGGTATACTTGCCTGGTAAGAAAGCTGCGTAGTACCAATAACCTATTCCAGAAGTCTCGTAGAACAATTCGAGGGTCCTATATACATATAATATAATATAATACAACAACAACCATTACACTAGCACATACACAACCATAAATACACTGGACTCAGAGGATACGCTAGGGGTGACACTGGTCAACTAACAGGGTTAACTGTGCGTCTAATTACGCGGGTGTTACATCTTCAAATGCTGTATCAATCAGATAGTCAACTAACACATGTCTTGCCAGTACGTCAGTGTACATAAGGCAGACAGATCACTAATACTCAGGGTCAATGGTATAAGCAATTATACGAGAAAATCCACAGTGTCCTAGGGTCGTACAGTATAAATATATAGTCATAATTAAGTTTAGCATTTAATTACATATCTCTATATCCATATATTTATATATATAATAACTAATATTATATGCATACGCACACACACGTAAGAGCACACTAGTCCTTGGGTGTGGTGCCCCGTTCCCCCTATTCGGGGAGCGCGGCTAAGAAATACAAGACGGTATCGTTCGATCGGGATAGAATGAATCAAGAACTCATCCTCGTTATGGATTTGTCTCTTCGGAATCGATTCCCATATTCAGTGGACCGTGCCCCCGGGATCGACTTAGCGGCAGAGTCAGGAGGGACCTCTCCGCTGCATTCTTTGTTGCCTAGTTTTTGCTGTCGCTTGTTGCTTTCAGGCCTTGAGTTGGTTTTCGGATTTGCTTGGGTTTTCTTGAACGGTTTCGATGGATTTCATTGCTTTCGTTCTTAGGACTGCTCTTCAATTCCGATAACGGAAAGAGAGAAAGAAGTACTGATTAATTGTTCGTGGCAATGCAGGTGATCAAGCAGTAGGCGTCGCTCGAGCGGACTCCTAAAGCACTTCTTTTCTTTTTTCTTCCAACTACTAAAGTGAGTGGCTACCAACCCGATTAGCTAGCCCTACTTGCTAGTCTTCACATCTAAATCTTGTGTTCGTGCCTTGCCCCGATCAAACGATACCAAGTAAATAACTAAAAGATATCAAGATAATAAGGGAATAGACTTGGAAAATATTGCTTGTCAAATGAAACTTGTGAATGGTTACTTACTTATATGCCTGCTCGTTTGGAATGTTCATCATATGCATAAAAATAAGTTAGAATGAATATTTCTTCTTAAAACTGTGCTATGTATAGAACACATCTTCAATGCAATAACTCAACAGGAAGACTATGCTAAAGTAGATCTTGCCCTGTTATTGCCCTGTGCCTGATATCGTCCTGTATTGCCTCAAATGCTAACTTAGTGTACTGCGTTGATCACGGACAACTTGTGCACAAGGTCTTAGTTTCTGCGGACGGTCGCTGGGGCACTGGCACCGATCCGATTCGGACGGAACTCACGATAGTCGCCTGCTTCGGATGGAGTGGCTTGTGGCGCCTCCTGTTCTCTGCGCCGCACGTCATTCTGTCCCGAGACTAGCCCGTCCATTATGGCAACGTGCCAGTGATCCCCTCGTATATTTAAACCTGTTGCAACTAACTTGTGTCTTCTTGGCAGGGAAGGCATGGTAAGTAATGTGCAGGTGGTTCAGACGGACAGGTAAATGTCACCGAGCGGTGGCAGGTTATTTCATTGATTTCTATATCTAATTCTTGCTGTAAAATGAACTAAGGCAAGATAGAAATCCACAAATATGCATGCTTCATTAAAACAACGTGTTGATTGGTATAGTTGGGTTAGCTTGCCTTCACCAGTACGTTTCGATGTACTGACCCTCGTTGAAACAGGTTCCCCGCGCTAAGGAGAGCCGAGCGAGGAGCATGAGACAAACCCCCAATCCAGTCCAAGCTGTAGGCACGCCTCGACCGTGCCAACCTTTTGAAGAAGCATTTTGAAGAAGAAGCTAGCCACCAAGTAACCATGCAACTTCGTGGCAAAGCAGTCGTTCCGACACAAGGTCTTATATTTTGAGTTTAGTAAAGGATGTAATGTACAGGACTGCTATCTCATTTTGTGTCAACACTTTTGTAAGCCCATAGAGGCAATCCTTATGACTCAGTTCAAGGAGTTTGTAATAGATGTTCATATTATCAATAAAAGAGAACTTTTCCATGTTTCAATATGTGTTTCAATTATCTGCGTACTCTGAATATGTGCTCGCTATGCTAAACAAAAATACTTAGCCTTGTGCGGTACGCAACCTAGGCCCGCACGGTGGTCACGCCCGGGGGACGACTATCGATTCCACGGGATCGGGGCATGACATGTTGGTATCAGAGCACAGATTCAAGTTCCTTTGACTCTTGAACTGGAAAAGTTCCCTTAACGATAAATCCCTGTGCGAACTCCTGAACTCGTTAAGGCCAAAATGAGATACGTTCATGCAATAAGTCCGTAATACATTATGATCCTGATGTAATTTACCTTCCTTTCAAGGAACGACGCAAGCACAACCATCAGCGCTGGCGCCAGACGAGACAAGGACTCAGGAGAGCAGTTCCGGAACTTCAGGAAGCTCTCGGAGCCAACGGGGCATGTCTCGATCAGATTTACTTCAGCAGGTGATGCAAATGTTCACGGAGCAACGATAGAGGGATGATGCCCGCCAAGCCAAGTTCGAGAGCAACCTAGAGGCCCGGCTCTCAGTCCAACAAAAGCAGGTAGATACCCTGCAGCAGCTTGTTCAGACCCTGGCCTCCAACCATTCTGCCGCAACGACAGCTACACCAGTGGAGCAGCCAGCGCTTGAAGTTGAAACACCGCTAGCGCCAAGGACGAGGGAAGTGACTGCCTTCACCTTTGGCAACTTCAAAAAGGTCTACAACACGCCATTTAACGGGACTGAGGACCCGATCGTGGCCCTAGATTGGCTCGCCGAGCTTGAAGATCATTTTTCTCTCCTAGAAGTGCCGGAAGACAAGCGCGTCACCTGTGCCCAATTACTGCTCCGCCTCAATGCGCACGACTGGTGGGACATGCATCGACGATCTCTTCAACCTGTCCATGGAGAGGAGACGATCGCGTGGACGAATTTTCGTGCCGCGTTTGAGGAGGAGTTTATACCCCCACCTGTACGCCGTCAACGGGAAAACGAATTTGTTCAACTCCGGCAGGGCAGCATGACGGTAAAGCAATATTCGGCAGAATTCAACAAACTGGCCAAATTTGCTACCGCTTATCTACCGGATGCAGCGAGTCGTGCCAGACGATTCGAAGGAGGGCTACGTCCTGGCATCCACGGGCACGTAGCCGTTTCGCAGTATCAGACGATGAGAGAAGTCTTAAACCATGCCCTTTCGCTTGAACCGCAGTATCCTCACGTTGCTGCCGGTGCTGTGCAAACTTTCAATCACAAACGCCAAGGCAACGATAAAGGAAACAACGCTGCAAAGCGTCAAAATAACGGCGGTCGTCAGCGAGAAAACCAGGGGCAGCGTTGCACCTACTGCAACAGAATAGGGCACACCGAGAATGTCTGTCGCAAACGGCTCGGCACTTGCCTCAGATGCGGCAATCCTGGTCATCAGATTAGCACCTGTCCGCTTCGTCCACCGCAACAACCAGATCAGACTACGGCAAACCAAGCCAACCGAGCTGCGCCTCAGCAAGGGCGTAATCAAGCTCAAGGCCGAGTCTACACCATGACACGGGAAGAAGCTCTAGCTTCGGATACCGTCGTGTCAGGTACCTTACTTTTCAATAATATACCTGCTCGCGTTCTATTTGATTCAGGTGCAACCCATAGCTTTATTTCTACAAACTTCGCCACGGAGAACAATGTAAAAATGACTCTGTTGCATTTAGATTTAAGCGTTAGCACCCCATCTGGTACAAAAATACCTGTCTGTTCAGCATGCCTAGGCGGTTATATCTGTATTGGGGAGAGAAAGCTGTCACTTGATGTTTTAGTTCTTGATGTACGGGACTACGATATCATTTTGGGAATGGATTGGCTAGGCGCATGCGCGGCAACTATTGAGTGTACAGAGAAGCGAGTCATTTTCCGTCTGTCCGGAGAAGCTGTGTTCTGTTACACCAGTAGTCCAGCGAACGATGCGACCAGGGCCTGCATGGTGATTTCGGCAAAATCTGCTCGGCGAATGCTCTACACAGGCTGCGAGGGATTCCTAGCATCGGTTCGGGATACACGGCAGGACTATGCAAACGTCGAGTCTACTTCCGTTGAGGCAGAGTTCCCCGATGTGTTTCCGAGCAAACTACCCGGTATGCTGCCAGACCGAGAGATTGAATTCACTATCGACACATTTCCAAATACACAGTCGATTTCCAAGCCTCCGTACAGAATGGCTCCTGCAGAGCTGAATGAATTAAAATGCCAACTCCAGGAATTACTTGATCGCGGGTTCATCCGTCCGAGCGTGTCTCCTTGGGGCGCTCCTGTGCTCTTTGTGAAGAAGAAGGACGGAACGCTACGCCTCTGCATTGACTATAGAGAATTGAACAAAGTCACAATCAGAAACAAATATCCTCTGCCACGGATAGACGACTTGTTTGATCAGTTACAAGGGGCAACCGTGTTTTCTAAGATCGATCTTCGCTCGGGTTACCACCAGCTGAAGATTAAACCAGAAGACGTGTCCAAGACGGCTTTCAGAACCCGTTACGGCCATTACGAGTTTTCAGTAATGCCGTTTGGACTGATGAATGCTCCTGCTGCATTCATGGATGTTATGAATCATGTGTTCAGGCCTTTCATCGATAAATTCGTGGTGGTTTTTATTGATGACATCTTGGTGTACTCGAAGACTAGGGATGAGCACGCAGGACACCTGCGGATGGTGCTGCAAACCCTTCGAGACAACAAGTTGTACGCCAAACTAAGTAAATGTGAGTTCTGGCTGGACAGCATCTCATTTTTGGGGCACATCATCTCCTCGGAAGGCATCTCAGTTGATCCGAAGAAGATAGAAGCAATTACACAGTGGAAACATCCGGAGTCAGCTAGCGATATCCGAAGTTTTCTTGGACTGGCAGGGTACTACCGTAGGTTCATACAAATTTTTGCTAGAATTGCTTCACCTTTGACTCAGTTGACAAGGAAGGGTGCAAAGTTTTCTTGGACGGACGACTGCGAAGCTTCGTTTACGGAGTTAAAGCAGCGCCTCGTCTCAGCACCAATTCTCACTCTGCCGAACGGACCGGATGACTTTAAAATATATAGTGATGCCTCAGGAAAGGGTCTGGGATGTGTCCTGATGCAACGAGACAAAGTGATAGCCTACGCTTCTAGACAGCTAAAGCCACACGAGCAGAACTACCCAACGTACGATCTCGAACTTGCCGCGGTAGTGTTTGCATTGAAGCTGTGGCGTCACTATCTTTATGGCGTGCCGTGTGAGATTTATACGGACCATAAGAGCTTGAAATATTTGTACACTCAAAAGGATTTGAATCTTCGGCAGCGGCGATGGCTTGAACTCCTAAGCGACTTCGATCTCACGATCAAATACACACCTGGAAAGGAAAACGTAGTAGCTGACGCGTTGAGTCGAGTGTTTGTAGGGAGTTTGGTTATTGATGATAGGCTGCGCCGAGATCTTGAATCACTGGGTATTATACTGAAAATAAGATATAAGAAGTGGGCGCAAGTAGCCCAACTGCGCCTCGAACCCGATTTGTTACATAAAGTGAAGACCGCTCAGAAGGACGACCCATACCTGCAAAAGATTCATGCCCTAATTTTAGCAGGAAAGGCGTCCGACTTCGCGGTAAGCACGGATGGGATGCTTTGAGTAAAGGAAAGACTGTGCGTTCCGAACGACGCGGCCCTCAGACAAGAGATACTCACTGAAGCTTACTATGCTAGTTATACTTCTCATCCGGGTAGCACTAAGATGTATCGGGATCTTCGCACGACATTTTGGTGGCACGGCTTGAAACGGGATGTGGCGCAGTTTGTGTCGCATTGCATGGCTTGTCAACGAGTGAAGGCCGAACACCAGAAACCAGGCGGAGAGCTTCAGAACCTTGCTATTCCGGAGTGGAAATGGGATGATATAACGATGGATTTTATTGTTGGCTTGCCGAGGATGCAACGGGGACATGATGCAGTCTGGGTTATCGTCGATCGACTCACCAAGTCAGCTCACTTTCTGCCTATCAAATCTACTTGGAGTGCCGACCGCATGGCTCAGATATATCTCAACGAAATCATTCGACTCCATGGCGTGCCCGTATTTATAGTCTCTGATAGAGATGGTCGATTTATATCACGTTTCTGGGGAAGCCTGCAGTCAGCAATGGGGACAAAGTTGAAGTTTAGCTCCGCCTACCATCCACAGACCGATGGCCAAACTGAACGTGTCAACCAGATCCTCGAAGACATGCTGCGACTCTATGCCTTGGATACGAAGACTAGTTGGGACCTTCATCTACCTCTAGCCGAATTTGCTTACAATAATAGTTATCAATCAAGCATTCAAATGGCGCCGTATGAGGCGCTATACGGGTGGAAGTGTCGATCTCCGATCTGTTGGGACAAAGTTGGTGAACGGCAAGTACTTGGCCCTGAGCTCGTGGAGCAGACCGTCCAGAAAGTTCGGCTGATTCGGGACAGATTAAAGATAGCTCAAAGTCGTCAGAAGAGCTATGCGGATGTTCATCGGAGACTGCTAGAGTTTCAAGTAGGCGACCGGGTATTCCTCAAGGTCTCGCCCATGCGAGGGGTCAGCAGGTTCGGAGCGAAGGGAAAGCTAAGTCCACGATTTGTCGGTCCGTTCGAAATACTAAAGCGAGTTGCCTCAGTTGCTTATCAGATCGCCCTACCACCATCCCTATCTGACGTACATGATATATTCCATGTTTCCCAACTTAGAAAATATGTGTACGATCCAAGCCACGTGGTAGACCTGGGACAACTGAACCTTCATCCCGACTTGACGTATGTAGAATAACCGGTACAAATTTTGGATAGAAAAGAAAAGCTGCTTCGGACCCGTTCGGTTCCTCTAGTGCGCGTGCTTTGGCAGAATCACTCTGTCGAAGAATCTACTTGGGATCTCGAATCTGATATGAGGGAACGGTTCCCCTCATTATTTCTTAGTGGTAGGTTCTATTCCTTAAGTGTCGGGACAAAACTTCCAATTAGTTGGGTAGGATGTGGTGCCCCGTTCCCCCTATTCGGGGAGCGCGGCTAAGAAATACAAGACGGTATCGTTCGATTGGGATAGATTGAATCAAGAACTCATCCTCGTTATGGATTTATCTCTTCGGAATCGATTCCCATATTCAGTGGACCGTGCCCCCGGGATCGGCTTAGCGGCAGAGTCAGGAGGGACCTCTCCGCTGCATTCTTTGTTGCCTAGTTTTCGCTGTCGCTTGTTGCTTTCAGGCCTTGAGTTGGTTTTCGAATTTGCTTGGGTTTTTTTGAACGGTTTCGATGGATTTCATTGCTTTCGTTCTTAGGACTGCTCTTCAATTTCGATAACAGAAAGAGAGGAATAAGTACTGATCAATTGTTCGTGGCAATGCAGGTGATCAAGCAGTAGGCGTCGCTCGAGCGGACTCCTAAAGCACTTCTTTCCTTTTTCCTTCCAACTACTAAAGTGAGTGGCTACCAACCCGATTAGCTAGCCCTACTTGCTAGTCTTCACATCTAAATCTTGTGTTCGTGCCTTGCCCCGATCAAATGATACCAAGTAAATAACTAAAAGATATCAAGATAATAAGGGAATAGATTTGGAAAATATTGCTTGTCAAATAAAACTTGTGAACGGTTACTTACTTATATGCCTGCTCGTTTGGAATGTTCATCATATGCATAAAAATAAGTTAGAATAAATATTTCTTCTTAAAATTGTGCTATATATAGAACACATCTTCAATGCAATAACTCAACAGGAAGACTATGCTAAAGTAGATCTTGCCCTGTTATTGCCCTGTGCCTGATATCGCCCTGTATTGCCTCAAATGCTAACTTAGTGTACTGCGTTGATCACGGACAACTTGTGCACAAGGTCTTAGTTCCTGTGGACGATCGCTGGGGCACTGGCACCGATCCGATCCGGACGGAACTCACGATAGTCGCCTGCTTCGGATGGAGTGGCTTGTGGCACCTCCTGTTCTCTGCGCCGCACGTCATTCCGTCCCGAGACTAGCCCGTCCATTATGGCAACGTGCCAGTGATCCCCTCGTATATTTAAACCTGTTGCAACTAACTTGTGTCTTCTTGGCAGGGAAGGCATGGTAAGTAATGTGCAGGTGGTTCAGACGGGCAGGTAAATGTCACCGAGCGGTGGCAGGTTATTTCATTAATTTCTATATCTAATTCTTGCTGTAAAATGAACTAAGGCAAGATAGAAACCCACAAATATGCATGCTTCATTAAAACAACGTGTTGATTGGTATAGTTGGGTTAGCTTGCCTTCACCAGTACGTTTCGATGTACTGACCCTCGTTGAAACAGGTTCCCCGCGCTAAGGAGAGCCGAGCGAGGAGCAGGAGACAAACCCCCAATCCAGTCCAAGCTGTAGGCACGCCTCGACCGTGCCAACCTTTTGAAGAAGCATTTTGAAGAAGAAGCTAGCCACCAAGTAACCATGCAACTTCGTGGCAAAGCAGTCGTTCCGACACAAGGTCTTATATTTTGAGTTTAGTAAAGGATGTAATGTACAGGACTGCTATCTCATTTTGTGTCAACACTTTTGTAAGCCCATAGAGGCAATCCTTATGACTCAGTTCAAGGAGTTTGTAATAGATGTTCATATTATCAATAAAAGAGAACTTTTCCATGTTTCAATATGTGTTTCAATTATCTGCGTACTCTGAATATGTGCTCGCTATGCTAAACAAAAATACTTAGCCTTGTGCGGTGCGCAACCTAGGCCCGCACGGCGGTCACGCCCGGGGGACGACTATCGATTCTACGGGATCGGGGCGTGACATTGGGTTCACCGACACCGGTCTGCAATCAACCAACTAACTAAACTGAACCAATATGCTATCCTTAATGTTATTCACACAAACACGCATAAAATGAAAGGAGAGGGATAGGTTTGAACCTCGGGGTGCGCGTACAGGGCACGAGGATCGAGGATGACTACTGCAGGTCATCTTCGGTGAGGGTGACGGGTCCATGATGAATACGATGATGTCGATGTTGATGACGAGGGTGATGATTGGTGATGACAATTGTGATGATGATTGTGATGACGAGGATAATGATGATAATTAGGTTAATGATGATGATGATGATAGAGGGGATGATGATGATGAGATAATGATTAGGTGATGATAATGGTGATTAAGGTGATGATGATTATGATGATGATGATGATGATGATGATGATGATGAGATGATAATTAGGTGATGATAATGGTGATTAAGGTGATGATGATTATGATGATGAGGATGATGATGATAAGATGATGAGATGATGATTAGGTGATGATAATGGTGATTAAGGTGATGATGATTATGATGATGAGGATGATGATGATGATTAGGTTATGATGGTGATGAAGGGGACGATGATGGTTGAAGTCTGTCGGAGTCCGACGGTCAGGGAGGTCCGACGAGGAGGAGGAAGGAGGCTGTCGTTCTAGGAGGAGGAGAGAGCAGGGAGAAGACGATGAAGAGGGTGGTTAACTCGGGTCCTGATCGGAGGAGAGTGGGGGTTGAAGAGGAGGTCGGGTAGCTGTCGTGGAGGAAGAGGTGACGGACATCGGATGAGAACGTGGAGGAGTCGGGACGCCGGCGTTAATGGCAGCGAGGAGATGGCCGGAAAGAGGTCGGAGATGTAGAGCGAAGAGGAAGGTGGTGGACAGGTCGGGATGGCCGTGGTCGGGCTCGGCTTCAGGCGAGGAGGGGAACGGCGGTGATCAGGCGGAGGAAGGAGGACAGGGAGCAGGGAGGAGAGGTGTTAAAGGTGGTGGTGATGGGAGGAGTCCGGCGAGGATGGCGAGGGACAGTGGGAGAGGAGTCGAGGGAAGGCCGGGATAGCTGTGCAGGCGGTCGAAAAGATGAGGAGGTCAGGGAGGAGATGGGTAGAGGAGAGGCGAGTGCAGGCGGTTGGCTGTGTCGTGGTGATGGACCAGAGAAGGAGGTGGAGGTCTCAAAGGCGGGGTGCTCGGTGCAGGCTACTCCGGCCGGCAGAGGAAGGAGGAAGGAGATGATCAATAGGGGAGGGGTGGTATTCGGCTAGGGAGGTTTTGGTTTGGGGATGTAAATGAATAAAAAGGAAAAAGTTGTATTTATACATGTAGAAAAATAGGGTTTTGTGGTTGACCTAGGGGATTGGGCTTGGTCAACATCTTGGGATGGGCTTGGCTTCACATGGAGATGTTTGGAGGGCTAGGATTTGTATTGCTTGAAATGCATGGCTAGGATTAGATGGGGGGGGGTGATGTTGAGTGCTACACACTCCAAAATTCATGAGAAAAATTCACAGGACCAAATAATGAAGGGAAAAATGGGTTTCTTCATGTATTGTATCCAATGGTGTGGGCACCTTAATGCACTTTTGTATAAAAGCGCCCAACAATTGGAAAATTTGTACAAAGATAGAAATTGGATTAAATTAATTAAAATTAATGCAATGGTGTTCTAAGATTAATTAGAAGTACATGGGACTAAAATTAGGTGGAACACAAGTGTCATGGGCGTAGAGGGCTCAGAATAGAATATTATCATAAATTGGGTTGCACAAAATGGGTCAAGATTGTGTCTCCAATTTCGATTGAACACACAAGGATATAAAGTTAAATTTATTTAGAATTAAGAATAAACGTCTGTGATGAATATTGTGCGACTAAAATATAGCACAAGAGAGCATATTTACAAGTTACACAAAGGTCAGAATAGATGACTGGCACGTCTAGGACAAGGGTGTAAAATTTGTAGGAAGACAATGGCTAGTGTAGTGCTCCAATTATCGAAGCAAAGGTAAGGTGCACTAAGTGATATAAATATTATAAAATTATTTAAAATATCGTGTTCTATTTCTAATTGGATTCAAACTATGTCTCTCTATCTAAGCCAAGTAGGCCTAATTTTGGTCGAGGGGGTTTACATAGTGTTATTTTATTTTGTAGTATTTTAGCAAGAGACATTATTGTCCCTTTATTTTGAGACCACTTCTCTGACTTCGGTCAACATGATGTATATATTAGAGCATGTGTAAACCCCATGATTTTTCAAAATTTTTTTAAAAATAATTTTTACATAATTTTATGTAATTTTTTGGAATTAAAACTAATGTATTTTGTGATTAAATGATTTTTAAATGATGTTAATTAATATTAAAATATTATGAAAATAATATTTTTGGGTGTAAAATGGAAAACTGGATATAAGGTAATTTTTTGTAAATTTATTGGACTCCGAAAACATTTTTAAAACCCTAAAAATCCTATTTTTAATTAAACCCAAACAAACCGGGTTGAACCGGGCTGAAACCGGGTTGAACCGGGCTCAACTCGGTTTGAACCGGGATGAACCCGGTCCAACCGAACCGGACCCCCCTAGACCCTAACGGGTCGGATCCTGCCTACCCGATCCAAACCCGACCCGACCCGGACCCGAAACCCTAACCGAAACCCTAATCCTAAACCTACCCGGATTTACTGTTCCAGCCCTATATATTTGTCTCGACTTCCACGCCCCCCGACGCCCTAAAACCCCTTCCTGCTCCGCCCGACGAACCTCTCCCCTCGGCCACCATCTCCAGCGCCGCCCTCCGCCACCCAGAACTTCGACTCCGCCGCAGCCCCTTCGTCCTCGACGAACTCCCCCGAGCCCCCATCTCCCCTCTTCCCCTTTCCCCGACTCCACCTTCCTCCGCCGCCCTCTCCCAGCCTCACAGCCCTCGACGACTCCCAGCCGCCTCGCCGTGCCCTGCCTAGCCCAGCACCACCACCAACCTCGACGATCCTCCGTCTCTGGCAGCCCTCAAAACCCTAAACCGGACACAGCCCGGACACGGCACAGCCCCGTGTCGGTGTGTCAAGACGACTCGCGGACACAAAGAATCCAGTTCCACGGAGCCCTGTTCAGGTAACCCGTTCTCTCTCCTCGTTGACCCATTTTTGGTTCCGTCAGTTGTGACGCGTAGACTGTGTAACCCTCTCGATGCCCGTGTAACCCGCTCGGTGCATCGCGTCCTGTGGTGATCGCGAACCGCGATCCAAAAACAGGAAAAAATAATACCCCGTTTTACCCCGGAACTGAGTGCGCCCCGCCAAACGGACGACTTGGTCGCGTGCGGTCTTCACCGAAACGTGCGCGCCGTTGATACGGACGTACGAAATTTCATAGAAGTTGATTTGGATGTGCGTGCACACCGGAATCAATGCGTATCCGCCGACAACGCCCCATATCCGCCTGTTCTGGAACACGTTGTAACTTTGTGTACACATATCGGATCAAAATAAAATTTGCGCCATCGAACTCGTAGCAATACATTGGTCCTGTGACCCAAGTTTGGTTCGATTCTGAGAATGTTGACCAAAATTGCGTATCGTGGGCCCCACGGCTCCACTTGACGGACGATTTTGTGATCGGCTCATCGGAATCCAATTCTGAAAGTTTTGTTGGGTTCGTATCATCGTTCTGGACTTGTTGACACTAAGTTTGACGAATTTGGAGACCTTTGTCCCTGACACATTTTTTGGTGCAAAGCGGCCCATATGTGGACCCCGCTTTGACCATAAACTGTCATTTTTGTCCTGTGTCCAAATTGGACGAAAGGGAAGTGCTTTCTAGCTATTTTGCTTATTCTGGGAATGTTGGTAATATCTATTTCAGCATCTGGAGATATTTGTTCAGAGGCCATAGCTTCTGGTCCTGTGTATTGGACATCTGGACGTTACATTTTACAGCTTCTTGTCAGGCAAGTATACCTTGCCATTGTACTGTTATTTATATTTCATATGTTGCATGCATCTTTATTTTCTGTTTTTAGTTCATATATTTTAACTGTTATATAAAATGCGCGCGACGGTGTCCTCGCGATATGTTTTTAGTTATGTATTTGTATTGACCTTGTTTATGAGACTACCCTATTATCATGTAGCATCTTTAGGTTCATTGGCCGTGACACAGTTGTTACACGAGTTGTGAGTCTCATATAGATCACGGACTGGCGTGCAGGGTTTGGCCTCTTATACGTGTGGGCCGTGCGTTAGGAATAACTGCTGTTAGAAACTTTGCATGCTAGTAGACTTAGCAGTTATTAGAGGTCTAGGGACATAGCTTATTGTAGTACGGTGGTCCCATCCTTGTCCTTGTTTGGTTGCAAGATTGGGCTAGGGTACTAAGAATAGGCTATGAACCAAATCCTGTCATGGATGTGACATGCTTAGAGCATGGGGTAGGAAGAACAACAAGTACCGCATTTGAGCTCCTTTACACTTTTTCTTCCGTAACCCGGAAGCTCCGCTGGAGATACGCGCGGTGATGACCCCTATACTACTTGGCGGGCTCCGCCGTTCAAAAGATGACGTGCCTTTGAGGCCCCTGGTTCTCCGAGAGAGTCATGCCAATCCCAGTTTTCAGCCAGATAGCTCACTTGTGGGGAAAGTTGTTCTTAACTGCATTCACTTAGACGGTTAGGTGACCCATTGGATATTTATTTCAGTACTTTATTGGCATGTGCTTTATGTATCTTGTTATGTCCATCTGAGGACCTGTCCCCTTCCAAGTATATCTGTTCTTGAGTATTCGCAGGAGCGCAGATTCGGATGGTTACAGATGTTTCGAGGATGTCTTCTCTTCGAGAACGTGATTGTTAGCTGGTATACTTATATTGTGTTTATTGTGTTATACTTTTCCATTCGAGTTGGTAGTTGATTTGTTTCCATCCAACTATCATTCTTAGATACTTATATTGATATCTAGTTTCATAGATACTGGTTATTTATTTATATTTGATTTTCTGTGGATGAGATTTAGATTGTACCCTGTGACTTGTGACATATGTTATACCACCGTGGATTTGATATTCATATTACAGCGTACGTATGGATTTGGTTTCCATATATTGGAGTTGCCATATCCATGCGGCTGGCATGCTTACGTGTTCCTACTCCTAAGTATTTTGGGACTGGGGCGTGACATATTTTTTTGGTGGCCCATGCAGGTCGAGAGCATATTGTCTCGGTAACATTACTGTGTCGAGCAAGCCTGCACCTAGGATTAGAGTATAGTATCTCATCCACAACTGACTGTGAATCATCCTCCTTCCAATCTATTCCGTTGAATAATTGCATCCTGCTTGATTCATGTGCCTTCTCATTAGTTCCTTGAGTGTAGACTTCTCCTAGAATATATAAGTCCCTGTTAATAGGATGTTAATTAGGGTAGTACACCTATTAAGAATACAACGAGAATATAGACACACCACAAAGCTTAGAATATCTAGTGAATCCTAGAATTCCTTATCTCTAGAATTGGTTTACCATTACCCCTGATGTATTATGAGGACTTGAGAGTAGTATAGACACTACTAGAGTTAGTTAGAAGGTTACCATAATGTTTGCCCCTAGCATTAAGGAACCAATAAAAAACCAAAATTGAATATTAGGACTGAACCTAACCTTCGCAGTTAGATAAGTATTGGAGAACTATAAATTTAGATTCTTGTCTTGAGATAAGCAGACAGTACCTTAGAAAGCCAAGAGCAAGGCATAGAATATTTTCCTAATCATGTCTCGAACATAGCAACTAACACCCTACTCCCCTTAGAGAACCATGATGCTATCTAGAGCCCTCTATCTTAATTTTATATATTGTTCCCCTGCGACCATAGCGCTCACTATTTTGTGATGACTAATTACGTTTCTTCTCTTTATCTTTCAACTCGTGCCATCTGACACTTCGGATAGTAGGCTAAGTAATTTTATTCTTTGTTAAGGGCTCATAGTTTGCTAGGAGTATAGTTGTAGCCTTGAATATGAAATTTTTTGTGCTTGGTAGTTAGAACTTGATAAGTTTAAGTTGTTTTTGTAGATTGTGACCGATGATTAACCCTTAGTTTTTAAATCATGTAATTTGTACCCCCACCTCGATACAAGCGAGATCCCTTTTTCCCTTAACGGCCAGTAACTCTTCTATCCTTACTATTGACACTTGTTCTATAAGCGCTATGACTAAGACTTAAGATGACCATTACCTATATAAATAGGATATCCTAATCAGTACCAAGACCCCTTCTCATAGACCTTAACATGAGCTTTTATGGTATCCTTAAGATAATACAATAGTAGTTAAATTATTTTAAGTTGGGTAGTATACCTCACCACCTAGTATCATATAGTCCTTGTGATCCATTGATGAAGTGTAACTGAATGACATTAATTGTATGCTAGCAAAGACGACAGTATTTATTTAGACAATAGAATTTAGAGGTCCTTGCCCCCATTTGGTCGACTAGCGACATAGACAAGGAGGTTGTATGATAACTATAGAGATTTGTAGAGTCTTTATTATTATTGCTTATTTTTTTTTTGTTTTTGTTTTTGTGAACTTGAATTGACTTGTACCTCCTATCATCATCATCTAGCATACTTATAATTGTTGTACCACATTGATTTATGCCGCTATTATAGCCTAGTTTTGCAAGCTTATTCTTTTATCAAGCTTGTTCACTATATATGTATTAGTGGATGCATACATTAATACATTTCAGAATTAGTGTATTAAGGTCTAGCTAACCTTAGTGCATTTGGTTCGCCCTTCGCATAACTACTATACGTGGATTGAGATAAAATTGACTTAGCTTCTTAGACGAATGTACTTGCCCTCTAGATATGTCCGAGCATATCGTATCGGCTACATAACTGTACTGATATGAGCATGTGAATAGGAATTTACCAAAATAGGATTTTAATCCACAACTGCCTTGACAATTCCATTTTGAATTCTCTAAACCGCCTTGATCCCCATACTTGTATTCTATCACCTCCACTTTGAACTCTTTATTATTGTTTTCCGTCTTCCCTTATTTTGGAAGGACGAAATCTCGTACTGGGTATAAAGTTTGATACACAGAGAGTACTAGATAAACCCTATAGGCCGATCACATACTTGAGGATTATTCTTTCGTAATTAAGGACATATCATATATGATATAATCGGCATTGAAGTTTTGAGGATTGAATGACATAAGTAAATAAATTAAGGAATATTTTTTTTAAAGTATATAGCCTTCTGTGATAGATGGATAAATTCTAAGTTGGGTAGCAGTGCATTGTCAACTCAAGAGGAATTTCTTTTAGATTGTGATCGAGTAAGATTAGATTGGGAGAGGTTCAAGCCATTTTAATTTTGAGAATTTTAGAAGAATGACTAAGATGATGAGGATTCATGAATTTTAAAAATCTTGATATTGAGGACCCAATATTTATACCTTAAGTACATAATTTAAATTTTGAGTATTGAAGGTAAAATCATCAATTTGAATTTGAAGGATAAATATAGAATTTCAGACTTGAACATTGGTGGACTGCATTTAAATTATTTTTCAATTTGATGATTTAAATTAAGAATTAAAATTTGATGGTTGGACTACCTATTTAAAATATTGAGGATGTGAATGGAATTTAAAAAGTTGAAGAATACAAATTTTTTTTTAAAGTGAAAATAGGAATAATATTGGACTCGAATTACTTCTAGAGAAAATTATAATAGATGGAGATCGTGAGACAAATTTATGTGCGTATTTAAATCTTGAAGATGTTATATGGATTTAATTTAAATTTGGATATGGATAATTTGAAAAAGTGAGAAGAGATAACCATAGGTTGAATTTTGATTGGAACAGTGGTCATCTTAACCTTGAAGGGATTGCGATGGATATGATTAGGATTTTAATTATCGCAAGGAGATTGCGATTGACTTGCCTTATGTACATGAAGGATTAACAGATTATGCCTTATTTTAATTTTGAGGACGACATTGTTTTAAGTTTGCTGGATTGTGAAACCCTCTCACCTAAGAATTAGACCCACTTGGCGTAGATAGTGAGACTAAGGCTAGCTCGAATCCACTTAGAAATAAAATACGATATTTTTTTATTTAGTTTTACAACATGGTATCACTTAGCGCACCTTACCATTGCTTCGATAATTGGAGCACTTCACTAGTCACTGCCTTCCTACAAATTCCATACCCTTATCGTAGACGTCCCCATCATCCATTCTCATCATTGTACAACTTTCCAATTGTTGGGTATTTTTATGCAAAAGAGCATTTATGTGTCCACACCATTGGACATGACCCATGAAGAAACCTATTTTTTGCTCATGCAGATTTTTCCCATGATTTTTCGGGATGTGCAACGCGCAACATCGCCCACTCCTTTAAACCTGGCCTTGCATTTTAAATAATGCAAATTTTATACCATCCTTGACTTTCTACCGTGACTTAATTTTAATTTCGAGGACGAAATTTTTATAAGTTGGGAAGATTGTAAACCCCCTGATTTTTTAAGAATTTTTTAAAAACAATTTTTACACAATTTTTTGTAATTTTTTGGAATTAAAATTAATGTATTTTGTGATTAAATTATTTTTAAATAATGTTAATTAATATTAAAATATTATAAAATAATATTTTTGGGTGTAAAATGGAAAACTGGACATAGGATAATTTTCTGTGAATTTATTGGACTCCGAAAATATTTTTAAAACCCTAAAAATCCTATTTTTAATTAAACCCAAACAAACCGGGTTGAACCGGGCTCAAACCAGTTTGAACCGGGCTGAACCCGGTCCAACCGAACCGGACCGCCCCTAGACCCTAACGGGTCGGATCCTGCCTACCCGACCCAAACCCGACCCGACCCTGACCCGAAACCCTAACCGAAACCCTAATCCTAAACCTAGCCAGATTTACTGTTCCGGCCCTATTTATTCGCCTCGACTTCCACGCCCCCCGACGCCCTAAAACCCCAACTTCCTCCTCCGCCTGACGAACCTCTCCCCTCGGCCACCATCTCCAGCGCCGCCCTCCGCCACCCAGAACTTCGACTCCGCCGCAGCCCCTTCGTCCTCGACGAACTCCCCCGAGCCCCCATCTCCCCTCTTCCTCCTTCCCCGACTCCACCTTCCTCCGCCACCCTTTCCCAGCCTCGCAGCCCTCGACGACTCCCAGCAGCCTCGTCGTGCCCTGCCCAGCCCAGCACCACCACCAACCTCGACGATCCTCCGTCTCCGGCAGCCCTCGAAACCCTAAATCGGACACAGCCCAGACATGGCACAGCCCCGTGTCGGTGTGTCAAGACGACTCGCGGACACAAAGAACCCAGTTTCACGGAGCCCTGTTCAGGTAACCCGTTCTCTCTCCTTGTTGACGGTTTTCAGTTCCGTCAGTTGTGACGCGTAGACTGTGTAACCCTCTCGATGTCCGTGCAACCCGCTCGGTGCATTGGGTCTTGTGGTGATCTTGAACCTCGATCCAAAAACAGGAAAAAATAATGCCCCGTTTTACCCCGGAACTGAGTGCGTCTCGCCAAACGGGACGACTTGGTCGCGTGCGGTCTTCACCGAAACGTGCACGCCGTTGATATGGACGTGCGGGATTTCGCAGAAGTTGATTTGGATCTGCGTGCACACCGGAATTAATACGTATCCGCCGACAACGCCCCGTGTCTGCCTGTTCTGGAATATGTTGTAACTTTGTGTACATACGTCGGATCGAAACGAAACTTGCGCCATCAGACTCGTAGCAATATACTGGTCCTGTGACCCAAGTTTGGTTCGATTCTGAGAACGTTGACCAAAATTGCGTATCGTGGGTCCCACGGCTCCACTTGACCGGCAATTTTGTGATCGGCTCATCGGAATCCAATTCTGGAAGTTCTGTTGGGTTCGTATCATCTTTCTGGATTTGTTGACACTAAGTTTGACGAATTTGGAGACCTTTGTCCCTGACATATTTTTTGGTGCAAAGCGGCCCACATGTGGACCCCGTTTTGACCAGAAACTGTCATTTTTGCCCTGTGTCCAAATTGGACGAAAGGGAAGTGCTTTCTAGCTATTTTGCTTATTGGGAATGTTGGTGATATCTATTTCAGCATCCGGAGACATTTGTTCTGAGGCCAAAGCTTCTGGTCCTGTGTATTGGACATCTGGACGTTATATTTTGTAGCTTCTTGCCAGACAAGTATACCTTGCCATTGTACTGTTATTTATATTCCATATGTTGCATGCATCTTTATTTTCTGTCTTTAGTTCATATATTTTAACTGTTATATAAAATGCGCGACAGTGTCGTCGCGATATATTTTTAGTTATGTATTTGCATTGACCTTGTTTATGAGACTACCCCATTATCATGTAGCATCTTTAGGTTCATTGGCCGTGACATAGTTGTTACACGAGTTGTGAGTCTCATATAGATCACGGACTGGCGTGCAGGGTTTGGCCTCCTATACGTGTGGGCCGTGCGTTAGGAATAACTGCTGTTAGAAACTTTGCATGCTAGTAGACTTAGCAGTTATTAGAGGTCTAGGGACATAGCTTATTGTAGTACGGTGGTCCCATCATTGTCCTTGTTTGTTTGCAGGAGGGCGAGGGTACTAAGAATAGGCTATGAACCAAATCGTGTCATGGATGTGACATGCTTAGAGCATGGGGTGGGGAGAACAACAAGTACCGCATTTGAGCTCCTTTACACTTTTTCTTCCATAACCCGGAAGCTCCGCTGGAGATACGGGCGGTGATGACCCCTATACAACTTGGCGGGCCTCCGCCGTTCAAAAGACGACGTTCCTTTGAGGCCCCTGGTTCTCCGAGAGAGTCATGCCAATCCCAGTTTTCAGCCAGATAGCTCACTTGTGGGGAAAGTTGTTCTTAACTGCATTCACTTAGACGGTTAGGTGACCCATTGGATATTTATTTCAGTACTTTATTGGCATGTGCTTTATGTATCTTGTTATGTCCCTCTGAGGACCTGGCCCCTTCCAGGTGTATCTGTTCTTGAGTATTCGCAGGAGCGCAGATTCAGATGGTTACAGATGTTTCGAGGATGTCTTCTCATCGAGCCCGTGATTGTTAGCTGGTATACTTATATTGTGTTTATTGTGTTGTACTTTTCCATTCGAGTTGGTAGTGGATTTGTTTCCATCCAACTATCATCCTTAGATACTTATATTGATATCTAGTTTCATAGATACTGGTTATTTATTTATATTTGATTTTCTGTGGATGAGATTTAGATTGTACCCTGTGACTTGTGACATATGTTATACCATCGTAGATTTGATATTCATATTACAGCGTACGTATGGGTTTGGTTTTCATATATTGGGGTTGCCATATCCATGCGACTGACATGCTTACGTGTTCCTAGTCCTAAGTATTTTGGGACTGGGGCCTGACAACATGGCTGGTATATTTGATTATGTATTATTATACTCTGCTAGTGCAACATTTTGTTTTAACTAGCTTCATGATCATATATGGTATATAATTTGGGACGCCTTTTTACTTTTATATATGATATACTCTTGTACTTGTGTTGATGGATTGGGATACTAGGATTTGTCGACCTTAGGACTGACGTCATAGCATGCTAGAGTCCACCCATTTGTCTTCTAGACAACCTTAGCACATTGCGGCTTACTTCAGTATTCTGCAGGGTGTGGTTGGCAGTGTCAGTCCTCATATTTATCCAATATTCTGGGAGCGGGGTATGACAAGGTTTTAGTGGTGGCCTATGCAGGTCTGTTTTTCAGACTTGTGGGAGGACTCATCTTGTTAGAATCTCAATCCTCTATTTAACTTTGATTGAACTCCACTTGTGACCTGTACTTCTTGCTCTCATTGAACTGCAAGCTTGCTTGACATGATTGTTCCATTCTCGTCCCTTGTTGATATCCTTGTGTCCTTATCCTTCAGAGAAACTCCACCTGCTCTACTTTCTGTGGGTTCCATCACTCCAGTAGTTCCAGCAGTTCCAGTAGTAGTCCAGAACCAGATTTTATTGCAAAGTCATAATCAAGAGCCAACAACCTCTCATCATCAGTCAGCTCCGCCAGTCATAATAGGCCAACTAGTTCTACTAGTTCTCTTAGCACAACCTGAGCAAATAGGCTCGCAGGTTATGTTAGAGATAATCAGGACCATGATGGTGACACAGAAGCAACAACAACAACAACAACTTTAGCTCCAGCAACAAGTGTTCCAGCTTTACCAGGAGTCCCAGCTAAAGCAAAATTGTACCATCCAACAGAGTCTTCAGATGTTGTTAGAACTCAACAAGCATGGTTTGTTAGAAAAATTTCAAACCAAGGACTTACACCCAGATGGAGTAGGGATTGAAGAAGAAAAGTACCAGCCGTTCAGTAAGTCGGCATGTCCAGCCCAGTCTACCGCATAAGCATCACCAAGACATGACTATATAGTCAGGGGGACCACATAAAAAACTGAGGGTTGTAAGAGGAATCGTGCACCCCCGTTAGACTCTATATTTCAGCACCCCTCACCAGTATCAGCTTATAGTCCTTCGTATCAGTGCCCGGAGGCTCTAGTCGTATATTCCTTCAGTGGGAAGGTAGGATACACTAGTGTAACATGTCGGAGGGCTAATTATCTATGTCTTCTATATGGAGCATCCGATGATATGATTGCTTCCTGCCCACGACTATCACCCGGACGACGAGCAGTGCCCCAGACATTGATACAAGAATATCATCAACAACAGCACCCGACAAAACCATAAGGATGTATCTACTGTGGAAAGATGGGACATTTTAGATCAGATTATTGGAAGGCAAATGGGCGATGTTATCACTGTTTAGCTATAGGTCATATATTTAGAAATTGCCCTCAATTGTCGCCTCAAGAACGATCAGCTACGCCCGGCATGCCATCTCAGACATTTTAGTCACATCGATTATCAAAACCTGTAGTGGTAGACCAAGATGAGCCAATACTAATAGTACAACCATTGTCACAATATCCTCCCTCATCTCGAGCTCAGAGGGTCAGGCAGCACGGAGCACGATTATATGCATAATCCCAGATACAGTTTCAGTATCCTAGTCAGCCAGAGGGCAGTACCTCTACAGTCGTAGGTACCATCTTCCTGAGTTTGTTCTAGTTATATCTTTTAGTAACAGATCAGGTAGTGGTAGTACATCTTGGGTTCTTGTCGATGGCCTTGTATTCCACTATGTCTGAAGTTCAACGATTAGCTCAACTTATTCGGCGAGTAAAGACGAGTTTTTTGTCCCTCTCTTCTGCCTCCGTATCTCGTGGTACGTGATGTCTATCATGCGACCCTATTGAGAAGAAATGTCCTGGATCGAAGTCATGTCCTTGAGAAGATCGTTGGTACAGACTTACCCAAGGCTTGTCTCTTGTCCATTTTCTTTGAGTCAGCATAAGGCAAGCGATGACGAATTCATAATTGACTGACTATGGGGTATATGTATCCATGTGCCTCAATTTCCCTGTGCGTTGCTTCTGTGCATTTATTCATTAGTTACTTTCTATAGTTATTTTTTATTTCAGTTACTTGCTTAGTATGATCCTTTGGTTTGTGATGTAATTTTTTGAGCTTTCTCGTGTGTTCCAGCTCGACTAGCCTTGGTGAAATTTTGAGGACGAAATTTTTCTAAGGAGGGTAGAGTTGTCACACTCGATTCCAGATTTGGTATTTCTTGACTTTCTAGAATTTAATTTTTTGATAATGTATTCCTGCAGTATTTTTCATGTTTGTTCATATTATTTTTTTATTGTTATTTTGTTGTTGTTGAGAGAGACTACCCGAGACCAGTAGAATACCTATTGGCATTTGCTATAGACCCGGTTTAGGACCCGCATGTAGAATGGACACTTGGTTTGGTTCATTTGATTGAACCCATGACTAAAACATCTTTCTCTCCTCTTAGTATATATATGAGTATTTCTCTCTCCTCACTCATTTTCTCATTTCATTCTTCTTACTTCCTTCTTCCTCCTCTCCTTCAAGCTCCCTGTAGCCAAACCCTAGCCCTAGGGAGAAGTTGCTGTGACTTGGACCGAGAGAGGTAGAGACTATGAGCCAAGTACATCTTACTCAATAGTGAAGCCTTAATTTTTGGATTTTATACATATATGTTGTTTAAAAATTCATTTGATGGAAAATGTTCTCATTGGATTGTTGATCATATTTAGTTTTTGGAGTTTTGGATTTTGATGAGTATATTTGAGTATATCTGAATTTGAAGTTTAGGGTTTTCATGGATTCCATATATTTTTTGTGATTTTGATTTACTAAAACTTGGTATTTTAAAAAAAAATAGTTTTTGTGGTGGATGTAGAACTTTATTTCGAGTATTTTGGCTTTTGATTCACTTGATTTGGAGTTAAAATAAAATTTTTATGAAGAAAATAAATTTTGGCTGTTCGTCTTTTGAAACCTTAGAAATTTCTTGAAGTTTCTAAAGGTTAAGACAATCTCTTCTTCATTGGAATGATCTTGTTATGATTAGCTTTTAGAGCGATTGACTTTTTCTTCTCCTTTTCTTTTGTGGTAGCTTCCTCTTGATCATTAATTTAGGTCAAGCTTATAAGTTATTAGCTTCCCCATAATTGTTTCGAGGTTCATGGTGGTAATATCATTTCTTTTAATAATGGCTATCACCTTTGGATTATAATTCTTGGCGAGCTTCTAAGGATCTTTCGAATCTTCTCATAAGTGGAATGTTCCTTTCTAAGAGAAATAAGATGATTAATAATTTTGAAGAAATGAGTAATTATGTTAGTAATAGATTAATTTTATTTCATCTTGAAGGCCTCGTATTCTTAGGCGAGCCTACTATTCTTAAACTCTTAACGTGAGAGGTCCCTTCATGTGTGACATCAAGAAGTCTCTTAATTTCATGTGAGGTAGTTCAAGTAAAGATTCAATTGAATTTATTTATATCGAGAGAGAAATAAAGTGCGTTCATGGCTTTGGCATCAAGGCTTTTCGATTTTTTATCACCATCTGTGTATAATTTGTGAGGTTAATTTGTCCACAATAGAACCCTCAATTTCCATTTGGGTCTTTTTGTACCCATTCGTAACACTACTCCAAAGATCAAAGTCTAATAATTTCAAATCAATACTCATTCTAGTTTTCCTATAATTGTAGTTGGTCCCGTCAAATAGAGGAAGACTTTTTTTGGATTACCCTTCACCATAGTCGTTGTTGAAATTGTGAGTGATTGCCATAGGATTACTATAAAAGGTTAGTCCATAATAAGAGCCCTTGCTTTGATAAAAATTGTAGGTGACCCTTGGGGGGAAGGTGGTGAACAGGGTTTTATAAAATTAGAATACGGATAATTGACACAAAGAGCAATTATAGGAAGGTGCAAGATATTCAAACGGTCGGCCCTTGAAGGCAATCCAGTCCCAAAACACTCTCCAACTTTAATCCACAATTCAATAAATAACATACAATATGAGCTTTGATCCGAAAACTCGTCTACTTATTCCTACACTTGGGCTTTGATCCGAAGAGCTCAGACTTTAACTTGACTATGAAAGATTTTATCTCCTTGACACTGGGAAGATCTGTCACGCCCCAGTCCCAAAATATCGAGGGACTGGACACGTGACAATGGCCAGCAGTACGCACCGATGGACAACCCAATTTAATGGAACCATCAGGGCGCACTTAAGCTGTAAAATAAGGTCTACTACAACATGCCACAACTAAATCTCATCCATAAAAGATAAATATAATCAACTGCATAATGAAATGGAAATAAGTAGCAACAAGGCTCAACAAGTAGGTCGGTGAAACAATCCGATATAAGTTTGAATACACTGGCTCAATAGGCCAGGAACAAAAGAGTCAAACATAAAGTAAATACTGAGTACGAAATCAGGTACTCAGGAAAAGTCCTCGTGCTCAGGGATTGGTTCTGCTCCAGTATCAAGTCCAGTAATAGCTTCAGCTCCTGCCCCGTATATCTCGGGGTACTGCTCCTCAGCTAAACCTGGGGACATAATACATTCCAGGTCCTCAGGGGACATAGCAAGGTACAGAAAATACAAGCCAAATAAATAAGCAGTGCAACAATAACTAAATAATTGGGTAAACTATGTAACCAGCTAAGTGATATGCAATATGAGAGCAGCACTAGAACTCAGGCTGAGACCGCTACAAGCTTTGTGTCGGGGAGCCGGTAGCAGTAATAACAGGTAAAGGGTCTAGCTCTGCTGGAGAGTCTACAACCTCACAATAGTAGTGGATATATATATGAAATAGCCTGTAGCCTGTGTGTCTCTCCCCACCCAATGTAATCACGCATATCATGACCATAACGTCTCATGTCCATGTCAGCGGGATCATAGCTAATGCAACAAGTCATATAATATCTAAGAATATAATGTCTATGTCAATCCTGTATCCTACACAGAATTGCCATGAATATCTCAGAAAGATTCTGTCTGCATGAATAGTGTCAAGTGTCCTGGGTCCTGATGTACTTGATAAGACAAGTACGAGAAAGTAAAGGGTCCGAAATGTCCATCTCTAGGTGACGTATCCAACACCGCGTACGGGGTTGGCACCCGACTGATAATCGGACGCTAAGTACGTCAGACGGTCCTAGGTTAAGCATGTACAACAGTTATAAATAAAACAAGGAAATATGCAACAAGACTGTAAAGTTGGCAAGGTATACTTGCCCTCTGATGTATAACTAAGCCAAGGAATATTTAGCAAAGACTGCAAGTTTTGGCGAGGTACACTTGCCTGATGTTTGAATTCCAACTACTGTTCTGTTACTCGGGAAATTTCTAAAAACGTCTCTGGAAGCTAAAACAAATATTACCATCATGCTCAGAAGATATCAATCAGCTAGAAACTCCTGTCCTTGAGTCCAATTTGGACACAGGGGCAAAAATGACCATTTCGGGTCAAAATGGGGTCCGCATATGGGCCCGCTTTGCACCGAAAAACGTGTCAGGAACAAAGGTCTCCAAATCTGTCCAACTTAGTGTCAATAAGTCAGGAACGCTGATACGAACTCAACGGAACTTTCAGAATTGGATTCCGATGAGCCGACCACAAAATCGTCCGTCGAGTGGGGCCTTTGGGGCCCATGACACGCGATTTTGTCAACGTTCTCGGAATCGAACCAAACTTGGGTCACAGGACCAGCGTATCGCTACGAGTCCGATGGCACAAGTTTCGTTTCGATCCGTCGTGTGTACACAAAGTTATGACGCATTCCAGAAAGGGCGGATACGGGGCGGGGTCCGCGGATACGTGTTGATTTCGGTGTGCACGCACATCCAAATCAACTTCTGCGAAATCTCACATGTCCGTATCAACGACGCGCACGTATCTGTGAAGACCGCACGCGACCAAGTCATCCCGTTTGGCGGGGCGGACTCGGTTCCGGGGTGAAACAGGGTGTTAGTTTTCCTGTTTTTGGATCGCGGTTCGCGATCACCACACGACGCGATGCCCCGAGCGGTTTGCACGGGCACCGAGAGGGTCACGCAGGGTTCGCGATGCAACAGACGGAATTAAAAACGGGACAGCGAGGAGAGAGAAATAGGTACCTGAACAGGGCTCGAGAAACTGGAATTTCTCGTGTCCGACACGTGTCGAGCTAGGGCACGGGTTAAGGACTGTGGCCGGAGAACGGCGACTCGGCCGGAGCTGAGGCGGAGGGAGGCAGGGTACAGCGTCGCCGGGGGCTCGTGGCGCGGGCGGTGCCTGCAGCGGGTCGCCGGAGGCGGAGGCGAGCGGCCGGATTCGGGGCTCGGGCTGCTGTGGAGAAGAGGGAGGAGGAAGAAGGGGAGCTGGTGGTCGTCGGTGGCGGGGCAGCTGCGGGAGGAGGTCGGCGCGGGCTCTGAGGAGGGCGGCGGGTCTCGGGCGGCTCTAGGCGGAGGTCACCGGAGTTAGGGTTAGGGTTCAGATGGGGAGATGAGGGAGGAGGAAGGGGAGAGATATTTATAGGGGGACGACTGCGGGGGTGGCGCCGGGACGTGGCGGAGAAGGCGGAGCCGCGGGGGGTCGTGGGGTGAGCGGGGCGCGGGCGGGCGACGTGGCCGGGGAACGCGGCCGTAATTCGCGGGGGTCTGCGCGTGGGGGAGATGGGGTGGTCGGGCCGGGTTCGTGGGCGGGTGCGGGTGGACCCGACCCGACCCGATAGCCAACGGGTGTGCTGGGCCCGATTGGGGTGGGCCGGTCTAGGGTTTAGGTTATTAAAAATAAATAAATAAATAAATAATAATAAACAATAGTTTTTAGGTGATTAAAAATAGGTTCGAGGTCCAATAAAATCCCAGAAAATTACCCTAGGTCCAGTTTTTCATTTTAAAACATAAAATCTTATTTTCATCATATTTTAATATTAATTATTAGCAATTAAAAATCACTTATTGACCAAACACCTTGTTTTAATTCTTGAAAAATACCAAAAATCCCGAAAATTGTTTTTAACAAATTTTAAAATTTTAGGGTGATTACAATCTACCCCCTTAAGAGGATTGCGTCCTCGCAATCGAAGGGTAAACTACAAAGGGGCACGACTACGGAAATAAGAGAATGCTTAGGTTATACCTGCATCTGCGAATAAGTGTGGATAACACTGGCGCATGATATCCTCCCGTTCCCAGGTTGATTCGCCAGGGGAGTGTTGTTTCCAAGCTATCTGAACTAGTCTGATTGTCTGTCCTCGCAGTGTCTTCTCACTGGTGTCGAGTATACCCACTGGTTGCTCCTCATATCTCAGGCTAGGGCCCACTGAAATCTCAGAATGATCAACTACGTGACTTGGGTCCGTCACGTACCGTCTCAGCTGTGAGACGTAGAATACATCATGTACTCCCTTTAAGGATGAAGGTAATGCAAGACGATAAGCCACCTCACCAATGCGCTCCAAAATATTGAATGGCCCGATATATCTTGGGCTCAACTTGCCTCTGCTCCCAAATCTGATAGTACCTCGAGTGGACGAGATCCTCAAAAATACGTGCTCTCCTTCCTTGAACTCCAGAGGACGTCTGTGCGTATCGGCCCAATGCTTCTGTCTATCCTGGGCTGCACGAAGATGATTCTGAATCTGCTTTACTTTCTCAACTGTCTTCGTTACCAACTCTGGACCCAGTAATTGACGTTCACCAACGTCACTCCAGCATATCGACGATCTGCACTTTCTTCCGTACAATGCCTCGAAAGGTGCCATCTGGATGTTTGCCTGATAGCTGTTGTTGTAAGAGAACTCCACTAAGTGCAGATGATCTTCCCAAGATCCTCCAAAGTCCAGTATACATGATCGTAACATATCCTCCAAGATCTGAATCGTGCGCTCCGATTGGCCATCTGTCTGTGGATGATAGGCAGTACTGAATTTGAGTCGGGTGCTGAGACTCTCTTGCATGCTTCGCCAAAAGTGAGACATAAATCTCGAGTCTCGATCTGATACAATACTAACCGGCACTCCATGTAATCTTACGATTTGTCTCATATACATTTCGGCTAGTACTTCCGTGGATTATCCGACTCTAAATAGCAAGAAATGTGCCGACTTAGTGAGTCGATCCACGATAACCCATACTGCATCTTTTTCACTGGGGCTTCTTGGAAATCCGATGATGAAATCCATAGTAATATGCTCCCACTTCCATTCTGGTATGGAAAGCGGCTGCAACATACCTGCAGTCCTTTGGTGCTCGGCCTTTACTTGCTGGCAGACTAAACATTTTGCCACAAATCGGGCAATCTCCCTTTTCATTCTATGCCACCAATAATACTGTCTCAAGTCTCGGTACATCTTGGTTCCTCCTGGATGAACAGAGTATATGGAGCTATGTGCTTCCGTCATTAACTCCTGTCTCAATTCTCCATTTGGAACATATAGGCGATTTCCGTACCTTAATATCCCGTCCTCATGGATGCGAAGTCCTGTCTGCATGCCTGCTTCTGTTCTCTCTTTCAGCCTTCGAAATCTGACATCAGTAGGCAAAGCTTCTTTGATCCTCTCCACAAGCGATGACTTAACTTCGAGGTTAGCCAGCAAGCCATTTTGTCCAGGTAAAACAACCTCTATCTGGAGATCTTGTAGGTCTTGTAATAGCTGAGGCTGCTCTGTCAACAAATAAGCCGTGGGTTTCCTGCTGAGGGCGTCGGCTACAACATTTGCCTTTCCCGGGTGGTACTGCAGATCTATATCAAAGTCCACCATCAACTCAAGCCAACACCTTTGCCTCATGTTGAGCTCCTTCTGAGTATATACATACTTCAGAATCTTATGATCAGTAAAGATTTCGACCTTCTCTCCATACAGATAGTGCCTCCAGATCTTCAGTGCAAATATTATTGCAGCTAGCTCCAGGTCGTGCGTTGGGTAGTTCTTCTCGTGGACCTTCAACTGCCTCGATGCATAAGCGATAACCTTGCCATGTTGCATCAAGACACAACCTAGTCCACTACCGGACGCATCACTATAAACAACAAAACCTCCTGACCCTGAGGGAAGAGTCAAGACTGGTGCTGTTGTTAGACGCCTCTTCAATTCTTCAAAGGCCTTCTGGCATCCTTCCGTCCATATAAACTCCTGATCCTTCCGAGTTAGCTTCGTCATTGGCTCTGCAATTCTTGAAAAATTCTCTACGAACCGCCGGTAATACCCAGCAAGTCTGAGAAAACTTCTTACTTCTGCAACAGATGTAGGTGTAGGCCAAGTTTCTATTGCAGTGACCTTCTCTGGATCCACTGACAGTCCTTCTCCTGAGATGATATGTCCCAAGAATGGCACCTTGTCCATACAGAACTCACATTTGCTGAGTTTGGCATACAACTTCTCCCGTCTCAAGGTTTCTAGCACAATCCTGAGGTGCTCCTCATGGTCTTCGTGGTCCTTGGAATAGACTAGAATATCATCAATAAATACAACCACAAATTTATCCAAGTACTGATGGAAGACTCCGTTCATCAAACTCATAAATACGGCTGGCGCGTTGGTTAAACCAAACATCATTACTAGGAATTCATAGTGTCCATACTTAGTTCTGAAGGCCGTCTTCGGTATATCTTCCTTCTTCACCCTAATTTGGTGATAACCGGATCTAAGGTCAATCTTTGAGAATACCCTAGCACCACTTAATTGGTCAAATAAGTCATCAATGCGTGGTAAGGGATACCGGTTCTTAATGGTTACAGCATTTAGAGCTCTGTAATCAATGCACAAGCGTGCAGTTCCATCCTTCTTTGGTACAAAAAGTATGGGTGCCCCCAAGGTGAAACACTGGGCCGGATAAAACCCTTCTCCAGAAGATCGTCAACTTGCTCTTTCAACTCCACTAACTCCTTAGGTGCTAGCCGATATACCGATGAAGTGATAGGTTCGGCTCATGGAGTTAGGTCTATTGTGAACTCTATTTCCCGATCAGGTGGTAAACCTGGAAGATCATCAGGAAATACATCCACAAACTCCGATATGACTCTTGGGTAACCTGACTCCTCCTCTACAAATAATACCCTAAGAGTTGGCTGGACACCTTGCTCTACAGCTCCCCGAAGAAATTCAAACTCAGGAAGGCTAGGGGGTCTAAATATCACTTTTCCAAGCCGGCAATCAAGTGTCGCATGGTACTGACTTAACCAGTCCATACCAAGTACAACATCATAATCAGGCATAAAAAAGATCAGAAATTGGGCTCGCATCTCTCTGCCACAAACTACTACCGAGCATGATCTACAGATATCACTAACTGGGATAATTCCACCTCCCGTAAGAATTCTCTTCATCTTCAAGAGAGGTGCGGTAGCTACTCTATGTGTGGCTACGAAGCTAGCAGCTATGAATGAATGCGAGGCTCCAGAATCAAATAAAGCTACAGCAGGTAATGAAGCAACTAATATGGTACCTGCTATAACCTCGCCTGCAATAGCTTCCTCCGCGACTGCTAGTGCATATGCCTGTCCTCGTCCCTGAGCTGGACCTCTCTGCTGACGAGCCTGCTGAAATAATGCTGCCTGAGGTGGTAGTGGTGGCCTGGCTCCTCCAGCTCTTGTCTGTGTTGCTCCCACAGCTGGAAGAGCTGGCCTTGGTGCAGGTAGAGCTGGTCGATTTGGAGCTATCTCTCGACGCTCCGAGCAGTCCTTTGAGAAGTGCTGGTTGGATCCACAAACCAGGCAGAGTCCCAGCTTGCGTCTACACTCCTGTTGAATGTGGCCTACTTTGCCGCAGTAATGACAAGTAGGTAGGTTCTTTGATGCTGCTTTCTGAGGCAGGTTCTTCTGGGTTCGTTTGGCAGAATCCTCCTGTGATGACTTGGACGGAGCTGAGGAGAATGGACGTTTCAGACTTGACTCCCTCCGAGTAACGTGCTCCATACGACGTGCTGCAGCAAGGACGTTGGTGTATGATGTGGGCGCGACAGATCCGATTAACCTCTGGAGCTCGAACCTGAGTCCATCAAAGAACTTCTCCGCCTTCTCTTCTTTGGTAGGAATTAGAGAAGGGGCAAAGCGGCTCAGGCGAATAAATTCGGCGTTGTATTCCTCCACCGACATATTGCCCTGGATCAGGCGGTTGAACTTGTCTCAGAGTTCTGACCGAGCAACAGCAGGGATGTACATTTCCTGGAAGAGTCTGAAGAACTCCTCCCAGGTGACTTGATCATGTCCGAGCCTCCTTTCTTCGGACAGCCACTAATGGTGCGCGTTGTCCGTCAGTTGCATCCTGACGGCAGTCATCCACTTTTTCCTTGGAAGTTCAGCGGCCTCCAACTGGTGCTGCGTGTTCGTAAGCCATTCATGAACTTCAGTTGGTCCTTCCTTGCCCGAGAAGGTACGGGGTTTGAGTTGACGGAAATCTGTGATAGATCCCGTCGCTGGTCGCCTAGTTGGTGGATTTGCCTGCTCCAACGCTGCGACTAGGCTGTTCCTTAAGTACTCGGCCTCATGACGCTGGGCCTCTTGTTGGATCTGTTGTTGGGCCTGCATCATGGCGTAGAACATCTGAAATATTTGTTGTTCGTCCATTGCCTACCCTGGGGGAAAGACAGGCATCGATGGAGGGAATTATGGTGGAGGCGGGATGTCATCACGCCTGAACCTGTAGCTTGGCTGGCCAGATTGGTTGCTCTGAGAGGATTATCCTCTGGTATCTGGCGTCACCCCAGTTTCAAAGGTAACCATAGCTTCGGGCGGTGTACCCAAGGGATTCTCGTCACCACTTCTGGGATCCATTACTCTGCATCAAAAGAAAACAATGAGAACGCACAGAGGAATCAAACAGAATGCAGTTCAAGCAATTAAATTGAATTCGACATAGAGTCCAAAAACGATTCAATCAATGGATGAGATCCTATAACTTATCCTATCTTACTGCAGGCCTGTTTGGTCCCTAAGTTGAAATCGAATATTTTAGTCGTAGACCTGCATGGGCCACCACAAAAACCATGTCACGCCCCAGTCCCAAAATATCGAGGGGCTGGACACGTGGCAATGGCCAGCAGTACGCACCGATGGACAACCCAATTTAATGGAACCATCAGGGCGCACTTAAGCTGTAAAATAAGGTCTACTACAACATGCCACAACTAAATCTCATCCATAAAAGATAAATATAATCAACTGTATAATAAAATGGAAATAAGTAGCAACAAGTCTCAACAAGTAGGTCGGAGAAATAATCCGACATAAGTTTGAATACACTGGCTCAATAGGCCAGGAACAAAAGAGTCAAACATAAAGTAAATACTGAGTACGAAATCAGGTACTCAGGAAAAGTCCTCGTGCTCAGGGATTGGTTCTGCTCCAGTATCAAGTCCAGTAATAGCTTCAGCTCCTGCCCCGTATATCTCGGGGTACTGCTCCTCAGCTAAACCTGGGGACAAAATATATTCCCGGTCCTCAGGGGACATAGCAAGGTACAGAAAATACAAGCCAAATAAATAAGCAGTGCAACAATAACTAAATAATTGGGTAAACTATGTAACCAGCTAAGTGATATGCAATATGAGAGCAGCACTAGAACTCAGGCTGAGACCGCTACAAGCTCTGTATCGGGGAGCCGGTAGCAGTAATAACAGGTAAAGGGTCTAGCTCTGCTGGAGAGTCTACAACCTCACAATAGTAGTGGATATATATATGAAACAGCCTGTAGCCTGTGTGTCTCTCCCCACCCAATGTAATCACGCATATCATGACCATAATGTCTCATGTCCATGTCAGCGGGATCATAGCTAATGCAACAAGTCATATAATATCTAAGAATATAATGTCTATGTCAATCCTGTATCCTACACAGAATCACCATGAATATCTCAGGAAGATTCTGTCTGCATGAATAGTGTCAAGTGTCCTGGGTCCTGATGTACTTGATAAGATAAGTACGAGGAAGTAAATGGTCCAAAATATCCATCTCTAGGTGACGTACCCAACACCGCGTACGGGGTTGGCACCCGACTGATAATCGGACGCTAAGTACATCACACGGTCCTAGGTTAAGCATGTACAACAGTTATAAATAAAACAAGGAAATATGCAACAAGACTGTAAAGTTGGTAAGGTATACTTGCCCTCTGATGTATAACTAAGCCAAGGAATATTTAGCAAAGACTGCAAGTTTTGGCGAGGTACACTTGCCTGATGTTTGAATTCCAACTACTGTTCTGTTACTCGGGAAATTTCCAAAAATATCTCCGGAAGCTGAAACAAACATTACCATCATGCTTAGAAGATATCAATCAGCTAGAAACGCCTGTCCTTGAGTCCAATTTGGACACAGGAGCAAAAATGACCATTTCGGGTCAAAACGGGCTCCGCATGTGGGCCCGCTTTGCACCGAAAAACGTGTCAGGGACAAAGGTCTCCAAATCTGTCCAACTTAGGGTCAACAAGCCAGGAACTCTGATACGAACTCAACGGAACTTTCAGAATTGGATTCCGATGAGCCGACCACAAAATCGCCCGTCGAGTGGGGCCTTTGGGGCCCACGACACGCGATTTTGTCAACGTTCTCGGAATCGAACCAAACTTGGGTAACAGGACCAGCGTATTGCTACGAGTCCGATGGCGCAAGTTTCGTTTCGATCCGTCGTGTGTACACAAAGTTATGACGTGTTCCAGAAAGGACGAATACGGGGCGGGGTCCGCGTATACGCGTTGATTCCGGTGTGCACGCACATCCAAATCAACTTCTGCGAAATCTCACACGTCTGTATCAACGGCGCGCACGTATCTGTGAAGACCGCACGCGACCAAATCGGCCCGTTTGGCGGGGCGGACTCGGTTCCGTGGTGAAACAGGGTATTAGTTTTTCTGTTTTTGGATCGCGGTTCGCGATCACCACAGGACGCGATGCCCCGAGCGGTTTGCACGGGCACCGAGAGGGTCACGCAGGGTTCACGATGCAACAGACAAAATTGAAAACGGGGCAGCGAGGAGAGAGAAACAGGTACCTGAACAGGGCTCGAGAAACTAGAATTTCTCGTGTCCGACACGTGTCCGATACGTGTCGAGCTAGGGTAGGGGTTAAGGACTGTGGCCGGAGGACGGCGACTCGGCCGGAGCTGAGGCGGAGGGAGGCCTGGGACAGCGTCGCCGAGGGCTCGGGGCGTGGGCGGTGCCGGCAGCGTGTCGCCGGAGGTGGAGGCGAGAGGCCGGAGTCGGGGCTCGGGCTACTGTGGAGAAGAGGGAGAAGGAAGAAGGGGAGCTGGTGGTCGTCGGTGGCGGGGCAGCTGCGGGAGGAGGTCGGCGCGGGCTCTGAGGAGGGCGGCGGGTCTCGGGCGGCTCTAGGCAGAGGTCACCGGAGTTAGGGTTAGGGTTCAGATGGGGAGATGAGGGAGGAGGAAGGGGAGAGGTATTTATAGGGGACGGCTGCGGGGGTGGCACCGGGACGTGGCGGAGAAGGCGGAGCCGCAGGGGGTCGTGGGGTGAGCGGGGCGCGGGCGGGCGACGTGGCCGGGGAACGCGGCCGGAATTCGCGGGGGTCTGCGCATGGGGGGGATGGGGTGGTCGGGCCGGGTTCGCGGGCGGGTGCGGGTGGACCCGACCCGACCCGATAGCCCACGGGTGGGCTGGGCCCGATTGGGGTGGGCCGGTCTAGGGTTTAGGTTATTAAAAATAATTAAATAAATTAATAATAATAAACAATAGTTTTTAGGTGATTAAAAATGGGGCAGCGAGGAGAGAGAAACATGTACCTGAACAGGGCTCGAGAAACTAGAATTTCTCGTGTCCGACACGTGTCCGATACGTGTCGAGCTAGGATAGGGGTTAAGGACTGTGGCCGGAGGACGGCGACTCGGCCGGAGCTGAGGCGGAGGGAGGCCGGGGACAGTGTCGCCGAGGGCTCGGGGCGTGGGCGGTGCCGGCAGCGTGTCGCCGGAGGCGGAGGCGAGCGGCAGGAGTCGGGGCTCGGGCTGCTGTGGAGAAGGGGGAGGAGGAAGAAGGGGAGCTGGTGGTCGTCGGTGGCGGGGCAGCTGCGGGAGGAGGTCGGCGCGGGCTCTGAGGAGGGCGGCGGGTCTCGGGCGGCTCTAGGCGGAGATCACCGGAGTTAGGGTTAGGGTTCAGATGGGGAGATGAGGGAGGAGGAAGGGGAGAGGTATTTATAGGGGACGGCTGCGGGGGTGGCACCGGGACGTGGCGGAGAAGGCGGAGCCGCAGGGGGTCGTGGGGTGAGCGGGGCGCGGACGGGCGACGTGGCCGGGGAACGCGGCCGGAATTCGCGGGGGTCTGCGCATGGGGGAGATGGGGTGGTCGGGCCGGGTTCGCAGGCGGGTGCGGGTGGACCCGACCCGACAGCCCACGGGTGGGCTGGGCCCGATTGGGGTGGGCCGGTCTAGGGTTTAGGTTATTAAAAATAATTAAATAAATAAATAATAATAAACAATAGTTTTTAGGTGATTAAAAATAGGTTCGGGGTCCAATAAAATCCCAGAAAATTACCCTAGGTCCAGTTTTTCATTTTAAAACATAAAATCTTATTTTCATTATATTTTAATATTAATTATTAGCAATTAAAAATTACTTAATGACCAAACACCTTATTTTAATTCTTGAAAAATACCAAAAATCCCGAAAATTGTTTTTAACATATTTTAAAATTTTAGGGTGATTACAAGATCTCAAGTTTATAACTCTTGATTACTCTAACACAATGGTAGTTGGTAATCGAAAGCTATGTGTGTTATAACTCTTGGGTATTTGAATGGTTTTGAGTCTTTATGGCTCAAGGGATGGAAGCATTCTATCATTAAATACCAACTTTTAAAAAACATACATTTAATGCATAATACTATCCTAAATGTGGTATAGCGTCGATATACCGCTCTGTACAATAACGACTAGTTTCTAGCTGTTGGTAGCATTTAATGCTCCGAAAGTAACCCAGGTGGTATACCGTCGATATATCGCGGTATAGCCGTCTTATGTAAATTTTCCAGTACGAGGAGTTATGTTTGAAAGTTATATTTCACTAGTGTACCGTTGGTATATCGCAAGTGGTATACGGACGATATACTGGTGAGATCAATTTTAACAAGTCTAAGGTTCAGTTTCGAAACATCATATTACTAGTCTACCGTTGGTATACTACAAACAATATACTGCCATTATACCGGTAGGCCAAATACTTCACAGATTAAGGTTATGTTTAAAAGTATCTTTTTACCAGTGTACACCCGCTTATCGCAAGAGGTATACTAGTTTGAAGATCCAATTTCAGATATTTAATTCTATTTGTCTAGACTTCCTAATTCCAACAACATACTGAGTTCTACAAACTTTTTTAAGAGATACTACAATAACATAAATAAAAATAGGAAGCTTGAAATCCATCTTTTTGTATCTTGTTTCTGGATGAGAGCCACCATCTTTAATTCGTTGCCCAATTTCTGATAGCTATCTTTTATGACCGAAGTGTTGTGCGATGATATGGAGCCTATATTTCTGCGAAGATCATTAGTTCCATAACATATACATATAATTTTTGTAAATGATCAAAATTATGGAATGGACCAATAGCCTTTTCTAAATGCTTAGCTAAGTTGCTAAGGTGAGAATAAAAAAAATTAGTGAGAGAGAGAGAGAGAGAGAGAGAGAGAGAGAGAGAGAGATTGTAATGTTTAAAACTTTACTACATTAGAGAGATATTACAACTTGGGTGGTGAGAAACAATTGAAGCATTCCCCTTTATATATATAGCCCCAAGGGCTCTACACGAACAACTACGATTGTGCCTTTTATCCACCATATAATGATTAGAACTTTGTAGAACCTAGATATTTATAAAAAAATTATTTTTTTCAACTAAATACCCTCAACTATTCAATTTATACTTTAATATTATAGCACTGAATACCCTAAAATATTGAGAAGTTTCAAATTGCTACACTCCATTAATTAATTGTTAACTTTTACATCCAAACAAATAAAAAAACTTTTTTTGACCAAATTAACCTCATGTTCTTCTTCTCCTCTCCTACACCTTCAGCTTCCAGATCCACAAACCTTAACCATAATTTTCCTAAAACTGGGACTCGACTTTGGTCTTGAACGGGGTCTTCTTCTTCCTCCTCGTCTTACTCCTGTCCCTCCCCGTATTCCTCCCCTCCTCTCCTATAGCCGGAGAGCCCCAACCTCAATCCTAGTTACAATGGATGACGCCTTTACTGACTCTCTCCTCCCTCATTCGCCTTACACCAAGTCGACTTCCTCCGCGACCCAAACTGCTCCATGCACGCTTTGACATGTCGGCATACCCCCTTTTGTTTAGACCCTCGTATTAACGACATAGTCCCCGTCAATGCGAAACTGGACCCCAGCGTGCAAATGCCACCATGTTCAGCCTCCTGGTCTTCCTCTCGATCCGACGACGGGAACCTTATTGTCCACTCCTCCAGGACCCCATCCAACGGTAGCCACCACCAATGAAGTGGGATCCCCAACGCTCCCCTGACTCCCCGTTCTAGCCTTTATCGGTCATCCATCATAGCCTCGATGAGTGGTCAAAACTTATCTCCGATGACCTTGAGTGGCTCCAACACCCCCTCCTATTTCTTTTCGTTTAACTGCCATCCGATGGAAGAGATCCGATGGGAGAGGAAAGGGAAAGGAGATAATAATAATAATAAAAATATTAAGTGGATGGTATTTTTGTTATTTTATATTTTTTATCAACTATGTTAGAGTATCAAGTTGTCTAATTATAGTTGTTGGTATTTTTGACTTTGGACTATGAAAGATAGTCCTACATTGGCTACACCACCAAGTGGGTATTTCAATATAATGCTTTGCTTGTGTTGAGGTGTGCACATGGGGTATGGTGAGGCACATAGGTGCCATGTGGGAGTATTTTATTAGGATGGATAATGATTAACTCCTTAAAGAAAGCATTTATGCTTTTTGGCATTCTCTTAGAATTTATTCCATAGGAGCTAAGCCCCAAAAGGGCTTAGCGACTCGGATTCAGACTCAGGCTCGGGCTCAAGGGCGCAAAGTGACACTTTGTTGGCGCACTTTGTACTTAGTACGTCAGCATCGGCGCAGACGACAATGCATGCATGCGCTATCGCATGCGCTGCGGCTTGCGCTGCCGCATACGCTGTTGTTGCTGTGGATATATTTAAACAGTTATGGAAAGATATGGTCTGTTATTCAGATCCATTTTTTATGGGATTTAAAATTAATTCATGTCTATCTTAAAGGTATTCGTAATTAATCTGTTTCTATCTTTCCGTAACTGTTGGACGGCTAGGGTTTTCATCCTCTCTATATAAATACTCTCTTCGTGCCTCTTTGAGGACTTACTTCGAAAATTAGGAGACGAAGAGAGTTGCTGCTGCTGCCACTATTGGAGTCCAGGGAGTTCGTACGAGTCCAGACAGAGGTGACAACGAGCATTCCAGAAGTTCTACATGAACTTGCTGGTTCCTCAGAGCAGATCGTGTGGGGCAAATCTTGCTTTGAGCAGCGGTAATATTTATCACCCCAACAAGCAAAGTCTCTTCTTCTTCTTCTTCTTCTTCTTCTTCTTCTTCTTCTTCTTCTTCTTCTCTCTTCTGTGAGTTGTAACTCTGTTCTATCCGTTTGTAACTACTATTGCAAGAAAGAACGAGAAAATAGTTTTTTATGATTCTTTTATTATCTTATTTTCAGTTGTAATCAGATCCTATATATTATCTTCTTGTTGGATCAAGAGATATCAGGAAGAAAACTCTTGTGTGAACTCCTGATCTCGACTTTAACTTCTGGTTCTACCATCTTTGATTAAGTCTCGGACAAATAATCTCAAAGCAAGATCCGAGTAAGATGGAGAACCGATCAAACCTTCTCGATACTAGCTTTCACAAGCTTGAGAAGTTTGATGACGAACACTACAACATTTGGAAGATGAAGATATCTCTGAATCTTTGTCTTGTCAAAGTTTCTTATAAGTTAGTTGAACTAGAACCTACCATTCCTAAAGATGGAGGATAACTTGGAGTTGTTGTGGTGCAGGACGTACACAACAAGTGGAAAGAAGACAATAACCTCTACAGGCTATTAATCCTTAATGCAATGGAGGACTCGATGGCAAAGTCTTACAACAAGAAAGAGAAGGCCAAAGACGTCTGGGAAGCTCTTGAGAAGCATTACAAAACTAATAAAAAGATATAAAAATCTATTTCGTCGATTTTTTTTTTTACTTTGCAATTCAAAGACGAGAAGGTAATGCTGCCGCAAGTCAAGAAACTTCTGAAGATGTAGCAGAAGCTGGAGGAAAAGGACATGAATCAAGAAGATAAGTTCATGGTGGGGGCTATCATCACTAAGCTTCCTCCAGGCTGGATCAAGTTCAAGACTGACATGTATCGTAAGAAGATGGAGATCCAGCTCGAAGATTTTTTGCACTAGATTGACATTGAAGATGAGGCCAGGGGACAACTGAAGTTGGATTTCCTGTCCAAATAGTTGGCAAATGTCAACTTGGTGCATGCTGGTGATTCCAAGGGAAAGCAGAAGGCTTCTCACAACAAGAGAAAGAATGACTTCAACCTTCTGAAGGTAAAACCGGCTTTATTCAAACCAAAACCAAAGCCCAAGTCTGAAGTGACTTGCTTCAATTGTAGCAAGAAGGGCCACTACCGGAGTGAATGCAGATCCAAGCTCAAACAGACAGAGCAAGGTGAGCCTAACAAGTTTGCTATGATTTCACAGGTTGTCACGACTGGTGTCGAATCTAACTGGTGGGTGGACACTGGCGCATCCTGCCATGTTTGCTCAAAGAAGGAGTTGTTCACTACCGACAAGCCTACATCTGAGATGGTTATGGTAGCGAACCAAGCACAAGCTGAAGTTCTAGGGACCGCAATGGTGGTACTAAACCTGACTTCGGGGAAGTCGCTGACGCTTCAGGATGTAAAGCATGTACCAATGATAGCCAATAATCTGGTCTCAGAAAGTCTGCTCTATAACACAGGCTTGAGGATGGACATTAATGTTGGACAGATGTTGATGTCTTTCAAAGGAACATACTTCAAAAAAGCTTTCTGTACCGAAGGGATGTTAAAACATTAACTTGTAACTCCTGCTATAATGATAAATGTAGTCGCTTCTTCTAGTTATTCTCTTGAGTTATGGTACAATAGACTTGGACATGTTCATTGTAAAAGAATTAACAAGATGTCTAGTCTAGATCTTATCTCCAATTGTGGGGGTAAGAAGGTAGAAAAGTATGAGGTCTGTATGCAGAGAAAGATTACCAGAAAGTCGTTTAAATGGGTTAACTGAAGCACAAATCTTCTAGAGTTGGTACACTCAAATATCTGTGACTTCAAACAGTTTTCCACAAAGGCCAAGATAAAGTATTTTATTACATTCATTGACAACTACTCGAAGTATGCGTTCGTCTATCTGCTCAAGTCAAATGATGAAGCATTCAAAAAGTTTAAGGAGTTCAGGGATGAAGCTGAACGTCAGACATGGTAACAACTTAAGAGACTTATAAGTGATCGAGGCTGAGAGTATAGGTCTGTTGAATTCGCATCATTCTGCAAAGAACATAGAATTGTTAATGAGATGACTGCTCCATATTATCCTCAATCAAATGTAGTAGCTGAGAGGAAGAATAGGACATTGACAAAAATAATAAACTCAATGTTGTTACTGCGGCTCTTCCAAACTGCTTCAAGGGAGAAGCTGCGTTGACGGCTACGTTCATCCTGAACAGAGTGTCGTACGCAACATCCGATGTCATTTCTCATGAACTCTGGTTCAAAGTCAAACCCAACTTGAATTTCATTCTAGTGTGGGGGTGTCTGGTGTAGCGCCCCGTTCTCCCGATGCGGAGAGCGCGGCTAAGAAACACAAGTCGGTATCGTTCGATCGGGATAGATTGAATTAAGAACTCGTCCTCGTTATGGATTTGTTTCTTCGAAATCGATTCCCATATTCAGTGCACTGCGCCCCAAGGATCGGCTTAGCGGCAGAGTCAGGAGGGACCTCTCCGCTGCTATCTTTTATTGCCTCGGTTTTCGATGTCACTTGTTGCTTTCGTGCTTTGAGTTGGTTTTGGGATTTGCTTGTTTTCCTTGAACGGTTTCGATGGTTTTCATTATTTTCGTTCATTGACTTGCACTTATATTCCGAGATTGGAAAGAGAGGAAGAAGTATTAATCGAGCTGTTCGTGTGCAGGTGAACGAGCAGTAGGTGGCTTGCGAGCGGAGTCGTGAAGTGCCTCTTTCCTTCTTCTTTCCAAAATCTAAGTGAGTGGCTACCAACCCGATTAGCTAGTCCTGCTTCCAAGCTTCACAGCTAATCAATCTGCACTCTTCTTTGCCCCGATCAAACGATACCAAATAATAATAAAAGAAACCAAGATAAAAGACAATATACTTGGTTCTTATGCTTGTCAATCAAACCTGTGAACTGTTGCCTTATCGTATGCTTGTTCGTGCAAATGTTCTATGAATTATTCTAAGTATGACACACACCTTGTATTGTGCATAATTGTTCAGGAAGGCTATGTTAAATGAATCATGCATTACTGCTTGTCGTGCACTCGTGTTCTTGCACTCGTGTTCTTGCAATCGTGTTGCCTCAACTGCATGAATTGTTAACTTGTTAATCGTGTTCGATCATGGACAACTTGTGCACAAGGTATAGTTCTGCGGACGGTCGCTGGGGCACTGGCACCGATCCGATCCGGGCGGAACTCGTGTACAGTCATCGTGTACGGGATAAGATGGCTTGTAATGCCTCGTGTACTATCGTTGCATGCTATCCTTGTCTCGGACTAGTCCATTATGGCAAACATGCCAGTGATCATCGTGTATATTTAAACCTGTTGCATACTAACTTGTGTCTTCGTGGCAGGGAAGGCATGGTAAGTATTGTGCAGGTAATTCAGACGGGCAGGTAAAATCCACCTAATGGTGGCACGTTCATTTCAGTAAATTCTATATGCTGCTTACTTGTAAATGAACTAAGGCAAGATAGAAACCCACAAAAATATGCATGCTTCACTAAACAACGTGTTGATTGGTATAGTCAGGCTAGCTCGCCTTCACCAGCATGTTTCGATATGCTGACCCTCGTTAAAACAGGTTCTCCGCACCAAGGCGAACCGAGCGAGGAGCCGAAGTCGTCTTCCCGATCCAGTCCAACTGTTGGCGCATCTTCACCGTGCCCCTCGAAGCCTTTTGAAGTCCGAAGCTGCAACTCTTCATACACAAATGCAGCTCCGTGGCAAAGCTATCCTCCAGCCTGGAGGTCTTTATCATTTTGAGTTTATAAAGGGATGTAATGTACAGGACTGCTATCTCATTTGAGTCATCTCTTTTGTAAGCCATTCGGCATATTAGCTAACTCGTTCAAGAGTTTGTAATAGATGTTCATTATCAATAAAGAGAACTTTTTTATGTTTCAAATCTGTGTTTTAATTTATCTGCGTACTCTGAATATGTGCTTGCTATGCAAATCATTAAAGCCTTGTGCGGGCGCAACTCCAGGCCCGCACGGCGGTCACGATTCGGGGGACGCCTCAAGTGATTCTACGAAATTGGGTCGTGACATCTGGCATATGTGAAGCTCCCAGACTAGAAGATTTAGAAATTGGGTACGAGGACAACGAAGACCATCTTCTTGGGTTATGCTGAGAAGAGTGATTCTCGGAGGTTTCTTGATATAGAATAAAATCATATCATTGAATCTCGCGACGTAGGATTCTTTAAAGATAAATTTGCAAGACACAAGAATATTATTATCATGGATATTCCAGAGAATAGTATGGGTGCACAAAAGGCTGAATCCTCCAAAGAAGATGTAGTGCATGAAGGAGTTGTCATTCCAGAGACAACGTTCGAACCAAAACTTGCAGAACCGAGAACTAAGTGGGTGATGAGACAGAAGAACTTCGGAGAAGATTTTGTCACCTATCATGTGGAAGTAGATCCGCTTACCTATGATGAGGCGATGAAGACAAGAGATGCTTTCTTCTAGAGGGAGGCTATCAATGATGAGTATGATGCAATAACCTCCAACAACACTTGGGTGTTGGTCGATCTGCTAGAAGGAGCTAAAATCAGATGCAAGTGGATCTTCAAAAGGAAGATGAAGGCCGATGGAACCGTTGACAAGTTCAAGGCAAGGTTAGTTGCCAAGGGGTTTTCTCAGAAGCAGGGGATCGACTACTTCGACACATATGCTCCAGTAGCACGGATGACGACCATCAGGATGTTGATTGCTCTGAGTGCAATTCATAAGCTATTTATTAATCAGATGGATGTCAAAACAATATTCCTGATTGGAGAGTTGATCGAAGAGATTTACATGGAACAACCAGAAGGATTTGTCGTCAAAGGTATTGAAGACAAAGTTTGTAAGTTGGTACAATCCTTATACGGTCTGAAGCAAGCTCCCAAGATATGGCACAAAAAATTTGATAAAGTCATAAGATCAAACGGCTACAAGGTCAGCGAGACGGACAAGTATATTTACACAAAGTTCGCTGACGGAAGATGGATCATCATTTGTCTTTATATAGACGATATGCTGATCCTAGGCACATAACTAGCACGAGTCACTGAGACAAAGATGTTTCTCTCATCCAAGTTCAGTATGAAGGACTTGGGGGAAGATGATGTTATCCTTGGGATAAAGATCATCCGGACGGACATTGGAGTGGTGTTGTCAGAGTCTCATTATAGTGAGAAGATGCTCACATGCTATGGATATTAGTATCTTCCAGGGATCGATACCTCGTACAGGTGTGACAAGAAGCTGAAGCCAAATCCTAGAGAAAGTGTTAGGCAGTTGGAGTATTCAAGCGTTATTAGAAGTTTGATGTATGCAACAACTGCCACAAGGTCTTACATAGCTTTTGCTGTGGGAATGTTGAGTCAATTCATGAGAAACCCAGGTGTGGAGCACTGAAAGGCTGTGAAGAGAGTGATGTGATATCTCAGGAGGACTCAGAAATATGTACTGCACTACAACTGGTATCCGACAGTAGTTGAAGGCTTCAGTGATGCAAGCTGGTATTCAGAAGTAGAGAGCAAAAGGTCCACAGAAGGATACGTCTTTTCCATTGGTGGAACTGCTATATCGTGGAAGTCAAAGAAACAGACTATGCTCTCTCATTCCTCAAAGAAATCTGAGTTTTATGCACTGGCTGCTACAACGAATGAAGCAGAGTGGCTTCGGGAGCTCATGTATGATCTTCCATTGGTTGGTGCGCAGATTTTGGCAGGACCGATATACTGCGACAACCAAGCGACTGCAGTGGTGGCATCAAATGACCTCTTCAATGGTAAGAAGCGGACTGTGTGGTTGAGGCACAGGGCAGTGAATGATCAGATAAAGACTGGGTTCATTGCCGTAATTGATGTTCGGAGTCAAGAGAAGGGTCTCAAGCGCCAGCTGGTCGAGGACACATCAACCAAAATGGCTTGAAGACATTATGATATGTGTCTGTGTAATTCTACCATAAAGTTTTATGCTATTAGTTCAAAAAAAAATCTACTAGGCATCTAGCTTTTGGTTCAAAGAAGGACCATTGACTAGGAGAATATAAAAAACAATGGGTAGTCATTTGAGACATTGAGGGATTACGGACCCAGAACTACTGTTGTCTACTTCTTGTTCTTTACGAAGAACAATTTCCTGTGGAATGATGGCTTTGACGCCTTAATGAGTTCTCATACAGAGTGAATATTCGGTGTGCTTTACAGGAAGCACGTTGTTTCAGCACTACAAGGGACTTATATCTCATGCTATAGTGGTGTGACACAACATAGGTAAAAGATATAAATCCTCGACATTAAGTCATGTCACAGTTGCGTAGCACCGCACATAGGCAGGTAGCCTAATGCTGTAGAATGAAGAGTGGTAGGCAGCATTACAAAGAGGGAGTGATCCTCATATTAGAGTGGTGAGACACCACAGAGGTAAAAGATGTAAATCCTCGGCAGAAAGTCATGTCACAGCGGCTAACACCGCAAGGAAGCGCAAGGCTTCGTGCTTGGTACGTAGTTTGGCACTACAAAGAGGGAGTGAACCTCATGCTACAGTGTATGACATCACATGAGGGAGTGAACCTCGGCAGAAGGCCATTTTATAGCAGCGTAGCACCGCAAGGAAGCGTAATGCTTCATGCCAAGGACTCTTTAAGAACTCACCTATAGTGTATGAAAAAAGATACATGCCGTCTCTTAAGAAAAAACTTGTAGACAACCAAAATATAAATACCGAAACTAGGCATGCATAGGGCCTTCAATGTGCAACCGAAGCACAATTGATGTCATTGTGTGAGTGTGAAGAATTGCAACTATGGTGCAGAATTCAAGTCTTAGTCCATTCTTGTGTCATACTGTTATTTTGACCCATGCAGGAAGATTCAAGTCGAAGCAACATCTATCCTAATGCATGATAGGCAGTCACTGTGAGGAATGCTCAACCCATATATTAAGATATGTGGGATATTGTTGGTGTTTTTACCTTTGGACTATGAAAGATAGTTTCACATTGGCTACACCACCAAGTGGGTATCTCAATATAATGCTTTGCTTGTATTGAGGTGTGCACATGGGGTATGGTGAGGCACATGGGTGCCATGTGGGGTTTTTTTGTTAGGATGAAGAAGGATTAACTCCTTAATGAAATCATTTATATTTTTTGGCATTCTCTTCGAATTTATTCCATAGGAGCTAAGCCCCAAATGGGCTTAGCGACTCGGACTCGGACTCGGGCTCGGGCTCAAGGGCACAAAGTGGCAATTTATTGGTGCACTTTGCACTTAGCACGTCAGCATCGACGCAGGCGTCAGTGCATGCATGTACTATCGCATGCGCTGCGGCTTGTACTGCCGTATGCGCTGCTGCTGCTGCGGATATATTTAAACGGTTATGGAAAGATATGGTCTGTTATTCAGATCCGTTTTTTATGGGATTTGAAATTAATTCGTGTCTATCTTATAGGGATTCGTAATTAGTCTGTTCCTATCTTTCCGTAATTGTTGGATGGCTAGAGTTTTCACCCTCTCTATATAGATACTCTTTTCGTGCCTCTTTGAGGACTTACTTCGAAAATTAGGAGACGAAGAGAGTTGCTGCTGCCGCCACCATTGGAGTCTACGGAGTTCGTGCGAGTCCAGAGAGAGGTGACAACAAGCGTTCCAGAAGTTCTACATAAACTTGCTGGTTCCTGCGAGCAGATCGTGTGGGACAAATTTTGCTTTGAGCAACGGTGATTTTTATCACCCCAACAAACAAAGTCTCTTCTTCTTCTTCTTCTTCTTCTTCTCTTCTGTGAGTTGCAACTCTGTTCTGTCCGTTTGCAAGGAAGAACGAGAAGATAGTTTTTCTCTGATTCTTTTATTATCTTGTTTCTAGTTGTAATCAGATCCTATATATTATATTCTTGTTGGATCGAGAGATATCAGGAAGGGAACTCTTGTGTGAACTCCTGATCTCGACTTCAACTTCTAGTTCTACCATCTTTGATTAAGCTTCGGGACTAACAATAGTTGAGATATTTACTGCTATACTGTGAAAGCATAGGATATCAAGTTAAAAAAGCTGAAATAGTTGAAACTATTTAGTTGAAATTAAACCCAAAAATATTTACATGATACCCAATAAAATATTTATATAATAGACTATGGAAATAGTAGAAATCCTATATCATCAACATTATCATCAACATGCCCATCAATAGAGAGTCCCCATTTGATTATAGTCAAATATACAATTAATGTCAAAGGAGTACTCATCCCCCAAGTTCCAGCCAAGATCGTCCATAGAGGAGGGCTGCAAGCACGACGTGACGTCGCCGTGCTCCGACGCCCCTACTCCCTTCAGTTCCTCCACCAGTCGAGTCGTCGACTCGTCCAGCATATCGAGCTCAGGCATCGCGAAGCATCCTGAAGAAGAGCTCACGAGAGCACTGCTGGCTACGTCCTCATCAGATTCCTGCTTCATGGCCAGGGACGGAGCTGGGTTGCTGCTAGCGGTCGTGTTGGCCGACGACCGGCTGAAGTCGATTATGCAAGGATCGTTCTCGAGAGAGGCCTGCAAGGTCTCGGCCAGCTCCCGGCATGTGTGCTCGCCTATGTACGTGATCACGAAGAGGGAGGGGTTCTCCTCGGATTGTTGCACATGTCTCGTAGCTAGGCACATCTGGTCGTTCTTGTGGGTGCATCTATAGTAGCCCCTGCAAAAAATCATGGCAGATTTGGTAAGCACAAAGAATATTAATTGATCGATCGATCGATCTTGCCAATTACGTATCCCCTTACCTAGGGGATTTAGAATTGAGGATCGCTTTCTGTCCATACTTCCTCCATGAGTGGCCGTCGTTGAGCGTGGTAGTTGTAACACTTGTACTCGAGTTGTTGTGGATTCTGCAAGAAACAATTGATTATTTAGTAAACGAAGTTAAATCAAAGGGATATATGGAGGTTATAATCCGAGAAAAAATTATTGTACGGTCGGATGCAGTGTACTCTTTTCTTATCCAACTACATCCTTGTGATAATCTGAATAATTGCCATAGAAAAGATGCACTGTGTCTGAAACATCCAATAATTTCTCTAATCCGAGTGTCTCACCTTTTTCTACGGTAGCTGCCTCTTCCGGACTCCATCTTCCTCTTCTTTCCGAAGAGTTTTGTATTCTCGCTACTCTGAGTGTCCTCTGATATCACGACTCCAGTGGTGTCCAGCACGGTGAGCGCTCTCGAGAACGAGTCCGAGATCTTTCTGAGGAGGTCTCGGTTCGGGCTTAATGTTGGCGACGCGTCCTCCAATATGGCCCCGAGTTGCGAGGCCAGGTCGCGGCCTCTGGTTAGCTCGTCGACCGCCGCCTTCCAATTAAGGGAGGAATATCCAGTTTTGGTACCTTCCATTTTTTAGCTTTAGATCTCTACTGTACTAGATCTGTGGTGAGGCTACGGGGAGGGGAAAGGGTAGTTGAGGTATGTTTAAGTAGTAGTACTTGTAATGGAAACAAAAGAAACGTGCACTAAAATAAAGTGAAGGAAGCAACTTGGAAGCACAGGTGTGAAAGAGCTACTACAGCAAAAACGTCATCAGCAGGACGTAAGCGAATTAGGGTCATCAAGTCAAGTGGCTGTTCGGGAAGGTTCGATCTAAATTGGGTTTTATGCCTATAAGTCCTTTGAAATAGAATTATATTTCTACATGTCTCCAAACAAATCTAAGTCCTCGTTTAGTTCGCAGAATCAGGAGTTGAAAAATAAAAGTGATTATTTTTTTATATATTTTTTGAGATGTCCGACGATGTGCACGAAACTTTACGTACGCTGCATTGCATGCCATTTGGGTCCACTGCCTCTACACCTCTACTGTGATTTGATCCCGAGACCTCCGTCAAGCCAGAGAGGTTATACCTCTTCTCACTGACCACAAGAGCCAGTTGAGTTCGGTCACTCCCATTATTTTTCTATGTTTAGGAGTCAAAGAAATTGAAGAGAAAATAAAATTAATTCCCAATGAAAAGAAAATTAGGAGAAAAAGTGGTTCCCTCCATCTAATCAAGGATTCATTTTTCCACCTTTAAGTAGTCACCTTGTCTCCCAATTTTTTTGGCATTTTCAAACACCAAAAAGAAAAATCAATGGAAATTATAATTTTCCAAAGAAAAAGAAAGAGTAAGAAATTGAATTCCTTTTCTTTCTTTTCCGCAAATCAAACGAGGCCTAAATGTTGCTTGGTAAGTCATCCAAATCAGGATTACTGATGTCATGTTACTATAAATGGGAAATATCGACTAGCTGTTAGAGCATCCATAAAAGATGGAGCTAAACAATGTATGTTGAGTCTCAAATTTAAAATAAAAAAAATAAATCTAGAATGAGTTGGATCTGTATGGAAATAGTACAAAATGATTCAGCAACATAAAATGATCTCTGGTGGCAAAGGTCAAAAAATTATGTGGTAAAAATATAATATAAAATCTAGAATCTAGAAATTGGGACTCCAAATTGAGCCTTGTTATTTTACAAAATGAGCTCTTACATTTAGAAATTCTCACTCACAAGCTATAGCACTTGTGGTTGAGACGGGACTATTATTGGGTTCCAATTGAATATTACTGTTCTACAAAATGAGCTCCTACATCACTACCAAATTAAGTCAAATTAGCGACGTCTACCAACGTTGCTAATGTCAAAAAATGTTGCTAAAAAAGTTCAATGACGAATTTAGCGACGTATTGACCCTGTCGCATTATAGTTAGTCGTTGAATAAAAAAGCATCAATAAACGTCGCACCCGCGTGATATTTACCAACGTTTGTAATGTCGCTAGATTTTCCAATGTTAGCGATGTTGGACGACATCTTGGAACACGCACCTCTAATTTAGCGACTTTTTCTTAGTCAATGTTTGTTGTCAAAATAACGACAAAATAGCGACGTTTTGAAGGAGGTTAGCGGCATGTCCGATGGTATGGCAGACTTTGCCATGTCAGCTTATCAGCAATGTTCTGTGACGTATAGAGATGTCGTTATACTCCTAGTTATAGTGACGTACATACGTCTTTAATATGTCGCTAAACTTTTTAGTGTTAGCGACTACCAACATTTAGCGACATAGTGACACATGTAGAGACGTTCCGATACTTGGTAGCAACGCAGATGATATGTCGCTAAATGTCACAAAATGTCACTAATTGCTAAAAAATACAATAGATCTGAGCAGCTCTCTGATACAGTGATGACTGTCTGATACATAAATAGTAAATAATCAGCTGACAATATAAGAAACCATAAATAGAGATTGGTACAACATTTTTTGTTGACAATATTTGGTCCAGATTTTCATTAGTACAACATTTTTAGTAGACAATGTTTGATCCATAATTTTATTGATACAACATTTTTGGTACAATGATACATTGATACAACATTTTTGGTACATTTTTGGCCAATGAGCCTGTGCTTACACTACCAAAATAACTAATTTTAGCGACATTTTTTAGCGACAACAAACAAAATATCGCTGAACATTCAGAATGTAGCGACGCCACTATAAAATATCGTAATACGTCATTATTGGCGACATTTTGCATCATCCAGCGACTATAATTAGTATTATGATAATAGGCGCCGGTTTGAGTCGTTGTACGTCGCTAATATTTTTATAACAGCGACGTGTAGCGACGTATTTTAAGTTACTTCACAGTATAATAAAAGTTCAGCGACGTTTAGAGATGCCCCTTTTAGACGTCGCTAAATATTTCAATATAGGGTTTCAAAATTCATTTTCCCCGTTCTTATTCCCAAATTTTTGAACCCCCGCCTACCCTTCTTCTTCTCTTCTCCGACCGACGGAGCTCTCCCCCCTCTCCAACCGAAGACGCTCCCCCCGCTTTGACCTATGGCCTATCCCTCCTCTCCGACCGACGGTGCTCCCCCCTCTCCGATCAAAGGCCTCCTCCCCGCGATTGACGACGCTCTCAATCTGACCGACTGACGGTACTCTCCATCGACCCCTCCTCTCCTCCTCTCCGACCCTAACCCTAACACTTGGATCCGGACACATGGACACACATACAGGACATAACCCAGGACACATGACACACACATGAGACAACCCTAACCCTGACACGTGTTAACAAGAACAAGTTGTTAAGATACGATAAATACATGTTAACATGAGTTAGTATTCACACGCGGACACTAACCCTAATACCGACATGGACACACGGACACACGGACACACACACTGAGATGGTATTGTGTGTGAAATTGGATTGGGAGTTGTGCGTGAAACTCGAACACGGACACACAGACACACAGACACACATACATACAAACTGAGATGGCGTTGTGGGTGAAATTCGAACACGGACACACAGATACACACACACACACTAATCCTACTCTATATATCGGTGAGTGTGTTATGTATGGAATTGGATTGGGGGTTAATATTAAGTACAGTTTGTTGGTGTGATTTGAAAGTGCATAAATGTGCATTGGTGTAAGTGCTCATCTTAGTATGCAAAGTTATGTGTTGAGAGAGTTATGTGCTAGTGTGAGTATCAAGTATTGGTGCCTAAGTATAGATGTTAGCAAGGGGTTAAAGATGTATCATAGTATATATATCATCGGTGTGGTTGAGGGTTGTAGATGTGATATGGTAGGTTGCTAACATAGGATATTAGGTACTTGGTGTTGAGGTATCTTGATAGCTAGTTGCATATGTGGAAACTAATTAGATAGTGATATCTTAGTATCTATAATCAAGTGTTAAGGTTTTAGGAAGATATGGATATTTGGTTAAAGTATTATTGTGATGTGTTAGTATATAGCTAGCTAATGTGTATTAGGCTAAGATATTATAAGGTATTTATTATATATAATCTATATTAAGTATATGATACATAATATAATATATTAGCTATTATAGTATATATTAACTAGTATAACTTAGAAACCTAGTATAGCAAGGTATTGACCTTGAATGACTTGATAAACCCCTCCGGCGCGGCTTCTCCCCTTGCACAACTCCTCTCCTCTGAATTCCATTTACTGGAGTTTGAAATCTTTGACTCTACTTTCCTCTCTAGTACCGGAAGCCATGAAACATAAGTCTTCTCTTCTCTTTCATATTTCAGTCTCATGGCTTTCGGCACCAGAGCGTAAGGTAGAGCCAAATGCCTCATGGATTCTAGGTTCATTTACCTATTTCTCATTAGGTTTCTAACTAGGTCAAGATACAAGTGAGTATATTGAGTATGTGAGTGTCCACGTGTTCCTTGTGAGTCATATCTCTGATTTTTTTTACTTCTGCAAGCCTTTTTGAGGTTTTCGAGTTTGACTTAAATAACCAAGTTTTGACCTAGAGATCGAGTTTCAAGTTAGTGTCATGGTTATTTAAAACTGTGTCATAGTGTCAAGATACAAGAGAATATCAATATGTGATATTGTGTACCATGGTATGCTATATCCACACGAATGGCTCACAAGGAATACTTGACGACACCCATATCCTCAAATCGGAGTTGTCCACATGTCTACTAGGTTTGAAAATCAATGCCAAACTTATCTATTTACTTGTAAACCTTCTTCAATTTTTTTATAGATAGACTGGTTTTGGTTAGAAATTTTGGTCTAGCATCAGGTGTTTGAGGTTTAGAATTTGTGTTGCAGTTGTCTGATTATTTATTTTAACCCTTGGTGTACCCTACCGTTGTTGCAATATTCGGAACGCAACAATAGCCCATAATTTCCAGCAAATTGTTGCACTTTTGACTTGACAAGCCAACCTAGGCGCTGGACTTTTCCGTCACTCACAATCACAATCCCTTATGCTCTAATTTAATTGCATAAATTTCTGTTCCTGAAATCTATTCTTTAATCCTGTGTCGCGTACCTCTGTCGTTGCCATCCATTTTTGGACACAAACTCAACCCGTTTAGCCGGACCAATTAATGGGTCCAAGACTGACACCAAGCCTACATGCCTTTCATGACCTTTGTGTCACTCCTAATTGAGACCCTATGTGCCCCCTTTTAATTTAAGAGCACATGACATTTTATTTTAATTAAATTGGGGATCCCAACTTTGACTAATCCCAACTTAACCCTAATTTAACCCAATATCCTATTCATTAAGCCCATGCAAAACAAACAATACCCCCTCACCCTACATAACACCAAACACCACTTCCCATACCAAATTCCCTTCATTTTACATACATGTACAATTATCCAAAAGTTAAGGGGCTTAATTGCAAATGTGGTAATAGGTGTCACCACCCCATTGGCCAAGGCAAATGAAGAAACCCTCATCCTCAGCTCTTGACCGGTCAAATCAACCTCCTCTCTCCTCTTTTGTTGTGCATTTCTTTTATATAGAATCTAGGCCATCCATTCAAATTAAAGCCTCATTCTCACCACACACTCGCCTATATAATCACTCCATCACCCCCCTTTCCCAATGCCGGCCCTAATCCCAAGGAGCATTGAAAACTCCCCCCTCTCTCTCCTCCCTCTTCCTACATCCACAGCCGAACACCACCCTTCCTCCATTCTTCCTTTTCTCTTCTTCTTTTTCTTCTTCTTCTTCACTTCTTCCTCCTCTTCACTTCTCCTTCCAACCCGACCGCCTCCCCCTACTCCGGCCATCCACGACTTCCACCACGAGCCTCCTCCATCCCGTCACCTTCTCTGAGCTACCCTCATGACCCTCTCGGTGAGCCACTGCACCGTCTCCCCCTCGGCCTTCACTGCCAACCACAGCACCTCCATCCCGTCTTCGGCCAGCAACCTCCTCCCTGACTCCACCGCCATAAGCCAACCAACCTCCAGAACCACCACCGTCACCTCCACGAACTCCCTCCATCACTTCCTCCACCTCGATGTCGATCCACCATCACCCCTCTACCTCCGGCGAGCTGCTGCTGCCGTCCCCCTCAACCACCTCGAGCCGTTATCCGGCCACCCGCACCTCCATGACCCACGTCGGCTTCATCATCATCATCATCATCATCATCACCATCCACCATTGCTACCAGCAACTCCACCTCGCTGTCGACCACTCTCCGGCCGAGCAACCACCACGAACCACCGCCTCTACTTCCCGCAACCTCCGCAGCGTCAACGCTGCCACCACACGCCACCAAGGTAACCACTCTCCTATCTTCTTGAGTAGTGTAGTATTGTGTATTTGTTACATATAACTTAGTTAGGGTTTATTTATATACATTGAGTTTAGGGTTGTGAATGATATAGATTGAGTTTAGGGTTTATGTATGCCATGTGAGATTTTAGGGTTTTGTACAGTTTGTTATATGCATTGTGACGGGTATTGAGGAGCAGGTTATTTGTTGTGAAATGGTGTTGGGATATTATTAAGTTGTTCATTGGTTGAGGATTTGATAACTAATAACAAATTAATAGAGGAATATATGTGTATATGTGAAAGGGTGACGATTTTATAAATTTAGGGTTTAATAAATAATAATTAATTTATTTGAGGATGATATATGTAAAGTGCATGATAACGTCTGTGAATACCGGGGTAAAATTTGAGGATGATCAAGGCTTGTACTACTGGAAAACACCATGAGAAATATAGGGGATTGAGGATTATTCTGATGATATTCTACTGTGAATGATCGTATTAGATGTAACATACCTTTAGTCAATCGTTGTCAACCCTCTAGTTTAGTGTCTATTTGAGCTTGTAACAATGATTGAAGCCTATTCTAGACGTGTGTCATCTCTTATTTTAGCATCGTGATAGTTTATTGATTTAGCTTGTATCTCGTCTCTAGGTACTACGGGACCCGCGGACTTGGACGTTGTACTGGAGACCCATCTTCAGCCTCCGGATCAAGGCAAGTATACCTTGCCACCCTGTATTTTAGTAACCAGATATTTATTTATTTATTATATGCATTGTGCATGTTTTGGATAAGAATCGTTACTCCGCGTCCGGGTCATAACCAGGTGAAGACGTTCGTCGGTAACGTCTAGTAACGAGTGGTAAATGATTCGCAATACCTTGATGTACTTACTTGTTTACATCATAACCCTAGGACACATTCATACACTGTTATCGTGCCAGATTTTCTGTATCCTGATACTGTCAGCATGACCGGAAACTGGGACGACTTTAGGGTCGTGATTGTTGATAGTTACTTCAATATGACGAGACTGCTAGATAGAGGTTCAGGTTCAGCGCACACTCGTTGACCGTTTTGGGAGGGAAAGACAGTTACTAGACGTTTGGGTTCTTCTGCATATTTTATATATATGTATATGTTCTATTTATGTAGTGTTCCTGTATGCGAAGTAGTAGTATCACCCGTATGACTCTTTACCAGGAGCTGCGGTACGTCCCGTGTATTTCCGTGTCTGGAGCTACGATTTTATTTTGGACAGCCCACACGTCGATCATTGTCTTCAATGTTGTGTCTCACTTAGGTGGTTATGCTAGATTATACCGGTGTTGCATTTGTTTCTTTCTGTTATACTATGGCATGCTGTATTTTTGTACCTTGTTACGTCCCTCTGAGGACCTGGTTCCCTTCTAGGCTTAGGCGAGGAAGATTACCCGGAGGAGTACGGACCGGGTGCATATCCAGGAGTAGGACCTGTCGTAGAGGACGAGATCATTCCCGATGACTTCTTTTGATCTCTGGTAGTGACTTCACCCTGGGACAGTATTACTACCTAGCTTTCAGATACCGTTCCTAGTTATCTTACTGCTTTCCTTCATTTCAGTATTTGTACTAGCGGCTTTGTTCCTGTATGACTCTTCTAGTATTTGTACTATAATACATTTTTCGTGTTATTTCTCTTCTGCACATTAGTAGTTATGATTTCCTCTATGTGCTCTATATATCTGTTGTCTGTAGATAAGATTTAGTTTCACTGTCTTTGTGTCATGTGCTGGGTTTTATTATTGTACTTTACAGCTTAGGTGCACTCCGTCGGGTCCATTATATTGGGATGCCCGTCGAAGTGTATCCGCTGGCCATTGCCACGTGGCTCAGTTCCTTATATTTGGAACTGGGGCGTGAAAAGGTTTTTGTGGTGGCCCTTGCAGGTTCGATTTAAATGGTCTTGGTCACCTAACTGTGCCAAGCGAGCCTGCAAATTAGGAATATATATTAGGAATCTCATCTATATGCTTGAGTCCTTCACATGACACCTCTATTTTGTTTTTTTTGCCAATTTGCATCTTGTTTAAATTCCTCAACGCTGATCTTAATTATGACTTCTTTTCAGAGTTATGAATCTCCGTAACGGACGTGTCACGTTGCCGGGCGATGTCCCTCATGACGCAGGATCATCCGGGGAACCGAAACTGGGGCATATTCTTCTGTTGACTCCAGCTCCCCAGGGACAGTCATCTGGGCAGCCAGAGGTACCTTCGGACGGGCACCAGACTCCGAATCAGGCAGGTCATGAGGACCAGAGGACCCCAAGACAGGAGGAGCAACAGTTGCCCCCACCACCTCCATTCCCTCCGCAGATGCCATATATGCCTTTCCCAACAGGGCAACCCATGGATGGGCCTTAGATGTTTCAGATGGTCTACACGATGATGTAGGCCCAACAGTAGGTCCAGCAGCAGGCTCAGCAGCAGGCCCAGTAGCGCTAGGCTAAGACCTTGAGGGAGAGTATTGTAACGGCATTGGGACAGGCATCACCACCAGCACGCCAGTCGACGATGAGGTCTTTCATAGACTTCCGTTATATAATACCACTTCCTTTTGCTGGCACAGAAGAGCCGACGTAGGTTTATGCATGACTCACCAGCATTCAGCACCAGCTGGAGGCCACCGATCTCTCGCGACATAGATGGATGACTGCCGCCAGGATGCAGCTTACTGGCAACGCTCATCACTGGTGGCTCTCAAAGGAGGAGCGTTTGGGACCCAATCGGGTCACATGGGAGGAGTTCTCTAGGCTCTTCCAGGAGATGTATATACCTTCCACTTCCCGAGCAGAACTTCGGGATAGGTTCCAGAACCTCAGGCAGGGCAGTATGACTATAGAGGAATACAATGCTGAGTTCCTCCACCTGAACAGATTTGTACCGTACTTGATCCCGACAGAGGAGAAGAAGGCCGAGAAGTTCTATGAAGGCCTGAGTTTCGAGACACAGAGATTTATTGGGTCTATAGCCCCCACCTCCTACTCCGAGGTTTTATTAGCAGCACGACGCCAGGACCGCATCAACAAGATAGAGTTTAGTCTGAAGCGCTCATGTTCATCATTATCATCAGTTCGAGCTTCGCAGGGAGGACCTGCAAAATATCCACTGGTACAGTAGCAGCAGAAGCAGCACCCCAGCAGGGACCAGTGATTCCCACATGCCATTACTGCGGCAAGAAGGGACACTTATTGAGGGACTGTCGACGGAGGCTGGGCGTATGTCTGAGATATGGGTCGGACCAGCATGCAGTCCGAGATTGCCCAGACCAGAGGGCTCCAGTACAGATGGTTCATCGGCCAGCCTTGCCAGTACCGAGGCCTTATCAGCAGCTTCCTGGACCGAGGCCGCCTTACACAAGAGTTGGAGCACTGTGACCACCAGCACCAGGAGAAAATCAGAGGAGGCCACCCTTGGCCCCACAGGCAGATTGATTCCTGCAAGCTCGACAGCAGCTGCGGGCACCAGCACCGAGACATGGTCAGGCCTATGCGATGACAATAGAGGAGGCGAAGACAGCCGGAGAAGTGATTGCAGGTACTATCTTAGTAGCTTCATTACCAGCAGTAGTATTATTTGATTCTGGTGCCACACACTCTTTCATAGCTGCTAGTTTCGTGGCCACCCATAGAATAGCAACTGCACCCCTTCCGAAGATTAAGAGGATTCTTACGGGAGGTGGAATAGTACTAGTTAACGACACTTGTAGATCATGTCCAGTAGTTGTTTGCGGGCGAGAGATGCGTGCCCGATTTCCGGTCTTCTCCATGTCGGACTTTGACACTGTCCTAGGCATGGATTGGTTGAGCCAATACCACACAACGCTAGATTACCGTCGTGGTTGCGTCATATTTAGACCACCAGATCACCCTAAGTTTGAGTTTCTTCGGGGAGCCCAAGAGCATGGTGTCCAACCTTAGCGACACACATTGCAGAAGGTGAACTGATGTACCCTCACTTTATATTAGAGTTTGAGGATGTATTTACAGAGGATCTTCCAGGCCTGCCACATGACAAAGAGATAGAGTTCACTATAGAGTTGACTCCCGGAGCCGAGCCAGTTACTTCCCCCGTCTACAAACTAGCACCGAAGGAGTTGGTTGAGTTAAAAGTCCAAGTAGATGATCTCTTAGATAAGGGTTTCATTCGCGATAGTGTTTCTCCATGGGGAGCACCCATCTTATTTGTGCCGAAGAAGGACGGGACAGTACAGTTGTGTATCGATTACAGGGCGTTAAATGCTGTAACGATAAAGAACAAGTACCCTTTGCCGCGTATCGATGATTTATTTGATCATATTAGTGGCGCATGTGTATTCTTGAAGATCGATCTCAGATCCGGCTATCATCAGATCAAGGTACGAAGGGAGGACATTCCGAAGACGGCCTTTCGGATGAAGTACGGGCACTATGAGTTTTTAGTCATGCCGTTTGGTTTAACCAACGCACCAGCAGTATTTATGAGTTTGATGAACAATATTTTCTACCAGTACTTAGATAAGTTCGTGGTGGTATTTATCGACGACATCTTGGTATATTCCATGCGCCAGGAGGAGCATGAGAGACATCTCAGGATCGTGTTGGAGACGCTGAGGCAGGAGAGGCTGTATGCCAAGCTCAGCAAATGTGAGTTATGCTTGGATAGAGTACCATTCCTGGGACACATAATCACTGGAGATGGACTATCAGTTGACCCGGAGAAGATCGCTGCAGTGGAGACGTGGCCTACCCCTACATCAGTTACAGAGATTATGAGTTTTCTCGGACTTGCCGGATATTATCGGAGGTTCGTGGAAAACTTCTCGAGGATTGCTGTGCCTATGACGCGACTGACGTGTAAAGACGAGGAGTTTATCTGGACTGAGGAGTGTCAGAAGGCTTTCGATGAGCTGAAGAAGTGTCTGACATCAGCACCAATTTTGACACTTCCTTCAGGATCGGGAGGATTTGTAGTGTACAGTGATGCGTCTGGGAGCGGATTAGGATGTGTACTGATGCAGCACGGCAAGGTGATAGCCTACGCATCGAGACAGTTGAGAGTTCATGAGAAGAACTACCCGACGAACGATCTAGAGCTAGCTGCAGTGATATTTGCACTAAAGCTATGACGACACTACCTTTATGGAGAGCGTGTTGAGATTTACACATATCAAAAAAGTCTGAAGTATGTCTACACTCAGAAGGAGCTCAACATGAGACAGAGGCGATGGCTAGAGTTGATGACAGACTATGATATAGAGTTGCAGTACCACCCTGGCAAGGCGAATGTAGTAGCAGATGCCTTAAGCAGGAAGCCTATGGCATACTTCTTGACGACTCAGAGGCAATTGTTAGAGGATCTTTAGGAGCTCGGGATAGAGGTTGTATTTCTAGGCATGGATGGACAGATGGCCAGTCTAGAGGTTCAGTCTACATTGGTTGAATGGATCAAGGTAGCCCTACATACATATGCGAGATTCTGACGACTGCGAGAGAGGACAGAGACCGACATGCAGACAGGACTCAGGATCCATGAATATGGAATATTGAGGTATGGAGATCGCTTATACGTTCTGAGTGACGAGCTACGCCAGGAGTTGATGACCGAGGCTCATAGCTCGATTTATTCTATTCATCCCGGGGGTACGAAGATGTACCGAGATTTGAGACAACACTACTGGTGGCATGGGATGTAGAGAAAGATTATGAGATTTATGGAGAGATGTTTGTTCTGTCAGCAAGTCAAGGCTGAACATCAGAGGACTGCAGGACTATTGCAGATGCTTTCCATTCCCGAGTGAAAGTGGGAACACATTACCCTGGACTTTATTACAGGATTCCCGAGGAGCCCTAGCGGGAAGGATGCAGTCTTGGTTGTCGTAGACCGACTCACCAAGTCTGTATATTTCTTGCCCTTCAGAGTTGGTCAGACCACAGAGATATTAGCTGACATGTATATGAGGCAGATAGTACGACTACATGGAGTGCCTGTCAGCATTGTATCGGATCGTGATTCTAGATTTACGTCACATTTTTGGCGGAGTATGCATGAGAGTCTAGGCACTCGCCTCAAGTTTAGCATTGCATATCATCCACAGACTGATGGCCAGTCAGAGCGCACGATTCAGATACTAGAGGATATGTTGAGAGCGTGCATAATTGACTTTGGAGGATCTTGGGAGGACCATTTACACTTGGTAGAATTCTCCTACAACAACAGCTAAGCATACAGATGGCACCTTATGAGGCACTGTACGGTAGGAAGTGTAGGTCACTGGTATGTTGGAGTGACATGGCATAGAATTAAGGGGGGTTTTGGAGGATCGTTTGCATTGCCTCCATCATTACAAGGAGCGCACAACGTATTTCACGTATCGCAGTTGAGGAGATACGTGAAAGACCCTAGCCACGTGCTTGATCATTCAGAGATTACAGGGACCCAGTTTATCATATGCAGAGCAGAAAGTGGGGATACTCGATCGCAGTGAGCAGACTTTGAGGGGTCAGAATTTTCGACTGGTCAGGGTTGCGTGGAAGTATCATTCGCCCGACGAGTCTACTGGGAGCGCGAGGATTCCATTCGACAGTATTTTTCGTATTTATTTGAGAACCAAGGTACGAATTTACGTACTGCATTCGATTACCAGTTTACTTTTAAATTCTCGTAGCTATTATTCGTGCTTTACTTTTAATTTCGGGGACGAAAATTTTCTAAGTTGGGAAGGATGTAAACCCCCCCTCAATTATTTTTATAGATAGATTGGTTTTGGTTAGAAATTTTGGTCTAGCATCAGGTGTTTGAGGTTTAGAATTTGTGTTGTAGTTGTCTGATTATTTATTTTAACCCTTGGTGTACCCTACCGTTGTTGCAATATTTGGAGCCCAATAATAGCCCATAATTTCCAGCAAATTGTTGCACTCTTGACTTGACAAGCCAACCTAGGCCTTTGACTTTTCTGTCACTCACAATCACAATCCCTTGTGCTCTAATTTAATTGCACAACTTCCCGATCCCGAAATCCATTCTTTAATCCTGTGTCTCGTACCTCTGTCGTTGCCATCCATTTTGGGTCACAAACTCAACCCGTTTAGCCGGAACAATTAAAGGGTCCAAGACTGACACCAAGCCTACACCTTTTATAACCTTTATGTCACTCCTAATTGAGACCCCATGTGCCCCCATTTAATTTAAGAGCACATGACATTTTATTTTAATTAAATTGGGGATACCAACTTTGACTAATCCCAACTTAACCCCAATTTAATCTAATATCTCATTCATTAGGCCAATGCAAAACACATAATACCCCCTCACCCTACATAACACCAAACATCACTTCCCATACCAAATCCCCTTTATTTTACATACATGTGCAATTATCCAAAAGTTAAGGGGCTTAATTGCAAATGTGGTAATATGTGTCACCACCCCATTGGCCAAGGCAAATGAAGAAACCCTCACCCTCATCTCTTGACCAGTCAAATCAACCCCCTCTCTCCTCTTTTGTTGTGTATTTCTTTTATGTAGAATCTGGACCATCCATTAAAATTAAAGCCTCATCATCACCACACACTCACCTATGCAATCACTCCATCACCCCCTTTCCCAATGCCAGCCCTAATCCCAAGGAGAATTGAAACCCCCCTCTCTCTCTCCTCCCTTTTCCTGTATCCACAGCCGAACACCACCCTTCCTCCATTCTTCCTTTTCTCTTCTTCTTCTTCTTCTTCTTCTTCTTCTTCACTTCTTCCTCCTCTTCACTTCTTCTTCCAACCCGACCGGCCATCCATGACTTCCACCATGAGCCTCCTCCATCCCGTCACCTTCTCCGAGCTATCCTCACGACCCTCTCGGTGAGCCACTGTACCGTCTCCCCCTCGGCCTTCACTGCCAACCACAACACCTCTATCCCGTCTTCGGCCTGCAACCTCCGCCCTGACTCCACCGCCATCAGCCAACCAACCTCCAGAATCACCACCGTCACCTCCACGAACTCCCTCCATCACTTCCTCCACCTCGCTGTCGATCCACCATCACCCCTCTACCTTCGGCGAGCTGCTGCTGCCGTCCCCCTCAACCACCTCGAGCCGTTCTCCGGCCACCCGTACCTCCATGACCCGCGTCAGCTTCATCATCATCATCATCATAATCATCATCACCATCATCATCATCATCATCACCATCCACCATTTCTACCAGCAACTCCACCTCGCTGTCGACCACTCTCCGGCCGAGCAACCACCATGAACCACCGCCTCTACTTCCCGCAACCTCCGCAGTATCAATACTGCCATCACACTCCACCAAGGTAACCTCTCTCCCATCTTCTTGAGTAGTATAGTATTATGTATTTGTTACATATAACTTAGTTAGGGTTTATGTATATACATTGAGTTTAGGGTTGTGAATGATATTGATTGAGTTTAGGGTTTATGTATGCCATGTGAGATTTTAGGGTTTTATATAGTTTGTGTAACCTCCGATTTCCAAATTTCCGAAATATTTAGATTTTAATTTATTTTAAATATCAAGTTTATAAAATATTTTCTCCTTGAATTTTTAGTATTAGATTTTTGAACAATGTTTGATTTTAGAAGGTGATTTAAAATCTTTTATAAAAATCATTTTTTCTAAATGTCGATTTATTATAAAAAATAAATAAATAATAATGTATATATAATACTCTAGCTTCGAATATTTATTGGCTTGAAATCATGAAATTATTTGTTTAATAAAAATTATTTGAAGGACTAGTTGATATTTCATAATAAATTTTTATATCCATTTTGGATAGCAAATAAATTACATACTTTCTAAGGTTTTGGAATATGTGTTTAATTATTAGCTAATTGGGAATCAGTTAGCCTTGGAAGCTTCTTAAAATATTTTCTTAAATTATAATCTTTTTCTTTTAAAAATTTACAAGTTTACCATCTCCCATTGACTAGTCAACACCCTCATTTCCCACATGAAGAACTCATTCATGTCTAATCTTGGCCATTCATTAATTGGGTCAATCCCCACCCTTCATTCACACACTCTCTCCCTATTTAAAGTCACACCCCCACACCCTTCCCAAGGAAGCCCTAATCCCCAAAACCTAGGCTAGCCCTCACAAATTCCTACAAGCCAGCAGCCATCACCATTTGTTTTGTGAGCTCGTGTCCGTGTGTCCACATTACCGTGTCAGCCGTATTGGCCTCGGGTCGGACCCCGGGTGTCCTATCGTATCCCTTCATTCCTGTGTCCAGTTATTACAACATTACAATAAGATTTTTTGTGTCCGACACCATCTGGACACATCCACCACAGTGCAAACATCAAATCCTTGTGTCCAACACTCGGACACATCCACCCCCTCATACCACAGTACACCACCATTGTGTCCAGCTCCGGACACGACCCAACCCAACCCTGACACATTCACAGAGAAATTCAAACCCTAACCCTAGATTTGAACCTAACCTACCGCCTCCGGTGGCTGCGGGACCTCCTCCTCGGAGTCGAGCTCGCCTATGGCCGACCAGACGCAGCCAGATCCGGCGTCGAACAGCACATCTTCTCGGATCTGGACCGCCACCGCCGTTCCTGACCTAGACTCGAGCAGCCGTAGCTTCCCGGTCCCAGCTCCGGTGGACCACCGCCCAGCGCCACCAGATCGAGCCGTCCCCTCCCTCCGCGTGCGTCGAGCCGATCGATCCAGCCGTCGCCGAGCTTCGCTGCCACCCTGCGCCTCCAGATCCATCGATGTCGGCACTATTCCGGTGAGCGACGCCAGCAACTCCGGGCTGACCTCGACGGAACTCCACCGCGTCGACGCCGAGACCCCCAAACATGAGCCCCTCTCTCCGTCTTCCCTCTTTCTTTGTTTCAGTGTTTCAAACACTGTATTAGTTAAGTTATTTTTAAGAGTTTAGTTAATTAGAATATAAATAGTTTTATTATTTATAATGTATGAATTTAGTTATGTATTATATATATAAGGATTTTGGTTATATTAATATGTAATTAGTTTAGTTTTTATGTAATTAGTTTAGTTATGTAATAATTATAAGGGTTTTTGATTATGTAAAAAATATAATAATTTTTGGGTTTATATTATTAATTAAGAAATAGTTTCAATATTAAGATTAGTTCAAATTTTGTTTATTTGGACTGGTAATCGATTTTACTATAGATATAAAAATATATTGGCTTTTACATAAATTCTAAATTTTTATAAATAAACTTTTAATTGTAATTATGTTCGAAAGAAAAGTTTTAACAATTATTGTTCAAAGTAAATTCGAAATAATTTTCATAAACTAAGGTGTTACCTTAATAACAAACAATCGACCCTTTTCTCTTATTAGCTAAACTTGTTAATCTTAATCTTAGCTAACCCCTGTATGTTTTCTCTATGTATTGCGGACCTGGTATCCTTATCTCGATTATCGTGCCGAACTCCGATTTTGGACTTCTTTATATAGTTTCTAGTTATTTGGACTGCTCCGGACTCATTGGAACTAACTGCTACTTCATTTGGGATCACCTTGAGAAGTGTGGCATTATATACATTCTCTGATTAGTTAATATACATATATATAAAAATATTTGATTGGTATAGATACAAATATGTATTTTGGTATATAAATATATATTATATATATCTATTTAGTGTATATACATATATACGTATTTTGTACAATTACTGATAGGCACTTATATATATATATATTATATACGTATTTATTGGTATATACTCTGAGTGTAAATGTGTATTTATATACGTATCCCTACTAGATGACCCTAGTTGACTAGAGCCATGCCTGGCATAGCCCTGAGGCCAGTGTATTTCTATTGTATGTTAGTGTAGCATCTGATACAAGTAATATTATTATATGTGTATAGGACTGTTGGATCCTCCAAACGATACTCAGGGACAGGACATCGGTACTCACCAGCTAAGGACCCAAGGCGAGTACATTCTCTGATTAGTTTCTTATTTATGATATCCCCTATGTTCACTGTATCTAGTGTAGACATTCATGCTCTTGACACGCTGGTTACACGGATTGGTATACACGGATCTCGTCATGAGATGTTATTCCTTATTCATGGTGTAGCTTGTACAAGACTTGTTCTTTTGTTATCTTGTGCATGTACAGACACTGATTCCCGGGGAGATTTGCTACCTCCCTAGGGAATCCCGTGCCATAGCGTACCATGATTGGATCTACTATACCAGTCGGGGGTGGGGAGTATTTTAGTATAGATATGTGATCTTACCCAACTCTACATGCATCATAGCTCACCCCACATCTCACGTCGGGTGCGGCCTGACCATTTACATGCTTTATAGCTGTTACGTGTGATTAGCCTGACCTCTACATGCATCATAGCTAACCAACGGTTAGCCTGACCTTACATGAATCATAGCTAATCACATGTAACCAGCCTGATCAAGTTCCCAAGCCGATCACATGTTAAAGCTAGTACTCACACACATAGTCATAGATTCTTGCTCATTGACATATTGTTTTTTCTCCTGCATTTACTTACAGTATTTCCAGTATTTCTTTTATTGTACATTTCTCGTACATATACATACATCTTGTATATTTCCATCTATATACTGCTACATAGTTTATATCATTAATAAAGAACTGCTAATTAGAGATGTACTTTGCTCCTTCCTGACTGGAAAACATTTTCCAGACTATGCCTAGAGGACTGGTATCCGACACTTGTGGGCCACAGGGTGAGTAGCTGAGACTTGGCTTCAGTAGTGTAGTCGTGATTCCGGGAGGTCTAGCCGGAATCACTAGTTATCTAGTTAGCTTCCTTTAGTAGTTTATTGGTACCGGATTTGTCTCTGGCATTTTGTTGAGACTTGATTTTATGTTGAGTTAGAAATAATTACATTAGACTTGTGTTGTAATTATTTTATTCCTTCGATTTCTTATCGTGGTGTAGTTATATGATTGAGTATGTTGATCTTTTATATTGTTATCCGTGTCTCCTTATGGAGTTGGATACTAGTGTGAGATTGGTTAGATAGTATTTGACCTAGACAGCGTTCTACCGCCGATGCTGCGGCGTAGGCTGGACGTACCCACGCTCTCGTACCCCTAAATCGGGTGCGGGTCATGACACGTTTTTAGTGGTGGCCCATGCAGGTCAGACTTCGCAAGTTGTGCGATGTCGTGGTAGTGCGACGTCATAGTTGTACTACTGCGTGCCTGCTATTGAATATAGGACATAGGATACTAGGATAAGAGAGGATACTCAATCACAAATTCTTGAAAGATTCCTGGGACGACCCCTTGAGAATCTTATTATAATTTCTAATTTTAAATGCTTCGCCTTGTTTTCGTCCGTCCTCACTCGTTGATATTGAGTTTGATTCCTGTTGATCAATTATTAAATTAGGATCTTGGTTTCATTGTAGAGTTTGATTTTATGCCGAGATGAATTTTACGGACTAATTTTACGATATCATCTGATGACATATATTGATGAGAACAGTGCGAAAGGTGAAACGTCTGTTTTGGTTATGAAACCTAGAGTTTATCGCAGCCGTACCGGTTGGCGTGGCAAAAATTCTAGATGTCATGATTATAGGGTTTCGTACTTTAGTTACGGAACCTGTCGTTTATCGCACCTATGCTTACTGGCATGGCGAGAATTCTCAGCATCATAATTTCTGACCGACATGTATGATTATCAGGTTGTGTCTTAAAATTTATTCTTAAAGTATCATCTCAATACTTATCTATTTCTGTTATACAGGACTTTTTCTATCGTTTCTTTTTGTTGCTAGCAGTAGAAACACCTTCAGTCCTCAATCCAGTCTTTTTGAGCTCCTATTCCTTGAGGATTCCTTGTTAAGTATAATAATTAATGACTTGTAATTATGGCTGTGTCTTGAGTATTAGTATTGACGGAGTGTTGTTAGTGAGTTGTAAGTGTTTCCTAGTTAGACATGTGAGCAGTAGGCTTTAATCTAGAGTTAGCCCTTAGCATAGTACCTTGTAACAATGGTTCTAGGATAAGTGTCATTAGAGACTGAGAGTAGAAGGAGAGTATAGAGTATCAGTGATAGTTCTCAGAGTTAGTATCAGAGCCAATATACCCGTCCTGGATAATCATGATTATGTAATTGAGTGATCTATGTAAACAATTAGGTATCAAGAAATTATGTTAAGAATTAATGGAGCATGACGTTCAATTTGATGATTGATATCGGGTGTGTTAAAGGTAAGGAATTGTATATGCATAAAAGAGTTAATGAGGTGTCATGAGTGGAGAAATATCGGAATTGGTAATGAAAATGGTGAGGCGTATCACAGATTAGTTTAACAGGCTGTAAAAGGTTAAAGGGAAATACCTATACATCAATCGAGATGAAGAACCATATACATGCCCATGAGAGTAAAGAAACATGAGTGTTATAGAAGATACATGTAATCATGAGTTATAATGAGCTTGATGAGATGATCCATTAATGAAGCTAGTGATATAATACCAAGAGTGCTAATAGTTATATTTCGAGGGTTAGTCGAGAATGACGCTCAAAACAGTAAGCACTCTGCGTGATGATAATCGGATGATATAACAGTTAATATAGATTGAAAATCATGGAAGAAAATACATGTGATGATAACTTTGATCATTGGAGGTAATAGTACAAGTGATTCGGGCAGTACAATTTTAGTACACAGTTATAGACCCTAGATGTATTGAGTGCACCTTGAGTATCAGAGACCGTGAGCACTGATATGTATATTTGTGGATTTATAAATTAAAGAGTGGAAATAAAATTTAATTTTCAGAATTATTAAGGAGTTGAGATTTATGTCATTAAATTTTTGAGGGTTCAAATTTTGATTCAATAAACATGGTCCAGGCTATAAAGATTTTGATTTCGATATTGAGTATTCGACTATTGAGGAAATATATGCATTTTATTTTAAATTTGTTCGAGAAGTTAAACCTTGACGATTATTTTGAGGATAAATTTTATGGTGGAAGAGATATATATATTAATATATGAGTAGACGATATACATGTGTAAGGATCTGTTGACTTGAGCATGGTTGAGATGGCACCGCAGACAAACTTGGGTGTCCATTTAGAGTTGTATTAGAAAGGGTTTAGCACTTAGTATGGTGTGTTACACTTGGTGTGCACTTGAGTGATAAGAACAAATAGTATGGACAATTGTAGTAGGAACGAGAACTAGCAGTGGGTATACTAAAGTAGAATAGGGATACCTAAAGAGATAGAGGTATCAAACTTTACATGCACCAATTGACCTATAATCGTGTTAGAGGTTCTTGGTATCAGATTTTGGTATTAATAGACAGATGTGTGCAATATTGATATATTCATGGATCTTGTGGATTAATGATTAGTTGATATGGGTACCAGTGTACAGGAATATGAATTAGTTAGTGAATGTGCTAGAGTTAAGTATTTGTTAAAGATAGGAGATACTACAAGTAATATGTTAGCAGGTTCTTTCTTTCCTTCCTAATGTTCCTTTTTTCGTCTTTCGATTGATTGATTTTCCTAGTACTGTAGTTCGTATGCATGATTTCTTGTTAGAATAAAATTGGTAGTACACCCTGACAGAGACTGCAATACCATGACAAAAGACACATGACCTATATATTTTCTTAGATTGCGTGGCTGTAGGTAGAATTTTCTTAAACCATGATCATTAGGGTTTTGACCATAGCAAAGATCTATGACAAGTTTATGACTGACAAAAAGGGACAAGATGATTAAATTTGTGGATAAGCATTAATTTAAATAAAGAATTAAGGGGTTGTTATAACAGAGTTGTTGGATCATTGATTTTACGAAAATCGAGGTATGATTGAAATTCGAGGATAAACATTAACTTAAATGGAGAGTTAAGAAATTAACAGGGCAAAATTTGAGGATTTATTAATTTTAGGAAGGTCTTGATATGATTGAATTGGTTATTAAAATTTGAGAAAATTAGGGAAATTATCATTATATCTATTTGATTGCAAGATAGAAATTTGAAATTTTATATTATGAATGTTGCATTGAAGATTCCGTAAGTATCGCATCGTTGAGTATTTTAAGGAAAAAGGAAATCAGGAAATAAAATCATTAATAGAATAGTGTCGAATTCAATTCTCGGAATGAGGATTTAGATTTTGAATAAGCATCAATTGAATTTGAGTTAGAGGAGTAAGATGATTAATGGATTAGTGTTTAAATTCCAATTTTGGGATACGATTTTTTTTTTAAAATTTTATAAATATGTATTGATTGGATTTCAATTGGAGGATTGGATATTAAAATCCTTGAATATTTAGATACGAACTTAAAATTTTGGAGGAGATTATGATAAAAATTGAATTTGATTTTAAACTTGAAGATTTTCAGGAATATGACGTTTATAGAATTTTGAAAGGTTGTGAAATAACAATATGGATTTACTTCATGATTATTTGGTTTGAAATTTAAATTTTGATAGAAATAATATAATGAGTAAATGCAATTATTGAGAATCTTAAATTTCGAGGACGAAATTTTTCTAAGGTGGATAGACTTGTAACCTCCGATTTCCAAATTTCCGAAATATTTAGATTTTAATTTATTTTAAATATCAAGTTTATAAAATATTTTCTCCTTGAATTTTTAGTATTAGATTTTTGAACAATGTTTGATTTTAGAAGATGATTTAAAATCTTTTATAAAAATCATTTTTCCTAAATGTCGATTTTACTATAAAAAATAAATAAATAATAATGTATATATAATACTCTAGCTTCGAATATTTTTTGGCTTGAAATCATGAAATTATTTGTTTAATAAAAATTATTTGAAGGACTAGTTGATATTCACTACCAGAAAAAGTCAAATTAGCGACGTCTAAAAACGTCGCTAAATAACCAAAAATCGTCGCTAATTAGGTTTAGCGACGTAATTAGCGACGTTTTAAAGAAGTCGGAAAATACCAAGTCGCTAATACAAAAAACGTCGCTAAACGTCGCTATACCGACGTTTTTTAGCGACTTTAATGTGTCGCTAAATTTAGCGACGTTTTGCGACGCCAAGTCACTAAAAAGCGACGTTTAGAAAAGTCGCTAAACGTCGCTGATTAGCGACATCTATCGCGACGTTACACCGACGTCTTTAATGACCTGGCTATACTGCCATGTCAGCAATTGGCGACGTTTAGCGACGTCATTAGCGACGTTATTAGCGACGTTATTAGCGACGTTTTACGGCGTCGCTAATTAGCGACGTAATTAGCGACGTAATTTAACGTCGCTAAACGTCGCTAAACGTCGCTAATAACGTCGCTAATTTTTAAAAAAAATTAAAAAAAAAATCCCAGAATCAAACATTGTGATTCCCTGCAGTTTTACATCATCTTCATCATACACACCAACATGATTTAACTATATTATCCAATTAAATTAAAGACCACAAGAAGTATCAATCCAATTAAATGTGGATAACTATATAATCCAATTAAATTAACTAAAAGTATCAATACAAGAAGCATCATACATCATGTCTATTGTTGAAGTACCAATAATTCATAAATAATAATAACTAGACTACTACGGATCTGCAGGAGGCTGACCAGCGGCGCGCTTCAAGGATAACAACTCCTCATACTCGTCCCGTGGAATCGACACCGATGTCGATGGAGAAGGCAGTGACGTCGGTGGCGGCCGTGCCCGCTCCAAATCTGCGAGTCGCTGGTTGTAAGAATCCAGGGTAGATAACAACCTCGTACTGCTATCACCCATTGAATCCTGCATCCTCGTCAGGTTCTCGCCCATCGATAGCTGTGACGCATGCATCCTCGTCAGCTTCTCGCCCATCGATAGCTGTGACGCCTGCAGCTCCATGATGTTGCGATCATTGGAGGCTCTAATATCATTTGTCAATTCTCGTAGCTCCGTCATGCTGCGGTCGAGCATATCCAATCGTGCGATAAGCATCGGATCGTCCGCCTGCGGCTGGGACCGGGACTGGTCCTCCATACTTCGCAGCAAGTCGTCACGGAGAGACGCAATCTGACGGTCAACGGCCTCCTGGACTCTGGCCGACGACTGCGAGGGCTGCGACTGCGAGGGGTGTGTGGAATGCACAGCTGTCGGGGAGGCCCTAGATGACTGCGTCGCAACCAGGGCGCCATAGGAGCCCGTACCGTAGTACGTACCCCTCTGGAGACCACCAGCTGCGGTCACCCACAGGTCGTCCGCCGACGGAGATGGACCGGGCTGCGACGAAGCACCAGCCTCTCCAGGTGTAGGTGCACTAGCAGTCGCCCGCTCACGAAGCCTAAGATACTCGGCCTAGAAAAGGTTTGGAAACTCAATAATTGCCTAAGTTATATTAAAATAAACACAAAGTAAAGTAATACTTACATAGGTCTGTGAGGCCCTCTCATCAATGAGATTTCCGTCCTTGCGATGGGTGGCCAAGAAGACGGTCACCATGTTCGCATCCTCACCCCTCTGTACCTGTTAAAAATATATTTTTTATTACTAAACTTAAATATTTATTCCAAGTACCATTTTATGGTATTTATATTAAAATAATATATTTTAAAAGAAAAAACATACCAAACGACGGAAATGTTCCGTCATCGGAATCGAGCCACCACACCACTTGGCAGCATTCTGCCTAGCCGCCTTGGCCTTCTTAGACCTTTCCTTGTAGCTCGGATCGTCGAATCTAGCCCTCATCGCAGTCCACTGCTCAGGCGTGATCCAACCTTGGATCGGTTTTCCAGCACGATCACGAGCCTTCTGGTCATCCAGAGCATCTCGGATAAGCTTGGCGGCAACGGTAGGAAAGAGCCGCTCGATCAACTCGGCCCGGTGCGGAGGATAAAAATACGTTTGCTACAATAAATAATTCATTAAGTTAGCATCACGAATATGCATAAATTAGAGGATTTATTTAATATATTTTTACCTGGAAGTGCGCAAACCAGAACGCCTTCCTCTCCTCCGGAGCCTCCGAATAGTTGATCCAAGGGCCACCGTAGTTGTTTCTCAGAAATTGGCCCAGGCGTCTCTGAACCGACGATGGACGATATCTATACAGAAATAATAATTTAGATTACTGAAAAAGTCAATATACGATGAATAAAGAGAAACACAAATATATATTAAACCATCTAATTGACTTACTTTGTACCGTCGGCCCAAATCTCTGTCCTCGTCTCCTCCGGTGGTGCGCATGGAGGATCTTGCTGATGCTGGGACAACGTCGGCACGACCTCCTCTACATGCTCATCTGTCTCCATGCTTCCGTCAGCAGGAGGAACGCTGGACGAGGGAGTACTATCACGCCTGGAACTACTCGTCCCAGGAGTGATGCCACGCAACGTCGTCGCAGTCGGAGATGTGGCTGCTCGATATACTGGAGTACTGGGCGACGATGATCCGGAACCAATAGTAGGCAGTACCGGAGTGGCACTCTGTCTACCTCGGGACCTGCCGAATCCTCCGCGTCGTCCTGTCATATCTGATAACAACATATGATGAATATAGAGAAACACAAATATATACTACATTCTACAGTCGGAATGTGATACATATCTCAAAGTATTATACAGTCAAAATATAATACATATATTCGTTAATGTCAACATCTACTTCTACATGCAATATTTATAGTCCAAATATAGTTACATTCTACATGGAATATTTTATATTTTCAATCATCTTCAGAAAATTCATCTTGTTCGCCTTCCTCGTCCTGCTCTTCCTCTTCCTCGTCTTCACTTTCATCTACTTCGTCGTCCTCTCCGGATAATTCTACATCTTCTACATTATTACTCGTGTAATGAGTAACTTCCGTTGAGTCCACATCTACAATATTTGTTACAAGAGGTAGATCGTCCTCCTGATAAGCTATTTCGTCAATGTCAAAGGTATTTCTAGCTTTAGTCTTGCATACTGCCCACCAATCCGACCTCGCTGTCCCCCGTCTAGGATAAGTTGCGAAGTACACGAGCTGAGCCTGACTTGATAGGACAAATGGTTCGTAGCCTTGATATCTACGCTTGTAGTTTATATCCACAAGGCCATGCTTGTCAATTTTCCAACCTTGATCTTGAATCGGATCGAACCATTCACACCTGAATAGCACGATATTAGCAGGTTCTGGGCCATAATTATATGTCAACTCCACAATCTCTCGTAAGATGCCAAAAAAATCATTGCCCGGATTGACGTCTTTGTAGTTTGAAGATTTGATACACAAACCACTGTTTTTCGTGGAATCAAGATCCAGAAAGCTGTCTCTAATAGGAGCATTTGTTGACTTGAATCTGAACCCATTCACACAGAAACTTGGCCATATTTTTACGGCAGTAATTGGTCCCTTGGCTAGAGTCCTAATAGATTCAGTCTCAGGTGATATTAGACGATCGACCTAAATACCAAAGTAGCGATAGTAAGTTATTTGTTTTGCAAGTGCAGAAATAAAAAGTAATTACCAAGCATCTTACATATGCGCTCAACCAAGAAGAAAAATGGCATCTCATATCTTGTTCTACTTCTTCGTCTGTTATGTAGGGCCTAACCGACCTCAACTCATCATTATATGTGCTGAAAAACAATGAAGCAACTGCTGATTAGTAGCATAATAGTATCTTATACTATTACATTGAGATGATGTAAACGTGGACGTTAATTACTTACCCCTCTAGCTTCTCCACTTCATCCTCGTCGCAATTGAGTAATATATACAATTGAGCAGCCCTTAGCTCATCGTCATTCAAATATCTCTTCTTCATTTTTCCCGAGGGCTTTCCGGATGCATTGAATACTTTGAGTATTGCATCATTAGATTCCTGATATGCGTCGTCGTTTCTGGGAGCTTTCGTCCTATTAGTAGCAACATGCGGATTGAAATACGTCGAGCAAAAGTTTGTAATCTCCTCGAGAACATAAGCTTCACAAATAGAGCCTTCAACCCGTGCCTTATTTTTCACCTTTCTCTTTAGGTGATTCAGATGGCGCTCGAAGGGGTACATCCACCGATAACCGACAGGACCGCCAACACGTGCCTCATAGGAAAGATGAATTGGCAAATGCTCCATAGAGTCGAAGAATCCAGGAGGAAACACCTTCTCGAGCTTACATAGTGTTACCGCAATGTCCCTCTCTTGCTTTTCTAGACGATCGACGAGCAACTTAGTACAACAAAGATCTCTGAAGAATATGCTCAGCTCTGTCAATGGGTCCCAAACGACCTGCGGTAAGAATTCCCGAAATACAATCGGAATTAACCTCTCCATGAATACGTGACAATCGTGGCTCTTCATACCTACTAGTTTGTTCTCCTTGAGGTCGATGCATCTTTTCAAGTTCGACACGTACCCGTCTGGAAACTTTAGACCCTGAATCCACCTACAAAGTCTACCTTTATCCTCTTTATCCAGTGAGAAAACTGACTTAGGTTGCTTTAACTTTCCATTCCCCTCCTCTATCAAATGCAATGCAGGACGTCTACATATGTCTTCTAAGTCCAACCTCGCCTTCGGATTATCTTTCGTCTTCCCCTTTACATCCATTACAGTATTAATTATGTTATCAAACACATTCTTCTCGATATGCATGACATCAAGGTTATGTCTGATCAGATTGGTGCTCCAATATGGCAGATCCCAGAATATACTCCTCTTCGTCCAGTTATGGGTGCGACCAAATCCGTCACACTTGTACCCCTTAGCAGGCTCTTGGATAGCACTTGGTAAATCTTTTACCTCTTCCCATATCGTGCATCCGGGCCACCTTGGCGGTGGATTGGCCTTCTCCACAACTCCCGCACGAAAAGCATTCCGATTCCTCCGGTACGGATGATCGTTCGGCAAAAATTGTCGATGACAATCGAAGAAGCACGGTTTGCCTCCGTGTTTCAAACGGAAAGCCTGAGAACGGTCCATGCAATACGGACATGAGAGACGACCATGGGTGCTCCATCCCGATAACATTCCATAGGCCGGAAAGTCGTTGATGGTCCACATAAGTGCTGCCCTCATCTGAAAATTCTGCTTTCTAGAAACATCGTACGTGTTGGCACCGACTTCCCACAGCTGATTCAACTCATCTATCAAAGGCTGTAAATACACATCGATGTTCCTCTTCGGATTGTTCGGACCCGGGATAATAACGGTTAGGAACATATACGGAGTCTTCATGCACATCCAAGGCGGTAGATTGTACGGAGTGACGATCACAGGCCAACACGAATACTGGGAGCCCGAAAGTCCGAATGGGGTAAAACCGTCAGAGCAGAGCCCCAATCTGACATTACGCGCTTCCTCGGCAAAATATGGATACTCTCGATCAAAGTGCTTCCATGCTTCTCCATCGGATGGATGATCCAATACTCCTTCGATCTGTTTTCGCCTGTGCCAACTCATGTTTTCTGCAGTCTCCTTAACCATGAACAACCGCTGCAACCGCGGCGTCAAAGGCAAGTAGTGCATCGAATCGGTAGGCTTCCTTGCACCGACAGACTTTCCTCTAACAGTGGCCTTGTAGCGATCAGCACCACAGAATCTGCACGCATCTTCATCCTTGTCGTCTTTGTAGTACAACATGCACCCGTTGCGACATGCATCGATTTTCTCGTATCCCATCCAAAGCGATCTCACCATTCTCTTAGATCGATAGAAGTCTTTAGGCAACTTTGCACCCTCGGGCAAGATCTCTATAATCAAATCGAGCACTCGATTATAGCATTCTTGCGACATGTTAAAATCGGACTTGATGCTCAATAATCTTGTAACCACCTCCAACGGTGAATGATCCTCACAACCAGGATATAGTGGAGTCCTTGCATTCTCAAGCAACTCCATAAACTTTGCAGCATCGGCATTCGGTGCCTCCTCAGCTGCATCATAATTGTCGGGATTGAAACTAGGTCCCGCCGCATCATAATTGTCAGGATTGAAACTAGGCCCCGCAGCATCATAAACCATGTTCACCAACCCGTCGTCGTAAGCATCGTGGTCTTGGACATCCATATACGGCTCCACATAGGGCTCCGACTCCGATGCTAGAGATACAAGTTCTCCGTGCGCGGTCCACTGATAGTAATTCGGCGTAAAGCCCTTCGAGTATAAATGATATGTAACTTCCACTTCAGGATGATATTTCCTGTTGCGATATCTCACACACGGACACTTAATTTTGGTACCGTCCATGTATTGAGGGAACGCCTTTGCGAACTGCAGGAACTGCTGTACACCCTCAATGAATTCATCCCGCACACCGCACATGTCATCAGGATGACGGTTGTACATCCACGAACGATGACGCAGATAGTAATTCATATCCATTTCTAGAAACTTCTGCAAAATTGACATAAGCTATCATATAAATCATTACATGCAAAATTAACCGTACTATAAAAATCATAACTGATATAATACATATTTTCATTTATCAAAACTGCAGCTGCCCCCAACCCCATAGTACTATGAACTGCACTATAAGTGTGCAGTCAACACTACAAATAGTGTGTCATACTATAGAACTGCAGCTGCCCCCAACCACACTCCTAGGTCAGTGTCCGTTATGGGAAAAGCAGTCATGGCATTGCACTAAGGCACCTGGTGCTTGAACAATTTTTGCATCAAAAGTTTTCCAAGTACACGGGCTATTGCTCTATGAAAATATGCCATAGCTAGGAGTAGAGCTGTCGAGTGGGCCGAGACCGGACCTAAGGGTAAAAATCTAAGTCCAGTTCGACACGTGACCCACGGCACAGTGAGTTTCAGACTGGACCGAGCCGGACCGGATCGGACTTGGGATTCCGTGAACCCTACAAGGACTTCAAAGTAGAGATTGAAGAACAACTAACATTTTATTTTTAAATTATGAAGTGTAGGGTTGAATGTGCATAGGAGATGGTTGGGAGCGCATTTGTTTCTGGGAGAAACAACACAGATGGTATGCTCTCTCGGATGAACTTCTCTACTTTGGGATATGTAAACATAGCACAAAAAAATAACACACTGCAAGTTCTTGCTTCATATTTGTCTTGGAGATTCACAATCCATTTGTTTCAATCTATATACAAGAACTTGGCAGATTGTATGCATACCAAATCCCATAGATTGGCGTAGGACTATGTAATACATGGATGTGTATAATACATCAAATAGTATAAACCAGGTTGTCGATCAGGCTAGCAAGCAGCAGCGTGTCGGGCCGGGCCGAGCTGTGCCTTGGGTCGGAACGAGCCTGGGCTTCGGGGCCGGACCTCTCTTATGGGCCGAGATATGAGGTCCGACACGTCCCTATATATTGGGTCGGGCCGGGCCGAGCCCACGATAATTCGGACAGGGTTTTGCGGGCCGGATTCGTGCCGGGCTGGTCATCCCGGTCCAATTGTCAGGTCTAGCTAGGGGTGGGCGTTCGGGTTATTCGGTTTCAACACCGAAATAATAAAAATCGAATAAGTAAAAATTTTAAAAACCCAAAGCTGAAATAAATTATCTATAACCGAAACAGAACCGAATTGATAATCAATTTATTTTATTTGATAATCAAAGCTAGTAAGCAGTGCTCACTGCTGCTGTTACCTCTCTCGTAGACTTGGGCCAGTCGGCCCTAACCCTAACCCTAACCCCATGTCAACAAACCTAACCCTAACCCTAACCCTAGGTCCTCATCAGTGTCTGTGTCAGTGTGTGTGTGTGCCGTGTCTGTGTCTGTGTCAGTGTCTGTGTGTGTAGTGTTTGTGTCAATGTCACATGTGTCCTGAGAGAGAGAGAGAGAGAGAGAGAGAGAGAGAGAGAGAGAGAGAGTAGGGTTTACCGGAATAGGGTGGAGAGCCGGTCGACGGAGCGCGGGGGAGGGGGGGGGAGTTTTTCTCTTTTCGAATTTTCAGCAGATGGGGAAAAATGAAACCGAGCCCTAATTAACCAAATTTTAGCGACGTTTAGCGACGTCCAAGTAAAACGTCGCTAATTTAAATTTTAGCGACGTCATTGACGTCGCTAAACACGTTGCTAAATATTTTTAATAAAAAGGTCGCTATATACGTCGCTAAACGTCGCTAAATTAGACATATTAGCGACGTTTAGCGACCTTTATTTAAATTATAGCGACTTAACTTTTAAAATCTTAATAAAAGTCGCTAAACGTCGCTAAATGTCGCCATTTAGCGACGCCTAGCGACGTTTTTATAAGGAGTCGCTAATTATATATTATTAGCGACGTTTCTTTTGACGTCGCTAAAATACGTCGCTAATAGCGCTTTTTCTAGTAGTGATTTCATAATAAATTTTTATATCCATTTGGGATAGTAAATAAATTACATACTTTCTAAGGTTTTGGAATATGGGTTTAATTATTAGCTAATTGGGAATCAGTTAGCCTTGGAAGCTTCTTAAAATATTTTCTTAAATTATAATCTTTTTCTTTTAAAAATTTACAAGTTTACCATCTCCCATTGACTAGTCAACACCCTCATTTCCCACATTGGGTCAATCCTCACCCTTCATTCACACACTCTCTCCCTATTTAAAGTCACACCCCCACACCCTTCCCAAGGAAGCCCTAATCCCCAAAACCTAGGCTAGCCCTCACAAATTCCCACAAGCCAGCAGCCATCACCATTTGTTTTGTGAGCTCGTGTCCGTGTGTCCACATTACCGTGTCAGCCGTATTGGCCTCGGGTCTGACCCCGGGTGTCCTATCGTATCCCTTCATTCCTGTGTCCAGTTATTACAACATTATAATAAGATTTTTTGTGTCCGACACCATCTGGACACATCCACCACAGTGCAAACATCAAATCCTTGTGTCCAACACTCGGACACATCCACCCCCTCATACCACAGTACACCACCATTTTGTCCAGCTCCGGACACGACCCAACACAACCCTGACACATTCAAAGAGAAATTCAAACCCTAACCCTAGATTTGAACCTAACCTACCGCCTCCGGTGGCTGCGGGACCTCCTCCTCGGAGTCGAGCTCGCCTGTGGCCGACCAGACGCAGTCAGATCCGGCGTCGAGCATCACATCTTCTCGGATCTGGACCGCCACCGCCGTTCCCGACCTAGACTCGAGCAGCCGCGGCTTCCCGGTCCCAGCTCCGGTGGACAACCGCCCAGCGCCACCAGATCGAGCCGTCCCCTCCCTCCGCGTGCATCGAGCCGATCGATCCAGCCGTCGCCGAGCTTCGCTGCCACCCTGCGCCTCCAGATCCATCGATGTCGGCACTATTTCGGTGAGCGACGCCAGCAACTCCGGGCTGACCTCGACGAAACTCCACCGCGTCGACGCCGAGACCCCCAAACGTGAGCCCCTCTCTCCGTCTTCCCTCTTCCCTCTTTCTTTGTTTCAGTGTTTCAAACACTGTATTAGTTAAGTTATTTTTAAGAGTTTAGTTAATTAGAATATAATTAGTTTTATTATTTATAATGTATGAATTTAGTTATGTATTATATATATAAGGATTTTGGTTATATTAATATGTAATTAGTTTAGTTTTTATGTAGTTAGTTTAGTTATGTAATAATTATAAGGGTTTTTGATTATGTAAAAAAATATAATAATTTTTGGGTTTATATTATTAATTAAGAAATAGTTTCAATATTAAGATTAGTTCAAATTTTGTTTATTTGGACTGGTAACCGATTTTACTATAGATATAAAAATATATGGCTTTTACATAAATTCTAAATTTTTATAAATAAACTTTTAATTATAATTATGTTCGAAAGAAAAGTTTTAACAATTATTGTTCAAAGTAAATTTGAAATGATTTTCATAAACTAAGGTGTTACCTTAATAACAAACAATCGACCCTTTTCTCTTATTAGCTAAACTTGTTAATCTTAATCTTAGCTAACCCCTTTATGTTTTCTCTATGTATTGCGGACCTGGTATCCTTATCTCGATTATCGTGCCGAACTTCAATTTTGGACTTCTTTATATAGTTTTTAGCTATTTGGACTGCTCCGGACTCATTGGAACTAACTGCTACTTCATTTGGGATCACCTTGAGAAGTGTGGCATTATATACATTCTCTGATTAGTTAATATACATATATATAAAAATATTTGATTGGTATAGATACAAATATGTATTTTGGTATATAAATATATATTATATACATCTATTTAGTGTATATACATATATACGTATTTTGTACAATTACTGATAGGAACTTATATATATATATATATATATATTATATACGTATTTATTGGTATATACTCTGAGTATAAATGTGTATTTATATACGTATCCCTACTAGATGACCCTAGTTGACTAGAGCCATGCCTGGCATAGCCCTGAGGCCAGTGTATTTCTATTGTGTGTTAGTGTAGCATCTGATACAAGTAATATTATTATATGTGTATAGGACTGTTGGATCCTCCAGACGATACTCAGGGACAGGACATCGGTACTCACCAGCTAAGGACCCAAGGCGAGTACATTCTCTGATTAGTTTCTTATTTATGATATCCCCTATGTTCACTGTATCTAGTGTAGACATTCATGCTCTTGACACGCTGGTTACACGGATTGGTATATACGGATCTCGTCATGAGATATTATTCCTTATTCATGGTGTAGCTTGTACAAGACTTGTTCCCTTGTTATCTTGTGCTTGTACAGACACTGATTCCCGGGGAGATTTGCTACCTCCCTAGGGAATCCCGTGCCATAGCGTACCATGATTGGATCTACTATACCAGTCGGGGGTAGAGAGTATTTTAGTATAGATATGTGATCTTACCCAACTCTACATGCATCATAGCTCACCCCACATCTCACGTCGGGTGCGGCCTGACCATTTACATGCTTCATAGCTGTTACGTGTGATTAGCCTCACCTCTACATGCATCATAGCTAACCAACGGTTAGCCTGACCTTACATGAATTATAGCTAATCACATGTAACCAGCCTGATCAAGTTCCCAAGCCGATCACATGTTAAAGCTAGTACTCACACACATAGTCATAGATTCTTGCTCATTGACATATTGTTTCTTCTCCTGCATTTACTTACAGTATTTCCAATATTTCTTTTATTGTATATTTCTCGTACATATACATGCATCTTGTATATTTTCATCTATATACTGCTACATAGTTTATATCATTAATAAAGAACTGTTATTTAGAGATGTACTTTGCTCCTTCCTGACTGGAAAACATTTTCCAGACTATGCCTAGAGGACTGGTATCCGACACTTATGGACCACAGGGTGAGTAGCTGAGACTTGGCTTCAGTAGTGTAGTCGTGATTCCGGGAGGTCTAGCCGGAATCACTAGTTATCTAGTTAGCTTCCTTTAGTAGTTTATTGGTACCGGATTTGTCTTCGGCATTTTGTTGAGACTTGATTTTATGTTGAGTTAGAAATAATTACATTAGACTTGTGTTGTAATTATTTTATTCCTTTGATTTCTTATCGTGCTGTAGTTATGTGATTGAGTATGTTGATCTTTTATATTGTTATCCGTGTCTCCTTATGGAGTTGGATACTAGTGTGAGATTGGTTAGATAGTACTTGACCTAGACAGCGTTCGCCGATGCTGCGGCGTAGGCTGGACGTACCCACGCTCTCGTACCCCTAAATCGGGTGCGGGTCGTGATAGTTTGTTATATGCATTGTGACGGGTATTGAGGAGCAGGTTATTTATTGTGAAATGGTGTTGGGATATTATTAAGTTGTTAATTGGTTGAGAATTTGATAACTAATAACAAATTGATAGAGGAATATATGTGTATATGTGAAAGGGTGACGATTTTATAAATTAAGGATTTAATAAATAATAATTTATTTATTTGAGGATGATATATGTAAATGTGCATGATAACGTCTGTGAATATTGGGGCAAAATTTGAGGATGATCAAGGCTTGAACTACTGGAAAATATCGTGACAAATATAGGGGATTGAGGATTGTTTTGATGATATTCTACTGTGAATGATCGTATTAGATGTAACATACCTTTAGTCAACCGTGGTCAACACTCTAGCTTAGTGTCTATGTAAGCTTGTAACAATGATTGAAGCCTATGCTAGACGTGTGTCACCTCTTATTTTAGCGTCATGATAGTTTATTGATTTAGCTTGTATCTCGTCTCTAGGTACTACGGGACCCACGGACTTGGAAGTTGTACCGGAGACCCATCTTCAGCATCCGGATCCAGGCAAGTGTACCTTGCCACCCTGTATTTTAGTTACCAGATATTTATTTATTTATTATATGCATTGTGTATATTTTGGATTAGAATCATTACTTCGCGTCCGGGTCATAACCGGGTGCAGACGTTCGTCGGTAACGTCTAGTAACGAGTGATAGATGATTCGTAACACCTTGATGTACTTACTTGTTTACATCATAAACCTAGGACACATCCATACACTGTCATCGTGCCAGATTTTTTGTATTCTGATATTGTCAGCAGGACCGAAAACTGGGACGACTTTAGGGTCGTAATTGTTGATAGTTACTTCAGTATGACGAGACTGCTAGATAGAGGTTCAGGTTCAGCACACACTTGTTGACCATTTTGGGAGAGGAAGACAGTTACTAGACGTTTGGGCTCCTCTACACGTGCTATATATATGTATATGTTCTATTTATATTGTGTTCCAGTATCCGGAGTAGTAGTATCACCCGTGTGACTCTTTGCCCGGAGCTGCGGTACGTCCCGTGTGTTTTCGTGTCCGGAGCTACGGTTTTATTTTGGACAGTCCACGCGTCGATCATTGTCTTCCAGTTTGTGTCTAACTTAGGTGGTTATGCTAGATTACATCGGTGTTGCACTTGTTTCTTTCTGTTATACTATGGCATGCTATATTTTTGTACCTTGTTACGTCCCTCTAAGGACCTGGTTCCCTTACAGGCTTAGGCGAGGAGGATTACCAGGAGGAGTACGGACCGGGTGCATATCTAGGAGCAGGACCTGTCACAGAGGACGAGATCATTCCCGAGGACTTTGTTTGATCTTTGGTAGTGACTTCACCCTGGGACGGTATTACTACCTAGCTTTCAGATACCGTTCCTAGTTATTTTACTACTTTCCTTTATTTCAGTATTTGTACTAGCGGGTTTGTTCCCGTATGACTCTTCTAGTATTTGTACTATGATACATTTTTCGTATTATTTCCCTTCTACACATTAGTAGTTATGATTTCCTCTATTTGCTCTATATATCTGTTGTTTGTGGATGAGATTTAGTTTTACTATCTTTGTATCATGTGCTGGGTTTTATCATTATACTTTACAGCTTAGGTGCACTCAGTCGGGTCCATTAGATTGGAATGCCCGTTGAAGTGTACCCGCTGGCCATTGCCACGTGACTCAGTTCCTTATATTTGGAACTGGGGCGTGACATTACTTATTTTATGGATACTCATGAGTCACGATATGGATATTCACACATCAAAACTCGAATACTGCTGATATGACCTAAATACTCACTTTGATGAACATTTGGATAATATACTTGAACGATGTCTATTCATCTTTGTAGAAATATCTAGAAATGGATCTGAATTACTAACTTGTATCAACGTTCATGGATGTACAACCGTTATCCTGATGATATATGCGGTGTGCGGGATGAATACATAGAAAGAGTAGAGAAGTTTCTGCAGTTCATCAAGGCGCTCCCTGAGTACATGAACGACACAAAAATTATGTGTCCGTATGTGAAATATCGTAACTTAAAATATCATCCAGGAGTAGATGTGACATATTATTTGTACTCGAAGGATTTTACTCCGAATTACTATCAGTGGACCTCACACGGAGAGCTTGTGCTTTAGCATCAGAGCAGGAGCCTTATATGGAGCCATATATGAATGTCCATGAGCATGCTAATTTTGACGATGGGTACGTGAACATAATTTTTGACACTGCGGGGCCTAATTTTGATCTAGACAATCATAAAGTAGCTGAGGAGGCACAGAATGCCGATGCTGCTAATTTTATGGAGTTGTTGGAGAATGCAATGACTCTATTGTATCCTGGTTGTGAGGATCATTCAACGTTAGAGGTAGTCACCAGGCTGTTGAGCATAAAGTTTGATTTTAACATGTCGTAAGAATGCTACAACCGACTGATTGAGTTGATCATAGAGATCTTGCTAGAGGGTGCCAAGTTACTTACAGACTTCTATCGATCTAAGAGAATAGTTAGATAACTTTGGATGGGATATGAGAAAATAAATTCCTGTCGCAACGGGTGCATGCTGTACTATAAAGAAGACAAAGATGAAGCAGCGTGCATATTCTGTGGTGCTGGTCACTACAAGGCTACTAGTACTTGAAAGACTCCCAGTTCAAGAAAGCCGACCGTTTAAATGCACTACCTCCCTTTGACGTCGCGGTTGCAGATATTATTTATGTTGAAGGAGACTGTCAAAAATATGAGTTGGCACAGGCGGAAACAGATCGAAGGAGTATTGGATCATCCATCAGATAGAGAAGCATGGAAGCACTTTGATCGAGAGTATCCTAATTTTACTTTGGATTTGCGTATTGTCAGATTGGGCCTCTCCTTCGAAGGTTTTATCCCATTTGGACTTTTGGGCTCCCAGTATTTGTGTTTGCCTGTGATTGTCACCCCGTACAACTTACCGTCTTGGATGTGCATGAAGACTCCGTATATGTTTTTAACCATTATCATTCCTAATCCGAATAATCCCAAGAGGAACATTGATGTGTATTTATAGCCGTTGATAGATGAGTTGAATCAACTGTGGAAAGTAGGCGCCAACACTTATAATATTTTCAGAAATCAAAAATTTCAGATGAGGGCAGCACTTATGTGGACCATCAACGACTTTTCGGCCTATAAAATATTATTGGGATGGAGAACTTATGGTCGTCTCTCATGTACATATGCATGGACCGTACTAAGGCTTTTCGTTTGAAACATGAAAAAAACCGTGCTTCTTTGATTGTCATCGATAATTCCTGCCGAAAGATCATCCGTTCCGGAGGAACATGAATGTGTTAGTGTCGGCGTTGTGGAGAAGGTCGATCCACCGTCTAGGTAGTCCTGAGACACGATATGGAAGGAGGTCAGAGATTTTTCAAGTGCTATCAAAGATCCTATAAGGGGGTACAAGTATGATAGATTTGGTCAAACTCATAACTGGACGAAGAGGAGCAATTTTTAGGACCTGCCATATTGGAGCACCAATATGATCAGACATAACCTTCATGTCATGCATTTTGAGAATAATGTGTTTGGCAACATAATTAATATTGTGATGGACGTAAAGGAAAAGATGAAAGACAATCCTATGGCCAGGTTGGACTTAGAAGAAATATGCTGACGCCCTGTATTGCATTTGATAGAGAAAGTGAATGGGAAGGTGATGCAGCCTAAGTCAACTTTCTTATTGGACAAGGAGGATAAAGGGAGACTTTATAGATGGATCCAGGGCCTAAAATTTCCAAACGGGTACATATCGAATCTGAGAAGATGCGTCGACCCTAAGGAGAATAAACTGATGGGTATGAAGAGCCACGATTGTCACGTATTTATGGAGAGGTTAATTTCGGTTGTATTTCGAGAATTCTTATCACAGGTAGTTTGGGATCTATTGACAGAGCTTAGCATATTCTTCAGAGATCTTTGTTCTACTAAGTTGCTTGTCGATCGTCTTGAAATGCAGGAGAAGGACATTGCGGTAACACTTTGCAAGCTCGAGAGAGTTTTCCCTCTTGGATTCTTTGACTCTATGGAGCATTTACCGATTTATCTTTCCTATGAGGCACGTGTTGGTGGACCTGTTGGTTAAAAGTGGATGTACCCGTTTGAGCAGCATCTGAAATACCTCAAGAGGAAGGTAAAAAATAAGGCACGGGTGGAAGGTTCTATTTGTGAAGCCTATGTTCTCGAGGAGGTTATAAACTTTTGTTCGATGTATTTTAAGCCTCATGTTGCTACAAATAGAACGAGAGCTCCCAGAAATGATGACGGATATCAGGAATCTAGTGAGACAATACTGAAAGTATTCAATGCTTTCGAAAAGCCCTCGGGTAAAATAAAGAAGAGATATCTGAGTGACGACGAGATTAGGGCCGCTCAGTTGTATGTATTACTCAACTGCGATAAGGATGAGGTGGAGAAGCTAGAGGGGGTAAGTAACTAATACGTCAACGTTTACGTCATCTCAATATAATTATTACACTAGTCCGCTTATGCTTTCTTGTGTTTCAGCACATATAATGATGCGGTAAGGTCGAGTAGACCATACATAACAGATGAAGAAATAGAACAGAAAATAAGACTTCATTTTCCTTCATGGTTGACAACATATGTAAGGATCTCGGTAATTACTTTTTGTGCATGTATACTTGCACAATAATTAACGTTAAACTTATTATCGCTTATTTGATATTTAGGTCGATTGTCCAGAGGCAACACTTGAGAATGAATCTATTAGAACTCTAGCGAATGGACCAATTTATGCCATCAAGATCTGGCCAACTTACTGTGTGAATGGATTTAGGTTCAAGTCAACAAATGTGTCATGATCCGCACCCAGAATTTGGGCACGAGTGCGTGGGTACGCCCAGCCTACGCCACAGCATCGGCGGTAGAACGCTGTCTAGGTCATGTAACTATCTAATCAATCTCACATGAATATCCAACTCCATAAGGAGGCACAGATATCACAATATAATACGGAATACTCAATCACATAAACTAAAGCACGATAAGATATCGAAGAAAACAAATAAAATACAAGACAAGTCTAAACAACAATAAATAGTCTAACCTGCAATCAATAACATCCAGTCTCCAAGTATGTCGGAAACAAGTCCTCTATGTCACAGTCTGGAAAAAATATCCAGTCAGGATTGGAACGAAATACAAGCACTAACAGCAGTTCCATGTATATTGACAAAAACTATAACACAGAGTAAAGAAATACAAGACAGATATGAATAAATGGCAACAAGAAATACTGAAATAAGGGAATGCTGGAATAAGGAAATACTGGAACATCATCATCAATATACATCTATCAATGAAATAGAAATGCAAGTACACGCAAGAACAATGAACTGGTAGGTAAGTGTGTACGAGAACTATGACTAAAATATGTGAAGATACTAGATCAATATACTAGAGATACATGTCAAAAATCATCTAACTAAGTGTGTGAAACATCAGTATATCATGTGATCGGCTTGGGACTAATAAGCCTCATTACATTGATTAGCGATCATCCCCGCAAGGTCAGGCTAACCACATGTAACAACGATGAGGCATGTAAGGGTAAGGCTGCACCGACGTGAGGTGTGGGTGAGCTATGATGCATGTAAAGTTGGGTATGACCACATAAGCTACTAATATTTTCCCCTTTTTCCCCAGCTAGCACGATGGATTCCAATCATGAATCCTCGTGATAGGTCTCAATGATGCCAACTCGTGTAAATAACAGTGTTAGAGTCATGTACGCTATACAACAAGAGTTATAGAGATAATCAATATAATGGAAACTGTCAGAGAATGTACTTGCCTAGGGTCCTGCTACTGGCAATACCAATGCCTGTTTATGAAGTCTTGTCTGAACAATCCAACAATCCTATAGACATATCACATAATACAATATTGCATCAGACATTACACTAACATACAATAAAAATGCACTGAACTCAGGGCCACGCTAGGTATGACTCTGGTCAACTAAGGTCAAGTGTGCGTCAAATTGCACGGGTGTCGTGTCTGAAATTGCTGTGCAATCAGACAGTCGGTGATACGGGTCTTACCACTATGTCAGTGTACATATGGCAGTCTGCTATCATACTACATGGGCACAGGTCACGGTAGTTACGGGGTATTCGTAATTACATTAGGGTCATCTAGTACGTGGGCATATAATAATAGATATATGCATTTAGATATACTTTATAGAGTCTATATTATATATATATATTTATATATGTATACATACATATACTAATCAATTTATACTATGTACATATATACATATATTAAACAGGTACTAGGGATGTACGTACAATACGTATACATATGTATATATATATACTAGTTTAAAAAATACATTATACATATATATACCAATATACACTTGAATATATACTAATACATATGTTAATACGTACATACATACATCCATACAAATACGTATACGCAATCACATGAAATGACAAAAAATACGGGCAGGAACGAACCTGCGCGCGGGTACGACGACGATGACGATGACGAATGGTGATGATCACGACGATGGTGGTGAAGGTGATCGTGATGGTGAAGGCGATGGTGTTGATGACGATAACAGCGACCAGGGGTAGTCGGGGCTGTCCAGGCGAGGTGCTCAGGTGGTTAAGTCGAGGGAGGGAAGGATCCGGCGGTCGGCGGCTGCTCGAGAGATGGCCGGTCGGGATCTGGTCGGCTCCGCGGGTTGAGAGGGAGGAGCGGATTGCAGGCAATGGCGAGGTGCAGCTTCGATGGGGACTGCTCGGAGGTGACGACGAGGTGGATGGCCAGGATGTTAATGGTGTTCGGTGGCTGCTCGAGTCGAGCAGTGGGTTGAAGACATCGACGGCTGCAGAGGGAGGTTGGAGAGGAGTCGGGGAGATGGCCACGGGGTCGACAGGCGGCTGGGGTGGCGAGTGCCTGGCCAGGCGGAGGAGTCTCCGGCAAGAGTCCGGTGGGGGGTGGCGGCGAAAACAAGAGAGGAAGATGATGAATAGGGGTGTAGGTGTATGTCGGCTGTGATATGTTTCTAAATTTAGTTTTTTGGAAGAAAGGAAAAAGAATTATTTATATGAGGTAGGGTGTAGGTGACCTAGAATTGGTTTGACTGGTCAACCCCTCTTGGGATTGGGCCTCTCATATAGGATTTCAATGGGCCATGATTCAAATGGGTTCAAAATGAAGGGCTAGGGTTCAATTGGTTCAAGGTATGGAGGGCCATGGTCTTAAGGAGCTTGGTGTTGAATTACACACTCCTAAAAATCATGGAAAAATACCAATGAAGGGGAAATAGGTTTATTCACGTATTGTGCCCAATGGGGTGGACACCTTAATGCACTTTTGCACAAAAGTGCCCAACAATTAGAAAATTGCACAAAGTTGAATTTACGGTTCAATTAAATTAAAATAAATGCAATTGGTGTTCTAAAATAAATTAGAAGTACCAGGGACTAAAATTAAGTGGGACAGAAGTGTCATAAATGAAATAGACTCAGAATAGAATATTATCCTAAATTGGGTTGCTCAAAATGGGTCAAGATTATGTCTCCAATTTTGATTGGAACGCACAAGGATACAAAATTGGATTTATATCGAATTAAATAAACACGTCCACGACGAATATTGTGCGACTAAAATAAAGCACAAGAGAACATAATTATAAGTTACACAAGGGTCAGAATGGAAGGCAGGCATGTCTAGGACAAGGTTGTAAAATTTGTTGGAATGCAATGGCTGGGGTAGCGCTCCAAATATCGAAGCAACGGTAAGGCGCAACAATTAAATAAGATTATGGCAATTTAAATATAAATAAATATCATGCAATATTTTATACATTAATCATGAAAAGATGAAAATATCCCTAATCTGAAATGTGGGGGTGATAAAATGCCCCAATAAGAGACAGCTTCCTGGATCTCGATTCTACAAAAAATAGTTACTTGTGTATCAAATCTTCGAACTAAAAAGACGTTGATCCAAGCACTAATTTCTTAGGCGTCTTACGAGAGATTATGGAGTTGACATATAATTATGCCACAGAGCCTGCTAAGATCGTGTTATTCAAGTGTGAGTGGTTCAATCCAATCCAAGATCAATGTTAGAAAATTAACAAGCATTGCTTATGGATATAAACTACCGGCGTCGATATCAAGGATATGAACCATTTGTTACATCAAGTCAGGCTCAGCTAGTGTACTTCACAACTTATCCTAAATAAGAAACCAGGAGGTCAGATTGGTGGGCAGTCTGTAAGACTAAAGCTAGAAATACCTTTGATGTTGACGAAATAGCTTATTAGAAAGTCGACCTACCTCTTGTTGCAAATATTGTAGATGTGGACTCAACGGAAGTTACTCATGACATGTTTCATCAAGTAGAAGAAGTAGAAGTATCAGAAGACGATGACGAAGTAGATAAAAGTGAAGATGAAGAGGAGGAGGAGGAGGAAGACGAAAAAAATAAATTTTCAGATGATGATTAAAAATTAAATAAAATTTATTTAGACTTGTGACATAGTGGCCTAGTTTTCTACTACGTTTATCGTGGCCTAGTTTTTTGATGGTGATACTTTTTTTGTGGCTTAGTTCTGTGATACTTATGTTTGTGACGGTGATATATACATATCAATATGTATTTGTGGCCTAATTCTGTGATCCTTATGTTTTGTGATGGTGACACATTTATCATTTAGACTTTTATTGTGGCCTAGTTCACAATTGTGTATTTTTTTCTGTCATGTAATCTAAATATCTCTGTATATTTATTTTACATTATATATTATTCTCAGATATGTTTGGACGATGCGGATCCAGAGCCCGCAGCAAATTCTCTAGACGTAGTACTCTTCAGGACACGAATACTCCTTCCCGATCCATGTCCCCGAGTACTCCATACTATCGACCAACAGTACCTCAGACTGCGAGTGCGATGACCGCACACTATCGACCAGTAGTACTTCAGACTCCGACTATGATGATCGTACGTGGCAGTACTCTTGGGACCAGCAGTTCTAGGCCCGAGAGTATCCCGTCTAGTATTCCTACTCCATCCAGTGTTCCTGCTGCTGATGGTACCATAGAGACAGAGGAGGAGATGACGGTCGATCCGACTCCATCTCCATATCAGAGCGATCCTCCGTAAGCTCCGTCGGATGAGATGGGAATGGAGATTTGGGCCGATGGCCCTACAAAGTAAGTTAATTAGTTATTTACTATATATATATATATATATATATATATATATATATATATATATATATATATATATTCAATTTTTAATGAGTTTAATTATTAATGCATATATAGATATCGTCCCCCAGCGGTATAGAGAGCACTGGGAAATTTTCTGAGGCAAAACTATGGTGGGCCATGGATAAACTACTTGGATGCCTCGGAAGAGAGAAAGATATTCTGGTTTGAATACTTCAAGGTAAAAGTATATTTGATTTTAACATCAGTAATATTTTTATGTTAATATTTTATAACTTACTATTATAATTCTTGTAGAGAACATATTTTTATCCACCATACCCGACCGCACAGATCGAGCAGCAGTTTCCTTCCGTCACCGCTAAGCTGATTCGTGATGCTATGGATGACCAGAAGGCTCATGATCGTGAAGGAAAACCGATCAAAGGTTGGATCACGCCAAAGCGTTGGTTCGACGAGGATTGGTATAGAAAAAAGTCGGAGAAGGCCGCTCGGCAGAGGGCAAAAAAGTGGCATGGTGGGCCAATTCCGATGACTGAATATTTCCATCACTTTGTACGTCTTTTATTATATACGTACACTTTTTAATCATCGTGGCCTAATTTTTACCTTAATAACAAATAATATATTTCTTAACAGGTCCAAAGGGGTGAGGATGCGAACATGGTCACAGTGTTCCTCTCCACTCATAGGAAAGGGGGACAACTTATAGATGATAGGGCGACACAGAGCTACGCAAGTATTAATCTTATATTTTGAACATTCTGATATAACTTAGCAAAAATATATTTAATTAGTAATAAGTACCTAAGATATATAGTAAGTAGTACGCTTATCGATAGATATGTATTTTTCTAGGATGATTATAGGAGGCTCCGCGAAGAGTCGACCCAGCCCACACAGGAAGAGGGGGTAGTTCCTCGGAACCCTCGGCCCACCCAGCTCCGACGGATGATGAGCTATGGATAAGATCCATTGGTGGTCTACATAGGGGTACGTACTACGGTACAGGATTCTACGGTGCCTATGTTGCGTCATAGTCCTCAAGACACCCTCTACCGATGTGCATACCCCACAACCCTTCCAGGAGTTGCAGTGAGTCCAGGAGAGAGTTGTCCTTAAGATCGCATTCCTGCATGACGAGTTGATGTAGAGGATTATGGTGCTGCCACATCCGCAGACGGACGATGCGACGCTCATAGCACATTTCAAATCGCTGGAGCATATCATCATGGAGCTGAGGGATCTGACCACGTCGACAGAGAACAATGTGATGTTGCTGCAGGAGTCATAATTGACTGTGGGCGCTACACTATCGAGGATACATGCGTCACATATTGAGATGAGCGAGCGAGTGGAGACCGTAGGCGCTTCACTATCGAGGATGCAGGCATCATATCTTCAGATGGGCGAGCGAGTGGAGCATAGTACTAGGAGGTTGTTATCTATCATGGATACTTTCAATGATCGACTGACAGAGTTGGTGCAACGACATCCTCCTGGACCGTCTGCATCATCATCTACATCGACTCCTGCATCGGGTTCCGTGACGCTTACAGAGGAGCAGTTTGATGCGCATTATCTCATATTCGACGCGACTCCTCCTCCTGATCAGTAGTAATTTTTTTTGACATGTGTGTATTGGCCCATCCATGGGAGTTTGTACTTATTATTTGTATACTTTTATTGTGTGACTTATTTGTACAATTTTATTGTGTGACTGGATATTGTGTGACTACATTCGGGCCTTAGAGTCATCTTTTTATTGATTTATTTTATCATTTTTGTTGTGTGATTGTACCGGTGTTAAGTATTCCACCGAAGGGGTCGACAAATCCAGGGAATTCAATAGAGGGTTGCTTCGGGTCTGTCTATTTATTTGAAATGTGATACTGCAAGCATGTTATACTATGATTTTAATGGAATTCATTTATTTTAGATTTTTATTTTTTAATATTAGCGACATTTAGCGATATTTAGTGACATTCAGTGACGTCCTTATGCATCGCTAATTATATTATTAAACTATCTCATGTCATCGCTGATCGTCACTACACGTCGCAAAATATTGCTGATATAATTTTTTTGGCCATGTCAGCTATACGTCGCTGATTCTGTCGCAGGTCTAACGACTGGATATAAATGTTTTAACACCAGTATGAGAACCATATATGTCTTCTCGCAACATGTCCTTATATTAAGGAGCTTGAAAGCTGAAAACTAGGTTTCCACGATTGCAAAAAGAGTAATAAATTATAGTCTATTAAGGAATGCATATTTAGATCTTACGCCGATCACTTTACTCCTATTTATTTGCTTTCTATTTCTTTATAAAAGTTAACATGACATATCTTTCCATTGGGAGCCACTAAAGTTATAGTATTGTTTGCAGCTAGTTCACAAAAATATTCTTCACAAGTTTTTGGAGAACTTAATGAAAATAAACTAAAAATTATATTAAGAGAGATATATGTCTACAGAGAGGAAGAGAGGGTAAAGCCAGATACTGTATGTTTTTAAGCAAAAATAAGGGAGTTAACTTATCATGCAAGTTATATTATAACAAAGGTTATATAAGAAAATTAAGAAATTAAGTAAAGGCTCAGAACATCGACCAAACTTTATTCCTTTCTTGCTAATACTACCTAGGACACTCGTAGTTCTGCTCATATGTATTATCATATTTTGTCATCATTACAACTATAAAGAACTATAAGCATCTGATAATGTAAAGCTAAGAAAAGTAGTCGATTGCAGACTATAAAAGATCTTGCATTATCGTCATATTATTATTGTCATGTTTGGGGGTGCCACGCCCCGATCTCCCGCATGATCGAACTTCCCCGCTGAATGTGAATCACCACGTCAACGCTCCTAGAGGACGATCGTTCCCATCAGGACGTGAAACCGCACGAGACTATGATGCGCCCTCGCAAGGCCATGCAAAGAACATGAGAATGATAACAAATCCACATACTCACACAGATAGTCTCTAATTTGGCAGAAATTTTAATGACACGAGTAAACGGCCGTTCGATAACTAGTTCACAATGTCGTCATAGCGGAAGCATTGAACGAACACAAGTATGAAACATAAGTAAGCTCTTTATTGATATTGAAATAATGTTACAAGCGGTGCTAGGCTGAGATTACAAGTTGCTCAAGCTTTCTCTGTCGAAACAATAAAAGCGTGCCAATCGGCTTATAATATGGGATAATACATAGGCGATGTTCCAATATTTTATCCTGTATATGGCTTCAGCTCCAGATGCAATACCCCTAGGCTCTAGAGCAAACTTTATGTCACGCCCCAGTCCCAAAAATACGTAGGACTAGGACACGTAAGCATGCCAGCCGCATGGATATGGCAACTCCAATATATGAAAACCAAATCCATACGTACGCTGTAATATGAATATAAAATCCACAAGTGGTATAAAATGTAATACAAGTCACAGGGTAAAATCTAAATCTCATCCACCAAAATCATATAGAAATAAATAACCAGTATCTATGAAACTAGATCTCAATAAGAAGTATCTATGGATGATAGTTGGATGGAAACAAATCCACTACCAACTCGAATAGGAAAGGTAAATACAATATGAGTACAACACCACAACACAATATAAGAATACCAGCTATCCATCACAGCTCGAAGAGAAGACATCCTCGGATCACATGTAACCATCCAAATCTGCGCTCCTGCAAATACTCAAGGAAAAATACACATGGCAGCGGACCAGGTCCTCAGAGGGACGTAACAAGATACAGAAAATACGAGCCAATTTGAATACAATAAACATGCATATGGTTTGAAAATAGATAAGTACGCTGTACATGACAATCTATATGAATGCAAATGAGGACAACTTTTCGACGTATGGGCAAGGGTAGGCTACTCGATCTACCTCACAACTCACACACACGTCAGTGGACATCAGAAATTGACATACCGCGGGGGTAGCGACCAGCGAGACTCCAGAAATCGACATACCGCGGGGGTAGCGACCAGTGCGACACACGCCCGTAGTGCGAGCTATATACTACGGTTTACCAGAGTGGTTAAAAGCCCATACGCCTAATGATTGTCCTCTATGATACTAGGTGCCATGTGTGTGTCAACATATCTAATACATAGTAATGACTGGAGAAAAACTACACATGCAAGAACTATACAGAAATGAAATAAATAAAAAGAAATATAAATAGCATGCAAAGTACTATAAATAATTTGGCAAGGTATCTTGCCTGGGGTCCTGCTGCTGGTATGAATCAGAGTCCAAGTCACAGTCCAAATAGCCTATGTATTACAAATTTATCACGTCAAAAGATAATTTATTTTAATTTATTTAATTCTGGAATAATTACTCTAAAATCCTATTTTAATCTTATTATTCTAATTTTTATGTTAATTCCTAAATTTTGTCCAAAGAAACTGAATTTTATCAACTCGAGACTCATGGCACACAAATCGAGGCAGTCTGTTGACCGAAAAGCCAACCGATACAAACTCGACTTTTATGCATGATTTCCTATAGATTTCAGCATCAAAAACATACTAGAATTTACAGCTCGTCCGAATTCAAATTCGTTTGGGAATTATGGCACATACAAATTTTGTATTGTGCACCGATGGTTAAATTCTAACCTAGAAGTTCTACAGAATTAATAGTATAAAAATACTTCGAAATAAATTCTGGGAAAAATATATGTCGATGATATCGATATTAGCTTTCCGAAACTTTAAACGGTTCATGATTCTGATTCCTGGTTCTCCCGAAATCGCGAAAACATCAAAACACATTTATTTTCGGACATACTGTGCTCTACGAATTTTACAGAATTTAATACTCATAATTTAGAAAAACAATTTATATAATCAGAAAGCTAACCTCATTATCGTTCTAACAAAAAAAACATGAGCACATTTGGAGTCCGGAGCTAGGAGATATCGTCTTTTTAATTCGTCATAACTAGTAGAAAATGAGGCTGAATTTATGACGAATTTTGACTATTTTTTGGACGAAAAAGAGAGGAATTTGGGGAAGAAAAATATGAAGGATGAGGTATTTATAATGGTGGACACTACTTAATTAAATACAACTAGGATTGGTTAATTTGGATAGGATTATGATGAATTTAAATAAGGATATGATATACATTAAGTTGCTTTCCTAGTAGGTTCAGGATTTGAATTAATTTAAAGTAGAGTTTGAATCTATCTCAATAATTTATAATCTTGAATATAATTAAATATAATACAAATAATTTATAAAATCTTATTAATATCTATTAACACTAAATTAGCCTCTATCTAATATTAAGACTATATATATCCAAATAAATCCTAAATAATTTTAAAAATCTAAATAAATTTCTTAAAATTCTAAATAAATTATAGAAAAATATAATTAAATATTTTAAACTAAAATAAATATTTGGTAGTAACAATATGCAAGTATGGTCTCATAGTAAATCATGAAAGTCCTAAAACTTTACGTTTTCTATGTTTTAATTACCCAAAAAATTCTAGAGGAATCTCCAAAAATCTAAAATAGCCTAAAAATGATTCTAAATAAATATTTGTATAAGTAAATATATCGAGAAATTCATTTGCTAATTAAATAACAGAATACTCTAAAGAAATTCAATATCTATAATAATATAAAATATACACAAAATATCTATTTTGGGTGAGAGAGTTTACATTCTACCCAACTTAAAATAATTTTGTCCTCGAAATTAAAATAAAGCATAATTTGTTAAATCCTTCACATTCATACATAAGGTACGTCAATCGCAATCTCTTCCAAAATTTAAATAACAAAATATATTCAAATCTATCGCGATCACTTCAAAATTAAGATAACCACTGTTTAAATCAAAATTGAACCTGTCGTAATCTTTTCTCGATTTTTTTTTAATCAACATTAAAATCTAAATCAAGTCTATATGACATCCCACATCAAAATTTATATCACCATTTCCAACTATCATAATCTCCTCTAGACTTTCAGCAATAAACAATTCTAATCAAATCTTATTCCTATTCTCAAATTAAGAATTTTGTACTCTTCAAATATTTAAACTCAATTTACATCCTCAATATTTTAAATAGATGACCCAACAATCAAAATTAAACTTTTAATTCAAATCATCAAATTGTAAAATTTAAATCTAATTCACCAGTTGTTTAAGTCTAAAATTCTATATTTATCCTAAAAATTTAAATCGATGATTTATCCTTCAATATTCAAAATTTAAATCATGTGCTCAAAGTATAAATATTGGGTCCTCAATATCAAGATTTTTAAAATTCATTAAATCCTCATTATCCTAATCCTTCTTTTAAAATTTTTCATATTTAAAAGGACTTAATCTCTCAATCTAATCCTACTTGATCACAATCTAAAAGAATTCTTCTCAAGTTTAATAATGCAATTTCTACCCAACTTAGAATTTACCCATCTATCACATAAGGCTCTTACACTTAAGAAAAATATTCCTCAATTTATTTTCTCATGTCATTCAATCCTCAAAACTTTAACACCAACTATACCATATGTGATATGCCCTTAATCAATTATGAAAGATAGTCACCAAATAATGTGATTGGCCTATGGGGTATATCTTGTACTATCCGTGTATCACTTATATCCAAGCATGAGATTTTGTCTTTCCGAAACAAGGGAAGACGGAAAGCAACGGAAAAGATTTCAAGGAGGGGTAATAGAATGGAAGTATGGGAATCAAAGCGTTTAAAGAATTCAAATGGGAATTGTCAAGACAGTTGTGGATTGAAATCTTAATTTGGTAATTTTTTATTCGCATGCTCACATCGGTGCAGTTATGTACTTGATATGATATGCTTTGTCGTATCTAGAGGGTAAGTATATTTGTCTACTGGTCCACTATACATCTCAATCCACGTAAAATACTATTGCGAAGGACGAATCAAGCGCATTATGGCTAGCTAGACCATAATACACTGATTCTGATTAGACAATTTGTATTAGTGTGGTTGATCAGGCCCCAATAACACATATGTCATGAACAAGCTCGATATAAGATTAAGCTTGCAAAAACTAGGCTATAATAATAGCATAATTCAAGGTAGCACAGAAAATATAACGCTGGATTATGATGTGAGAAGTTACAAAATAATTCAAGTTCGTAAAAGCAAAAATAACATAAGCAATAATAATAAAAGACTACAATCTCTACAGTTATCATACAACCTCCTTATCTAAGTCGCTAGTCGACCAAATAGGACAAGGACCTCTAAATTCTATGGTCTGAATAAACAATGTCGTCTTTTGCTAGCATGCGATAAATATCATTCGGTTATACTTCAATTAATAGGTCAAAAGACTATGTGATACTAGGTGTCAAACATTATGGTAAAACTTCTAACTAACTCTAGTAGTGTCTATACTACTCTCAAGTCTTCTTAATACATCAAGGGGTAATAGTATAACAATCTAAAGATAAGGAATTCTAGTTCACTAGATATTCTAAACTTAGTGGTGTGTCTATATTCTCGTTGTATTCTTAATAGGTGTGCTACTCTAATTATCATCCTAATAACAGGGGTTCCTATATTCTAGCAGAAGACTATACTCAAGGAATTATTAGAAAAGCACATGAATCAAGCAGGATACAATTATTCAAAATAGAACAGATAGGAGGAGATGAATCATAGTCAATTGTGGATGAGATCCTATACTCTAGTCCTAGGTGCAGGCTTGTTCGGTACAGTAACGTAACCGAGACAATATGCTCTCGACCTACATGGGCCACCACAAAAACATGTCACGCCCCAGTCCCAAAAATATGTAGGACTAGGACACGTAAACATGCCAGCCGCATGGATATGTCAACTCCAATATATGGAAACCAAATCCATACGTACGCTGTAATATGAATATAAAATCCACAAGTGGTATAAAATGTAATACAAGTCACAGGGTAAAATCTAAATCTCATCCACCAAAATCATATAGAAATAAATAACCAGTATCTATGAAACTAGATCTCAATAAGAAGTATCTAAGGATGATAGTTGAATGGAAACAAATCTACTACCAACTCGAATAGGAAAGGTAAATACAATATGAGTACAACACCACAACACAATATAAGAATACCAGCTATCCATCACAGCTCGAAGAGAAGACATCCTCGGATCACATGTAACCATCCAAATCTGCGCTCTTGCAAATATTCAAGGAAAGATACACCTGACAGCGAACCAGGTCCTCAGAGGGACGTAACAAGATACAGAAAATACGAGCCAATTAGAATACAGTAAACATGCATATGGTTTGAAAATAGATAAGTACGCTATACATGACAATCTATATGAATGCAAATGAGGACAATTTTTCGATGTATGGGCAAGGGTAGGCTACTCGATCTACCTCACAACTCACACACACGTCAGTGGACATCAGAAATCGACATACCGCGGGGGTAGCGACCAGCAAGACTCCAGAAATCGACATACCGCGGGGGTAGCGACCAGCGCGACACAAGCCCGTAGTGCGAGCTATATACTACAGTTTACCAGAGTGGTTAAAATCCCATACGCCTAATAATTGTCCTCTATGATACTAGGTGCCATGTGTGTGTCAACATATCTAATACATAGTAATGATTGGAGAAAAACTACACATGCAAGAACTATACAGAAATGAAATAAATAAAAAGAAATATAAATAGCATGCAAAGTACTGTAAATAATTTGGCAAGGTATCTTGCCTGGGGTCCTGCTGCTGGTATGAATCAGAGTCCAAGTCACAGTCCAAATAGCCTTTGTATTACAAATTTATCACGTCAAAAGATAATTTATTTTAATTTATTTAATTCTGGAATAATTACTCTAAAATCCTATTTTAATCTTATTATTCTGTTTTTTATGTTAATTCCTAAATTTTGTCCAAAAAAACTAAATTTTATCAACTCGAGACTCATGGCACACAAATCGATACAATCTGTTGACCGAAAAGTCAACCGATACAAACTCGACTTTTATGTATGATTTCCTGTAGATTTCAGCATAAAAAATATACTGGAATTTATGTCTCGTCCGAATTCAAATTCGTTTGGGAATTATGGCACATACAAATTTTGTATTGTGCACCGATGGTTAAATTCTAACCTAGAAGTTCTACAGAATTAACAGTATATAAATACTTCGAAATAAATTCTGGGAAAAATATATGTCGATGATCTCGATATTAGCTTTCCGAAACTTTAAACGGTTCATGACTCTGATTCCTGGTTCTCCCGAAATCGCAAAAATATCGAAACACATCTATTTTCGGACATGCTGTGCTCTACGAATTTTACAGAATTTAATACTCATAATTTAGAAAAACAATTTATATAATCAGAAAGCTAACCTCATTATCATTCTAACAAAAAAAACTTGAGCGCGTTTGGAGTCCGGAGCTAGGAGATATCGTCTTTTTAATTCGTCATAACTAGTAGAAAATGAGGCTGAATTTATGACGAATTTTGACTATTTTTTGGACGAAAAAGAGAGGAATTTGGGGAAGAAAAATATGAAGGATGAGGTATTTATAATGGTGGACACTACTTAATTAAATACAACTAGGATTGGTTAATTTGGATAGGATTATGATGAATTTAAATAAGGATATGATATACATTAAGTTGCTTTCCTACTAGGTTCAGGATTTGAATTAATTTAAAGTAGAGTTTGAATCTATCTCAATAATTTATAATCTTGAATATAATTAAAGATAATACAAATAATTTATAAAATCTTATTAATATCTATTAACACTAAATTAGCCTCTATCTAATATTAAGACTATATATATCCAAATAAATCCTAAATAATTTTAAAAATCTAAATAAATTTCTTAAAATTCTAAATAAATTATAGAAAAATATAATTAAATATTTTAAACTAAAATAAATATTTGATAGTAACAATATGCAAGTATGGTCTCATAGTAAATCATGAAAGTTCTAAAACTTTACGTTTTCTATGTTTTAATTACCCAAAAAATTCTAGAGGAATCTCCAAAAATCTAAAATAGCCTAAAAATGATTCTAAATAAATATTTGTATAAGTAAATATATCGAAAAATTCATTTGCTAATTAAATAACAGAATACTCTAAAGAAATTCAATATCTATAATAATATAAAATATACACAAAATATCTATTTTGGGTGAGGGAGTTTACAATCTACCCAACTTAAAACAATTTCGTCCTCGAAATTAAAATAAAGCATAATTTGTTAAATCCTTCACATTCATACATAAGGTACGTCAATCGCAATCTCTTCCAAAATTTAAATAACAAAATCTATTCAAATCTATCGCGATCACTTCAAAATTAAGATAACCACTGTTTAAATCAAAATTGAACCTGTCGTAATCTATTCTCGATTTTTTTTTAATCAACATTCAAATCTAAATCAAGTCTATATGACATCCCACATCAAAATTTATATCACTATTTTCAACTATCATAATCTCCTCTAGACTTTCAGCAATAAACAATTCTAATCAAATCTTATTCCTATTCTCAAATTAAGAATTTTGTACTCTTCAAATATTTAAACTCAATTTATATCCTCAATATTTTAAATAGGTGACCCAACAATCAAAATTAAACTTTTAATTCAAATCATCAAATTGTAAAATTTAAATCTAATTCACCAATTGTTCAAGTCTAAAATTCTATATTTATCCTAAAAATTTAAATCGATGATTTATCCTTCAATATTCAAAATTTAAATCATGTGCTCAAAGTATAAATATTGGGTCCTCAATATCAAGATTTTTAAAATTCATTAAATCCTCATTATCCTAATCCTTCTTTTAAAATTCTCCATATTTAAAAGGACTTAATCTCTCAATCTAATCCTACTTGATCACAATCTAAAAGAATTCTCCTCAAGTTTAATAATGCAATTTCTACCCAACTTAGAATTTACCCATCTATCACATAAGGCTCTTACACTTAAGAAAAATATTCCTCAATTTATTTTCTCATGTCATTCAATCCTCAAAACTTTAACACCAACTATACCATATGTGATATGTCCTTAATCAATTATGAAAGATAGTCACCAAATAATGTGATTGGCCTATGGGGTATATCTTGTACTATCCGTGTATCACTTATATCCAAGCACGAGATTTCGTCTTTCCGAAACAAGGGAAGACGGAAAGCAACGGAAAAGATTTCAAGGAGGGGTAATAGAATGGAAGTATGGGAATCAAAGCGTTTAAAGAATTCAAATAGGAATTGTCAAGACAGTTGTGGATTGAAATCTTAATTTGGTAATTTTCTATTCGCATGCTCACATCGGTGCAGTTATGTACTTGATATGATATGCTTTATCGTATCTAGAGGGTAAGTATATTTGTCTACTGGTCCACTATACATCTCAATCCACGTAAAATACTATTGCGAAGGACGAATCAAGCGCATTATGGCTAGCTAGACCATAATACACTGATTCTGATTAGACAATTTGTATTAGTGTGGTTGATCAGGCCCCAATAACACATATGTCATGAACAAGCTCGATATAAGATTAAGCTTGCAAAAACTAGGCTATAATAATAGCATAATTCAAGGTAGCACAGAAAATATAACGCTGGATTATGATGTGAGAAGTTATAAAATAATTCAAGTTCGCAAAAGCAAAAATAACATAAGCAATAATAATAAAAGACTCTACAATCTCTACAGTTATCATACAACCTCCTTATCTAAGTCGCTAGTCGACCAAATAGGGCAAGAACCTCTAAATTCTATGGTCTGAATAAACAATGTCGTCTTTTGCTAGCATACGATAAATATCATTCGGTTACACTTCAATTAATAGGTAAAAAGACTATGTGATACTAGGTGTCAAACATTATGGTAAAACTTCAAACTAACTCTAGTAGTGTCTATACTACTCTCAAGTCTTCTTAATACATCAAGGGGTAATAGTATAACAATCTAAAGATAAGGAATTCTAGGTTCACTAGATATTCTAAACTTAGTGGTGTGTCTATATTCTCGTTGTATTCTTAATAGGTGTGCTACTCTAATTATCATCCTAATAACAGGGGTTCCTATATTCTAGCAGAAGACTATACTCAAGGAATTATTAGAAAAGCATATAAATCAAGCAGGATACAATTATTCAAAATAGAACAGATAGGAGGAGATGAATCATAGTCAATTGTGGATGAGATCCTATACTCTAGTCCTAGGTGCAGGCTTGTTCGGTACAGTAACGTAACCGAGACAATATGCTCTCGACCTGTATGGGCCACCACAAAAATATGTCACGCCCCAGTCCCAAAAATACGTAGGACTAGGACACGTAAGCATGCCAGTCGCATGGATATGGCAACTCCAATATATGAAAACCAAATCCATACGTACGCTGTAATATGAATATAAAATCCACAAGTGGTATAAAATGTAATACAAGTCACAGGATAAAATCTAAATCTCATCCACCAAAATCATATAGAAATAAATAACCAGTATCTATGAAACTAGATCTCAATAAGAAGTATCTAAGGATGATAGTTGGATGAAAACAAATCCACTACCAACTCGAATAGGAAAGGTAAATACAATATGAGTACAACACCACAACACAATATAAGAATACCAGCTATCCATCACAGCTCGAAGAGAAGACATCCTCGGATCACATGTAACCATCCAAATCTGCGCTCCTGCAAATACTCAAGGAAAGATACACCTGACAGTGGACCAGGTCCTCAGAGGGACGTAACAAGATACAGAAAATACGAGCCAATTTGAATACAGTAAACATGCATATGGTTTGAAAATAGATAAGTACGCTGTACATGACAATCTATATGAATGCAAATGAGGACAACTTTTCGACGTATGGGCAAGGATAGGCTACTCGATCTACCTCACAACTCATACACACGTCAGTGGACATCAGAAATTGACATACCGCGGGGGTAGCGACCAGCGAGACTCCAGAAATCGACATACCGCGGGAGTAGCGACCAGCGCGACACACGCCCGTAGTGCGAGCTATATACTATGGTTTATCAGAGTGGTTAAAAGCCCATACGCCTAATGATTGTCCTCTATGATACTAGGTGCCATGTGTGTGTCAACATATCTAATACATAGTAATGACTGGAGAAAAACTACACATGCAAGAACTATACAGAAATAAAATAAATAAAAAGAAATATAAATAGCATGCAAAGTACTGTAAATAATTTGAGAAAGGTATCTTGCCTGGGGTCCTGCTGCTGGTATGAATCAGAGTCCAATTCACAGTCCAAATAGCCTATGTATTACAAATTTATCACGTCAAAAGATAATTTATTTTAATTTATTTAATTCTGGAATAATTACTCTAAATCCTATTTTAATCTTATTATTCTGATTTTTATGTTAATTCCTAAATTTTGTCCAAAAAAACTGAATTTTATCAACTCGAGACTCATGGCACACAAATCGAGGCGATCTGTTGACCGAAAAGTCAACCGATACAAACTCGACTTTTATGCATAATTTCCTGTAGATTTCAGCATCAAAAATATACTGGAATTTACGGCTCGTCCGAATTCAAATTCGTTTGGGAATTATGGCACATACAAATTTTGTATTGTGCACCGATGGTTAAATTCTAACCTAGAAGTTCTACAGAATTAACAGTATATAAATACTTCGAAGTAAATTCTGGGAAAAATATATGTCGATGATCTCGACATTATCTTTCCGAAACTTTAAACGGTTCATGATTCTGATTCCTGGTTCTCCCGAAATCGCGAAAACATCAAAATACATTTATTTTCGGACATGCTGTGCTCTACGAATTTTACAGAATTTTATACTCATAATTTAGAAAAACAATTTATATAATCAGAAAGCTAACCTCATTATCATTCTAACAAAAAAAACTTGAGCGCGTTTGGAGTCCGGAGCTAGGAGATATCGTCTTTTTAATTCGTCATAACTAGTAGAAAATGAGGCTGAATTTATGACGAATTTTGACTATTTTTTGGACGAAAAAGAGAGGAATTTGGGGAAGAAAAATATGAAGGATGAGGTATTTATAATGGTGGACACTACTTAATTAAATACAACTAGGATTGGTTAATTTGGATAGGATTATGATGAATTTAAATAAGGATATGATATACATTAAGTTGCTTTCCTAGTAGGTTCAGGATTTGAATTAGTTTAAAGTAGAGTTTGAATCTATCTTAATAATTTATAATCTTGAATATAATTAAAGATAATACAAATAATTTATAAAATCTTATTAATGTCTATTAACACTAAATTAGCCTCTATCTAATATTAAGACTATATATATCCAAATAAATCCTAAATAATTTTAAAAATCTAAATAAATTTCTTAAAATTCTAAATAAATTATAGAAAAATATAATTAAATATTTTAAACTAAAATAAATATTTGGTAGTAACAATATGCAAGTATGGTCTCATAGTAAATCATGAAAGTTCTAAAACTTTACGTTTCCTATGTTTTAATTACCCAAAAAATTCTAGAGGAATCTCCAAAAATCTAAAATAGCCTAAAAATAATTCTAAATAAATATTTGTATAAGTAAATATATCGAGAAATTTATTTGCTAATTAAATAACAGAATACTCTAAAGAAATTCAATATCTATAATAATATAAAATATACACAAAATATCTATTTTGGGTGAGGGAGTTTACACTTCATGCCTTAGCGCATACGAGGGGATACTCCACACCGAACGAGGTTCTTCCGTATACCCTGTAAGCAACCTGGTGGGTTATTAGTACATTGAATGCACTGGTGGGGAGGCTTCTCGCCCGCTCGACAAATCTAATCACGTTATATTAGTTCTGTGCACTATCTATTAACTTGTCTTTCTAGTCTTGCCTTAGGATCAGTTTTATGGCAATAATATAAAGCCTAACTCGTGTGGTAGTGCACCATACGATATAAGGGTAACACGGCAAAACTTACCAACTTACTATTCAGCCTTCCCTGTCAAAGGTAGACTAGGTTAAACCAAGCACGAATATATATATAATGAAATCAAGGAATTGCATAAGCAAGAACAAGTGTCACAAATGTTCTTCTGACTTAGGTGCACGAGTTACTCAGGTTATTCAAATGTGTTATACTAGAATGTGATACACTAGATTGCTCATTTTCAGATTCAGGCAAGACACAATGTAATGACTCATACGTGGATAGCCGCTAAGTGAGATAACTTAATCTATATTAACATTTTAGTTGTAGCCTCCGAACGGTTATTGGGCACTAGGCCCCCTGCATACAGTACTTGAGACTACAATGACATAAAAGGGGTCACTGACATAGCCAAAAATGACCATAATGTAGTCTCGTGGTGGAGATGGCGTACAAGTGATTACCCAAGGCATTCTAACCATTCTGCCGATTCAGATGACTACCATAAAGTTTCGTCTGGATCGGATTGGCCTCGGTGCCCCGGCAGCCGTCCACGGAACGAGATTCAAAAATCTCCCTTGTGCACCAAGTTTTTCGTGACCATGCAAGTCTTGGGTCTTCCAGATTCATGAGATTCAAGACACGACATATTCAAATCTTGACTCTTGTTCACAATTATTAGCTCCTAGGGCCGTCTGATTCTTGTCCTGAATGAGTATTGCTCTACGAGTTGTCTTGATCATGTTCTTGCCTAACTTGACTTGATGCAGTCCCTTAGTTCAGGACTGCCATGGCGTCCTAAAGTTCCTGAATACTTTCAGGTTCAGACTTGTACGAAAAGACTATTCGATAGTCTTTCGACAAATTTTGATGATGCAAGAAATGAATTGTGTTACTTGACCGTTGCATAAAACTATGTGACAAGCATTGAAACAAAACGAGCGAGCACTAGTTAGCAATAACACAGGAAAGCATTAAAATAATAGAAACATAAGCCTTTACACTATCACGAGTCTAAAGGGTTAATGCGAGGATTAAAAACATACATTGGAATATAAAGCGGCGCATAAGGAAATCTATAATGTTACTTCTTTTCCATGTTCTAGACAAGCAAAACAAGATAGAATTATTCCCTTAGCTAGGTGCGTTATATTCTTTATTAGCATGCAAGAGATAATTTTTTTAGCGACTAGCATGTATCGTCCATGTTTTATATGTGCAGGCTAAGTAAAGACAGGTTCATCGTAGCCACCCACCTTAGCGATGATTCGCCTCGGCCGAGCGAAACGCTAAGCGTACATTTGTTAAGTTAAAGTTTAAAATTCTGAAGGGCCAAGTCTGAATTCCTTTGCATCAAGTAAGTCATCTCACTAAGCAAGATGGGTCTGGTCGATACACTTGCGCCATTCGAATCGTCTCTCCGCATTGATACGGAGTGGGTAGCTACAGTATAAACTACTCAGAATAAGTCTCATCCTCGAACTTTCTGAGAGTATATTGTTCTATCGCACACTATCGAATCTAACTCAGGCATATTACTTCCTTGTTTTCCATTGCTTCAAACTTGAACAAGTTTTATTTATATAACAAATAAAAGAGTACAAAGAACTTCTAGACAGAAAATCTAAGTACAATATTTTTTATTTTGGGGAGTGTGGAGATGGAGATCGAGTATTTTAGTGACTCCTTTACTTCGTTGACGTTCCGACGAGGAATATGAATGCTTTCTTCTGCTCTCTCTATCTCATGTGCCCTCTCTGTTAGTGTGTCCCTTCGTGTGTTTGTGTGTGGGTATACAAAACTGCTATTTATAGCTGTCATGCTGTCGGGCCTATGCGTGCGTGGATGCTGGAGCTACTACGTGTCCATCCTCAATAGGATGTTGCAACCGTGGAAATATATCATGGTCGAGCTGCCACGTAGAGTATTTATTGGGATCTATTATTGCTGAAATTCTGGTCAGTTTTCGTACTTGGTGTGCGTGACTTGGTCAGCTTGACAGGTGGCATGCACTTAGTTATAGAGAATTTCTCTGTTGCAACAGAATAATTTTGGCTTAAAAATATACTACCATATTGAACGCATGGGGTCTGAAACCCATAGGGCCAGAGGCACATGGAATATATGGATTCTGGAACACATATGGCCAAAGACGCATGGAATGCATGGAGTCTGAAATGCATAGGGCCACTTGCCTGGGTTCGTAACTCCGTTTTTTGCTCCTATAATAGTAGAATCTCCAAGTACGCCTCCAGATACTAAAACAAACATCACCATTGCTCTCAGAATACTTGAAATAGCTAGGATTGAATACCCATAAGTCCAATTTGGACACAGGGGCAGAAATGACAGTTTTGAGTTAAAGCGGGGTCCACATGTGGCCCACTTTGCACCAAAAAATGTGCTAAAAATAAAGTTTTCCAAATTCATCAAACTTAGTGTCTACGAGTCCAGAACGATGATATAAACCAAACGGAACATGCAGAACTGGATTCTGATGAGCCGGTCAAGAAATTACCCGTCAAGTGGAAACGTGGGGCCTGTGAAATGGTATTTCGTCAATGTTCTCAGAATCAAACCAAACTTGGGTTACAGGAGCAGCGTAACGCTGTGAATCCGATGGCGCAAGTTTGTTATGAAATTACAAGCATGTACAAAATTATGACAAGTGTCAGAATAGGCCGATACGGTACTTTTTGACCGATACACGTTGATTCCGGTGTGCACGCACATCCAAATCAATTTTTGCAAAATTCTATACGTTCGCGTTGACGATACGCGACTTTTATTGCAATTTGCACACGAAAAAGTCGCCTCGTTTAGCGGGACGTAACCCGTATCGAAAAAATTTGGGTTTAGAAAATTAAGTTTTTGACAGCTTTCGACAACAAATAAATCATAGCATACATCGAATTAAAAGATAGTGTTTAAAGAGATTAAAACTAGATTATGTTGTCTAAATTACTGTTCTAGTAGAATTTTAACATCGCGTGCCATTATGAAGATAACGGGACTCAAACACACGCACCTGGGATAATTTTTGTTCTCACAACTCAGTCATTTTTTTTCTGTTTTTTGTCGCAATTTGTGATCGAAACAGCACACGATAAGCTAAACTAATTATACAGGGTTCATGGGGGTCATGTGGTATTCACATAGGAGTCGACGGGGAATTATTGGATTACTGTACAGGGAGAAACAGGGGTGGAAAGAAGGGCACCTCACTCTGCTATGCTGATCGTGACTTGAGCGGCTGCTCTCGGCGGCGTGCGGCGATCGTCAGCGGTTGATGGATGGGCATAGGGGAGAGCTGGTGGTCAGGGTAAAGGTAATGGTGGCGGTGTTATATAGAGGGTGTGAAGGGGGGGTTACAGGAAGGGGAAGATAGGGGGTTCGGTGGTTACAGGGAGGGGAAGTGACGGGGACGCAGGGGTTTGGCTGAAGGTGAACGGGGGAGTATTGTAGCAGGGCGGTTACGGGTCTGGTTGTTTCAGGTTTAGGGTTCGAGTTCGGGTTCGGGTATCCCGGTCTGGGTTTGGTTTAGAATTAATATATATATATATATATATATATATATATATATATATATATATATATATATATATATATATATATATATATATGGCTATTTAAAAATAGGTTCTTACCCCAAATAATTACCAGAAAAATTCTATAATACACTAATAATAGTTGTACACCCAAAATTTTATGTGTGTGCAATAATTGTAATTAATTAAATGCACATAAATATCAATCCATGAATATATATTTATTATAATTAGCTAAAAATACAGAAAATTCTCCCTTAATCTCAATAATTACATAATACCAATATTAAATAAATTTAAAATTAAATCTAAAAATTAGGGGATTTACATTATATTCTATTGAGCTTGGTCTAGGCTTGCACCTGCGTACACATATAATTTCCACCTATGCAGTAAATCGAATTCTTTTAAGTCAAAACTCCTATTTTATAGTTCCAGCAAGGAAGAGGGGAGACAAACTCATTATCTTCGGCAGAGTGAAAAGTCCCCAATCCTTTGTCCCAGAGGAACTGGAGCCAGAACTCGACAACGACAAAATTCCAATTCACCGGTACAGCTCTCAAACCAAGCACCTTATCCGGAAGATGGAATATGATCTGAAAGCCGCTAAGGGCTTAAACTACGGCAAAGGCCGACGGCTACCTCTATGTCTGCACGCTCCCACAGGCATGTCCAAAGATTACTACCATAAGACCAAGCATGGTTTAGGATACGTCATGCCTCCCACAACCCCTGAAGGCTCGGATAAAGAAGATGATTTACACTCTTACTTTTTAGAATCTTTCACTTGTGACTCTGATATCAGTATCGAGACAATGCTCAAACAAACATTGTCTGCCAATATGGTATCATCTGACCCTGTGGAAGAAGACGAGGATCCACCTGAACTCTTTGAAGTAGAACCATGGGCCCAACGCCTATACTCACAATGGGAGATACGGTTCAAGCAACGAAAACCTTTCACTCAGGATAAAGTCGTACAAATCGATCTGAGCAACGAATCCTCCCCTAAACCCATCTTCATAAAAAAATGTTTGCCCAATGAGGATCGAGAATCCCTACTACAGCTTGTTAGGGAGTACATCAATATCTTTGCCTGGAGTTACGAAGACATGTCGGGACTGGACCACCAAATTATGGTCCGCAAACTAAACATCTTGCCAAACTTTAAGCCGGTCAAGCAACAACAATGGCGGTTCCCGTCGGACATCATAAATGCTATCGAAGTTGAAGTCAACAAACTGATAGCTAGTGGCTTCATCCACGAGGAACAACATCCGGATTGGGTAGCCAACATAGTGTCCGTCATCAAAAAGAACGAAAATATTCAAATCTACATTGACTTTCGAGATCTAAAAGCGGCATACCCTAAGAACGAGTTTCCATTTCTGATCACAAACATAATGATCGACAACACTTGTGGCTTCGAGCGCATATCCTTCATGGATGGATTCTCAGGCTACAATCAAATAAAGATGTTTCCTGAAGATGAAAAGAATACATTGTTTCGAACATCGATAGGAGTGTATACAGTCATGCCCTTCGATCTGAAGAACGCATGTGCTACATACCAGAGAGCTATGAGCACCATCTTTCGTGAACATCTACGCAAGATAGTGGAGTGTTACGTTGATGACATCGCTGTCAAGAGTCACTCCAAATATGATCAGTTCCGAGACTTGAAGACTGTGTTCGACTTGATGCGTGTGCACCGGCTCAAGATGAATCCTACCAAATCCTTTCTAGGAGTCTCTAGTGGCAGATTTCTCGGTTTTGTCATAACATCGAAGGGTATCCACGTAGATCCTGACAAGACTAAAACAATCATTGAAATACACCCGCCGAAGAACCTCAGAGAACTTCGTGGACTTCAAGGAAGACTGGCATACATCAGGAGGTTCATATCAAACCTCTCTGGACATTGTCAGCCATTCACTCAGAGCAAGAAGAAAGAAGTTTCCTTTGTCTGGAACGAAGAATGCCAACGCCTTTGACGATATCAATGAGTATCTCATGAACCCCCCAATATTGGTGGCCCCAGTTGTGGAAAGACCCCTTTTGCTATATGTATAGAAAATTTATCACTCCCTCGGAGCTTTACTAGCCCAAAAAATTAATGCAGGTCAAAAATAGGCCATCGACTATCTCAGCAGAATGATGCTCGGTGCATCGCACAAATACAACCCCATTGAGAAGGAGTGCCCCGCTCTGGACTTTGCCATTCAAAAGACCCGATATTACGTGGCAGAATAAACCATCAATGTGATCTTGCGAGTTAATCCTCTCAGGGTCCTTAAGACTAAACCCGGAGCACTCAACTCTCTCCTATCTATATGGACAATATTGTTGTCGCCGTATGATATGGTATTTGTCCCACAAAAGGCGGTCAAAGGCAAAGCATTGGCATATTTCCTGGAAGCCCACCCTGTACCAGAAACCTCAATGCTCTACGAGGAGATCCAAGACAAAGTAACAGACTAAAATATGACCACAAGTGCAGAAGCCGTTTGGCAAATGTTCTTCGACGGTGCTTCAAGAACAGGGCCCAAAGGCGATATTCTCACTGGTGTCGGGATAATACTAATTTTCCCATACGATCTGGTCATCAACCATGCTTACTCCCTCATAGAGCCATGGTCCAACAATGTGGCAGAGTACAACGCTCTCGTCATTGGGATCCAACTCGCTAAACAAGTAGTAGTAGACTACGTGGAGGCCTACTGCGATTCCAAGCTGATAGTAAGACAGGTCCGGAGCGAGTACGAAGTCAGGCACAAAAACTTGATTCCCTACCACCAAGCTGCGCTCGGATTAATCTCCACCTTCGAGGGGTTCTTCATAGAGCACGTCCCTCGACAGCAGAACATCGAGGATGACGCCCTGGCCGGCCTCGCTGCTTCCCTGGCAGTCCCGGTCAAAACCCATTAGCTGATCACTGTGGTCGGTCAAGAGCTGGTATGCCTAAAAAATAACCACTGCCTATGCCTAAGCTATATAGCGAAAGTAGATACTGGCATCCAAGACTGGAGGCTCTCATTCATCGACTATGCAGTCTATGGAATTTTTCTGAGAACCCAAAGAAAGCCACATCCATCAGAAGACGTTCCTCCGATTCTATTACGATACGACTACCAAAATGCTGTATCGTCGTTTCTATAATGATCTTCTGCTACAATTCCTATCAAATACAGAAGCGAAGCAGGCTCTCCACGAGGCTCATAACATGGTTTATGGTGCCCATCAGCTCGGACCCAAGCTACATGACCGTCTCCGGAGAATGTGTTACTATTAGCCGACAATGGTAGCAGAGGCTGTTGACTATGCGAGAAAGTGCCAAGCGTACCAAATCCACGCAGACTTTATCCACCAGTCCTCAGAATTCCTACACCCAGCGGTAGCATCTTATTCGTTTGAAGCGTGGGGAATGAACATTATTGGGCCAATTAGTCCACCTTCTTCTAAGGGACATCGGTTCATCTTGACTATCACCGACTACTTCTTCAAATGGGCTGAAGCTATTCTACTCGCCGAAGTCAAGACCTCAAACGTGATCAGCTTTGTCAAGCATCACGTTATATACTGCTTCGACTTGCCACAGAGGATGATCCATAAAAATGGTGCACAGTTTGTAAGATATAATTTTTACCTATTTTTTGACAAAAACCGAATCCAGAATGTAGCCTCGACTGCCTATAATCCAACAACAAATGGTCTGATAAAAGTATTCAATAAGACCATCATAAAGCTACTTAAGAAGTTCGTGTCATCCAATAAGCGCGATTGGAATAAGAACCTGGGTGAATGTCTCTGGGCCTATCGTACAACGGTCCAGACACCTACTGGTAGTACGCCATTCTCCTTGGTTTACGTCTAAATTTTGTCACACCGAGTGGCTCTTTCCAACTAGTAAACCATTGACGAAAATCACCACCGATCGCTACAAGAGTTAGAAGCGCTCGACGTGAAATGTCTCTTAGCTCAATAACGCATTGAGCTGTACCAAGCACGCCTCTTGGGAGCCTTCAAGAAATGGGTCAATAAGAGGACTTACCAAGTGGGTGACCTCATATTGACAGTAAAAAGACCAATACTTATGACCCACAAGATGGCTGGTAAATTCTAACTTAAATAGGGGTCCGTTTATTATGGAGTCCGTATTCTCCAACGATGCCTCCTGGCTCACAAAACCCAATGTCAACTTGCTCATGATGCCTATCAATGGCAAGTTCCTCAAAAAGTACTATATCTAAGCTAGACTTTACTTCCTTTACTATCAACTGGACAACCAAAATATACAGTACAGGTTCCCCGTTGTTTATCCCCAGCAATTGTGTAAGCAAAATATGCACTTCTCTTTCACAAAGGTTTGATGAAAGATATTGTCCGTATTCTGGAATCCTGAATACGCAACAGACAACGGATCCTCAAAAATCTCCCCAGCAGAGCCACCTTCAGGTTTATCCACACTTTTGGGTAGACCATTCATAATCAGCTCCCTTGGGCATTAGTTCACGTCCATATTACCTCTGAACTACAGTCCTAACCGATCATCCCCAGCAGGGTTTGCCATGTCCATATTACCTCTGAGCAAACCCCTCTGTATGAATAGGATTTTATATGCCATATTATCTCTAAGCAAACCTTTTTATATGACTAGGGTTTGCCATATCCATATTACCTCTGAGAAAACCTATCTATATGACTATGGCTTGCCATGTCCATATTACCTCTGAGAAAATCTCTCTGTATGACTATCGATTATCATGTCCATAATACCTCTAATATCGGTCATCATCTAAACTTATCATCCGTAATTAACTCTAAGTACGCCAACGGTGTTAAGGCCATAAAACCTATCACGTCCATATCATCTCTGATAGAATTTTGTTTCGAACTTATTACTTGCATTCCAGTACACAAGAAGTAATAAGCCTACCAAAGATCCTCCAGTGGGATATCCTCAACAAAAGCAAACAATTCACGTCCATATTACCTCTGAACTAAGAGCTTCATATGTTCCCTATCCAAAGAAAATAGCCATGTCCATATTATCTCTAGCTTATTTTCTTTTTTTTACTCCATAATCGTACCTAACCTCTCTATATGACTATCAATTAGCTCATGTCTATGTTACCTCTGAGCTATCGCCCTCACATCCTCCCAGTAGAGTTTGCCATGTCCTCATTACCTCTGAGAAAATCTCTCTACCTGATTATCAATTATCACGTTCATATTACCTTTGATATCGGTCATCATCTAAACTTATAACCCATACTTAACTCTAAGTATGCCAGCAGTATTAAGTCCATAAAACCAGCCACGTCTATATCCCTTCTGGCAGGACTTGTCTCGAATCTATTACTTGCACTTAGGTATGCCAGAAGTAATAGGTCTACAAAACCTATCACGTCCATATCACCTCTGATAGGATTTTATTTCAAACTTATTACTTGCACTCCAGTGCACAGAAGGGAATAGGTCCACCAAAAAGTCCTCCAATGGGACATCCTTAACAAACTACATGGTTGTACTACATCCATATAACCTCTAATACGATACCCAATGTCACGACTCGTACCTAGTGTAAGGGCACGAGTACCTGGATACGTTCAGCCTACGCTACAACATTGGCGGTATAACGCTGTCTAGGTCAACAATAGTATCTAAATATCTCACACAATATATATAATGGTACCTGACAATGATATCTCAAATTCAATTGGAGGACAATATAATTGTACAATTATAATCGATACTCAATCACAATATAAAACTAAAGGAAGATAAATGCACAATATGAAATAGAAGAAAGGGTCACAAAATCATAATACAATACGTCCAAGTCTAATAGTCTAGCTACAACATAAATCTCAAATAATATATATACATGCCAATGTCTAAAACTAAAATATAAACAATAGCCTAATGGAAGTCTAAGTCGCCTCAGGAGCTGGTACTAATCCTCAGTCGGCTCACCATCTTGTGGCCCTTAAAAGGTGGGACACATCTCTTCTAACCAATCATCTGAAAAATATATCCAGTCAGGATTGGAGCGAAGTACAATCCAATGGTAGTTCCAATTAATTGATATTGATTATAAATAGAAATACAAAATATAATACAAGACGAGAAATGATGAACAATATGTCATAGTATGGTGGAAACAAATATGTAAACTAGACCAATATAGTATAAACGGATCACAATAAAATAGAAAAACAACAATTAATAGAATATGGTAAAGAACTTTAACTATACTAAGTGTTTAAAATACTAGTTAGATATGTGATCAGTTTGGATTGAACATTATTTATTTAAATGTTGGATAAACATTGTCTAACTTAAACATTGAATATTGTCTAGAGTTTGATCAAATATCTAGCTAACACTTTCCCTTTTCCCCTACTAGTACAATGGATCCAACCATGACACATTATGATGCAAGATACTCAATGAACATTGTCTACTTAAATATTGGATTAATATTGTCTAACTTAAACATTGAACATTAAACATTGTCTAGAGTTTGATCAATTATCTAGCTAACACTTCCCCTTTTCCTCGACTAGTACAATGGATCCAACCATGACACGTTACGATACAAGATACAAAATAAACATTGTCTAATATTAAACATTATCTAATGTTAAATATTGTCTAAACCATGCTAGAATACGAGAAAGAATGAAACAATAAATAACATCTCATGACTAAAGATCCATGTGTATACTAATACGTGTACCAATATGTTAGGAATCAAGTAATACATTTCTAAATACTTGATTATAGTAATTATCAAATAATAAAAACTATCAAAGAATATACTCGCCTGAAATCTGGTATGGAATGTCAAATTGTATCCGTATCAGTATTTTGAAGACCTAAATATGACATATCAAGTCACCAAAAGTGTTTTAGAATTAAAAATATGCTATACTAGCTTGCATCTATGTCTCTAAGTCATTTCTAGGTTAAACTAAGTCAAACTAGGTCGTACTTGGTCAATGCCTTGATTTTAGGTCCATACTAGTTATACCTTGTTAATATTAGACTATACTAGCTAATGTTAAGTTGTATCAAGTATTCTAGGTCATATACTATAATAACTTAGCTAATACCTTAGTATCTTAGCTAGTACTCTAATCCTACTCATTACCTTGTTACTAGAACCAAGTACCCAAATACTTACCCCATCTGCCTAGTCAATTGCCGTTACATATATACTCAATACTTCCCATTACCTTACCTTAACACTAGGTATCTAGGAATACTCAAATTTATCCATATTCACAACTGTTAAACTCAGAAATAATACCAATTCACTCATGTGCATATAAATATTAGCACTAAACAAACACCTACTAGTCATTAGTGTACCTATGTGTACAACACCTACAGGTACTCCTTAGTATCAGTTTTATTTCCTTCATAAGAATACTATACTCAAACAACATATCTAACTGGCACCAGTTATCTCCCACAGTTCCAAATACTTGAATTAAACTCATCTAACTTTTGTGCTCTACTGCCCCCTTAACTCTGCACAATTTCTTTAGCACCAAGCCTTTATATAGTACACTTGCATATCCCAACCTCTGTACACAGACTACCTACCGATACAACTGATACCACCATCACTCAGACTCTGGAACAACTACTACACTCATAACTGGTTCAGTTACTCATGTGCACAACTAACCTTTGCATACAGTTGACTCTATATTGGATACCCTTGCATACATATGTTTGTTCCTGCACAAACACACTGTCACAGTCTACACACTTGAGCATTGCACCAAGGCACTCATGTTTACCATACTATCACAAATCACACCAATATTTCTCTAATATATCCTATACTAGCACCTAGGTACCTATATCACGTGGATACACACACACACACACAAATAATTGTATACACACTTATCAGTCTCGGTATACATAAGATACCACTTAGACACTCACCAATCACTTTATTGGACACTCAAACAAATATACTCACTCCTAGTACACAAGACTAACATTCCCTCCTATACAACCTACATCACTACACCTACAACTATCGTATCCATAATTCTTATATCGGTATCAGTCACGTACCACGCACTGATACCCTTAAGTACTCACACACATTAACCACACTCTAACAAATATACATTCACATATCTCTCTCATACCAACTTGCATTACACTCAGGCATGTGCCAACATTGCATTGACTCACTGATTATACACCTGCACACAAATTCCCCTCCTTCATGCTGCCTACTAGCAGTGCCAACTGCTATTGCAGTTGCATCAAGAGCAGCAGTTACCAATTGCTGTCGGTCCAGTATTGGACAGGAACCTGAACTCCTCCAAGTTTTAACTAAATGAAGACCCCTAAGCACAGACACTTAAATACATAATTATGCTCATATTTTCTTCCAGTTGCTTCCCTTTCTAGTACTAAACTGACCCCCACTTCAAAGGTCCATGTAGAGCATGTTGTTGGACCTACTGCTATGAACCTTCTCAATCCATTGCTAATATACCTTGTTGCAAAGCTTCCTGATGCTACTACTATTTCTAAATGACTGAAACCCCGACATCTGAACTCTGTCCTCACATCAAGTGAACACAACTGAACCCAAGTCTACTACTACCACACGAGTGTATTAGATGTACACAATAACCACAGGCAATGTTAGACTCTGCCTTGTAGGTACACCTAACAGCTCATATCACCAACTCTCTTGACTGTAACCCTTAACTCTCAACTGTACTCACCACAACACACAAAAGTTCACTGCCTACCTTCATCCCTGGCCTTACCCGACTACCCTGCACTGACACACCTTATGATACCAAGCCCAGCACTCTCAATATCATACCACTCAATGATATCACTCCATAAATGTCTGATACCAAATAATATCATAATACAACACACACACACAATATCATATATAAATAGAACCTACTATATATATATATATATATATATATATATATATATATATATATATATATATATATATATATATATATATAAATATATATATATATATATATATATACACACACGCACACACACACACACACTAATAAGCAATACATCAAACAAATGGTGTGCACTAGTGTGATATTCTAGGATACGCTCATGATACTCAGCCTAAACCTCTCCAAATCTAAACCAAAGCCTACCAACAAGTCCTACATGATGTTTAAAGCCCAGCCCAAGTGCTACCAAGCTCTTCTAAGTTTCATGTCAAAATATGGCATGTGTGTCACATGCGTCGAAGGGAAAACTCCCAAATCATCCCGTATCACAAAGTATTGTGACACGGCCTACTTGTATCCAATTATGGACATGTAGATAGCCTCAAAACACTAATATAAGCCTAATTAGATATACTTAATCTAATGACAAATACTTGGTGCTCCAATCTCAGATTTTCTCTAAATTGGACACCCAACTCAATGTAAAAGTCATAATAGGGACAATTAAAAGTTAAAACTTTTTCCTATGGGTAGTCCTAACGTATGGGTGGGTTCCTAATGATTAAATACAATAATTAGAACCTAATTAGAGAGGTAATCTCAAAATTAAACTATTAGAAGATGGTCTCCTAATGTAAAGTAAAGTGGACATAATTTGGACACAAACTTCTTGTCTAAAGCCTTCCTCTCCAAGTGCTCTTGCGAACCTCAAGCTTCTAGTCTCTTTAGATGGGGAGGATGAGAAAATTTGAGTATGAATTGAGAAAAATTTGGTAGAGGAATGTATCAATTTAGAAAAGAACACCAAATGGAGAATAATTGGAATAAAAAATAAAAGGAGAGAGAAAGTCTCTACCCACAAATAGGGCCGGCTACCTCTTCCCTCTCCCAAGTAATATATAATATCTAGAATACCCCTTGAGGGTTGTCATAAATAAATTAATTAGGGAGAAATCTTCTCTTTCTAATGAAGGTTAAGTCTAAACGCTATTCTAATGAGAATGGTTAACTAGTTGGGTCTAAATGAACAAGTCTAACTAATTGGTTAAGTTTTCATATCAAATTGGTTAGGTCCACTAGATTCATATCTAACCAAATAGTCCAATCTACCAACAAATAATAATATTAGTCACCACTATATATATAACATGCACTATATTAAATAAATTATAATCACAATATTTAGAATAATACAAAATAACAAAATTATCCCTATTTTAGAAATATGGTAGTTACAAGTCTACCCTTATTTAAAAAATTTTGTCCTCAAAATTTAAAGATGGTTATATCTCCTCTAGGTCAACCCCAACCCGTCTAAAATCATACAAGCATGCAATTTAAAATAAATCAGTAATTATGGTCATATGCATTGTTATGGTCTATGTCTATCATAGTATCGCAGTCTCTATCAGTGTATTCTACTAACTATACTATAGCAAAGAGCAATCTATAAGGAACTAATGAAGCACACAAAACAACATATGGAAAGGAACAGAACAAATAAAACTTGCTAACCCATCACCTGTAGCGTCGGCCTCCTCGACTGTCATCTCAAATGCTCCGCCCTGCTGGGGTGGCTCCCTCCGCGGGTGTTAAAAAATCTTCGGTGCCACAGGTGGCCTAATTCTACCTCTTTGATATGGAACTATACCACGATTTGGACCATATGGATTATTGTAATACTCCTTCATCTGATGATCAGGGGAACCATAATACAAGCATAGTTTGAGCCTCTTCCGAAAGTTCTTCCAATGATGCCCATGCCCCCCATAATAGGCACAAGAAAAATCCTGTTGGGTCTGCCTCTGAGGCTGCTGTGGCGCCTGGTGAACTGGCCTATGAAACTGATGTGTCTGTTGAGCTGGTACCCTGACTGGTACAGGAAACTGATGATGCTTATATGCTCTCGGATGCTAAAAATGGGGTGGCTTAGCTGGACCCGCATTGTTGTTAACTCCTCCTAATGCATCCCTCCTCCTCTTGGACGTGAGCTCTAAGTCATCCTCCGCCCTCTATGCATCTATCAATATCTCTTTGAATGTAGCAGTGCGGTGACCCATAGTGTGGGATTTGATCTCCCTAATCAAACCCTTCCGAAACTTTCTGGCTCTCCCTAGGGGATTCTTCCTCTCCACAAACTTGCCTAATTTATAAATCTCCGCGGCGTACTCGTCCACCGTCATACTCCCTTGGACGAGATCCTGAAACTGGCTCTCTAATGCGCTCTGAGCCACATCCGGAAAGAATATCTCTTTGAAAAGAACTTTGAAAGATCCATAAGTCAATCCAGGTGCCGCAATTCTCAGATCCGTAAGAAACCATGTAAAGGCTATATCGAACATCTGACTACTAGCAGCCTCTATCTGTAAAATCTTTGGGATCTGTGCCAATCACAAGATTCTTTCAATGTCCTCTATGCAGTCGTCTGAGTATAAGATTCCCTCGGTGCCCTTGAAGTCCTTGGGCAACATCCTCTTGAAATCCATAATAGTGCCCGGCCTCGGCTGTTGTGGATCGGGCTGGGGTAGAACAATCTGCGGTTGAGTAAGCGCTACTCTCTCTACAACTGCTACCGCTAACGGATTGGCGTTCTATATTCCTTGTCTCATCACGCTTACTGGCGGTGCTGATCCTCTGCCTGGGCCCTCTGGGCTTCCATTCTCTCCCAAAAAAGTACAAATATCTGTACAACATTGACTGGTTCTTGGGGTGGTGGAAGAACCTCGGAAACTATGAGCACCATCCTCTGAACTGGAGGTAGAGCACCCCCAAAAATTGCTGCTAAAATCCTGACCTGGACGGGTGAAGAAATCCTCTGAGCTTGAGGCGGAGAAGTAACCAACCTTACTGAAGCAGCTCCAGAATGATGTGACCTGGTCTTCAGCGGCATCCTAAAGACAGACCAAACCAAAGAATCAATAAGGCATAAGATACGATATCATCAAAGAAGGACAACAATATTTAAAGAAAATAATATTCAGAATGAATAAGTTAGCAAGAATCAATTGATTAGAATTGTTTCCTAGTTGTGATCGAGTATTCACTCTCTCGTCCTGGTATCCTATATCCTAACCTATCGCAGGCTCCCAGTAGTACAACTAAACCGTTGTACTACAATGACTTCACATTAAGTGTGAAGCCTGACTTGCTTGGGCCACCACAAAAATGTGTCATGACCCCCGCTCGATGTAGGGGAACGAGTACGTGGGTACGTGTAACCTACGCCGCAACATCGGTGATAGAACGCTGTCTAGGTCAACAATAGTATCTAAATATCTCACCCAATATATATATAATGGTACCTAATAATGATATCTCAACTCCAATTGGAGGATAATATAATGGTACAATTATAATCGATACTCAATTACAATATAAAACTAAAGGAAGATAAATGCCCGATATAGAATATAAGAAAGAGCACAAAATCAAAATATAATATATCCTAGACTAATAGTCTAGCTACAATAGAAATCTCAAATAATATATATACATGCCAATATCTAAAACTGAAATATAGACAACAGGTTAATGGAAGTCTAAGTTGCCTCAGTAACAGGTACTAATCCTCAGTTGTCTCACCATCTTGTGGCCCGTAAATAATATATCCAATAACAGTTCATTGGGACACATCTCTTCTAACCAATCATCTGAAAAATATATCCAGTCAGGATTGGAGTGAAGTACAACCCAATAACAGTTCCAATTAATTGATAATGACCATAAATAGAAATAAAGAATGTAATACAAGACGAAAAATAATGAACAATATATGATAGTATGGTGGAAAAAATAAGTAAACTAGAGCAATATGGTATAAATTGATCACAATAAAATAGAATAAAGACAATGAATAGAATATTGTGAAGAACTGTAACTGTACTAAGTATTTGAAATACTAGTTAGATATGTGATCGGTTTGGGTTGAACATCGTCTACTTAAATGTTGGATAAATATTGTCTAACTTAAACATTGAACATTGAACATTGTATAGGCTTTGATCAAATATCTAGCAAACACTTCCCCTTTTTCCCTACTAGTATAATGGATCCAACCATGACACGTTACGATATAAGATACTCAATGAACATTGTCTAATATTAAATATTGTCTAATGTTAAATAATGTCTAAACCTTGCGAGATTAAGAGAAATAATGAAACAATAAATAACATCTTATGACTGAAGATCCATGTGTATACTATTCCGTGTACCAATGTGTCTTGAATCAAGTAATATATTTCTAAATACTTGTATTATAGTAATTATCAAATAATAAAAACTATCAGAGAATGTACTCGCCTGGAATCTGGTATGGAATATCAAATAGTATCTATATCAGTATTCCGAAGACCTAAATATGAAATATTAAGTCACCATAGTGTTTTAGAATTAAAAACATGCTATACGAGCTTGCATCTATTTCTCTAAGTTATTTCTAGGTCAAACTAAGTCAAACTAGGTCGTACTAGGTCAATGCCTTAATTTTAGGTCCATACTAGTTATACCTTGTTAATATTAGACTATACTAGCTAATGTTAAGTTGTATCAGGTGTTCTAGGTCATATACTATAATACCTTAGCTAATACCTTAGTATCTTAACTAGTACTCTAATCCTACTCATTACCTTGCTACTAGAACCAAGTACCCAAATACTTACCCTATCTGCCTAGTCAATTACCCTTACATATATACTCAATATTACCATTTACCTTACCTTAACACTAGGTATCTAGGAATACTCAAAGTTATCCATATGCACAACCGTTACACTCAGTAATAATACCAATTCACTCATGTGCATTTAACTATTGGCACTAAACCTGACACCCACTAGTCATTAGTGTACCTATGTGTACAACACCTACTGGTACTCCTTAGTATTAGTTTTATTTCCTTCATTAGAATACTATACTCAAACAACATATCTAACTGGCACCAGTTATCTCCTACTGTTCCTAATACTCGAATTAAACTCACCTAACTTTTTTGCTCTACTGCCCCCTTACCTCTGCACCATTTTTTGAGCACCAAGCCTTTACATAGTACTCTTGCAAATCCCAACCTCTGTACACAGATCACCTACTGATACAACTGATAACACCATCATCCAGACTCTAGAACAACTCCTGCACTCATAACAGGTTCAATTACTTATATGCACAACTAACCTTTGCACACATTTGACTATATATTGGATACACTTGCACACATATGTTTGTTCCTGCACAGACACACTGTCACAGTCTACACACTTGAGCACTACAGCAAGGCACTCATGTTCACCATACTCTCACAAATCACTCCAATACTTTACTAATATATTATTTCCTAGCACCCAGGTACATATACCATATGGATACACACCCACAAACAATTGCACACATACTTATCAGTCTCAGTATACACAAGATACCACTTAGACACTCACGAATCACTCCACTGGACACTCAAACACATACACTCACTCCTAGTACTTAAGACTCATATTCCCTCATATACACCAACATCACTAAACACATAACTATCTTATTCATACTTCTTATATCACTATCAGTCACATACCATGTACTGATACCCTTAAGTACTTACACACATTAATCTACACTCAAACATATAAACATTCACATATCGCTCTCATACCAACTTGTATTGCACTCATGCATGTCCCAATAGTGTATTAACTCACTGATTATATACCTCCACACAAATTCCCCTCCTCCATGTTGCCTACTAGCAGTGCCAACTACTATTGTAGTTGCATCAAGAGCAGCAGTTACCAATTGATGCAGTTCCAGTGTTGGAGAGGAATCCGAACTCCTCCAAGTTGTAACTGAATGCAGACCCCCAAGCACAGACACCTGAACACAGGCTTGTGCTCATCTTTCCTTGCAGATGCTTTCCCTTCTAGTGCTAAACTGAACCCCCACTTCTAAGCTCCATGTAGAGCATGTTGTTGGACCTACTGCTATGAACCCTCTTAATCCATTGCCAATGTACGTTATTGCAAGGTTTCCTGCTGCTATTGATATTTCCAAATGACTGAACCCCCAACATCTGAACTCTGCCCTAACATCTACTGAACACAACTGAACCCAAGTCTACTACTAACACACGAGTGCATTAGATGTACACATTAACCACATGCAATGTTAGACTCTCCTACACCTAACAGCTCATATCACCAACTCACTTGACTGCAACCCTTAACTCTCAACTATAATCACTACAACACACAAAAGTGTACTACCTACCTTCATCCCGGGCCTTGCCCGACTACCCCACACTGACACACCCTCTGATACCAATCCCAGCACTCTCAACATCACACCACTCAATGATATCACTCCAAAAATATTTGATACCAAATGATATCACACACACACACACACACACACACACACAACATCATATATAAATAATACCCACTATATATATACATACACATATACATACACTTAGATATCAATAGCAATATATATATATATATATATATATATATATATATATATATATATATATATATATATATATATATATATATATATATATATATATATATATATATATATATATATATATATATATACATACACTAATAAGCAATACATCAAATACATGGTGTGCACTAGTGTGATATACTAGGATACGCTCATGATACTTATCCCAAACCTGTCAAAACCTAAACCAAAGCCTACCAACAAGTCCTAAATGATGTTTAAAGCCCAACCCAAGTGTTACCAAGCTATTCTAGGTGTCATGGCAAAATATGGCATGTATGTCAGACATGTCGAAGGAAAACCCCCCAAATCATCCTGTATCATAAAGTGTTTTGACACGGCCTACTCGTATCCAATTTTGGACATGTAGTTAGCATCACAACACTAATATAAGCCTAATTAGATATACTAAACCTAATGACAAATACTTGGTGCTCCAATCTCAGAATTTCCCCAAATTGGTTACCAAACTCAATGTAAAAGTCATAATAGAGACAATTAGAAGTCAAAACTTTTTCCTATGGGTAGCACTAATGTATGGGTGGATTTTTAATAATTAAATACAATTATTAGAATCTAATTAGAGATAAAATCTTAAAATTTATCTTTTGGGAGATGGATTCCCAATGTAAAGTCAAGTGGACACAATTTGGACACCAACTTCTTGTCCAAAGCCGGCCACCTATCCCATCTCCCAAGTAATGTATAATATCTAGAATACCCCTTGAGGGTTGTCATAAAAAAATTAATTAGGGAGGAAGCTTCTTTTTTTAATTAATGTTAAGTCTAAACACTATTTTAATAAGAATGGTTAACTAGTTGGGTCTAAATGAACAAGTCTAACTAATTGATTAAGTTGTCATATCAAATTGGTTAGGTCCAATAGAGTCATGTCTAATCAAATAGTCCAATCTGCCAACCAATAATAATATTTTTCACCACTATATATATAACATGCACTATATTAAATAAATTATAATCATAATATTTAGAATAATATAAAATGATAAAATTATCCCTATTTAGAAATATGGTAGTTACACCCAAAGTTTACACGGATAATTTTCAACAAAAAAGGATAAATCTTTTATTTCTTTCAAACGGTAACCAAAAGCAAACTATATTTGACAATTTACTAACGGCCTCAATCAAAATCTAGTAGGGAAAAAAGTAAAAGAAAATCAAATCAAAGCAAAGCGGCTAAAGGCTAGGCATCAGAACACAATTCTTCTATTCGTCATCGAAGCCGGGCGATGTCAGCATTTATCCTCGCTCTAACCCGGCGCTCAGCGCCATGAGCTAATGCCGCAAGATCATCAAGGTGAGCGTTGGCCTGGCGCTTGTCCTCTAGCTTCTTCAAAGTGGCCTCCAGGGTAGCAGAAGACTGAACCACGAAGATAGCATGCGCACCAAAAGACAACTGGAGCATGTAATAGCATACATGCGACCGAGTCATGTCAGACACATGTTAGGACATCCATTTGCCCGAATGAGAAGCAAGAGATGCCATTCATACGGCCGAGTCAAGACCGGCGCATGCAGCCCAAGAAAGACCCGAACATAAAGCATGCAACAGGGTCATATGGTAAAGTTTGTACATGTTCTTATCCATGCGACAGACCATGTACAAAGTGTCCACGCATCCAGACTTCTTCTCCTCCAATCCTTACTTTGAAAGGCACTTGAACATCTGGTTGAAAAGTTGAGGCCTCATTCTTGGCCTTAGACGAGGACGCATGGCGCTTTCCCTTGTCGGCAGCCTTCTTGACGGCAGTAGAAGACGAAGCTTTGGAAACCATGGCAGATGGTCGACCGAAAGCAGAAGAAGGACGAGAATAAAAGGGGAAGATAACAAAGCAAATCAAAATTTTCTCTCTCCTACCCTAAAACCCCTATTTATAGACTACTGAAGAGATAATGACAAACTCATCGATTTTTGTGCCCTGCTGACATCTAATAAAGTAGCAGATGGTTGGATTTTTGATGCGAATTTATCCTTACAACCGTCAGTTTGGGATCCAAGTGAAGAGGCGACGAAGAATCCTAGGGGATCCGCTCCAAGATAGATCCAAATCTCGCCATTTAATGATCTGACAGCCTGGCGGAAGCATCTATGCAAAAATGTGCCTATGCGGCATCACAACCATGCAGTCGAAAGTGCTCGAACATGCTTCTTGTTCAAAGTATTCTAAACTTATTATTTTAGAAATTTTGAAGGGGGTCTTGTAGAAGCATGGAAAATCGAGATCCATGCGTCCAACAAACATGCATCCCAAGTTCGAATCAGAAGAAATTAAGCTAAAGAGGAAGCCGCATAGCAAAATTCATATGGCCTGAACAACCACAAAGTAAGGGTCGTATGGGATCCCCTGACACAACATTCAATGCCTGTCAGAAGTTCTAATACGCCACTCCTCACCCATAGCACTTCGAGAATCGTGAGAGAAGCGATAGCTCATAAAAAGATAAAAGTTATATCAGTGCATTAATGACTTCGTCAGACGTGCCATGCCATGTGTTCCCTCATATGCGTCTACGGCCCTATGCGGTCTCATCATCATGCGGCCAAAGTGTCCATTCGACCAAGGCTAGATGAAAGTTTGCATGCGGCCATAACGCCATGCAGCCTAAGTGTCCATAAGACCAAGGACAAATGAGAGCACTTATGCAACCAAAATATTATGCGGTCAAGATGTTATGCAGCTTTTAGCTTCCAATATCTTTTTGTTGCAACCAAAAAGATCTTCATATAGTTAGTACTGATTACGTGTCCATCTGACCGAGTTACGCATACGAGGGAGTTAAAAACAACCCCGAGAACTTATCAAACAACAGATCCCAGCCGAAGTCGTGTGACAGCCTGCCCATAGTACGCGACTACAGTTATAACCGTATTTTATTGAAGGATCCCCCTGTGGCCACCAAACAGAAGCATATGCGGCACCTATAGTCCCTCAACATGATGGCTATAAATAGGAGTAACTTGGACATTCCAAAGGGCTGGATTTTTTGCTTCAAAGACCATACCCCTCAAGGCGGGCTACGTACATGTACACAAGCTAAAGAGAGAGAAAAGAGAATAGAGCATTCTCTTTCTTTCGTCGGACCGTCAACAGAGTAAATGAGTTGCTGCAGTACTAGATCTCCATCGTCACATTCCCTAGAAAAAAAAATATTATACTTAAATTTTCTGTCTAGGATTTTTTGTACTTTTTTGTTTATTGTTGAACAAAAGTTTTCCAAACTTAATTTAATAGCGAACACCTACATGACCTCACCCCATGGTGTGCTAAGCGGTACCAGCCCGGCTGCTTGGTTGCGAGCTGTAGGGAGGTTTCAATCTCTATCGTTGCCCTCAGAATCGGGACAATACCGTCTTGGGCCTCCGCCGTTGGGAAGTTACCAAAATGGAGGGATATCATGTTGGCAGCGACCATTTTGTCGTCCAAGTCCAAGGTGAGGGCCTTGGAATCGAGAAGCGGCTAGATGTATCATTTTAACACGTATCAATTTTGTATTGGATGATGGATATATCGATGATAATGGCAGTATTTGGAATTGTCTACCTTGTCTGTCTCATCAGGACATTTGATCTTAGGCAGCTGAAGCTTATTGTCCTTCATCAACACGTCAAAGATAGGCATGATGTCATCATCGTTGAATGAGTAGGTCTCTCTTAGATTTGGAGCTTCAGCCGGCCTTTTCTCCCACGTAGGGAATTTCTTGGCCAAATTGACGGTAAGGGCCTGCATCCCTTTGCTGTCACGACCACCATTGCCATTGTTGTTGTTGTTTTTGTTTTTGTGGTTGTTGTTGTTATAAGGACGATTTCCTCTGTCATCAGCAACGGGGATCTGGATTTCGAGCAACCGCACGTCCTTCACATTTTTTTCAGCAGCAACGACACAGATGATGATTGCCGTCCAATCTTTGAATTGAGTTGCACCAGTCCAGAGCCTTACTACTGGCAGTAGATTTCTCCGGAAAATATCTATTATTGTAGATTCAAGATTACCAGAGGGTAGATTTAGCGCAGCTTGCCCGTATCATTCTATATACTCCCGTACATGCTCTTTTTCTTTCGGGACGACGTCTGTCAGAGGGGACATCGTCATGTCTTTCTTCCCGTTATAGAATAGGGCAAGAAAAAGGCATTTAAGGTCTTCGAAGGATGAGATACAGTTATCTTGGAGACAACAAAACCAGTCGAAGGCTACCCCGAACTGTGCCCCGACGAAGAGCTTATTGAGAAAAGCGTTACTGTGGGGTAGATGCCCCATTGCCGTCTCAAAATAACTCATGTATTTATGGAGATATGTCTTCCCATAAAATGGAGTTAAGGTGAAGGGCTTGTACTTTGGTGGGTACGATACATATTTTCACTCGAAAGGATTTGATATTTGTATCCCCAACTCGTACAGTATGTCCGGATTGCCCATAGAGTCCAGGTGGACTTGAAGTTCTCGTATTTCCCGTATGGCCTCCCGGGCCTCATCTGCTACGGGAGGAGCAGACGAGCCTAGCAGAGTAATTTTGCCATCTGCGGGCTGGGTGGTTGCGTTCGAGTCTCCGTTGGTCCCAAGGTCCTGTCTTACTTGCACAGAGGTCCTCGGAGGTTGTGAGACCATGTTTGCTTTGATCTATAGCATTTTTTGGATCAGAGCTTGCATTAAGGCACTCATAGTGTGTATCAATAACTCTTGAGTGTTGAGGCGTTGACGGTCGCTGGTGCCTTCGATGTCCTCCCTGGCCATATATATATTGTACTGACACAAGGAGAGACAGACGGGATGGTGGACCTCTCACTTTTTGCTTCAGACTCTTGCAACAAGTAGTCCTCAGGGAAGGTTAGCAGCTCAGTTTGTTCCTCAGATTCTAAGGAAATACTATCCCCAACGTCGAAAGGTGCTTCATTTTGGTGAGGGTCACTACTCTCAGAGATTTCCACGTCTGTTCCTTGAGAATCGCAGTCTTTGCGGAACAAAGAATTATTGTAAAGTTATGGAGGACTGCTACCTCCAGCTTGCGAGGTCATTTTGGGTCTGGAGGAAGTACCACCCCCAGTTGTTGACGATTTCATCTTCGAGCAGGTGCCAAAAAAACTCCTTCTGTAGGTACTGCTGCTTGCCTATGCCTCCTTGCTACACTGGCTGAAAGTGGCAGATTGGAGGTGTTGGACTTACGACCTCCCCTTTTAGAGGGAGACTTCCAAGATGAGCAATATGAGGTGAAGGGAAGCTCCTCCTCAGATCTTGGTTAAAATTATTGAAATATCGACTGCCTGTTTGCAGGTACCGCTACTTTAACACAACAACAGTTGATGATGATGTGGGCACAACGATGCCCAGGAGGGGACATCTCATATGTCTGGTTGCCTCCGTTGCCTTGCGCTTGTGATTGGACATATTGTGCAAGTCAGGCGAGGGATGACTCACCTTTGTACCCTGTTTGTGAACACGGGTAGGCCAAGCACATGGGTGTGTAGGTGAGGTTTTTGCTTCCTGACCTGGGGTTCGTACAAGAACTTTTTCTAAGTCATTAGTGGAAGACTTTTGAGACTGACCCTGTCCATGTGCCACTATGGGCTGGGCGCATGGGTCGGCCTTCTATAACTTTTCGTCAGGGGCACGCATAACCGCTAGCGGCGCACGCTGACGGTCAGCCAACTGTGTAGTTGCTTGAGCTTGGCGAGTCCATAGTGCCTTAGAATTCCTTGTCGTAGGATGCACTAGTACATAGTACGAGGAGTCCAAGTTTATCCTCTCATCAGGGTGTCACATGGAGTAAAGATCACATAAGAGTCTGTCGAAGATAGAGCCTTTGACACCATCAGGAGCGAATGCAGCTACCTATCTGCGGCTGTAGTTGGGTGCCGCATAGTTCTACTTCCTTTGCTGTGGGTGCATGGATCGTGCCTCAGCTCCCAAACTTTTGGCATCGTAGTATTTTTTTCTGCTAGAGTTCAAGTGATGAGTGACCTCTTCCCTAGATGCAATAGCCGCATGGACAAGGACGACCTAGATAGACGTATGACGTGCGTCCTCATCAGCAAGGAGAGACACAAAGTGTGCATGCTCCATAGTTGGGTAAGGCATAACAGCCTTTTCTACCCATGTCCTTCGGGTCTTCTTAGGCTTTGCTAGCCTTGGCGAAGGAATCACACTACCCTCAGAAAGTATTTCTTTAAAAGCTTGTTGGTCGAAGCGTACAACCATCATCTTTTGGATTAAAACCAGTTTTACGGCGTCAGACTGATATTTTGTTTATATAACAAACGATGTGCCCAGCAGAGTCGCTACCTTGTTTGCCATTAATTCAAACTTGAACAAGTTTTGTTTATATAACAAACGAAAGAGTACAAAGAACTCCTTGGTAGAAAATTTAAGTACAATATTTTTGATTCTGGGGAGTGTGGCGATGGAGATCGAATACAGCAGTAACTTATTTACTCCGTTGATGATCTGATGAGGGAATAATAATTTTTTCTTCTGCTCTCTCTCTCTCTCTCTCTCTCTCTCTCTGTGCATTCTCTGTCTGTGTGTTCCTCTGTGTATCTGTGGGTGGGTATGCAACCCTGATATTTATAGCTGTTATATTGATGGGCCTATGTGCGCATGGATGTTGGATCTACCACTTGTCCATCCTCAACAGGATGCAGTTACAACCATAGACACATGTCACAGTCGAGCTGCCATGTGGAGTCTCTGTTGGGATCTGCTGTTGCTAAAAATCTGGTCGATTCTTGTACTTGGTGTATGTGACTTGGTCAGCTTGACACGTGGCCTACACTTAGTTATAGAGAATCTTCTTCATTGCAATAAATTTTTTTGGCTTAAAAAGGTATTGCCATATTGAACACATGGGGTCTGAAACACATAGGGCCAGATACGAATGGAACGTATAGAGTCTGAAACGCATTGGGCCAGAGAAACATGGAATGTATAAATTCTGGAATGTATAGGGCCATGGACGCATGGAACGTATGGAGTCTAGAACGCAAAGGGCTAGAGATGCATGGAACGGATGGAGTCTGAAATGAATAGGGCCAGAGACATATGCAACGTTTGGAGTTTAGAATGCATAGGATCAGAGACGCATAGAATACATGGAGTCTGGAATGCATATGGACTTTGCCTTGGCACTTTCTAGCTATATACGGACAAAAGTAATCATAATGGTGATGTGAGCACTGACGCCTACTGTCAGTGTCAAAATCGAGTCGTTCAGAGCCATTTTTGCTGTCAGAGTCATAAATGCTCTGACTTGAATGAGGTAACACTATGCGTCCAAGACGTTATGCAGCTCTTATATTTTGGTGCATGCGGCCTGAGACGTATATGGGCCTTTGAGATATTTTATGCTTCTACATTCATGTCACTAAACTTGTCCAAACATAACTTCCTACTTGTTTCCCCATTCCGTGTTGTATGCATGCTTAGTCTAATTCATTGATTGACTCTATCACTCAATTTGAGCTGACTATCTCCGCTTGATTATTGTATTCTATAACTCAGTCTCTCCTGCGCCATAGCGCAGAACATATATTTCTTAACACGGGGTACGTTATAATCCACCGTGTACGATGATCTTAGTCTAGGGCCAACTTATCCAAATTTCTATACTCGTCCATGCGCATTTGAACATCTTTACTTGTATTTGCATTTGAGTTCAGCATATCGCTGAGTTTAGTCATACACATATTCAAGGCGTCCCCCAAATTATCGTTCTTCCCCGTTGGTTCGATCATCCCCGTTGGACATAAAATCATCACGCCAACACTCCCTTGGAATTATCGTTCTTATTCGGGCATGATGTCGAGTGCTTATCTTTCAAACTAGATTCAAGACCATTCATCCAAATTCAAGTTTAAATTCGTTATCGCTTACCACAATTCATTGAACCATAAAATTCTATAATTTGTATAGATCAATGCTATCTTCCCACTATCGATATCATATCAAGTCTTTCAAATTTGAAACTATAATTATTCATACTCGAGCTAATTTTATCGAGCGATATCCTACTAAATCAAAATTTTTTATGCACGCTATCCTTCTTTCGCAGTATTATTTTAATCAGGCTAACTTCGATTGCATTCTCAAGTATTTAATCTCAACTTAAGTTTTAATCTATTTGATTTAATTCAAAATTTCTAGTACGATCCACTAATTTTCCTCGACCATGATATTGATTATTTTTACTCTGAATCTGTCATGACCACACCCAGATGATCGGACACGAGTACGTAGTTACGTCCTGTCTACGCCGCATCATCGACGGTAGAACGTTGTCTAGGTCTATAATACTATCTATCAGCATCTCACAACAATATATATATATATATATATATATATATATATATATATATATATATATATATATATATATATATATATATATCCTGTCAATAATAATCTCATCTCCAAAGGAGAACAATATAATGGTAATATCAATACTCTATCACAATCAAACTTGGTCATTACCATGATTCTAAGTTTATTTTACCTATAAAGTTGACTTTTAGGGTCAAACTAGTCAACTCTAGGTATTCTAGGTCAATACCTTGCTAAACTATGTTTCTAGGCTATACTAGCTAATATAGATACTAAGATACCATATATTAGTAATACCTTATCCTAAAACCATTACTCTAGTTTATCTACCCATTATCTCAACTTACCAATACCTAGTTTTTATTACCTACTATATATACCTTGTATCAAGGCTTAAACTCAAGTTATCTTGGTATCAATACAACCTTCCTTGATATATTAACCTATACCACTTACACTACACACCCTAACACTTGGACATTCATGTATCACTTTGATACATGGATACTAAGGTACTTAATCTAATCACTACCCTTGATACCCACACCATGCTATGAACTCAACCCCTTATCAATGGTATCATAATACCTACATACCCACATCTAATAATACCTCACTATATCTTACTAATACCTCAAATCTTAGTATACTAGTACCAACCCTAATACTTAGTATCCTACCAACCAATACCCACTCTAACCTCACACACATATACTAGATGTCCTGGTATTGACACCATTGTATCTTGACACCCTAAGTATTTTGATACCTCCAAATCTCTTGATACCTTGGAACCAAGATACTAACTATACACTTAATACTCTAAGTTACTAGGATACTTGGTAACACTCTCTCCCAACACTAACACTTTTTACTAACCCCCACATTGGTATTGCAACGATGGTATCACATATGAGTATCTCATGTTACCAAGTATTACGAGAGACTTACCTACCCTTACTGACATATATCGATCATTGAGCTCTTCTACCCACCCCTCTATATATACTCAAAACACTCACAATGATACTGATATCCAAGCCTAACCATGATACTATATTGTACAAGTGCACTATCAAAATTTCCCCTTGCACTCTGCGCACACATAATCCTCTCAATCCCTAGTTTCCCACATCCACATAGCCTATACTCAGGCCTGCAGAGCCTATCTGTAGCAACCTGTAACCTAAAACCAATTGTACACAGGTTACATAGTTCATAAATATACACACCAATTTATGTGACTAGGATCCGACCTCTAGGTTACTCTTCTACACATGCACAAACACTATATCTCTCATAGATACAGTCAAGCATTACACTCTTACTACACTAAATACTTACCTTGATACTAACATCTAATTCACCTACAACCCACCAAATCACTTATCACTCGTTAACACTCTACACATGACACTCTAGCTATTACTATATCTTCAGTATCTGACCAACTAATCTTGACTGATATCTCACAAACACACCAACACTATTGTATCTTTACTACAGATCACCTCATTGCTGCTACTTACTATCAGTTCATATCAGTGAACTGTTGTTGCTCCTCTCGGTTCCCTGTGCATAGCAGTGCATTGATGTGCACTGCTTGCTATTGATGTGGCTCCTTTCAGTTTACCTACAGTCCTCTCTTCACCATTGTTTGGTGCATGCAGCTGCTGCTGCCTCTATCTATTCCTGAACACTGATGTAATACCCTACTGTACAGTTTGTAGGCCCCATATTTCCCTGTTATCATTGTAATAAATCACCCTCCATCAGTTCTGAGACCTGTATACTGAGGGTGCACTCTACAACAATATCAGATTTCCCCCTTTGCTGATTACTTGAACCCGAGCTCCCAGTTTACCTTCACACAGGTATTCTCATAACTAACACACCCACAAACACTTACTGAACACTGATACTCCCCTTGCACTTCATGAACTGCAACACACACATTGCAAGAGCAAATACCCATCCATCTCTATGAAGTCCAAATAATTGAACACTGGTATAGACTTAATTATCTGATACCCAAAGAGACAAGCCCAACACATGATTTTGATACCAAAACCACCCACTGTCACCATTCAATTTCACTCTACCCATAACACTCATTCCTAAACCACCCCCAATGCCATATCGCTAAAAATCGTATGATACCAATAAAAACACACAACCAAATTGATACACCAACCCACACCCTATGCACTCTCACACCATTACACCAAGGCACTCCCTTCTACTAGTGCTCACTCTCCTTCAAGCCACTCACACACACACCCAACTATTTGATATCAAGTATCGACACCAACACTACACCCTCCTTATGTCAATATCTCACACACAACTCAAACCACATATCAAAAAACCTCAACTACATGCCTCAAGTATCACAATACACCAAAAGAAACACCAATACATAAGATCAAACTCCTAGTGTGCAACACCTAATGTTCCAACACAAAGTACCTTGATACTCCATGATACACTCCCAATAACTTATGATAATCCACTAAAACATATGGAACACAAATTATATCTTAATATAGTATGAATATAGTTAGTATAAGTCACTCCTATGCAATTAGAGGAAAAATGACACAATATGACACCAAATCAAGGAGAAGTCTAATCATAGTCGTGCGTATCATGGCGTATCATAATACGCCCTCTATGTATCCATTATAGACACAAATACACCATCATACAACCAAATATGCACCAAATAGTATCATAGACCACATGACAAACACTTGGTGTTCACAAATTCGTCACTCCACCAAATGACCCATAAAAACCTATGTAACCATTGAAAATGAGCATGCTCGCACCTAGTTCTTCACCAATATGGTTGGGCATTCCTATGGGTAGGTTCGTATGGATCCAAATTAGTATTCTAACCATAAAATTGATGATGGGATGAAAATATACCTATTGGGAGTGAATCCCAATATTTTTTCCCAATTTGGACACAAGAGTTGAAGTGGACACATGCTCCTTGCTAGTTCTCCTCTAATGGTTCTTCTTGCTCCCCTTTGGTGCTCCAATGCTTTAGGCCTCCATGAGAATGAAAATAGGATAAGAATGAGAGGATTTGGTTGGGATTTGATAGGGTTTGTATGAAAATGGAAAGGCTTGAGTAAGAAGAAAGTTTAGAGAAGAAAGAGGCTAATATTATGACCTAATTGAGATTAGTCTCCATATAAATAGGCGGCCACTCTTCTTCATGAAGGTTAGGGTTTATTTTGATATATCTATAATGCCCTCATCCATCCACTAATCATTTCATGACCAAACCTAATAAATTGAGTCTAAACTAGTTTAAATGAGATGGCATCTAACTAATCAAAGAAAGGGATATTCTATCTATTCTCTCTAATTAATGAGTCAACCAATGATTAACTAATTAATTGAATCAATGAATCAAGTCAAGCCTAGTTGGGTCCACTAACACCAAGTCGAGTAAATAGTCTCGTCCACTAACACCTAGTCCATATTAATCTAACTAACACATGTACCAAAGTTAAGTCATAAATAAATAAATATAAATAAATATAATATATTACTAACAATGTGAAATGACAAATATCCCTCTCCCGGAATTAGGTAGCTACAAAATCCCAAGCCAATGTAAGACTTGTCACTTGTTTAACACGTTCTCAATCGTTCGACAAAACTCTCGCACAAAATCTTTGAATTCGCTATTTGTTAGGCATTACTTATACTAATGATTTTCATAATGATGTCGCTTGCTAATAGACTCATTGCTACCCCAAATTTCTTGATTCACTCAAATATTTCTAAGACGATCCATACACCACTCAGGGTTCAAGCTACTCGACAAATTCTCAAAATCACTCTATCCTCAAGTTGTTTTATTCGTTCATGAGCTATCGCATACACCACTCAGGAATCGAGTTATCCAAATAAATTTTCAATTGCGTTCACATCGCTCGCATATCCATCCAATTCATCCCTTAGAATTTCTGTACGGTCCCTATGTGTTGCATCGGTGGTATTAATCTCCTATATAACTCTATCGATACTCATTTGCACAAAGATGTTTTATTTTGTAGCTTATCGACACGAATAACCATCCAAACTATTTTATAAAATTTAACCATGATCCTCTATATTCGCCTCAGTGATAATCCGATAACATCTCCATTGATTTTCATTCTAAGTCTGACTCTGTCATTTCAAAATGTCCGCTTCAACCGTTGTTTCACCTCCCAAAAAGGTCGTTCTCGCTCGCAAACTCGCACGCACCAATGGTTCTAGGTGCTCGATGCCCAACACGACTTAGCCAAAAGGTAGTGTGCATTGCTATCCCGTTTGAACGATATTCTAGTCTCGTATGCTAACCCTCTTAGCATTTTCGTAAGCCTTTCCTGGTTCAAATATAACTTATAAATTTTAGCACGAGTCTATTCCCATAAAGTCTGACACAGTTCGGCACAAATGCCTTCACATAACTATCCCGTTCAAGCAATTATATCATTCGCATGCACTTTCAAAAATATTTAAACTTATTGTATGAAACATCCCAATGGGACAACGAGAGAGAGAGGGCGTATGTACATAACCCACGAATGACCTTTCAAAATAGAGAGAATCGATATGAAGTCCAAGGACGTAAAGCCGTGCTCTGATATCATTATGCCACGTCCCGATCTCCCACAGGATCGGCCGTTCCCGCTAAACGTGAATCACCACGTCAATGCTCCCGCAGGATGATCGTTCCCATCAGGACGTGATACCGCATGAGCCTAAGATACGCCCGCGCAAGGCCATTCAATAACGGATGAACGATAACTAAGCCAGAGAGTCGCACAGATAGTCTCCAATGAGACAAAAGTTTGAAAGAAATGAGTAAACGGCCGTTCGATAATTAGTTCACAAGGTTGTCATAGCAGACGAATTTAATGAACACAAGTATAAAATATAAACAAGCTCTTTATTGATATTGAAATAATGTTACAAGCGACTTTAGGTCGAGATTATAAGTTGCTCAAGCTTTCTCTCTCGAAATAATAATAGCGCACCAAGCGGCTTACAATATGGGATGATACATAGGCGATTTTCCAATATTATGTCCTGTATATGTGCTTCCAGGTCTGGACACAACACTCCAAGGATCTAGAGAAAAATCTATGCCTTAGCGCGCACGAGGGGATACTCCACACCGAACGTGGTTCTCCCACGTCCTGTAAGCAACTTGGTGGGTTATCAGTACATTGAATGCACTGGTGGGGAGGCTGCTAGCCCGCTCGACAAATCCAATTACGTTATATTATTTCTATATACCATCTATTAATTTGTATTTCTAGTCTTGTCTTAGGATTAGTTTTATGGCAATGATATAAAGCCTAACTCGTGTGGCAGTGCACCGTATGATATAAGGGTAACCCGGTAAAATTTACCAACTTACCATTCGTCATTCTCTGTTCAAGGTAAACTAAGTTGAACCAAGCACAAATATATATATATATATATATATATATATATATATATATATATTAAAATTAAAGAATCACATAAGCAAGCACAAGTGTCACGAGCGTGCATCTGACTCAGGTGCACGAGTTACTCAGTTATTCAAATGTTTTATACTAGAATGTGATACACTATACTGCTCATTTTCAGATTCAGGTAAGACATTAAGCGAGATGACTTAATCTATATAAACATTTCAGTTGTAGCCCCAAAAGGTTATTGGGCACTAGGCACCCCGTACATAGTATTTGAGACTACAATAACATGAAAGGGGACACTGGCGTAGCCATAAAGGACCACGACATAGTCTCTTGGAGGAGATGGTGTGTAAGAGATTACTCAAGACATTTTACCCATTTCGTCGATTCAGACGACTACCACGAAGTTTCGACCAGATCGGATTGGCCCGGTGCCCCGGCGGCCGTCCGCGGAACGAGTTTCGAAAATCTTTCTTATGCACCAAGTTGTCCATGACCATGCAAGTCTTGGGTCTTCCAGATTCACGAGATTCATGATACAATATATTCAAATATAAATTCTTGTTCTCACTTATTGGCTCCTAGAGCCGTCTGATTCTTGTCCTAAATGAGTATTGCTCTACGAGTTGTCTTGATCATGTTCTTGCTTAACTTGAGTTGATGAAGTCCCCTAGTTCAGGAATTGCCTTGGAGACCTAACGGTCTTGAATAATTTTAGGTTCAGACTTGCACGGAACAACTATTCGATAGTCTTCTGGTAAAACTAGATGATGCAAGACATGAATTGTGTTACTTGACCGTGGTATGAAACTATGTGACAAGAATTGAAACAAAACGAGCGAGCACTAGTTAGTAGTAAAGCAGGAAAGCATAGAAACAGTAGAACCATAAGCCTTTACACTAGCTCGAGTCTAAAGGGTTAGTGCGAGGATTCAAACCGTATAGAGCATATAGAGGGCACATAGAAAAATCTATCAAGTTACTTCTTTTCCATATTATTGACATGGAATACAAGATATGATTATTCCTTAGCTAGGTGCGTTATATTCTTTATTAGAATATAAGAGGTGACTTTCCTAGCGACTATCATGTATCGTCCATGTTCTATATGTGCAGGCTAAGCAAAGACAGTTTCATCGTAGCCACCCACCTTAGCATTGATTCATCTCGGCTGAGCGATACTCCGAGCGCGCCTTTGAAAAGTCTCAATTTGAAATTCTAAAGGGAAAAGTTTGAATTTTTTTGCATCAAGTAAGTCATCTCACTGAGCAAGGTGGTGTAGTGCCCCGCTCCGCGTAGGCACTATGTACAAGTGATATCGCCTTGCTTGCTTGAACGAAAGTCTTCTCGGAGAGTTCCCGACCGATTAATCAATGTGAGTGGGCAGAACTGCATTATCGGATTCTTGCACGACTTAATAATGAATCTGAGTTTTTGAATGCTTGTTTTCTTAAGAAGATTGTTTCATAAGAAGAATGCTAGAACCGACTCAGTATGCTAATAAGAGAACTCACATAGCTTGTCATTGAAATAAATCTGCTTGCTTGCCTAAATAAGAGAACTGGAAATGCTTGTCTGAAATGAGATAGAACCTTGCCATGCTAATAACAAGAGTAAAAAGGATTGCTTACACTTATTCTTGATATCGTATGCTAGACTGGAACACTTAAATGCTTGTCCTACAAGAGATAGAATTTGCATGCTAGAGTTATAAGAACTGTTCTTGCTTGTTACTTATTTAATGAGTTAGCTTTGCTTGAACATGCTTCATTGATTGCTTGTCATGAGATAAACTTGGTGAATGGCGTGAGCTTGTGAATCTAGACTAATAGTCTACCCTGAGGCTTCAAAACCTTACTTACGGGGGGGGGGGGGTGGCTATTAGGCAATGTGTATTGAGAGTGTGAGCTTCGGCTATCTGGACTTGATAGATGTGTTTGCTTGCTTGTTCTGGATTATGTGCATAATCTTGTATTGATAGGAGCTTGCATTCTTGTATTTGTTCAGGACAACTTGTACACAAGGATTATGTCTCGAGCGGTCCCTGGAGCACTGGGGATCGTTCGGCCTGGGAAGAGATCTGGATCTAGATACCTGAGGCTTGTACGTCCTTTTGGTAGACCCGTCTATTAGTGAGATGGGCTTGTACGTCCCAACTGCTAATCCCGTTGAGGGAACCATCATGTAGTTAGGGCGCATGCTAGGCTAGCCTTCTTGCATACCTAACTGTTTGATGCAAGAACGAACATGAAAACTAGAGAACTGTATACTTTATGTTATGCAAATTGTTGCTAACTTGTGTGTCTACTGCAGGGATAACCGTCCGACCGTGGGTAAGAAATGTTATGAGTTTATCTATAGCCTGCTTGATCATTCAGTATGCATCATGAATTATCTGATAGTGCATTATGCATTCGCATCGGTTGGACAATGGCTATTAGTGCAGAGCTGAACCTTGGTCACAGCTGCTAATAGTACCAGTATGTGAGTCATTGGATAGCTGGATTTTCGCTGCCAATCCTGAGTTTCTCGGGGACCGAAATCATATAGATGTGTTGCATTATTGCTTGAGTGAATGATAGTCCACTTGATATGCTTGCCTCAATTTGAGATTTGTCCCAAGAGTTAGATTATGGATGCACAATACATGCTGCGCACTGCACGATGAGAACACTGTCCCTTATAGTTGCTTGAATGCTTGAGTATCGAATATGCAAAACTGGTTTCTAACTTGTGTTTTCAAAAGATATAATCTGACTAATAGTTCTGAGCTGCATGAAATGAACTTAAGTAAAACTAGCAAGATCACTAGTAATGAAATGTTTTGCCACATGATTACTTAGTGTGGGTTTCAAGGGGTGTAGCTTCTGTTCAGTTGTTTTATCTTACCAGTACTTGCATAAAGTGCTGACCGACCAACAGTTTGCTTGTTCTCAGGTGCTCGTTCGTCCGAAGAAGCGATAGCCGTGTCTCATCCCAAGGAACTGGAAATCTGGAGTCGATGCCTTGAGCTGCATCGAGTTGTGCCTGCTTTGAGCTGCTTTTGTATAGAGGGATATGATGTATGGAATAGTGTCATTGTAATCTAGTGGAAGAATGCTTGAGCGATTGTAACCTCGGCCATGTGCCGCTTGTAATAATTATTAATAAAAGAGCTTGTTTATCATGTGCCACTGTGTTCTTTACTTTTCTGCAATATGTGTGCCGCTGCTTCAGTATTGAATAGCTTACTTGACCTTGTATCAAAGCTTTGGTCTTGTGCAAGCGCACTTTAGCCTTGCACGGCATCACGTCCCGATAAGAACAATGGTCCTGCGGTAGAGCTGCAACGTAGTGATTCACGTTCAGCAGGGACTATTGGACTTGCGGGAGATTGGGGCATGACATAATGGTATTATAGCGACTCGATTCTTTGTCCATTCCGTTGCCTCCGACTCTGAGTTGTGATTGTGCTATAACGAACGTTCCATACAATAAGTCCATAGATATTCTCAAAGATGGCCACAAAAGTTTTTTGGATTTGTTTTCATTGCTTGAGATGTGATTTGTGATTTGTGATTTCTGGATTGCTGAGTTTTGATTTGGGATGGTGAGGGATGAGGACTATCGCTGCTCTGTATTTTCGTGAGTTTCTCCTTGAGTTTCGAGGACGAAACTCTTTATTGGTGGATAAGTATTTAGTGCCCCGCTCCGCGTAGGCACTATGTACAAGTGATATCGCCTTGCTTGCTCGAACGGAAGTCTTCTCGGAGAGTTCCCGACCGATTAATCAATGTGAGTGGGCAGAACTGCATTCTCTGATTCTTGCATGACTTAATAATGAATATGAGTTTTTGAATGCTTGTTTGCTTAAGAAGATTGTTTCATAAGAAGAATGCTAGAACCGACTCAGTATGCTAATAAGAGAACTCACATAGCTTGTCGTTGAAACAAATCTGCTTGCTTGCCTAAATAAGAGAACTGGAAATGCTTGTCTGAAATGAGATAGAACCTTGCCATGCTAATAACAAGAGTAAAAAGGATTGCTTACACTTATTCTTGATATCGTATGCTAGACTGGAACACTTAAATGCTTGTCCTACAAGAGATAGAATTTGCATGCTAGAGTTATAAGAACTGTTCTTGCTTGTTACTTATTTAATGAGTTAGTTTTGCTTGAACATGCTTCATTGATTGCTTGTCATGAGATGGAACTTGGTGAATGGCGTGAGCTTGTGAATCTAGACTAATAGTCCACCCTGAGGCTTCAAAACCTTACTTATGGGGGGGTGGCTATTAGGCAATGTGTATTGAGAGTGTGAGCTTTGGCTATCTGGACTTGATAGATGTGTTTGCTTGCTTGTTCTGGATTATGTGCATAATCTTGTATTGATAGGAGCTTGCATTCTAGCATTTGGTCAGGACAACTTGTGCACAAGGATTATCTCTCGAGCGGTCCCTGGGACACTGGGGATCGTTCGGCCTGGGAAGAGATCTGGATCTAGATAACTGAGGCTTGTACGTCCTTTTGGTAGACCCGTCTATTAGTGAGATGGGCTTGTACGTCCCAACTGCTAATCCCGTTGAGGGGACCATCATGTAGTTAGGGCGCATGCTAGGCTAGCCTTCTTGCATACCTAACTGTTTAATGCAGGAACGAACAAGAAAACTAGAGAACTATATACTTTATGCTATGCAAATTGTTGCTAACTTGTGTGTCTGCTGTAGGGATAACCGTCCGGCCGTGGGTAAGAATGTTATGAGTTTATCTATAGCCTGCTTGATCATTCAGTATGCATCGTGAATTATCTGATAGTGCAGTATGCATTCACATCGGTTGGACAATGGCTATTAGTGCAGAGCTGAACCTTGGTCACAGCTGCTAATAGTACCAGTATGTGAGTCATTGGATAGCTGGATTTCCGCTGCCAATCCTGAGTTTCTCGGGGACCAAAATCATATAGATGTGTTGCATTATTGCTTGAGTGAATGATAGTCCACTTGATATGCTTGCCTCAATTTGAGATTTGTCCCAAGAGTTAGATTATGGATGCACAATACATGCTGCGTACTGCACGATGAGAACACTGTCCCTTATAGTTGCTTGAATGCTTGAGTATCGAATATGCAAAACTGGTTTCTAACTTGTGTTTTCAAAAGATGTAATCTGACTAATAGTTCTGAGCTGCATGAAATAAACTTAAGTAAAACTAGCAAGATCACTAGTAATGAAATGTTTTGCCACATGATTACTTAGTGTGGGTTTCAGGGGGTGTAGCTTCTGTTCAGTTGTTTTAACTCACCAGTACTTGCATAAAGTGCTGACCCACCAACAGTTTGCTTGTTCTCAGGTGCTCGTTCGTCCGAGAAAGCGATAGTCGTGCCTCATCCCAAGAAACCGGAAATCTGGAGTCGATGCCTTGAGCCGCATCGAGTTGTGCCTGCTTTGAGCTGCTTTTGTATAGAGGGACATGATGTATGGAACGGTGTCATTGTAATCGAGAGGAAGAATGCTTGAGCGATTGTAACCTCGGCCACGTGCCGCTTGTAATGATTATTAATAAAAGAGCTTGTTTATGATGTGCCACTGTGTTCTTTACTTTTCTGCAATATGTGTGCCGCTGCTTCAGTATTGAATAGCTTACTTGCCCTTGTATCAAAGCTTTGGCCTTGTGCAAGCGCACTTTAGCCTTGCACGATATCACGTCCCGATGAGAACAATGGTCCTGCGGGAGAGCTGCAACGTGGTGATTCACGTTCAGCAGGGACTATTGGACTTGCGGGAGATTGGGGCGTGACAGGTGGGATGGATCGTTACACTTGTGCCATTTGAATTGGCTCTCCACATTTATGTGGAGCTGGTCACTACAGGGAGAGGGACATCTATATGGTCATTGCAAAATACGAACTACTAATTTTAGCCTTGATCAGTCATTAACAAGTCCAGACTACTAATTTTAGCCTTGCTTGGTCATTGACAAATCCAAACTGTTAATTTTAGTCTCGTCTGGTCATTGATAAGTCATGACTAGAAAATTTAGCTAAATTTTGATTTAAATATGCTATAAATCAATATAAAATATAAAATAAAGGATCCTAGCATAGGCAATTAGCAGCAGAACCTCAAAGAGGAGGATTAAATTGCATATTATGTCATATAACTTTCTTCTCTATTGAGCGACAAAAGCATAAATAGAAATATAGTCTCGACATATATACAAAATAAAAATATTTGGAAAGTACAAAGTTTAAATCTTAAAACACATGTAAACTACCAAACAAGTTACTCTACTCTTTTAGTTTAACTATATGCTGCAACCGTGTTGTGACATGTATAGTTGCAAATTGGCATCTAAATTTGTGTGACCAATAAATTTCTATATGCTAGCTCTAAGTCCTGGTTCAAGATTATAAAGAAAAGGTGGTAAAGAAAGCCTACTAGTACGAGATAAAAGAGGTTATATTTTTATAAGGGTATGCATACACCTATAAGAAATATGAGAAGACCAAGCAAGACCAAGTTTGTACAGGATTAGAAGAAGAATCAAATTATGTAAATTTAATTTAATTTCCACAAGGAATCAAATTGTGTAATTAAGCTATAGAATGCTATGATTCACTGTCTATATAAACCCCTAGCAAGACCAAATGTTTAACATAAAGGAGAAGATAATATGGGCTCTAATTTGTGTTGCATGAGAAAAACATCAGTAGACTACTTGCCGCCAAAGTGAGTAGTAGTAGCAGTAAAATGGATGAGGGACAAGAGAAGGCCAATCACATGGACAAGGAGAAGAGGTAGAGGTAGAGGCAGAGTCTTCCTCTATGAATTAATAGATCTAAGAAAACCCTAGGACGATAAGTAATGACGAGTTTTGTGTCTTGTGTCTATTTTGTATCTTGTCTCTAGAGAATAGAGACAACATTAAAACTATTCTAAAAAGGATAGGATTTACCTAACCGAGGAGGGGGAGGGGGGTTGACTGACTGAAGGAAGTGGCCGCGGGACCGGAGAGGGGTTGGCTGACCGGAGAGGTAGCTACAGGTTTGAGGAGTGCAAAATACTCGACATGAGGGGAGGGAGAAAATGGGAACTGCAAAAAAGAAGAAGAATAGAGTAGAGGAAAGAGAATTAGAATTTCTCGGGATATTGGTTTTGCTATATAAAACAATTAGCAATATTTAGTGACTCCTGATAAATCAGAGTCGCTATAACTTGCTGATATTAGCGACTTGTAGCAACTTATGTGTAGCTGTGAGTCACTAACTTAGCGACATTCAAGGACTCTTAACGACATTGTTTTCCATAGTACATAACAGTAGTCGATATTCATCATAATTGGGCACAATTAGCGACTTATTTATCTAGAGTCTCTAAATTTATAGAATATAGAAATATTTGGTACTGGAGTCGCTGACAGTGTTGCTTAATTGACTTATTTTGGTAGTTCATTCTGAATCTAGAATCTAGAAATTAGGATGAGCCTTACTATAGATGCTCTTATGGTATTTGCCAGGTATCTACTTGTTTTGTTCTTGGAGCTAAAGAGGTTGTTTGGTTCTTCTAGCATAGCAAAAGATACAAAGGAACTTGGAGAACTTGAGAATTGTTATCAAAGTTATGAAAAGCTTCAAGAACTTGGAGAAGGTTTTTGATCCACTTGGATTTGTCCTATGACATAAGCTCAAGTTCTTCAAGTTTTTTGGCTAAAATTTTACCCCGAATGAATGGAACTTAGAAAAATAAAGTTGAGTTAGAAAGAATTGTGGAGCCCAAGTTTAAGTTTTTTAGGTTTCGAATATATAGTTTTCTTCGACATAAACACAATAACTTATGAAAGACGGAACAAGAACTTGAAAATTTAAACAATGAGAACCACCACCATAGTTCATTTGGTTCTCTTGTTCTCCAAGTTAATGGATTCCAAAAAACTAAATAACACCAAGTATAACCCAAGGAAACCTAGCATGATTCTTACTTTTGGTAAAGAACTTGGCCTACATGAATTAGTCTTCATGTCACCATTTCACATAAGCATCAAGTTCTCCAAATTCCTTTCCTAAGATCCAAGCCAAAAGATTTTGAAATTGGAGATCTTAAGTATTAAGAGAGCGAAATGTTGGTTCCATACTTAAGTTCTGTTTAAAGCACAATTTTTCTACAACCAAACAAAAAAAAATTTAAGATAAGAGAGAATAAGAACTTGGAAAATTTATTTGTACGATCCATTAATTACCTAATTCTATGAGTTCTTTACCTTCTTAAAGTTTCATAGGTTCCATAGAACCAAACCACCTCTAAGCTCATATTTCTAGAATGAAAACTCATATTTCTAGAATGAAAACATTTACTAATTAATTGTTTTCGACATGTCACACGAACACATATTAATAACTATTCTCAGTAAAAAAACAACTTAAATAAGTGACACCATCTGAAATTGCAATAGAGATGGAGAAGGATAGAATAATTTGTTTTAGAAAAGTATAAATATATAATCATCAATTCTTACTAAAATTCTAAAATTATAGTGTAGTAATAAAGACTTCAACGTGGCTACTTGCTTTCCAAGATTCTGTATCCCCACATCAGATTACGATAATGCCCTCTACATTGCCGAGACATTGTCCTCTCCGCCAAGCTATTTGCGTAAACGGTTACAAAAGGGTACAGTGAGTGCGAAAGGTCACTTTCTCCGTAAGAACGATATTTTGCGCGTCTTGGACTTCTGGTTGATCCAACGGGGAGTAGGTTCTATGGTTCAAAGCTCCTTTTGTAGTTATTGGTATAACTTTGTTGTTTGGTGCTTAGCATGTTATTATTTTGGTTTATCTAGATCCACTTGCAACAAACAAATAGATTAAGCCATCTATTTGGTGTACCAAATTACAAAGTGAACTACTTAAGATTATGTACGGACTCAAATAAGTTATATTTATTTGGTACGAGGTCTCAATTCTTTTCTACTTGAAAATAATTTTTCAAAAAAAAAAAAGTTGACACAACTTTGTTTATAAAAGTACATGATGACACAATTTTATTAGTACATATCTATGTTGATGATATCATATTTGGTTCTACTAACGAACTACTATGTGAGGAATTTGCTAAGTGTATACAGAGTGAATTTGAGATGAACATGATCGAAAAACTTACATTCTACCTCAGACTGCAAATCAAGAAAAATTCACAGGGAACATTCATCAATTAAGCTAAGTACACAAAGGATTTTCTGAATTTTTTTGAGATGGACAATGCAAAACCTATTGGTACACCGATGGCTATATCTACAAAGCTTTATCTTGACGAAGGTGACAAATCGGTCGATATAAGCAAGTATCGAGGTAAGATCGATAGTTTATTTTATTTAACTACTAGTCGTCCCGATATCATGTATAGTTTTTGCCTATGTGCTAGATATTAGGCTAATCTTAAAGAACCAAACTTATCCGTAATTAAGCATAGCTTTCAATACCTTAAAGGTATTTTGACAGTCATTTTGTGGTATACCAAGACCACATACTTTGATCTGGAAAGACTCCTACTTCCGCCCTGATTGATATATATATATATATATATATATATATATATATATATATATATACTAAGAATAATAATAGATAAAATAAATAAAAAAACAAAACAAAAATAAAAACAAAAACAAAAACAAAATCCAACCCAATACCTAACTACCCAACCCCCCATAACAAACCAGATCCTAAACCAAACCCAGAACCCACCCCCGTTCTCAGGCCGACACCCTCACCCGCGACCCCCGGTCACCCTCTCTTTCTCTCTATATATAGATACACATATACCCTAACCCTAATAAAATTCCTCAACACCACCGCCACCATCACCCCCTACTTGCGCCACCCCTCGGCCGCGCGTGACCCCGCCCCGGTGATGGCCCCTAGCAGGCGACGCCGCCACCGCGTGCCAACCCACGCACACCACAGGCACTACACTGGTAGTCCACGAGCGCACATTCGCGGTGAGTTTTCTCCTCCCTCGATCGATCATTTTTTGATCCGATTGTTTCCTTGCATTCTCAACATAACGAGATTTCTACCGCATCAATTAGAATTTCTTTTACTCCTTTTAATCCACTTTTAAATTGATCCAAAGTTGATGGAAAAAACTATTTTTAAGACAATTTATAAACTGTCCAAAAACTCATGGTTGCATCCAATTTTCTCCCAAACAAAAAACTATTTTTAAAATATACTTGAACAGATTTGTTGACAACCTAACCGAGATTAATCTCCTCCAAATAATTTTAAATAATTAGATTCATAATTCATGGAAATTCAGCTCAAATTCGGCAAAAAACATAATTTTGAAATAGTAAAATTCTCCGATACGTTGTCCGTCCCGCCAAACGAAGCGACTTCGTCATGTGCGGATTGCACCGAAATGCAAGTATCGTAAATTTGGACGTGTGGGCTTTCGCGGAACGTGGTTTGGTCTTGTGTGCATGCCGGAATCAACCCGTATCCTTCAAAAAAATCCCATATCGGCCTTTTCCAAAATTGTGCAACTACTTCGTGTGTGCTTATCATTTCACAACGAAACTTATGTCGTTGGATTTGCAGCATTACGCTAGTCCTGTGACCCAAGTTTGGTTCAATTCTGAGAACGTTGACGAAACGCCGTTTTGCGGGCCCTACGGTCCCATATGACGGGTGATTTTGTGACCGGCTTACCGGAATCCAATTTCGGATAATTTATTGAGTTTGTGTCATCGTTTTAGACTCATGGACACTAAGTCTGCCAAATTTGGAGAACTTTATCTCTGACACATTTTACAGTGCAAAGTGGGCCACAATTGGACACTGCTTTGACCCGAAACTGCCAATTTTGTCACTGTGTCCAAATTGGACTTATGGGTTATCAATTCTATAGCTATTTATCATATTTCGAAAATGATGGTGATATTATTTTCAGCATTCTGAGGCGTTCGTGGAAATTCTACCTCTGCGGGAGTAGTTGGAGCGTCGAACTAGCTATATGTACTTCGTCATACCATCATCCAAGATTCAGACAAGTGTACCTTGCCATGATGTATCATATTTTCTTTTCTTCTTAAGTTTATAGTTTTTATTGTTACATGCTATTGTTGGTGTTGGTGGTTACCCTAGGACCGTTAGACGATACTTAGCGTCCGAACCAGATTCGGGTGTCGACATCCGTCAGCGGAGTCGAGTATCGTTAGTTAGAGAGTTGATATCACATCCCATATTATGTGCTTGTATTCATTTCACGTCATACCGTAGGACACTTGACAAAAGGTTCATGTGACAGAGTCCATCTTGATATATTCATGGTGATTGGATTCTGTAAAGGATTCTAGGACTCTTGATATATATATATATATATATATATATAGGTGATGATCTCGAGTAGTATGACATGAAAAGTAGGGTTACATGGGAGGGGAGAGTATACAACATGCTATGGGATAATTTTGCACAGTTTGCCTTAGTCTCTTTAGTAGCGCTTTGGTGTTTGACACAATTTGCTTTAGTTTTCCATCATACGGAGCTTTTAGTGATTGCACAGTTCGCGGAGATGTTTATTGAGTTCTTTCATACTTTTTGGCCTGAAGTACGAGTGATTCTCTCACATGCATATCACTTAGACGGTTATTGTAGTTTACCTTTGAGTATGTGTCATTATACTATTTTATTTCTGGAATGACGTTTCTTGTACCTTGTTACATCCCTCTGAGGACCTGGTTCCTTTCTAGTTTTGCAGCATAGACTATTGTGGAGCCTTTCTGGAGTTACTGATGCTTATTGCATTGTCATGCAGGCATTGGTACCAGGTATTTATATCATTTCGACTAGAGTTATATTTATTTATTTATTCATATTTTTTATTCCTCTACTGATATAGCCTAGTTTTATATACTCTATTTTTTTCTCAAGCTCGTGTGTTACTGGGCGGCCGACTTTAGCACATGTAGCTTATTCTTGATATTTGGTGTTCTTGTGGATTGAGATTTAGTTATATTTTATAGTAATATTTAGATTAATACAACTTATATATTTTCGAGTCGGATAAGAGTCTGGTTGAATACGTAGTTGGCATGTTTATGCAATCTTAGTTCTACGTATTTTGGGACTAGGGCGTGACAATACCACCAAGTAAGTATCTTAATATAAAGCTTTGCTTGCGTTGAGGTGTGCACATGGGATGTGGTGGGGCACATGGGTGCCATGTTTGGATATTTTTTTAGGAGAAAAAATGATTAACTTCTCAAAGAAAGAATTTATGTTTTTTGTCATTCTCTTAAAAAAATTCCCTTAAGTGCTAAGCCCCAAAGGGGCTTAGCAACTCTGACTCGGACTCGGGCTCAAGGGTGCAAAGTGGCACTTTGTTGGTACACTTAGCACGTCAACATCGGCGCCTGGAGCTTGTGCGCATTAGTTGCACTCATTTTATGTGTGGGTGCATGCGCGGGTGCTTGAGCAGGGTAATGAGCAGGCGTATGCGCAGTTATATACATGGGCGTTGAGCTGCGATGCACTTCCATATGAGGCTATGCACTGGGCAGCTGTGCCACTGAGCGCTATGCTGTTGAGCGGCTGCGTTGTTGTGTGGGGACAACGTGTTGCAAGATATGATCTGTTATGAAAAGATTAAGTCTTTAATTCAGATTCGTTTTTGTGCGATTTGAATTAAATTCTTTCATATCTTTCCAATAACAGTAGGCGGTCAGGTTTCTCTATAAATACTCTCTTCGTAGCCCCATTGAGAACTTATTTCGAAAAAGAGAGAAAGAGACGAAGAGAGGTTCGACTGTCGCTGCTATTAGAGTCCAGGAGTTCGTGTGAGTCCAAGAGAGAGTTAACGCGAGCATTCCAGAAGTTCTTCGAGAACTTGCTAATTCCTGCGAGCAGATCTTGTGGAGAAAATTTTGCTTTGAACAATAGTGATACTCATCACCCCAGCAAGCAGAGATCCATCTTCTCCTCCATCTTCTCTCTTTGTAACTCGTTCTATCTCAATTGCAACTACATTTGCAAGAAAGAATGGAGATTATTTTCTGATTATTATTTTCTTGTAAGCAAGTTTAATAAAAAATATTGTTAGTAGTGCTTCGTTGGAATCGAGTTCTTCAGAAGGCAAATTTGTTTGCTGAAGCCTCTGTGTCTCGACTATAACTTCTTAATCAAATAGAGGGAAGACTTTAGAGTTTGCATTAAGCTCTGTTTTTGGTCCATTCCTTCATCTTTTGATTAAGCTCTGAGACTAACAATCTCAAAGCAAGATCTGAATAAAATTTAGAGAACGCACGTACAAACTTTTTCGACACAAGTTTTAACAAACTTGAAAAGTTTGATGGAGAGTATTACAACGTATGGAAGAGAAATGTCAGCCTGAATCTTTAACTCATTAACGTGGACTACGTGTTGACAGATCCTGAGCCTATCGTTTCAGATGGTAATGATGCTTATATTCGGGCGATTGCTACTACAAGCTCTTAGGAGAAGAAGTGGAGGAGAGACAACAACCTCTGTAAGTTATTGATTCTGATCTATATAGATGATACTCTGGCGGAGTCATACAGCAAGACGAACCATGCTAAGGTCATCTGGGAGTCACTGGAAAAGCATTACAAGGCGGATGAGAACCGTAACAAGATCCATGTAACCAAAAAGATCTGGAAGATGCGATTTAAGGACGACAAGACAATATTGCCTCAAGTCAAGAAATTTCTCAATCTTCGTCAAAAACTTGAGGATGATGGCATGCCCATGATCGACGCTTTCGTCGTAGGAGGTATTGTCACCAAGCTCTCACCTGGGTGGAGCAACTTTATCTCGGACATGCACCGACATAAGATGGAGGCCAGCCTTGATCTACTATTGCATAACATCCATGTTGAAAATGAGTTGAGGGCACAAAACAAAGTGGACATACTGTCCAAGTAATTGTCTAAGGCCAACTTGGTGCATGCTGGTGACTCCAAGGGGAAGTAGAAGGATTCTCACAATAAGAAGAATAACTTCAACCATCTGAAGGTAAAGTCGGCCTCATTCAAGCCCAAGCTCAAGTCAGATGTGACTTGCTATAATTATGGCAAGAATGACCACTATCGGAATGACTGCGGATCCAAGCCCAAATAGACAAAGCAAGGTGAGCATAATAAGGTTGCTATGATTGTGCAGGTTGTGACGACTAGTGTCGACACGGACCGGTGGGTGGACACTGGTATATTTTGTCATGATTGTTCAAAGAGGGAGTTGTTCACCACATACAAGCCTACATCTGAGAAGGTTATGGTGGTGAACCAGGCACAAGCTGAAGTACTTAGGACCGGAACGGTGGTATTGAACCTGACTTCGTAGAAATCGCTGACGCTTTAGGATGTGAAGCACGTGCCAATGATAGCCAAGAACCTGGTCTCAGGAAGTCTGCTCTGCAACGGAAGCTTGAGGATGGACATCAATGCTGGGCAAATGGTAATATTTTACAAAGAAAATGCTTCGAAAAAGTATTTTATACCAAAGGGATGTTCAAACTTCAACTTGTAACTCCTGTTAAGATGATAAATGCAATCGTTTCTTCTGGTTATTCTCTTGAGTTATGACAAAATAGACTAGGACATGTTCATTATAAAATAATAAACAAAATGTCTAGTCTAGGAATTTTCTCCAAATGTAGGGGTTTAAGGTAGAGAAGTATGAGGTCTATGTGCAGACAAAGATCACAAGAAAACCATCTTCCTGGTTATGCTGATAAGAGTGATGCTCGAAGGTTTATTGATATTGAATCAAATCATATCATCGAATCTTGCGACGTAGAATTCTTTGAAGATAAATTTGTAAGACACATGAACATTGTTATAACGGACATTCCGGAGAATAGTGTGATTGCACAGGAGGCTATTTCTTCCAAAGAAAATATAGTCAAAGAAGAAGTTGTCACACCAAAGACAATGTTCGAACCAGAACTCGCAGAACTGGTGTCTAAGTGAGTGAGGAGATCGAAGGACTTTGGAGAATATTTTGTCACCTATCACGTGGAAGAAGATCCGCTTACCTATGATGAGACGACGAATACCAGAGAAGCTATCTTCTGGAGGGAGTCTATCAATGATGAGTATGACTTAATAACCTCCAATAATACTTGGGTATTCGTTGATCTGCATGAAGGAGCTAAACCAATCATATGCAAGTGGATCTTCAAGAAGAAGATGAAGGCCGCTTAAACAGTTGACAAGTTCAAGGCAAGACTGGTTGCCAAGAAATTTTCTCAGAAGTAGGGGATCGACTACTTCGACACATGCTCCAGTAGCACGGATGATAACCATTAGGATGTTAATTACTTTGAGTATAATACACAAGCTAGTTATTCATCAGATGAATGTCAAAATAACATTTCTGAATGAAGATTTGATTGAAGAGATTTATATGCAACAACCAGAAGGATTTGTCGTCAAAGAATTTGAAGACAAAGTCTTCATGTTGGTGAAACCTTTTTGCGGTCTGAAGCAAGATCCCAAGATGTGGCATGAGAAGTTTGATAAAGTATAAGATGAAACGACTACTGGGTCAATAAGACGGACAAGTGTGTTTACACAAATTTTGTTGACTGGAGAGGGGTTATCGTTTTTTGTACATGGATTACATGTTGATCCTGGATACGGATCTAGCATGTTTCACTGAGACAAAGAAGTTTCTCTCATCCATGTTAAGTATGAAGGACTTGGGGGAAGCTGATGTTATCCTGGGGATAAAGATCATCTAAACGGACATTGGAGTGACGCTGCCATAGTCTCATTATATTGAGAAGATGCTCACACACTATGGATATCAGAATCTTACAGGGATCGATATTTCGTACATGTGTGACAAAAAACTAAAGCCAAATCCTAGGCAAAGTGTCAGGCAGCAGGAGTACTCAAGCGTCATCGGGAGTTTCATGTATGCAACAACTGCCACAATACCTGATATAGCTTTCGTCGTAGGGATGCTAAGTTAATTCACGAGCAACCCAGGTGTTGAGTACTAGAAAGCGATGAACATAGGGATGAGATATCCCAGGAGGACTCAAAAGTATGCACTACACTATAATTGATATCCGACAGTGGTGGAAGGCTTCAGTGATGTAAGTTGGTATTTAGAAGTAGAGAGCGAAAGGTCCACAAGAGGATACGTCTTCTCTATGGGTGGAGCTGCTATATCGTGGAAGTCGAAGAAGCAAACAATGTTCTCTCATTCCTCGATGGAATCTGAGTTCTATGCACTGGCAGCTATAGCGGATAAAGCAGATTGAATTTAGTAGCTCATGTATGATCTTCCAATGGTTGATGCGCAGATTTTGGCGGTATCGATATATTACAACAACCTGGCGACTGCAACGGTGACATCAAATGACATCTTCAATGGTAAGAAGAGGACTATGCGACTGAGGCACAGGGCAATGAATGATCTGATAAAGACTGAAGTCATTACCGTGATTGATGTTCGGAGCCAGGAGAACCTGGCAGATCCGTTCACTAAATGTCTCAAATGCTAGCTGGTCAGGACACAACAGTCAAAATGGGCTTGAAGATGTTCTAATATTGTGTCTTTGTAATTCCACCATAGAGTTTTATGCTATTAGTTTAAAGAGAAATCTATTAGGCATCTAGCTTTTGGTTCAAAGAAGGATCATTAACTGGTAGAATATAAAAAAAAATGGATAGTACTTTGAGACATTGAGGGGTTATGGACCCAGAACTACTATTGTCTACTCTTTATTCTTTATGTAAAACAAGTCCAGTGGGAGGATGGCTTCGACGTCTTAATGAGTTCTCAAGCATTTTGAATGTCGGGTGTGCTTTATAGGAAGCACGGTAGCACAACACTATAATGGAGCATAAGAACTCCATGCTACATTGGTGTAACACCACGATGAGTTTCTTCGATAGGGTAATGCCTCGGCTTTGTGAGCCATGTCACAGCGGCGTAGCACCACACATAGGCAGGTAGCCTAATGATGTAGAATGAAGACTAGTAGGCATCTCTACAAAGAGGCCGGTGACCTCATGTTAAAGTGGTGTGATACCACCAAGAGATAAAAGATGTAAATCCTCGGCTACGCTAACCTTGTCACACTTGCAAAACACCTTAAGGGACCGCAAGACTTCATGTTGGGTAGTATGGCACTACAAAGAGGCTGGTACCTCATGCTATAGTGGATGACACCACGATGAGGTGGAGTCTTAGCTTTAGTCCATGTTATAGCACCACAAGGAAGCATAATGCTTCATGCCAATTGTCACGTCCCAATCTCCCGCAAGCTCAATAGTCCCCACTGAACGTGAATCACCATGTTGCAGCGCTCCCGCAGGACAATAATTCTCATTGGGACGTGATGCCGTACGAGGCTGGAGATGCGCTCGCACAAGGCGATGTTATTAAATACCAAAGTTATCATCGAAACGACCAAGTTGCAACGAAAGTCAAGTATTGTGTACCAAGTACACATCAGAGTATACGCAACAAAGCTCTCGATAGGGTCCAAATGAAATGCCACAAAGGCGATGTAATACTCTTGCTCTTTTCTCTAGACCACAAAGGTACTTATCGTACATATATTATGTCCCGTATATCCAAGCAGCGCCACTACACCTACGTACCTGAAATAATGCCCACAAACGTGGGTCAGTACACAGCCGTACTGGTGAGCGGGATAACCCACTCGTCTAAGCCGACACTAAGTAAAATAGTGAATGCAAACAGTTATATGGTGATCTTTCTAGTTGAATCCTAGATTCATTTCATGGCATAGGGTATGTCATGTTAAGAAAAACTGTAAATCAATTTAAGCATGCAAGCATTCAACTAAAGCAAATCGACAAGCAATATATAACCAACTCGAAGGAAACTAGCATGCAAACCGTCCTACTCAAATCCAAGCAACACGAGAACCTATTGAACCATCATCCAAGCCTCAATATCCATCCTCAATCCAAACTACAATCCAATCTCGATATGCACATTCTTGCCGAGGCAAGGTGGCAGCCGCCTACGCGAAAAGCACAAACCAAACCAAAGTAAAGCAAACTAACTCTTATCTATATGAAGTCACTGGCCAAGCCATAAAGGACGTTGATCGGACTAATCAAGTGCAGTTCTACCCGATCTAGACCGAGTAGCTAGCCTCCCTGGTCGTATCGAACTACCGACACCGCGCCCAAGGCACGTTACCATTGTCTCCTCCATGGCCGAACGGTCCCGGTGCTCCGGAGCCTATCCCGTTCGAGGAGACGAAACCCTGTGCAACACAGGTTGTCCGTGACATACAGACAGCAAGTAGGTATGACGAGAGGATCGAACATTCTCGTCCCACCAAGCGATCCTAGACTCATCCAACCAAAATCCAACCAAATATCCATAACCATTCTCCAACATATAGCCCAAGGCACAAATCTCAAGTTATTCCCAAGGCACAATGTCGTTTCTCGACACAGTGTTCCAATTGGTACAACACCCCACGCTCAGAACAATCCCATGGCACAATGCCCCAACAGTGGCACTATGCCCTCGCCGATGCAGTTGTTCGGTTTCGAACCACAACTATTGCTTGACAAAGAGCCCAAGTGATACTCGTGCATGGATGCACGCTCGTTCGCCCGAATTCCCGATGTTCCAACCAAGATATATGATTCCAACTGTCCCAGATATAATCCAACTCTAGCTCTAACTACCCAACGCGAAAACCAATTCAAGCCACAAACCTATCCAATCAAACGACGTACACTCTATGCATGATACAGTATAGTGATTTCCAAGTTCCAGTCCAAGTGTTCAAGCCTTTACGTATTTTTTATATTATTAGGCATGAAAGAGTAGAGGAGAAGGGACAGAGCCCACTCACATAGTTTAATTTTGTTAAGTATTATGTCCTGCCGATACGACCGATCCCTTGAATCCGTGGTCCGATGCAAAACATGATCTACTCAACTGGCATGATCGTATGAGCAGGCCGTGCTCTTCAAATCATTCGACCGATCGGATTGAGGAAGACGGCATTATCGCTCCAATCCAGCTATCACAGTACTGCTCTGAACGAACACCTGTTTTCCATCGAACTCCGCTAGCAATCTGCACATGAAACAACTCAAATTAATACTTGTTCCCAAATCCAACAAATTGAAATGTAACCAGCTATTGCCTCATTCAATCCGACTCAGCGTAACGCACCATGCGATTGCGGGGCGTTACACCAATGACTCTTTAAAAGAACTCATCTAGAATGTATGGAAAGAGATATAGGTCGTCTATTGAGGGTAAGCTTGAAGACGCTCAATATACATACCCCGAAACAAGGCATGCACATAGTCTTTAATGTGCAACCGGAAGCACAGCTGATGTTATTGTATGAGTGGAAAGAATTACAACTTTGGTGCAGAATTTAAGGTAGTCCATTGTTTTATTTGACCCATACGGGAAGATTCAAGTCGAAGCGACATCTATCCTAATGCATAATGGGAAGCACTATGGGGAACGCTCAATCAATATATTGAGATATGTGGGAGATTGTTGGTATTTTTGCCTTTGGACTAAGTAGTTTAGTCCCACATTGGCTACACCACCAAGTGAGTATCTTAATATAAAGCTTTGCTTGTGTTGAGGTATGCACATGGGGTGTGGTGGGGCACATGGGTGCCATATGGGGGTATTTTTTTTGGAGAAAAAATGATTCACTCTTCAAAGAAAGTATTAATCTTTTTGTCATTTTCTTGAAAAAATTTCCTTAGGAGCTAAGCCCTAAAGGGGCTTAGACTCGGACTCGGACTCAAACTCGGACTAGGAGCAGATCATGTGGAGTGAATGATGCTTTGAGCAATGGAGATCCTCATCACCCTAGCAAGCAGAGATTCATCTTCTCTTTCCTCTTCTCTCTTTGTAACTCGTTCGATTCTATCCAATTACAACTGCGTTTGCAAGGAAAAACAAAAATTATTGTCTGCTTGTTATTTTCTTGTAAGCAAGTTGTAATCATAAATATTGTTAGTAGTGCTTCGTTGGAATCGAGTTCTTCAGAGGACAAACTTGTTTTCTTAATCCTTTGTGTCTCGACTACAACTTCTTGATCAAACAGAGGGCAGACTATAGAGTTTCCTTGAAGCTCTTTTTGTGATCCATTCCTTCGTCTTTTGATTAAGCTCTGACACACACACACATAAAAAAAATATATATGTAGAAAAAATATTTTTTCTTTCCGCGGTGGTTGGGAAGGCCCCTACTTCTGCCCCGATTATTACCCCACTGGGAAAATACCACTTTGGAAGGAGCACCTGCTGTTGACTTCGATGAGGAAGATGAATCCACCCTTGTCGCCCCTTTTTGCTTGGCTTTGGATGGAAAATTCTCTCTTTCGTCCTCCGGTGGACATCATCAGGAATGCTTTCACAGGGTTTTCTTACTTTGTATCTGTGGGAGTTACAGACTACAAACACCTTCGGATTCAGCTATGTTTGGAGATGAGGGCTTCCTTCGATTGCGCGCCAAGGATTCCCGGTTCATTGCCCGTGCTCCAATGTGGGTCTTCAAGTAGTCTCCAGATTTTAATTCGCATCTAGAATCTCCTGTGTCTCCGGCGTAGGTCTCATTTTCCAAACGCCCCTATCACTTCTATGCAAAAGCAGCGGTCTTCCCCATTGCTAAATGTATTGAAAGCCCCCTTAAATTGGACAAGGCCACTGAGGAGCTCATCAGGGGCTAGCAAGGCACACGTTTGTGTGGAGCTAGATGTAAGCAAACCTTTACTTCCCAAGCTAAGAGTGATCCTGCCTAATGGGCACAACTTCAGGCATGATACCAGCCTAAGGCTAAGAAAAGGAGTAAACAGAACAAGGACAGAGCGGTTCATCCCATGGTACTTCACTCTATAGTGCCTGCCTCCAATCCATCCCCATGTTTAAGATTATGGTGTGGAAATTGAGAGGAGTGGCAAGCAAGCAAGCAATCACTTAGAAGGATCTAATATTTATGCAAGATTCATAATGTATCAATTTTGGCTATCATTGATGTCATATTCCGATTCCGCAAGGGCCGATCATCTTTGCTTAACGACTTATGGAACCGATCGTCCTCGCATGAGCGTGATGCCATGCAAGCATAAGTTGTGCTTGCACAAGGCCAAGGCTTTAAAAATGACAACATAAGCTATTCAGAACAAGAAGCAGCGAATCAGTATTGCAGAAAAGTAAATGTACACAATGGTATAAGAAAATAATCTCTTTATTGATATTTGAAATGATTACAAGGTTGCCAATCGACTTACATCTCTCTAGAGAAATACATAATACAATGACATCGTTTCATACATTACATCCCTTTATACAAAAGTGTCTCAAAATATCTCAATGCAGCTCAAGGCAACTTCGACTTCCAATCTCCGGTTCCTGACGATGAGGATCTGTTATCGCATCGGACATCCAGCACATGTGAAACAAACTAGTGGGGGGTCAACACTTTGGAAAAAGCACTAGTTAGAAACAAAAGCAACATTATCTGAAATATCACTAAGTAATCATGTTATAAAATATTAAATTATTAGTGAACTTGCTAGTTTTACCTATGTTCATTTCATGCAGTACATGATCAGAATCAGATTACTTTTTCTGAAAACATCTTTGAAATCAGAGTTCATATTCGATTCATTCAAGCATGCAGTAGAAAAATATTATATCGTGAAGTGAGCATCATGTATTCGTGAGCCATAAGCATTTCTCTTCTATATTAACTCTTCTCCTATTAGTCTATATTGATGTACGGGACACGTAACCATCGATGTATGGGACACGTAACCATCGATGTAAGGATTTCATAACCATCAATTCGCTTCTTCTTATCAGATATATGGGGCACGTAACCATCTATTATCTTCTTGTTTGTACAGTACTCGATGTACGGGGCACATAACCATCTAGTACTACTACTAGAAAAAGCGGGATTAGCGACGTATTTTAGCGACGCCAAAATAAACGTCGCTAATAATTATAAATTAGCGACTCCTTATAAAAACGTCGCTAGACGTCGCTAAATGGCGACATTTAGCGACGTTTAGCGACTTTTATTAAGATTTTAAAAGATAAGTCGCTATAAGTTCAATTAAGGTCGCTAAACGTCGCTAATATGTCTAATTTAGCGACGTTTAGCGACGTATATAGCGACCTTTATATTAAAAATATTTAGCAACGTGTTTAGCGACGTCCTTGACGTCGCTAAAATATAATTTAGCGACGTTTTTATTGGACGTCGCTAAACGTCGCTAAAATTTAGTTAATTAGGGCTCGGTTTCATTTTTCCCCATCTGTTGAAATTTTGTTTCGAAAAAAATTTCCCCCCCCCCGCTCCGTCGACCGGCTCTCCACCGCGACTACTCCGGTAAACCCCTCTCTCTCTCTCTCTCTCTCTCTCTCTCTCTCACAGGACACGTGACATTGACACAAACACGACACACACACAGACACTGACACAGACACAGACACGACACACACACACACACACACACTGACACAGACACTGTTCAGGGCGTAGGGTTAGGGTTAGGTTTATTGACATGGGGTTAGGGTTAGGGTTAGGGTTAGGGCCGACTGAGCAGTAGCTCCCTGGAACCTACTGCAAGTTGCAGATGTTAGGATTAGTGATGTGTTCAGCTAAGGGATGTATGCAACTGTGTACAGTGCACTAGAAGAAGTAGGCAGTGATTAGCTTTAGGTAGTATTATGCAAGTGTGTGAGTTGGAGAAGTGTGTCAGTGAGGGATAGTGTCAAGTTAAGTGGGTAGTATAGATATTAGAATATAAGCTAATGTAAAGTTATGATACAAGATATTGGTTGAGGTATGGGTATTTGTTAATCAAGTATCTCAAGAAACTTAGTTTATGAGCTTAGGATACTAAGAGTGTAACCAAGTAGGTATCTCCAGTACTTGGGTATGTGTTAAGCTAGTAGTAAAGTGGTATTAAGATATTATTTGGGTAATGTTATATATATATATATATATATATATATATATATATATATATATATATATATATATATATATATATATATATATATATACTGCATTTCCCATAACGGACACTGACACAGACAGCGACACGGTACACACACACACACTGACAATTTTGCTAGTACGGTTAAGTTAGGAAGTTAGGTGATAAACTATTGTATGTAATGATTGATATGATACATACTGTTAATTTTGCAGAAGTTTCTAGAAATGGATATGAATTACTATCTGTGTCATCGTTCGTGGATGTACAACCGTCATCCTGATGACATGTGCGGTGTGCGGGATGAATTCATTGAGGGTGTACAGCAGTTCCTGCAGTTCGCCAAGGCGTTCCCTCAGTACATGGATGGTACCAAAATTAAGTGTCCGTGTGTGAGATATCGCAACAGAAAATATCATCCAGAAGTGAAAGTTACATATCATTTATACTCGAAGGGCTTTACGCCGAATTACTATCAGTGGACCGCGCACGGAGAACTTGTATCTCTAGCATCGAAGTCGGAGCCCTATGTGGAGCCGTATATGGATGTCCAAGACCACGATGCTTACGACGACGGGTTGGTGAACATGGTTTATGATGCGGCGGGGCCTAGTTTCAATCCTGACAATTATGATGCGACGGGACCTAGTTTCAATCCGGACAATTATGATGCAGCTGAGGAGGCACCGAATGCCGATGCTGCAAAATTTATGTAGTTGCTTGAGAATGCAAGGACTCCACTATATCCTGGTTGTGAGGATCATTCACCGTTGGAGGTGGTTACAAGATTATTGAGCATCAAGTCCGATTTTAACATGTCGCAAGAATGCTATAATCGACTTCTCGATTTGATTATAGAGATCTTGCCCGAGGGTGCAAAGTTACCTAAAGACTTCTATCGATCTAAGAGGATGGTGAGATCGCTTTGGATGAGATACGAGAAAATTGATGCATGTCGCAGCGGGTGCATGTTGTACTACAAAGACGACAAGGATGAAGATGCGTGCAGATTCTGTGGTGCTGATCGCTACAAGGCCACTGTTAGAGGAAAGTCTGTCGGTGCAAGGAAGCCTACCGATTCGATGCACTACTTGCCTTTGACGCCGCGGTTGCAGCGGTTGTTTATGGTTAAGGAGACTGCAGAAAACATGAGTTGGCACAGGCGAAAACAGATCGAAGGAGTATTGGATCATCCATCCGATGGAGAAGCATGGAAGCACTTTGATCGAGAGTATCCACATTTTGCTGAGGAAGTACTTAATGTCATATTGGGGCTCTGCTCTGACGGTTTTACCCCATTCGGACTTTCGGGCTCCCAGTATTCGTGTTGGCCTGTGATCGTCACTCCGTACAATCTACCACCTTGGATGTGCATGAAGACTCCGTATATGTTCCTAACCGTTATTATCCCGGGTCCGAACAATCCAAAGAGGAACATCGATGTGTATTTACAGCCTTTGATAGATGAGTTGAATCAGCTGTGGGAAGTAGGTGCCAACACGTACGATGTTTCTAGGAAGCATAATTTTCAGATGAGGGCAGCACTTATGTGGACCATCAAAGACTTTCCGGCCTATGGAATGTTATCGGGATGGAGCACCCATGGTCGTCTCTCATGTCCGTATTGCATGGACCGTTCTCAGACTTTCCGTTTGAAACACGGAGGCAAACCGTGCTTCTTCGGTTGTCATCGATAATTTTGCCGAAGGATCATCCGTACCGGAGGAATCAGAATGCTTTTCGTGCGGGAGTTGTGGAGAAGGCCAATCCACCGCCAAGGTGGCCCGGATGCACGATATGGGAAGAGGTAAAAGATTTACCAAGTGCTATCGAAGAGCCTGCTAAGGGATACAAGTGTGACGGATTTGGTCGCACCCATAACTGGACGAAGAGGAGTATATTCTGGGATCTGCCATATTAGAGCACCAATCTGATCAGACATAACCTTGAAGTCATGTATATCGAGAAGAATATGTTTGATAACATAATTAATACTGTAATAGATGTAAAGGGGAAGACGAAAGATAATCCGAAGGCCAGGTTGGACTTAGAAGACATATGTAGACGTCCTGCATTGCATTTGATAGAGGAGGGGAATGAAAAGTTAAAGCAACCAAAGTCAGTTTTCTCACTGGATAAAGAGGATAAAGGTAGACTTTGTAGGTGGATTCAGGGTCTAAAGTTTCCAGACGGGTACGTGTCAAACTTGAGAAGATGCGTCGACCTCAAGGAGAACAAACTAGTAGGTATGAAGAGCCACGATTGTCACGTATTCATGGAGAGGTTAATTCCGATTGCATTTCGAGAATTTTTACTGCAGGTCGATTGGGACCCATTGACAGAGCTGAGCATATTCTTCAGAGATCTTTGTTGTACTAAGTTGCTCGTCGATCGTCTAGAAAAGCAAGAGAGGGACATTGCGGTAACACTATGTAAGCTCGAGAAGGTATTTTCTCCAGGATTCTTCGACTCTATGGAGCATTTGCCAATTCATCTTTCCTATGAGGCACGTGTTGGTGGTCCTGTCGGTTATCGGTGGATGTACCCCTTTGAGCGTCATCTGAATCACCTAAAGAGAAAGGTGAAAAATAAGGCACGGGTTGAAGGATCTATTTGTGAAGCTTATGTTCTCGAGGAGATTACAAACTTTTGCTCGATGTATTTCAAACCGCATGTTGCTACTAATAGGACGAAAGCTCCCAGAAACGATGACGTATATCAGGAATCTAATGATGCAATACTCAAAGTATTCAATGCATCCGGAAAGCCTTCGGGAAAAATGAAGAAGAGATATTTGAATGACGATGAGCTAAGGGCTGCTCAATTGTATATATTACTCAATTGCGACGAGGATGAAGTGGAGAAGCTAGAGGGGTAAGTAATTAATACGTCCACGTTTACATCATCTCAATGTAATAGTATAAGATACTATTATGCTACTAATCAGCAGTTGCTTCATTGTTTTTCAGCACATATAATGATGAGTTGAGGTCGGTTAGACCCTACATAACAGACGAAGAAGTAGAACAAGATATGAGATGCCATTTTCCTTCTTGGTTGAGCGCATATATAAGATACTTGGTAATTACTTTTTATTTCTGTACTTGCAAAACAAATAACTTACTATCGCTACTTTGGTATTTAGGTCGATCGTCTAATATCACCCGAGAATGAATCTATTAGGACTCTAGCCAAGGGACCAATTACTGCCGTAAAAATATGGCCAAGTTTCTGTGTGAATGGGTTCAGATTCAAGTCAACAAATGCTCCTATCAGAGATAGCTTTCTAGATCTTGATTCCACGAAAAACAGTGGTTTGTGTATCAAATCTTCAAACTACAAAGACGTCAATCCGGGCAATGATTTTTTTGGCATCTTACGAGAGATTGTGGAGTTGACATATAATTTTGGCACAGAACCTGCTAATATCGTGCTATTCAGGTGTGAATGGTTCGGTCCGATTCAAGATCAAGGTTGGAAAATTGACAAGCATGGCCTTGTGGATATAAACTACAAGCGTAGATATCAAGGCTATGAACCATTTGTCCTATCAAGTTAGGCTCAGCTCGTGTACTTCACAACTTATCCTAGACGGAGGACAGCGAGGTCGGATTGGTGGGCAGTATGCAAGACTAAAGCTAGAAATACCTTTGACATTGACGAAATAGCTTATCAGGAGGACGATCTACCTCTTGTAATAAATATTGTAGATGTGGACTCAACGGAAGTTACTCATTACACGAGTAATAATGTAGAAGATGTAGAATTATCCGAAGAGGACGACGAAGTAGATGAAAGTGAAGACGAGGAAGAGGAAGAGCAGGACGACGAAGGCGAACAAGATGAATTTTCTGAAGAAGATTGAAATTAAAAAAATATTGCATGTAGAATGTAACTATATTATGACTGTAGAATATAGATCAATGTGGGAAAATTGTCAAAGTAGATGTACCCATCAATATGGGACGAGTAGTTCCTGGCGTGATAGTACACCCTCGTCCAGCGTTCCTCCTGCTGACGGAACCATGGGGACAGATGAGCATGTCGAGGAGGTCGTGCCCACGTTGTCCCAGCATCAGCAAGATCCTCCATGTGCACCTCCGGAGGAGACGAGGACAGAGATTTGGGCCGACGGTACAAAGTAAGTCAATTAAATGGTTTAGTATATATTTGTGTTTCTTTTTATTCATCGTATATTGACCGGCTCAGTAATCTAAATTATTATCTCTGTATAGATATCGTCCATCGTCGGTTCAGAGACGCTTGGGCCAATTTCTGAGGAACAACTACGGTGGCCCTTGGATCAACTACTCTGAGGCTCCGGAGGAGAGGAAGACGTTCTGGTTTGCGCACTTCCAGGTTAAGTATATTAAATAAATCCTCTAATTTATGCATATTATATGACTTATTCGTGCTGCTAACTTAATGAATTATTTATTGTAGCAAACGTATTTTTATCCTCCGCACCGGGCCGAGTTGATCGAGCGGCTCTTTCCTACCGTTGCCGCCAAGCTTATCCGATATGCTCTGGATGACCAGAAGGCTCGTGATCGTGCTGGAAAACCGATCCAAGGTTGGATCACGCCTGAGCAGTGGACTGCGATGAGGGCTAGATTCGACGATCCGAGCTACAAGAAAAGGTCTAAGAAGGCCAAGGCGGCTAGGCAGAATGCTGCCAAGTGGTGTGGTGGCTCGATTCCGATGACGGAACATTTCCGTCGTTTGGTATATTTTTTCTTTTAAAATATATTATTTTAATACAAGTACTATAAAATGGTACTTGAAAAAAATATTTAAGTTTAGTAATAAATAATATATTTTTAACAGGTACAGAGGGGTGAGGATGCAAACATGGTAACCGTCTTCTTGGCCACCCATCGCAAGGACGAAAATCTCATTGATGAGAGGGCCTCACAGACCTACGTAAGTATTACTTTACTTTGTGTTTATTTTAATATAACTTAGGCAATTATCGAGTTTTCAAACCTTTTCTAGGCCGAGTATCTTAGGCTGCGTGAGCGGGCGACTGCTAGTGCACCTACACCTGGAGAGGCTGGTACTTCGTCGCAGCCCGCTCCATCTCCGTCGGCGGACGACCTGTGGGTGACCGCAGCTGGTGGTCTCCAGAGGGGTACGTACTACGGTACGGGCTCCTATGGCGCCCTGGTTGCGACGCAGTCATCTAGGGCCTCCCAGACAGCTGCGTATTACACACACCCCTCGCAGTCGCAGCCCTCGCAGTCGTCGGCCCAAGTCCAGGAGGCCGTTAACCGTCAGATTGCGTCTCTCCGTGACGACTTGCTGCGAAGTATGGAGGAGCAGCCCCGGTCCCAGCCGCAGGCGGACGATCCGATGCTCATCGCACGATTGGATATGCTCGACCGCAGCATGACGGAGCTACGGGACCAGACAAATGATATTAGAGCCTCCAATGACCGCAACATCATGGAGCTGCAGGCGTCACAGCTATCGATGGGCGAGAAGCTTATGAGGATGCAGGATTCAATGGGTGATAGCAGTACGAGGCTGTTATCTACCCTGGATTCTTACAACCAGCGACTCGCAGACTTGGAGCGGGCACGGCCTCCACCGACGTCACTGCCTTATCCATCGACATCGGTGTCGATTCCACGGGACGAGTATGAGGAGTTCTTATCCTTCGCGCCGCTGGTCAGCGTCCTGCAGATCCGCAGTAGTATAGTTATTTTTATTATTATTTATGATGCGATTGTATATTATGAATTATTGATACTTCAACAGTAGACATGATGTTTGATGCTTCTTGTGGTATTTAATTTTTTACTTAATTTAATTTGATTGATACTTCAACAATGCTTCTTGTGGTCTTTAATTTAATTGGATTATATAGTGGAGTTGAGGAGGAGTCGAAGAAGGGTGGCTCTTGTAGTGTCAAGAAGAGGAGATGGAGGAGGAGGGAGACTAGAACTGCAGGGAATCACCAATCTGGATAATATTTTTTTTAATTTTGTTTTAACATTAGCGACGGTTTTAGCGACGTTTAGCGACGTTATCTTAAGTCGCTAAATACGTCGCTAATTAGCGATGCTGTAACACGTCGCTAAATACGTCGCTAATGACGTCGCTAATGACGTCGCTATACGTCGCCAAATGCTGACATGGCAGTATAGCCAGGTCATTATAGACGTCGGTGTAACGTCGCTATTGACGTCGCTAATGACGTCGCCAATTGCTGACACGGCAGTATTGCCAGGTCATTAAAGACGTCGGTGTAACGTCGCTATATAAGTCGCTAATTAGCGACGTTTAGCGACTTTACTGACGTCGCTAAGTAGTGACTCGGCGTCGCTAAACGTCGCAAAAATTTGCGGCACTTTAAAGTCGCTAAAAAACGTCGGTATAGCGACGTTTAGCGACATTTTTTTTTTGCGACTTGATTTTTTCCGACAACTTTCTTACGTCGCTAATTACGTCGCTAAACTCATTTAGCGACGTTTTTTGGTTATTTAGCGACGTTTTTAGACGTCGCTAATTTGACTTATTCTGGTAGTGTACTGGCTCATAATATTTATTATCTTTAACAAATAAAGCAATACTCTACTCTTGAATTAGCATAGCAAGGTTTCTTTTATTAGACAAATAATACGAGTTCTCTTGTTAAACATGCAGGTTCAGGCTCTATCAATCTTCTATTAAAGCAAGCAAGGTAACCGTTCTCTATCTCTTTTAACTAATTATGTAGTTCTACTCTTACCTTAGCATTCGATAAAGAGGCATGTTCAAGCAATCTTTTTACTCTACTTATTAACATGCAATAAAGGACATACAATATTCTCTTTCTCTTATTTATTAACCTGACAACAGTTCATTCAATAGCAGTGACATTGTTTACTTAGCATGTAACATTTTTTTTCTGGACTTAGTATAGCAGGGGCTCTATCATTTACAAGCATACATAACAGATTCTATCATTATTCTTATGAATATTAATCTTCTTAGCAACAAGCAAAATTATAAAACTATATTTTTTATTAGGCGTGAAAGAATTAGAGAATGAAGTTCTGCCCACTTATCCAGATCAATCATCCTGTGTCCCAACATGGAGCTCTTCAGAAAAACTTTCTCTCGAGCCAGTAAACAGATATCTCTTGTACATAGTGCTAACCCAAAGCGGTGCACTACAATTGAACCCAAACTTCTCGCCAAGAAGACTAAGCATATCTAGATCAAACTGGGGTGCAAAGACTACTTGATCTTCACTAGCAATAACATCAGTATCAGTCTGCTCGACGACCATGATCAAGCGCTGTGTGTGTGCATTAAGCACTCCTCTTTGGCTCATAAAATGCGATTAACTGTGGTACACATGAACTGTGCCAAGCGAGACCGAGGCATGATCTCGGAACACCTGTTGCAATGTGGGCGACCGCCGAGCTCGTCTACGATGAATTAATTCTCCAATCTTATAAAATTTGAAGTCTGTTGTTTGTAACTAGATTTGTATTAGGCCGCTATGTATGGTTGTGTACATCCGTCCCACCAGCCGCGTCCTCCAGATAGGGTCCATTAGTTGGGGCTGGGACGTTTGTGCGGATCACTTCCTTGTTCGGAGCGGCTGTGGCATCTACGATGGAGGCTCTTAGTATCCATCTCTCCTCTTGTCTAGACTCAATTGTTTGGGCGCCCAACTGCTTTGGCTGCTTCACGGTCTCCTTGGCATGGCAAAAGGTGCGAACAACTCGACTGATGTTGCCACTGATTGCACGGATTTAGATTATGTGTATCCCAAGCAAATGGTCCATCCTATTATAGCAGGTAATACATTCAAAAATCCCCACTGATGAAGAGTTGCACATCCTCGATATCATCTTGGTGTCGAAGTGTTATTTTTGTGATGAGTGAAAAGGGGAGTCCATATGCCATATTCTGGAGGAGGAGGAGGATTTCTGGCGGTTTGGGGTCATTATGAATGAATATGCCTTGTGGGGGAAGGGGGTCAGTTGGCAGCATCATAGACCTCCTTCGGGTTTAGAACATTATTAGCCCCAGAAATTTACATATATATCGAAGAAGGTAAATAATATTGACAGAACCAGAAATTTACAAAAACTATAATCCTACCCTGAGCATAAAAGAAATCATCTGGCATCACTTCCCGTTCCCGATACACATATTTGGAACTTATTATTTCTTTCTTGCATCTTAATTAGGTTGCATGAGACTATACATATTCTTTGGTTCAACTTGGTTCATGATTTATTTGTGCGGTTGGATTTGGTCATGAGTTGAACCCACGGTCTAATAAACCTCAAACCCTACCTCTATAAGCCATCATCTTTATCTCTCTTCCCTCATTCTTTATTTTCCTCTCCTTCTTCATTTAGGCAAATACAACTTGCATAAAAATGAAGAAACATATAATTTTTTATATCTATAATTTTGCTTGTATAATATTAGTCTAATATGTATGCCATAAGTTTCTAAGCATGTTTAGCACTGGGAGTTTTCAGTTTTAATGGATGGAATTTACTAGATCAATATTTTTAGTTGAGGGTTTTCATGGGTTCCATAAGTTTTTCTTGGTTTTTCTCTCTTTAAACTTGGTATTTTTGAAAACCAGTTGTTCTATATGATAGTAATTGTAGAATAATTTTAAATCACATACGTATTCTCTGTCTTGGTGCAAAAGAAGGAATCTGCCCGAGGAGGGGCTCGCGTTTCCATTTCAGGCGTTTTGGCTTTTGGTTCACTTGATTTGGAGTTAAAATAAGGATTATATGAAGAAAATAAGATTTTCGATTTTGGAGCTTTTCTCATGATGTTCTTGTTGTTCTGGACGATGAAGTCCATGCGCGAGAAGGTCATACAGCAGAAATGCTATGTGGCACGAAGCTTCCCACCGCAGACCCTTTGCAGCGTGCGCATCTCTTATAATGCGCATGACTGTTTGCTTGCGTGCTTTGAGCCTTGCGCCCGGACAAACTATGCGGTAGGTCTTGCTTTGGGCCTGATCTTTCCATGCGCCTGAGGGTACATACGGCAAGCCACCATGCGCCTAGCACTGAAAGCCTAACTTTCCAAGTGCATATGACTTGCTATGTGCCAGGCTGCTATGCTTCAGGCTCATCTTCGCTGCGACGATGTGTACATGTGCCATGCGGCGACTGATACATGCGCTATGCAGCAGACTGCTATGAACTTGTATCCATTCGATAGCTTTTCCATGCACACGTTTCCTATGAGCGCATGTGTACCCGAGTGACCCTATGCGATTGTTTTGTTGTTTTGCTTAATTTTGGAGCTTTCTATTGGATTTCGTAATTCTATGTGTTGATCCTATTAATTACAAGTGTAATGGACCAAGTTCTACAATGTGTTAGACTTTACTATATGTTAGACCTGACTATTTGTTAGACCCGACTAATATGTGTATTACTAGACCATGCACCAAGTGGCCATATTATCCATGTGCCAAGTGACTTTGTGTACCCATGTGCATCACATGACCTTTGTGTTGCAATGTGCTAGAACTCATATGAATGACTAATAATTGGTAACTTTACTCGACTACTCGTATTCGTGCTGATATACTTATTACCTGCTATGTGTTCCTACATGCTATGTTTTACATGTGCACTGAGGTGTGACATCTTGCTAAATGGTATATGCTACATGTTCTGGGTGTGCACCGAGTTACCCCTATCCTACGTGACATGTGATACTATATTGTTTCTCCAGCATGGACATGATAGCTAGTCAATAACCAAGCGTGGCTAGGGTTGTTTGATTGTTGCATCACGCTCGGGTGAATCCAATTTGAACTACTATGTGACAAAGTGGATTCGTATCTTGCGTGCCCGTATCGCGGTATGACATATAAAGGGAGTAACATGTGACCACGCCATGTGATTCCAGATAAACGTAGGGTTAACTAGGTAACTAAAACTTGTAGAACATTAGGAGGGATAGAATCCGGAGATCGTGCATGTAAGCTACCTCAGACAATCGTCATGATATGCAAGACTGGCCTCCATGGATATTGTGTCACATCCGTACTAGTTGACGATAATATCTGAATACTAAATTGTATAAGTGTTCTACGTGATTTAGCGTGGTGGCCTTACGAAGGACCGGTGTATACACAATGTGCTACGTGCTTGACACGGCTCGGCTAACCTGCCTAACAGCTCACGATCTTAGGATTTCTAGTTATGCATTAATTCTAGGATAATCCAGACTCCACCTAACAAGCCGTACAAGTGATTGGCTGTCTTATAATTTGTCACGCCCCAGTCCCAAAATACGTAGGACTAGGAATACATAACACGCCCAACCGTATGTATATGAACTCCAATATACAGAAACCATATACACACGTACGCTGTTCATGAATATCCAATCCACCAGTAGTAATATACTGTCACAACAAGTCACACATAATTTATATCTCATCCATAACACAAATAATAAGTAGGAAACAAGGGCTGAATAATAACTGAATATCCAAAATGAGTATCAAGTCTGATAGTCAGGTGAAAACAAATCCACTACAAAATAACTATACTGAAGTAGCAACAAAATCTTTAAATAGTGATAATAAAATCACAGATACTCCGAGGGTAAGACCTCCTCAGTCTGGTCAGTAGCGTCAGGTCCCGGTCCGTACTCCTGCGGATACTCCTGCTCATCTATATCTGGAAAGGGACCAGGTCCTCAGAGGGACGTAACAAGATACATAATAACATGCCAATAAGTACTGAAATATAAACATCCAATGGGTCGCCTAACCGTCTAAGTGAATGCAGTTTGAGAACAACATTCCACCAAGTGGGCTATTTGTCCATATAATGGGATTGGCATGACTCTCTCGGAGAATCAGGGACCTCAAAGCATGTCGTCTTTTGAACGGTAGAGGCCGCCAATTGTAAATGGGGTCATCACCGTCCGTATCTCCAGTGGAGCTTCCGAGTTACATAAGGAAAAAGTGCAAAGGAGCCAAAATACCTTGTTGTTCTCCCCACCCCATGCACTAAATATGCCACGTCCATGACACAATAAAACCTATAAATAACTGCCAGGTCTACTAGCATACAAAGTTTCTATCAACAGTCATCCCTAAAGCACGGCCAATACGTACAGGAGGCCAGACCTATCACGCAGTCCGTGATCTATATGAGACTCACAACTCGTGTAACAACTGTGTCACGGCCAATGAAACGAATGATGTTCCATAATATTGGGGTGGTCTTATAAAGTAGGTCCAAAATCTACATAAATAAATATGACACGACGACATCGTCGTTGCACCCAAGTTTCCTTGGACGCACAATTTATTTAGCAATAATTGAACTAAATAAGCAGAAATATGTAACATCGTATGGAATGTAAATAACAGTACGATGGCAAGGTATACTTGCCGAGCAAAAGTTCTGTAGAGTGCAACGTCCAATATATGTGTTTGGAAGAAGAAGTGGGATTATGGTTTGAGAGAGTTATAATATATATAAAGATAAGAGACGGTGGGAAAACTTAGTGTTTAAGAAACTACTGCCGCTGCTGTTTCTTTCTTTCATTGGTTTAGGTTTCGGTTGGGGAGATTTTAGTAATAACAGGTAAAAAGGCGGTGGGGGATGAGTCACATGCGGAAAAAGGGAATGAATATACACGGGGGGTTATTTTACGCGCGGAGAAAGGAATTAAGCGGTGGAATTGGTTTACGCGTGGAAGGGAGAAAAGTTGGTTTGCTACTGCTGCTGTTGATTTCTTACTTTACGCGGGTTTGGGTGCAAGCTGTCACGCCCCGATCTCCCGCAGGCAAATCGGCCATTCCCGCTAGGCGGGAATCACCCTCGCCAGCGCTCCCGCAGAACGATCGCTTGACCCATCCGGGCGTGATGCCGCACGAGCGTGAGCCACGTCCGTGCAAGGCCATGGTTCATTGGCTGGCGGTAAGAGTTCTAAGCCACAGAGTCGCACAGATTATCCGAGTGCAGTGGAGTCATGAACGCATAGGCGATCGGTAACAAGTTCACTGAGTCGACAATATAGCGGAAGCATTGAAACACAAGTTGAAGTAAAGCAACTCTTTTATTGATATGAACAAGTGTTACAGGTGGCGTATAGCCGAGATTACAACTCGCTCAAGCCTCTCTCTCTGAAACAGTAAAAGTGTGCCAAGTGGCTACAATTGTGGAATGATTGTCCAGACGATGTCCAGGCGATGCTCACAATATTATATCTTGTATATGTGCTTCAGTTCCGGACGCACCATTGCTTCGGAGTGATGTCCACGCCTTAGCACGCACGAAGGAGGCATCCGTACCGAACGAGGTTCTCCCGCACCCTGCATACAAACTGGTGGATTATCACTACATTGAATGCACTGATAGGGAAGCTACTCGCCCGCTCGACAAATCTAAACACGTAATACAGGTTCCGTGCACAACTATTAAGTTGTCTTTTTAGTTGCCTTAGGATCAGTTTCATGCAAGATTTGAATAGCCTAACTCGTGTGGCAGTGCGCCGTACGACATGAGAGGAAATACGGCGAGACTTACCATTTTACCTTCCCTGACTAAGGCAAACATTGTTAATTCAAGCACGGGCATGTATAAACATTCAGGAGCATAGCATATACAAACACGAGTACTGTTATTTCAAGATCATTCAGGTGTTCAGTTGTTCATTGATGCAATACAGTGACTCGTACGCGGATAGCTGCTAAGCGAGGATGACTTATCTATATGAACAGTTGTCGCTGGCATAGTCATAAAGGACCAGTATAGTCTTGAATATGGATGGAAAGCAACAAAGATGTAGTGGTGGTTGCAGACCATCCTGTCCAGATGCAGTAGACTATCTTGCAGTTCCATCCGGATCGGAACGGTCCCAGTGCCCAGGTGACCGCCCGTAGAACCGAATGACCTTGTTTCCAAGTTGTCCGCGACATGCAGGTCTGTAAACTGTGGGTCTCTGGTCTGGTACATGAACAAGTTTGAGGCAGTATGTGTATATATTGAACAAGTTCGGTATGGAACGAGATCGATGCAGTATATATACAGAACTTGTTGAGGCAGGATTCAGTGATTCAGTAGTGTATAGATTGCCAAGGCCAGTTGATTCAGTAGTTTGCTCCACGAGCTGTGATTCAGTGATTTATTCAGTCAGGGTACAAATTCCCTGGTTCGGGAATTGCCTTGGAGACCTAACGGTCCTGAACACTTTCAGGTTCTTCCATGTGTGGAATGACTACTTAGTAGTCTCCCGGGGTTTGGATGAAAATATGGCACATACAAGCAGACAAGCATGCATTTCTAAGGAACGTAAGCAGACACGTTTGCTCGGACCCGAAGGTAAGCCGAGAGATGAAATCGTAAGGGACTTAGCATGCGAGGGTCTGAATATAAGCAGTATTTCAATTTCCATGTTCTAGCATAGGCAAATACAAGTTGGGATTATTCCCTTAGCTAGGTGCGTTGGATTCTTATTAGCATGCAGGGGATGAATCACCTAGCGACTAGCATGAATATTCCATATTTTATGTGTGCTGGCTAAGCAAAGACAAGTTCACCGTAGCCACCCACCTTAGCGATGATTCGCCTCGGTAGAGCGATACGTCAAGCGAGCCTCTGAAAGTCTAAGCTGAATTCCTGTAGGGACAAGTCGGGATATCCTTTGCTTCTCATTTGAGGCAAAGCGGGTCGAGACAGTTGCACTTTTGCCGTTTGAGTCGGCAGTCTGCTAGAACGGAATGGGATGTTACATCCTACCCAACTCAGAAAAAGTCTCGTCCTCGAGACTTACTGAGAACAAGCAGTAATCTAGGGTTGAGGCAATCCTAGACAAGTTGTTGTACTTGTTTTATTTGGATATTACTTGCACAAGCATCAAAATCAGCATATCGCTTAGTCTAGATCGTGCGCACTTTCGAAGTACACTTCTAGCGTGAGCACGTCTACTAGCTTAGTGATAGCGAAGTCTTAGCACTCGAGTTTCACGTCTTCTTTGAGTCTTGGATGGTGCACTAGTTCAAGGCGTCCCTCGAATAAATGCATTCAACCAAACTTAGAGTTAGTAAAATCGGACAAGCTACTAGCGATACTCTCAAGGGTTCGCAGAGGTTGGCACAAAGGCCACTCGCAGCACACAATCATACAAGCAAGCATATCATTCAAAACATATTTTGAAAGTATTTAGACTTATTGTTGGAACATCCCATCGAGGCATTGAGAGAGAGCGTGCACATAACCCATGAACGAGCTTTCGAAACTGAGATATTCGAATCGAAGTCCAAAGGCGTAGAATCCAGGCTCTGATACCAACATGTCACGCCCCGATCTCCTATAGGTAAATCGGCCATTCCCGCTAGGCGGGAATCACCCTCGCCAGCGCTCCCGTGGAACGATCGCTTGACCCATCCGGGCGTGATGCCGCACGAGCGTAAGCCACGCCCGTACAAGGCCATGGTTCATTGGCTGGCGGTAAGAGTTCTAAGCCACAGACTCACACAGATTGTCCGAGTGCAGCGGAGTCATGAACGCATAGGCGATCGGTAACAAGTTCACTGAGTCGACAATATAGCGGAAGTATTGAAACACAAGTTGAAGTAAAGCAACTCTTTTATTGATATGAACAAGTGTTACAGGAGGCGTAAAGCCGAGATTACAAGTCGCTCAAGCCTCTCTCTCTGAAACAGTAAAAGCGTGCCAAGTGGCAACATTTGTGGAGTGATTGTCCAGGCGATCTCCAGGCGATGTTCAGGCGATGTTCACAATATTATGTCTTGTATATGTGCTTCAGTTCCGGACGCACCGTTACTTCGGAGTGATGTCCACGCCTTAGCACGCACGAAGGAGGCATCCGCACTGAACGAGGTTCTCCCGCACCCTGCATACAAACTGGTGGATTATCAGTACATTGAATGCACTGGTGGGGAAACTACTCGCCCGCTCAACAAATCCAAACACGTAATACAGGTTTCGTGCACAACTATTAAGTTATCTTTTTAGTTGCCTTAGGATCAGTTTCATGCAAGATTTGAATAGCCTAACTCGTGTGGCAGTGCGCCGTGCGACATGAGAAGAAACACGGCGAGACTTACCATTTTACCTTCCCTGTCCAAGGCAAACATTGTTAATTCAAGCACGGGCATGTATAAACATTCAGGAGCATAGCATATGCAAATACGAGTACTGTTATTTCAAGATCGTTTAGGTGTTCAGTTGTTCATTGATGCGATGCAGTGACTCGCACGCGGATAGCCGCTAAGCGAGGATGACTTATCTATATGAACAGTTGTCACTGGCATAGCCATAAAGGACCAGTATAGTCTTGAACAAGGATGGAAAGCAACAAAGATGTAGTGGTGGTTGCAGACCATCCTGTCCAGATGCAGTAGACTATCTTGCAGTTCCATCCGGATCGGAACGGTCCCAGTGCCCCGGTGACCGCCCGTGGAACCGAATGACCTTGTTTCCAAGTTGTCCGCGACATGCAGGTCTGTAAACTGTGGGTCTCTGGTCTGGTACATGAACAAGTTCGAGGCAGTATGTGTATATATTGAACAAGTCCGGTATGGAACGAGTTCGATGCAGTATATATACAGAACTTGTTGAGGCAGGATTCAGTGATTCAGTAGTGTATAGATTGCCAAGCCAGTTGATTCAGTAGTTTGCTCCACGAGCTGTGATTCAGTAATTTATTCAGTCAGGGTGCAAATTCCCTGGTTCGAAAATTGCCTTGGAGACCTAACGGTCCCGAACACTTTCAGGTTCTTCCATGTGCGGAACGACTACTTAGTAGTCTCCCGAGGTTTGGATAAAAACATGGCACATACAAGTAGACAAGCATGCGTTTCTAAGGAATGTAAGCAGACACGTTTGCTCGGACCCGAAGGTAAGCCGAGAGATAAAACCGTAAGGGACTTAGCATGCGAGTGTCTGAATATAAGCAGTATTTCAATTTCCATGTTCTAGCATAGGCAAATACAAGTTGGGATTATTCCCTTAGCTAGGTGCGTTAGATTTTTATTAGCATGCATGGGGCGAATCACCTAGCGACTAGCATGAATATTCCATATTTTATGTGTGCTGGCTAAGCAAAGACAAGTTCACCGTAGCCACCCACCTTAGCGATGATTCGCCTCGGTAGAGCGATACGTCAAGCGAGCCTCTGAAAGCCTAAACTGAATTCCTGTAGGGACAAGTCGGGATATCCTTTGCTTCTCGTTTGAGGCAAAGCGGGTCGGGATAGTTGCACTTTTTCCGTTTGAGTCGGCAGTCCGCTAGAACGGAACGGGGTGTTACACAAGCGGGTAATGGGTTTATGATTTTGGATTTTGGGTAGAGATACAATAGAAAATATATATAGAAAATTCTAAAAAATTATATTGGTGTATACGGTTAAGCTAGCTACGGTCCAAAGAGTCTCTTATATGGAATAAATTAGAAAAAATTTATAATGGCCCCATAAATCCCCTAAATGCATAAACAGCTCGAATAAAAATTAAATAAAAATATATTTCCTCTATTTAGCTCATAACTACTATAATTAAATAATTAATATGGTTTATAAAAATTAGGGGTCTTACATTCTACCCAACTTATAAAAATTTTGTCCTTGAAATTAAAACTAAGCCACGGTAGCAAGTCAATGATAGTATAAGATATAAATTAACAAAGTAAATTCATACCTTGGTCTGTGAATAGGTTCAAAAAATATTTGCGCATGTCGTCCTCGCGCTCCCAAGTAGATTCTCCTGGCGCGCCTTGCCTCCATGCCACGCGAACCAAGGGAATAGACTGGTTTCTCATTACTTTTTCTCGACGATCGAGGATTCCCACAGGTTGCTCTTGATAGGACAAGCTCGGCCCAATGGTAATCTTCGAATGGTCGAGAACATGACTGCTGTCTGCCACATATCGCCTAAGCTGCGACACATGAAATACGTCTTGTACTCCCTCAAGTGAAGGTGGGGCTAAGCATAAGCTACTCTCTTCATCTCATCCATTCAAAGCACTTCAAAGTGGTCTTCTAGCTCAATCAGCCAATCTAACGCCATGGAGGGGTCCTCAGTTCCTTTGAAGGTAGCATGACACATCTTCTTAAATTATCAAATTTGAAGGATGGAAACCTTCTCGTCTGAGGGCGGAGGTTCCTGAGAGCCCTGAGGTCCTGTTGTCTCAACTACAACTGGCACTTCGCGGAGGCCGTTGATGCAGAATGTTGTTAGCGATGAGCGTCGTCACAATCGTTTGCATGGTATTTATTTTCTTATGCTGTGCCTCGACTTGAGTCCGCTGCGCCTGAAATTGAGCCTCAATCCGGGACTCGAATTGGCTTTGACGTAATTTCGCCTGCCTCTGCTACGTTTCAATCAATCGCATCATCCGCTTAAACGGATCAATAGAGCGCACGACTGCTTGAATTCCCAAGCTGCCCGAAGTATCGGAACTTCTTCCTTGCACCTGCGCCACTACCTGCGCTTGTGCATCCGGCTCTAAGACCATTCCTGGAAAGAAAAATAACTTACACCGGTCTCAAAATATATTATGGACTCACTGTATGGAATGCATCTCATTTTGGCCAAGTGAATTTAAGAGTTCAACTAGGAGGGATATGGTCATTTCAAGAAAACTCTTCTGACACACAGGTCAAAGAATATGAAGCCATGCTTTGATACCAATATGACATGTCCCGATTTTTGCTAAATCGATAATCGTCCCCAGGGCGTAATGTCGTGCAAGCGTAAGGCACGCCCGCACAAGGCCTAGACATAATGATATACTATAGAAACATATGCAAAAGAGTACGTAAATGAGATATCACACATTGGAATGAAAAAAGTTCTTTTTATTGATAATAAATATCTTGTAAAAAAGCCTGACTCAAAAATAAAAAGGGGGCCGCACGGGCTTATAACATGGACGCAAAATGAGATAGCCGATCCATATATTACATTCCTTACGAAAATTTCAAAAAAAGTAAACCACCTTGGGTGCGTGTTTGCACCATCGCCTAGGAGCTTCAAAAGGGTATGTACAAGCTCCTTGAGAATATGTACTGGCACTCCAAAAAGTCATGAACACGAACGCGTCAGATCAGTAAAAGGTTGGGGGGAAAGCTTCTGCTCTGTGCCGCGTCGCCTTTGCTCGGGGAACCTGCTGCAACGAGGGTCAGTCATCAAAAATTACCGGTGAGAGCGAGATAACCCAACATACCAAATTAATACCGTATTCATGTGAACATGCAACATTATTATTATGTGATCCTTGTATCTTGCCTTAGTTTAATTTTTTAACATGCGATAGAATGAAATGCCACAACAAAAATGTGCCACCGCTCGTTGACTTTTACCTGCACCATCTGAACCACCTGTACACAACTTACCATGACCTTCTCTGCCATGAAGACATACCCTGCCATGAAGACATAGTTAGTTTGCACAGTTTAAATATATATAAGGATCACTGTCTTGACTAGCCATCATGGACTATAGTCTGGGTTGACGACGATGCTTGCAGCACAGGTAGCGTGCCCCGCTACAAACATTCGCCTCACCCGTGCTAAGTTGCTAGCACAACTAACTGTTGTTCTGCCCGGGATGAATATGCCCCGGTGCCCCAGCGATCGTTCGTAGGAACCATATACCTTGTGCATAAGTTATCCATGACTATTGACGATCTAAACACAAAGTTAACATACGAAGCATTTCAAGATATCAGAATGAACATAACTACTTTAGCACAGTGCGATGGCAAAGTCTACCTGCTGTTGTGATCATATTTTAAGTTATGCACTACCCATTGAACAGTTATAGATGAATAAGTTCTAGCTACAACTGAAACATAAAATAGATACATGCATAACAGATAAGCACGCAACAATATGATCGTATAGCAATTTTATGTGACCAGCAATAAGTGTTTCAAGTATATTTCTTCTTTTTATCTTGACTCAATTTTATTATTATGGAATTGTTGATCGAAATGCACAAACGAGTCAGATATTAAGGATTAAGACTTGGAAGAAGGGCCCTAATCGAAAGTAAGTCGACTAACTTGTTTGGTGAATCGAGGAAGAGAAAGGGAAGATCTTTAGGACTCCGCTCGCGAGTTGCCTACACGATCACTTGCACGAATCAACAGCTGATCCATATCTCCTGTCTCGGTCTCCCAAAGTTCGATACGAAATGTGAAGTTCAAGGAACGAAGACAATAAAACCATCGAAATCGTTCAAGAAAACATAAGCCACAAAAATAACAAGAAAGCAACCAGCGGCATCGAAAATGAGCAAAAAAACCAGCACAACAGAAAGGCCCCTCTTGACTCTGTCATCGAGTCCTTCCTTGAGGCACGATCCGCTGAATGTGGGACTTGATTTTGAAGAAATCAATCCATAACGAGAAAATGATCTTGATTCAATATGTCCCGATCGAACGATACCAAGTATTTCTTAGACGCACTCCCCGAACAGAGTGAACGGGACACTACATACGTAGCTGCATGTGAGATCTCGTCTAGTCTTGGTCCAATAGACACTCTGTCCGAATAATAACGAGGCTGCATGGGTATGTAGCCGAATATGAGTGAACACATGACGTGGCACGTCTGTCGAGGCCATCAATGAGTTAATGTAACTTTTCGTCTTTTTTTGAGCCATCGTCTTTACGAGTCTCGAAGCATCTCAGTGTGATGAGTGATGTGTCAGAGAGTCTAACATACATCGAATGTTGTGTTAGGGGAATCTTATGAGGCTCCATGCTATGTGGTCGTTCAGCCCGCATAGAGTGTACTATGAGGCCTTTAGATCTTTGGTTGATTAGGCCGCATGTGACTCCTCTGTGGCTTGGCTGTTCAGGACGCATGTGGCTTCTCTGCGACTTGGTTGTTCAGGCCGCATGTAGCTCCTCTATGGTCTATTTTTATGCTTTTGGGGGGCATGACCTTTATGCGGCCTGCATGATTTTGTATGCATCTACAGTAGACCTTTTGAGAACCTACTTTGAAAATAGAGAGACGAAGAGAGTTGCTGTTGTGGCGAGTTGCTATTATAGCCGCCATTGGAGTCCAGGGAGTTCGTGCGAGTCCAGAAGAGGTGACGACGAGCGTTCCAATAGTTCTATTCAGAACTTGCTCGTTCCTGAGAGCAGATCGTATGAGACAAATCTAGCTTTGAGCAACAGTGATCTTCATCACCCCAGCAAGCAGAGATCATTCTTCTCTTTTCTCTTCTCTTCTACGAGTTTTAATCTATTTTGTCCGTGTGCAACTGCTTTTGCAAGGAAGAATAATTATTTTCTGATTAATGTATCTTTGGCAGCAAGTTGTAATCAGAATTCTATTATATAGTTATTCGTTGGAATCGAAGATTAAGAGGACAAACTTGTTTGCTGGAACTTCTGAGTCTCGACTACAACTTCAGGATCAAATAGAGAGTAGACTGTGAAGTTTGCTCGAACCAATGTTAATGGTCGGTTCTACTATCTTTTGAATAAGTCTCGGGACTAACATAAATTTACAAAACTAATCCTTTAATAAATAAGCCTAGTAATTATAAAGTCCGTGTTAACGACTCTGATTGATGTAGGTATAGTCTTGCGTGGTCGTATGAACGATGGATTACAAAAACTAGTCATATGTTCGTATGTTGTATATGTTGATTACGCAAATTTTTTAAATTTTCTTTTGTTCTGTTTTAGGCAATATAATCGGTACAAATTTCTCTCACATCGTTGAAAAATTGTTAGAAATTTTAATTATATTAAATTAATTTAAACATATTTTAATAAAATTTGTTATAGATATATTTTTATAATATATAAAATATAACATGTTATAGATATATTTTTAGTATTTTGAATATATGTCGAATAAAATTAAAATAATTTGCAAAATTTTTAATTTGTTTTTGTTCTGTTTTAGGCATTATAATCGGTACAAATTTCTCTCACATCGTTGAAAAATTGTTAGAAATTTTAATTATATTAAATTAATTTAAACATATTTTAATAGAATTTGTTATAGATATATTTTTATAATATATAAAATATAACATGTTATAGATATATTTTTAGTATTTTGAATATATGTCGGATAAAATTAAAATAATTTGAATATGATTTGAATATATTTTGATTAAAAATTGTTATAATATTTTTTTAGGACTTTGGATATATGTTTAGATAGATAACATAATGTTATTAGATAATACCAAGATTTTAGAATTGTATACTCCTTTGCTAAGACGTAGGAATTAATTATGAATTTTTTTCTTAATTGAGCAATTATATGAAGTATTTTTATCATGGTTAGTCATGTTCACGTGAGTTGCGCATACCAAAAAAGAAAAAAAATCTACGATATTATAAAAATTTAGGCAAAATTTAAATTAATTTAGAATATTTTAAATTTGACTTGAATATTTTAATTAGCATTTGTTATAAATATATTTTTAGAATACTGGATATGTGTTTAGTCAGATAATATCATGTAGTTAATTTAAATATTGAATATAATTTAAGATTTGTTATATGTTAAGATAGTTAGAAGGATTTCATGTTTTTAATTTATTTTTTATGAACTCAAGGAGATAACAAATACGCTAGTAATAAAAATTAATTTTTTTATATTAATAATTGAGGATATACATACAGCTTAATAGACAACTTATTTTTGAAATATTTCTACGCAACATCTCTACTATTAAAATGAGACGTCTAAGCTGTATCATTTAAATAAATTAAAATATTAATAAGAAGATAACTAAATAATTACCTAAATACTATACTTAGTATTAAAACATCTAATCAAACATTTAACTACCTAATAGAATATATTTATACCTAGATAACTATAACTCAAGTGGTAAAAGTGGGAGGCATTTTTCTTGATTTCTTGAGTTCAATTTATAGGAAAGATATATTTTTTTTAGAATAAATTCATGTTTAATTTTTTATAATATATGTTTATGGTAGGGCTGTAATCGAGTTTTTTTTTTTTTGCCTAATCGGCTGCCGACAAACGACCTCGAGCAAGAAACTGTGTTGAAGTCCCATTTCGGCTCAAGATTAGTTATAACTGGAGAAAAAGAAAACCCAAGCAAGCAGTGGGTTTTTGTTTGCTAGTCAATCGAGGGGGCGGTTTGGTGGACCGGAGTGGAGTAAAAAATTTAGAAATCGATATTTTACATTTTAGACATGTCATTTTATTTGAAATAAAATACGTCTCAATACGTCGCATGATGGCACAACTTTGATATGACGAACTTTTACCATGTTAGTAGGAGAATTACTTCAATAAAAAAAAATATCGCTAACTAGATCGTTGTTTTGGCAACACATCACGACAATTTACGTTGTTGACAAATTGACAACACTAGCCACTTGACAAATTGACAACACTAGCCACTTAACGTCGCAGAATGTCGATGATACTAGACGTTGCTGGATTTGTCACCGTAGGAATATTTGTGAAATTTTACTTGTCTGCAACATGTAAAACGCAATCACATGCATTAAAATGTTGCCAACAACATCGTTAAGTATAATTATCGATACTTTTTTTAATCTTTGGAACGTTTTTAGACGTCGCTGAGTCTATTTATTTTAGTAATAAATGATGTTGTATAATTTTTAAATTTATTTTTATAAAAATTTAATTAGATGGTTGAAACATTGTTGAGTAAATAAAAATATATTGTTCGGGTTATAATAAACATTAAGAGAATCATTGAAAATCTCGGTGTTGCATTAGTTTGTATTTCTAAGTGGTGCAAGTGTTGTAACTATTTTGACCCAAAACATGTTAAACTATTTCTAACGTTTACGTAAAACAAAACATTTAAATTAATAAAAAATGTACAAACCAATATTCTATAAACTTTTATTAACTCCCATTCAAACACCTCTAAATTTACAAATGAAGTTCACCGTACGAGTGGCTTGGAAGACGTGAATTATTCAAATAAACTTTTATTAACGCCCATTCAAACACCTCTAAATTTACAAATTAAGTTCACCGTACGAGTGGCTTGGAAGTCGTGAATTATTTTAAAGACAATAGAGACGAAGCATTCAAAATCTTATCATGAAACGTCATCGGAGTACGTCAGCTTTGTGACGTCAATCCAGCTGAAGGTATATTTTGGGCGCAATGGCATGCTGGGGCGCACTGTAAAAATAATCCCACGTTTTCCGGGGGCATCACTGTCTTCTACCAAGACAAGGAAGGACCAATCAGCAAAGTTTGTTTTCCCACCAAAATTACAAACTTAAATACTTTTTAAGTGCATAACCTAAGCTAACTTTCAGTGAATTTTCCCATGTGGATTTAAAAATTATTCTAAGAATATTACTAGGAAACCACCCACACTTGTTTTTATGTCTAGTGTCATTTTAAGAATAGAAAAGTCTAAACGAATCGGAATGGTGACCACTGACCACGTGGTCAAAATTGATATGATGTGTCGTGGAGAATTTAAAAAAATTAATTTTTTATTAACATCGATAAACAGTTATGAGCAATGAGGGACCAAAATGTCGCGTCGATTCACCCGTCGGTTGATTTTTTTATTCTTAAAATGATATCATGTGTCGTTCCTCCATTGGTCGAGTTGTAGAAATCACAAAATTTAATTTTCTACTAACATCGATAAACAGTTCTGACCAATGGGGGACCAACACGTCGTGTCGGTTCACGCGTCGATTCACACGTCGCGTCGGTTCACGCGTCCCGATCTGTAAGAAAGTGCTCTTAAAAGATATATTTGATTCCAAACAAGAAATGAAACTCTATTTTTTATTGCATTTTTATGACTTTTATTGTTTGGTCACAAACAAGTGAGATGTAAATTTCACTTTTGAATCTGATCTAAGACATAAAGTAGATCTTGTTTTTATTTTATTAATTTGGATCACATATCCACATTTTTATTCTTGAAGTGGGATGAAAGTGAAGTTCTATTAAAAAAATTATTCTTTTCACTTTTAATTGCATGATCAATTTAAACTTTAATTAAATCATTCAACTTACATGCTACCAAACATATAAAATAAAGTACCCCTTTAACCAAAAAAAGTGTTTGTAACCAAACAAAAATTCTCAAAAACTCAACTAAAATAAATGAACTTTTGTGAATGTAATTTTTTTTTTTCCACTTTTACTTCACCTATGACTTGTTTGGTTGCACGAAAATAAAGAAAACGTAGTTTGCATATGCGATATGTACGCATAAAATTTGACTTTTCTAAAATTGTTTGGTTGATAAAATTGGAAGATATGAATGTACATGGAGAAAAATAAAGTATTTCGTTGTTCGGATGGTTGTTGAAAGTGTTGAAAAAAGGAGTTCGGCTATTTGGATGGTTGTTGAAAGTAAAAAAAAAAAAAATAGAATTTGATTGTTTGCATGGTTGTTGAAAGTAGATGTTGGTTGGAGATGTGGCAAACCTGGATATCCTTACCCCCAAATTTATTTTTCCAAATAATTATCATTTAAACCTATTTCAATATACAATTTTCTTCCACACAAGTAATTAACATATAATTAGTAAATATAAATTTTATCAAATATAAAGTAAAAAAGTTCTCATCAATGAAAACAACTGTATTGTTCTCATTTATTAATTTTTTTCCACACAAGCAATAGAATGGACAAGAAAAATTTGACACATTCTTGCAACATACATAAAGTCCTCATTTATTAATTTTCTGTACGAATGGACAAACAATTGTCAATAGACGAGCTCATAGCCATGGTTAGCAAAAGCATTACACATTCTTCACCAACAAAACAAAAAGAGTACCAAACAGTCCACTCAAATAAATAAAACCAATTCAATAAATAAGAAACAAATATAGATCATCCCGCGCAATACAATGCAAATTGTCCTATGAGTTCTCAGCCACCATGGGAAACATAACAGTATAAACCCAGCAATTCATTGTCGTTACATATAATAACTGAAAATTGGAGGCAGAAAGCACCATCCAAAAAATAAATTGAAGTTGATATGAACCATTAAATTTGAAGGCAGCAGCAATAGAAGTATGTATTAACAAAACAAAAACAAAAAAAAATCATCAGCATATCTTCATAATAAGCTTTATCCCTAGTTTCACTTTGCATGTATTCAAACCTTCCTCTTTCAAATCAGTCGTGCATTCTAGGCCACCAAGTTATAACTCATATAAATTGGAAGAGTAAACCCAATGTGTACCAAATCAGCTATTCCATAATGAGGCTACTCAAAGGCAGTGATACTCAAAGCCAAGTGATATTCAAAGCCCAAACAAAAGTATACTAAAGGCCAGTGATACTCAAAGAGAAACTAATATTCAAAGCCATGAAAAAATATAGCTAAGGCAAAATTAGGCAATCATTCCTCTATTAGTGAAATATACTTTATATTGCATATAAAATCAGAAATACAAATAAATGTAAAATTAATAATCTGATCGATACCGAGGCTTGAACTTGGTTTAATGTCTTTAAGACAATATTCGTCCCGCACAGGTGCTTACGATTTAATGGCATTAGTCTCCCAGAATACAATGGTACTTTTCCTCCGGTAGAAGCACTTCACACCGCAAGAACTTTTTGAAGCAATGGAGGTAGTCTCTCTCTCTCTCTCTCTCTCTCTATTGGACTGTAATGCTTGATGTATGAATGAGTGAATCACTTGTTTTGGAACTTTTATAAAGGATGAAGAGACACAAGATGTTAAGGACACAATGTTTAGAAGGGACACACATATTCCAAAATACATACAACCATTGGAAATATTCATTCAATAATTTTCAACAATCCCCACATGAATGAATATTTAATTATGCATAATGCAAACAAAATGCAGACTCAATGCAGACGCAGTACAGACAGAGAGAGGTCATTTGAAAAGTTATTGTATCAGGATAGGTAGCTTTTGGCCTTGAGTCTTCCCTTGTGAATATTTATCGAGTTTACTAGCCATCCAATGAACATGATGTCTTGAACAGTTCAGCTATTGTTGTAAACTTAAATCAATAAATATCACACAACTATTTTCGACCAAGATTTCTTCTATTTATTTGTTCATTTTGGCCCTGAACATATGCCTGGTTTCATGAGTTTTCTTAGATAATTCAGCCTTATAATTCTTATAGAAGCGGCCCAACTTCCACACTCACATAAGTGACTTCCTAATAAGAGTATCCTGCTATACTCCACAATTGAATTTCAAGTCATAGGAATCATTAAAAGCAAACTTTACCCTAGTATTCTTTACATGCGACACTATTATCTGTCATCCTAGAGAATAGTATGAGTAATTAAATACTCATCAGTATCATTTCAGAATTTCACATAACTAGGTTGTCCCTTTGAACCTAGATCTTGGGATCTCCAGTCAACTAGGTTGGATTTTCATTTATCATAGGCTTCAAGCCCATTCCCCCGATGACTTGTAAACTTGCTCTCTTGTCAAACCTTTAGTTAGTATATCCGCAAGATTTTTCTTTGATTTTACATAATCATTCATGATTATGCCATTAGAGAAAAGTTGCCTAATGGTATTGTAACGTCTCCTGATGTGTCTTGATTTACCGTTATAAATATGACTCTGTGCTCTACCGATAGCAGATTAACTATTACAATCTATACAAATTGATGGTATGAATTTTGGCCATATTGGAACGTCCTCCAAGAGGTTTTGAAGCCACTATGCTTCTTCACTTGCTTTATCCGGAGCTATGAATTCAGATTCCATAGTTGATCTGGCTATGCACGTTTGTTTTGTAGACTTCTACGATATTGCTGCACCTCCAAGTATAAAGATATATCCACTTGTGGATTTTGAATCTTTAGTATCATATATCCAGTTTGCATCACTATAACCTTTAGAGTACAGCTGGGTATCTAGTATAGTGCAATTCATAATCTTTGGTATATCTTAGATATCTGAGTACTATAATAATTTCCTTCCAGTGATTTTTTCATGGATTACTCGTATATCTACTCAGTTTGTTAACTGATTAAGATATGTCTGGTCGCGTACAAATTGTGACATACATTAGGCTCCCAATTATACGAGAATATTCTACTTATGAAATACTTTCTCATGTATTCTTCATTAAATAAAGATTTAGATCTACTGGAGTTTTTGCAAAGTTATTATCGTTTTGATTATATTTGTCTAAGATCTTCTCAATATAATGAGATTGAGATAATATCACCCATCTGACGTTTTAGAAATCTTAATTCCAATTATAACATATGCAACTCCTAGATCTTTCATATAATTTTTTTTTATTAAGATATTCTTTGTGTCCTGAATCATGTTATAGTTACTGCCTATTATTAGCATATCATCCACATATAGGCATATAATGATCTATCCAATTTGTGTGTTTTTAGAATGTACACATTTGTCACACTCATAAATTTTGAATCCATTTGACATCATTACATTGTCGAATTTTTGGTGCCACAGTTTAGGTGCTTGTTTAAATCCATATAGAGACATAACTAGTTTGCACACCTTTCTTCCTTTACCTCCTACTGTGAATCCTTCTAGTTGATTCATATAGATTACTTCTTCCAAGTCACCATTTAAAAATGTGGTCTTTACCTCCATTAGATGTATTTCAAGATTGTGCAATTTCGCAATTACAATTAATATCCGAATTGATGTTATCCTTGTTATTGGTGAATATGTGTCAAAATAATCAATTTCTTATTTTTGATTATATCCTTTGACAACCAGTCATGCTTTATATTTATCAATAATTCCATCAGATTTTATCTTCCTCTTGAATATTCATTTGCAGCCTAAGGATTTATACCCTGGAGGAAGATCAACATGTTCCCATGTATGGTTTTCCATGATGGGCTCTATTTCACTATTGATAGCTTCTTTCAAAAGTGGAGCCTTTGATGTAGTCATTGCTTCTTTGAATGTTTGAGACTCATTTTATAACATAAAAGTTAGAAATTCACATCCAAAGGACTTTGATGTTCTAGACCTCTTACTGCGTCTAGAGTCCTCTTCCTTATCTGCAAATTTATTATCTGCATTATTTTGACCATTAGCATCATTGTTTATTTTTAGTGTTTCTTTTTCATGTACCTTCTTACAAGGAAAGATATTCTCAAAGAAGGAGGCATTCCTAGATTCAATAATTGTATTATTATGTATCTCCGGAATGTCTGACTTATGTACAAGAAACCGATAAGATGAACTATTTTCATCATATCCTATAAATATGTCATTGAAGGTCTTAGGACCTATCTTGACCTTTTTGGGCAATAGAATTGCCACTTTTGCAAGGCATCCTCACAGTTTAAGGTATTTATTTATAGGAAGGTTTTCTTCCTTTCCATAATTTATATGTGTAGAAGCATGAAAATCCCTCAATGCGCTCCAGTTTGCATTCAACAAATAAATAAGGTACGCATAAAAGTGGCAGACGCATAACAGCAGCGGACGCATGACACCCTTGGATACATGACATCCCGAGACGCATACCGTCCTTTGACGCATCGTCCCTACAGTCACATCAGAGCATTTATGACTCTGACAAAACAGACAGTCATTCTAACCGACTCGAATCATGCACCACTGATTGAAATTCGTGCTGACAGTTTTATCATAATTATTTTTGGCAGTATACAGCTGTTCAAATAACACGAATGCAGAAAACGACAAAAGATCCATGCGTCTCTGGCCTAATTCGTCCTAGACTCCATCTGTTCCATGCATCTCGGGCCCAATACGTTCCAGATTCCATGCATTCCATGCGTCTTTGGCCCAATACGTTCCAGAATTCATGCGTCACATGCGTATCTGGCCCCATGCGGATTCGACTCCATGCAGTTCCCATATACTGCCTGAACGACCACATAGTAGGGCGGTCGCATAAAATCTTATGACACAGATTTCGATATCTGTCAGAAGCTCTGACGCCTCACTCATCACCTTGAGATGCTTCAGAATTCGTGTAGACGATGGCTCAGGAAAAGACAATAAGTCATATTATTGCATTAATTACATCGACAGACGGGCCATGCCACGTATCCTACGTATGCGGCTTCAAGACCCATGCGACTCTCGAATCACAATATTTTTTGTTACAACCGAAGACGATTTCTCGTATAGTTAGTGTTGACAAAGTGTCCAATTGATCGAGTTATGCACACAATAGCCCCGAGATCTCTTCAAACAGAAAATTCTAACCAAACCCACGTAGTGGCTTGTCCACATCACGCGGCTAGCATTACAACTGTATACTATCAAAGCAACCCTATGCGACCACCAAGCATGAGCATATACGATACCCATAGCACATCCACAGTGCGGCTATAAATAGCAGGGTACCGCACCCAAAAAATGGGCGAACGAGAGCACGCATTCGACTACACAACCCATGCGGCCTCGCCAACGTGTGCGGTCTCCCGCTCACAAGATCATTCCGTTACAACTACAGAGATCTTCGCACAATTGGTGCTGACTACATGTCCAAATGATCAAGTCTCGCATACAACGGGCTGAAACGACCCCGAGATCTCATCAACAACATATCTCAACCAAGATCACGTGGCAATCTGCCCATGGCATACGGCAACAGTTATAATCGTATTCTGTTAAAGGAGCCTTATGCGTCCACCAAACAGAGGCATATGCGGTATCCATAGCCCATCAACACGATGGCTATAAATAGGAGTAACTTGAACGTTTAAAGGGTCAACTTTTTCTGCTTCAAAGAGAGACCGAACCAAAAGGCTAGCTGGCTATCTGCGGATTCACACTAAAACCAAGGGTAGAAGCTTCTGCGTCCGGATTATCCTCGAAGTAAAGAGAGTTGCAACACTCCTAACCCTCCATCGTCACCCCCAGATCAAAACAAATTTATACTTAGATTATCTCTTAGGACTCCTCTTTGTACTCTCTAGTTTGCTAATCAAATCAAAGTCTCTTAGTTCTTCCTTTTGATTTAAATGGTAAACACGATTGCGACTCTGCTGGGAACCGATTTATCCTCTATTGAGAAATTGGTGACGCAATCCGATGCAGCCAAGCTTGGCCCAACGCAAAAGATGTTGGTAGTTCGCTTCGACCAGCAAGCGTTCGAGAAAATGCTCTCTGAAAGAATTGTGAATCATTCGCCAAGGCAAGCCAAGCCCAAGAATGTAGTGCCCCGCTTTGTATTAACACTATGTATAAGAGATATCGATTTGCTGACTCAAAAATGATATCTTCCTTAAGAGCTCCTTGTTGAACCAAAAGATGACTGATCTAGGTGAGTGGGCAGAACTTTATTCTCTGATTTTTGCATGCCTTAATAATGAATCTAAGTTTTTGAATGCTTGTTCGAAGAAGATAATTTCATAAGAAGAATAATATAACCTTCCTCTACATGCTTAATAAGAGAACTCACATAGCTTGTCATTGAAACGAACCTGTCTGCTTAACTAGAGAACTTGAAATGCTTGTCTAAAGAGTATGAGATTTCTTGAACATATTTTTATATCGCTTGTGTTTAGATAGAACCACATCGGGCTTGAACTTGTTCAGAGTGGGCGGACTGTCCGCACAGAGATAGAAGAGAAGAGATAGATGGTCTGCTTGTCCATATCGTCTGTATCGTAGAGTTTATCTGATAGTGTTCTATGCATTCACATCGGTCGAACATTGGCTATTAGCGAAGAGCTGAACCTTGGTCACGGCTACAATAATGTTAGTGAAGAGCAACCATAAGTCACAGCTGCTAATTGCATCAGATAAATGAGTCATTGGTTAGCTGGATTACTGCTACCGATCATGAGTTTCTCGGGGACCGAAAGCATATAGATAGTTCATCTTGTTGCTTGATAGACGGATAGTTCCTAGATGGTGCACTATCTCTAGAGTTTTTGAGTATAGCTCATGAAACATGCTGCACACACCCTGATAATAGAGTAATCGGCTTGCCTTGTATGCTTGAATGAATCAAACATGAACTCTATTTTAGAAGATGTTTTCAAAATAAGTAATATGACTCCGTTCCTGTACTGCATGTAACAAACATAGGTAAAACTAGAAAGATCACTAGTAACGTAATATTTTATCACATGATTACTTAGTGTTGGTTTTAATGAATGTTGTTTCTGTTTAGTTGATTTTAGACTCACCATTACTTTTTTTAAAGTGCTGACCCACCAACAGTTTGTTTGTTCGCATGTACTAGATCGTCCGAGAAAGCGATAGGCGTGCCTCATCCCCAAGACCCAAAAATCTGGTTTCGATGCCTTGAGCCGTATCGATTGCTTTGAGCTGCTTTTGTATAGAAGGACATAATGTATGAAATGATGCCATTGTATTCAAAGAACCCCGTGCCTTATAATTTGCCTCGTATACTCAGATGGATTCTTGTTTGCAATACTGTCCCTCCGCTGCTTACTCGATCGATTCGATGATATCCACAACTTTAACGATGTTGCCTTGTGCGGACGCAACCCCAGGCTCGTACGATATCATGTCCTGATGGCAAACGACTATACGTCCCGCGGGAGCATCGAGGTACGGTGATTCATGTCTAGCGGGGGCATTGTCGAGACCTTCAAAATTGGGGCATGACATAATGGTATCAGAGCAACTCGATCCTCTATCCTTACGCCTATTTTACTGCTGTTCTAAGATGACGAATCCTTGTGCATTAATATCGTTATTGAATAGAGCGTTCCATACAATAAGTCCATAGATATTCTCAAAGATGCGCACAAAAGTTTTCTTGATTTGATTTATTGCTTAAGAGTTGTGCTTTCGTACTTGTGGTTTGCTAGAGTTTTCGATTGACGATGGTGAGGGATAAGGACTATCGCTGCTCTGGAAATCGAAAAGTTTTTCCTTGAGTTTCGTGGATGAAACTCTTTCTTGGTGGATAAGTATGTAGTGTCCTACTCCATGTCGGCACTATGTACAAGAGATCGATTTGCTGACTCAAAAATGATATCTTCTTAAAGAGCTCCTTGTTGAACTAAGAGATGACTGATATAGGTGAGTGGGCAGAACTTCATTCTATGATTCTTGCACGTCTTAATAATGAATCTAAATTTTTTAATGCTTATTCTAAGAAGATAGTTTCATAAGAAGAATGATAGAACCTGCCTCTGCATGCTTAATAAGAGAACTCACATAGCTTGTCATTGAAACGAACCTGTCTGCTTAACTAGAGAACTTGAAATGCTTGTCTAAAGAGTAAGAGATTTCTTGAACATATTTTCAAATCGCTTGTGTTTTGATATAACCATATCGTGATTGAACTTATTCAAAGTGGGCGGCCTATCCATATAGAGATCGAAGGGAGGAGATAGATGGTCTGCTTGTTCATATCGTCTGTATCATAGAGTTTATTTGATATTGTTTCATGCATTCATATCGGTCGGAAAATGGCTATTAGTGAAGAGCTGAACCTTAGTCACGGCTGCTATAATGTTAGTGAAGAGCAATCATGAGTCACAGCTGCTAATAGCATCAGATAAAGGAGTCATTTGTTAGCTGGATTACCGCTACCGATCCTGAGTTTCTTGGGGACCAAAAGCATATAGATAGTTTATCTTGTTGCTTGATAGAAGGATAGTTCCTAGATGGTGCATGCATTGTCCGTAGAGTCTTTGAGTATAGATCACGAGACACGCTGCGCACACCCTGATAATAGAGTAATCGGCTTGCCTTACATGCTTGAATGAATCAAACATGGACTCTATTTTAAAAGATGTTTCCAAAAGAAGTAATATGACTCCGTTCCTATGCTGCATGTAACGAACATAAGTAAAACTAGAAAGATCACTAGTAACGTAATATTTTATCACATGATTACTTAGTGTTGGTTTTAGTGAATGTTGCTTCTATTCAGTTGATTTTAGACTCACCAATACTTTATCCAAAGTGCTGATCCACCAACAGTTTGCTTGTTCACAGGTGCTAGATCGTCCGAGGAAGCGATAGGCGTGCCTCAACCACAAGACCCGAAAATCTGGTTTCAATGCCTTGAGCCGTATTGATTGCTTTGAGCTGCTTTTGTATAGAGGGACATAATGTATGAGATGATACCATTGTATTCAGAGAACCCTGTGCCTTATAATTTGCCCCGTATACTCAGATGGATTCTTGTTTGCAACACTGTCCCTCTGCTGTTTACTCGATCGATTTGATGATAGCCACAACTTTAACGATGTTGCCTTGTGCGGGCGCAACCCTAGGCTCGCACGATATCATGTCATGATGGCAAATGACTATACATCCCGCGGGAGCGCCGAGGTGCGGTGATTAGCGTCCAGCGGGGGCATTGTCGGAACCATCGGGATCGGGACGTGACATAATGGTATCAGAGCAACTCGATCCTCTGGCCTTACGCCCATTTCACTACTGTTCTTAGATGACGAATCCTTGTGCATTGATATCGTTATTGAATAGAGCGTTCCATACAATAAGTCCATAGATATTCTCAAATATGTGCACAAAAGTTTTCATGATTTGATTTGTGCTTAAGAGTTTTGCTTTCATGCTTGCGGTTTGCTAGAGTTTTCGATTGCGGATGGTGAGGGATGAGGACTATCGCTGCTCTGGAAATCGAAAATTTTCTCCTTGACTTTCGTGGACGAAAATCTTTCTTGGTGGGTAAGTATGTAGTATCCTGCTCCACGTCGGCACTATGTACAAGAGATCGATTTGCTGACTCAAAAATGATATCTTGCTAAAGAGCTCCTTGTTGAACCAAGAGATAATGGATCTAGGTGAGTGGACAAAACTTTATTCTCTGATTCTTGCACGCCTTAATAATAAATTTAAGTTTTTGAATGCTTATTCTAAGAAGATAGTTTCATAAGAAGAATGATAGAACATGCCTCTGCATGCTTAATAAGAGAACTCACATAGCTTGTCATTGAAATGAACCTGTCTGCTTAACTAGATAACTTGAAATGCTTGTCTAAAGAGTAAGAGATTTCTTGAACATATTTTCAAATCGCTTGTGTTTTGATAGAACCATATCGTGCTTGAACTTATTCAGAGTGGGCGGCCTATCCGTATAGAGATAGAAGGGAAGAGATAGATGGTCTGCTTGTTCATATCGTCTGCATCATAGAGTTTATTTGATATTGTTTCATGCATTCATATCGGTCGGACAATGGCTATTAGTGAAGAGCTGAACCTTAGTCACGGCTGCTATAATGTTAGTGAAGAGCAATCATGAGTCACAGCTGCTAATAGCATCAGATAAATGAGTCATTGGTTAGCTAGATTACCGCTACCGATCCTGAGTTTCTCGGGGACCGAAAGCATATAGATAGTTCATCTTTTTACTTGATAGAAGGATAGTTCCTAGATAGTGCATTGTCCCTAGAGTCTTTGAGTATAGCTCACGAGACATGATGCACACACCCTGATAATAGAGTAATCGGCTTGCCTTGCATGCTTGAATGAATCAAACATGGACTCTGTTTTAAAAAATATTTTCAAAAGAAGTAATATGACTCCGTTCCTGTGTTGTATGCAAAGAACATAGATAAAATTAGAAAGATCACTAGTAATATAATATTTTATCACATGATTACTTAGTTTTGGTTTTAGTGAATGTTGCTTCTGTTCAGTTAATTTTAAACTCACCAGTACTTTCTCCAAAGTGCTGACTCACCAACAGTTTGCTTGTTTGCAGGTACTAGATCGTCCGAGGAAGCGATAGGCGTGCCTCATCCCCAAGACCCAAAAATTTGGTTTTGATGCCTTGAGCCGTATCGATTGCTTTGAGCAGTTTTTGTATAGAGGGACATAATGTATGGAATGACGCCATTGTATTCAGATAACCTCGTGCCTTGTGATTTGCCCCATATACTCAGATGGATTCTTATTTGCAACACTCTCCCTCCGCTGCTTACTCGATCGATTCGATGATAGCCATAACTTTAACGATGTTGCCTTGTGTGGGCGCAACCCCAGGCTCGCACGGCATCAGGTTACGATAGCAAACGACTATACGCCCCACGGGAGTAATAAGGCACGGTGATTCGCGCCCGACGGGGACGTTGTCGGGACCTTCGGGATCGGGGCATGACAAAGAAGACCCGCTGAACGTGGGTAGCAAAGTCCACTATGCCTCATCTAACAGCGGAGGAGGTGATCTCCGCCTCTCAATCTATTACTGAGGAAGTCCACGTCTATGCGGCATCTCCGACTGGCGCAGGAACTGCTCAGCACTCAAAATCTGGTAAAGGGAAACCACTACGATTCTAGACATTCTGGGGCTAGGGCAGGTCCTATGCGTCCAAGAAGGAGGCCACATAATACTATCTATGCGACATCAACTCACAGCCGCTTGCGGTTCTTACAGCAACAGAACTTCTATTTTTGACCGTATCTCACGCGGCGCAAATCCTATACGACCTACTGAGAGTGGAGAAAACCCAAATCTGGACTCTTCTTACTACACGCCTGTGAGTGCTAAATTAAAGATATCTAGGGCAGTGCGAGCTCGTCAAGGTCAAGCAACTACTCATACGACTGACCGCCAACAGGCATCACTAACTATTATACAAGCCTCTGACAGAAAGTTATACAGAACTGTCACGCCCCGGTCCCAAAAATATGTAGGACTAGGACACGTAAGCATGCCAGCCGCATGGATATGGCAACTCCAATGTATGGAAACCAAATCCACACGAACGTTGTAATATGAATATCAAATCCACAAGTGGTATAAAATATATGTCACAAGTCACAGGGTATATTCTAAATCTCATCCACCAAAATCATATAGAAATAAATGACCAGTATCTATGAAACTAGATCTCAATAAGGAGTATCTAAGGATGATAGTTGGATGGAGACAAATCCACTACCAACTCGAATGGAGAGGTAAATACAATATAAGTACAACACCCCAACACAATATAAGAATACCAGCTATCCATCACAGCTCGAAGAGAAGACATCCTCGGATCACATGTAACCATCTAAATCTGCGCTCCTGCAAATACTCAAGAAAAGATACACCTGGCAGCGGACCAGGTCCTCAGAGGGACGTAACAAGATACAGAAAATACGAGCCAATTTGAATACAGTAAACATGCATAATATTTGAAAATAGATAAGTACGATGTACAGGACAATCTATATGAATGCAAATGAGGACAACTTTTCGACGTATGGGCAAGGGTAGGCTACTCGATCTAATCCTCACAACCTCACGCTCGTCAGTGGACATCATCAGCCGACATACCTCTGGGGTAGCGACCCTCGGACTCCATCAATCGACATACCTCGGGGGTAGCGACCATCGGACACGACCACCATAGTGCGTGCTAGTTACTATGGTTTACCAGAGTGGTTAAAAACCCATACGCCTAATGATTGTCCTCTCATGATACTAAGTGGCAAGTGTGTGTCAACATATCTAATATATAGTAATGACTGAAAGAAACTACACATGCAATAAATAAACAGAAATACAATAAATATACATAAATATACTAAGCATGCAAAATACTGTAAGCAATTTGGCAAGGTATCTTGCCTGGGGTCTTGCTGCTGGTATGAATCAGAGTCCAAGTCACAGTCCAAATAGCCTATGTATTACAAATTTATCACGTCAAAAGATAATTTATTTTAATTTATTTAATTCTAGAATAATTACTCTAAAATCCTATTTTAATCTTATTATTCTGATTTTTATGTTAATTTCTAAATTTTGTCCAAAGAAACTGAATTTTATCAACTCGAGACTCATGGCACGCAAATCGAGACGATCTGTTGACTGAAAAGTCAACCCACACAAACTCAACTTTTATGCATGATTTCCTGTAGATTTCAGCTTCAAAAATATGCTGGAATTTACGGCTCATCCGAATTCAAATTCGTTTGCGAATTATGGCACATACAAATTTTGTATTGTGCATCGATGGTTAAATTCTAACCTAAAAGTTCTACAGAATTAACAGTATATAAATACATTGAAATAAATTCTAGGAAAAATATATGTGGATGATCTCGACATTAGCTTTCCGAAACTTTAAACGGTTCATGATTTTGATTCCTGGTTCTCCTGGAATCGCAAAAAAATCGAAACACGTCTATTTTCGGATATGCTGTGCTCTACGAATTTTTTAGAATTTAATACTCATAATTTAGAAAAACAATTTATATAATCAGAAAGCTAACCTCATTATCGTTCTAACAAAAAACCTGGAGCGTGTTTGGAGTCCGGAGCTAGGAGATATCGTATTTTTAATTCGTCATAACTAGTAGAAAATGAGGCTGAATTTATGACGAATTTTGACTATTTTTGGACAAAAAAGATAGGAATTTGGGGAAGAAAAATATGAAGGATGAGGTATTTATAATGGTGGACACTACTTAATTAAATACGACTAGGATTGGTTAATTTGGATAGGATTATGATGAATTTAAATAAGGATAGGATATGCATGAAGTTGATTTCCTAGTAGGTTCAGGATTTGAATTAATTTAAAATAGAGTTTGAATTTATCTCAATAATTTATAATCTTAAATATAATTAAAGATAATACAAATAATTTATAAAATCTTATTAATATCTATTAACACTAAATTAGCATCTATCTAATATTAAGACTATATATATCCAAATAAAACCTAAATAATTTAAAAAATCTAAATAAATTTCTTAAAATTCTAAATAAATTACAAAAAAATATAATTAAATATTTTAAACTAAAATAAATATTTGGTAGGAACGACATGCAAGTATGGTCGTATAGTAAATCATAGAAGTCCTAGAAATTTATATTTTCTAAGATTTAATTACCAAAAATTCTTGAAAAATCTCCAAAAATCTAAAATAACCTAAAATAATTCTAAATAAATATTTATACAAGTAAATATACTAAAAAAAATTATTTCTAATTAACTAAGAGAATACTCTAAATAAATTCAACATCTATAATAAATATAATAATATAAAATATACACAAATACCTATTTTGGGTGAGGGAGTTTACAATCTACCCAACTTAAAATAATTTCGTCCTCGAAATTAAAGTAAGACATAATTTGCTAAATCCTTCACATTCGTACACAAGGTATGTCAATCGCAATCTCTTCCAAAAATTTAAATAACAAAATCTATTCGAATCTATTGCGATCACTTCAAAATTAATATAACCACTGTTTAAATCAAAATTCAACCTGTCGTAATCTCTTCTCGATTTTTAAATAATCAACATCCAAATCTAACCCAAGTCTATATGACATCCCACATCAAAATTTATATCATAATTTTCAACTATCATAATCTCCTCTAGACTTTGAACAATAAACAATTCTAATCAAATCTTATTCCTATTCTCAAATTAAGAATTTTGTACTCTTCAAATATTTAAACTCAATTTACATCCTCAATATTTCAAATAGGTGACCCAACAATCAAAATTAAACTTTTAATTCAAATCATCAAATTGTAAAATTTAAATCTAATTCACCAGTTGTTCAAGTCTAAAATTCTATATTTATCCTAAAAATTTAAATCGATGATTCATCCTTCAATATTCAAAATTTAAATCATGTGCTCAAAGTATAAATATTGGGTCCTAAATATCAAGATTTTTAAAATTTATTAAATCCTTATTATCTTAATCCTTCTTTTAAAATTCTCCACATTTAAAAGGACTTAATCTCTCAATCTAATCCTACTTGATTACAATCTAAAAGAATTCTCCTCAAGTTTAATAATGCAATTTTTACCCAACTTAGAATTTACCCATCTATCACATAAGGCTCTTACACTTAAGAAACATATTTCTTAATTTATTTTCTCATGTCATTCAATCCTCAAAACTTTAACACCAACTATATCATATGTGATATGCCCTTAATCAATTATGAAAGATAGTCACCAAATAATGTGATTGGCCTATGGGGTATATCTAGTACTCTCTGTGTATTAAACTTATACCAAGCACGAGGTTTCGTCTTTCTGAAATAAGGGAAGACGGAGATCGATAATAAAGAGTTCAAGGGCGAGGTAATAGAATAGAAGTATCAGGATCAAGGCGTTTAAAGAATTCAAATAGGAATTGTCAAAGCAGTTGTGGATTGAAGTCCTATTTTGGTAATGCCTATCCACATGCTCTCATCGGTACAGTTATGTAACGGATACGATATGCTTAGACATATCTAGAGGGCAAGTACGGGTGTCTACTAGTCAACTATATATCTCAATCCACGTAAAGTATTATTGCGAAGGGCGAATCAAGCGCATTATGGCTAGCTAGACCATAATACACTGATTCTGATTAGACAATTTGTATTAGTGTGGTTGATCAGGCCCCAATAACACATATGTCATGAACAAGCTCGATATAAGATTAAGCTTGCAAAAACTAGGCTATAATAGCAGCATAATTCAAGGTAGCACAGAAAATATAACGCTGGATTATGATGTGAGAAGTTACAAAATAATTCAAGTTCGCAAAAGCAAAAATAACATAAGCAATAATAATAAAAGACTCTACAATCTCTACAGTTATCATACAACCTCCTTATCTAAGTCGCTAGTCGACCAAATAGGGCAAGGACCTCTAAATTCTATGGTCTGAATAAACACTGTCGTCTTTTGCTAGCATGCGATAAATATCATTCGGTTACACTTCAATTAATAGGTCAAAAGACTATGTGATACTAGGTGTCAAATATTATGGTAAAACTTCTAACTAACTCTAGTAGTGTCTATACTTCTCTCAAGTCTTCTTAATACATCAAGGGGTAATGGTATAACAATCTAAAGATAAGGAATTCTAGGTTCACTAGATATTCTAAACTTAGTGGTGTGTCTATATTCTCGTTGTATTCTTAATAGGTGTGCTACTCTAATTATCATCCTAATAACAGGGGTTCCTATATTCTAGCAGAAGACTATACTCAAGGAACTATTGGGGAAGCACATGAATCAAGCAGGATACAATTGTTCAAAATAGAACAGATAGGAGGAGATGAATCACAGTCAATTGTGGATGAGATCCTATACTCTAGTCCTAGGGGCAGGCTTGTTCGGTATAGTAACGTAACCGAGACAATATGCTCTCGACCTGCATGGGCCACCACAAAAACATGTCACGCCCCAGTACCAAAAATACGTAGGACTAGGACACGTAAGCATGCCAGCCGCATGGATATGGCAACTCCAATGTATGGAAACAAAATCCACACGTATGCTGTAATATGAATATCAAATCCACAAGTGGTATAAAATATATGTCACAAGTCACAGGGTATATTCTAAATCTCATCCACCAAAATCATATAGAAATAAATGACCAGTAATTATGAAACTAGATCTCAATAAGGAGTATCTAAGGATGATAGTTGGATGGAGACAAATCCACTACCAACTCGAATGGAGAGGTAAATACAATATAAGTACAACACCCCAAAACAATATAAGAATACCAGCTATCCATCACAGCTCGAAGAGAAGACATCCTCGGATCACATGTAACCATCCAAATCTGCGCTCCTGCAAATACTCAAGAAAAGATACACCTGGCAGCGGACCAGGTCCTCAGAGGGACGTAACAAGATACAGAAAATACGAGCCAATTTGAATATAGTAAGCATGCATAATGTTTGAAAATAGATAAGTACGCTGTACAGGACAATCTATATGAATGCAAATGAGGACAACTTTTCGACGTATGGGCAAGGGTAGGTTACTCGATCTAATCCTCACAACCTCACGCTCGTCAGTGGACATCATCAGCCGACATACCTCTGGGGTAGCGACCCTCGGACTCCATCAATCGACATACCTCGGGGGTAGCGACCATCGGACACGACCACCATAGTGCGTGCTAGTTACTATGGTTTACCAGAGTGGTTAAAAGCCCATACGCCTAATGATTGTCCTCTCATGATACTAAGTGGCAAGTGTGTGTCAACATATCTAATATATAGTAATGACTGAAAGAAACTACACATGCAATTAATAAACAGAAATGCAATAAATATACATAAATATACTAAGCATGCAAAATACTGTAAGCAATTTGGCAAGGTATCTTGCCTGGGGTCCTGCTGCTGGTATGAATCAGAGTACAAGTCACAGTCCAAATAGCCTATGTATTACAAATTTATCACGTCAAAAGATAATTTATTTTAATTTATTTAATTCTGGAATAATTACTCTAAAATTCTATTTTAATCTTATTATTCTAATTTTTATGTTAATTTCTAAATTTTGTCCAAAAAAACTGAATTTTATCAACTCGAGACTCATGGCACGCAAATCGAGGCGATCTGTTGACCGAAAAGTCAACCGACACAAACTCAAATTTCATGCATGATTTCCTGTAGATTTCAGCTTCAAAAATATGCTGGAATTTACGGCTCGTCCGAATTCAAATTCGTTTGGGAATTATGGCACATAAAAATTTCGTATTGTGCACCGATGGTTAAATTCTAACCTAGAAGTTCTACAGAATTAACAGTATGTAAATACTTTGAAATAAATTCAGGTAAAAATATATGTCGATGATCTCGACATTAGCTTTTCGAAATTTTAAACGGTTCGTGATTCTGATTCCTGGTTCTCCTGGAATCGCGAAAACATCGAAACACGTCTATTTTCGGATATGCTGTGCTCTACGAATTTTCCAGAATTTAATACTCATAATTTAGAAAAATAATTTATATAATCAGAAATCTAACCTCATTATCGTTCTAACAAAAAAACTGGAGCGCGTTTGGAGTCCGGAGCTAGGAGATATCGTCTTTTTAATTCGTCATAACTAGTAGAAAATGAGGCTGAATTTATGACGAATTTTGACTATTTTTGGACTAAAAAGAGAGGAATTTGGGGAAGAAAAATATGAAGGATGAGGTATTTATAATGATGGACACAACTTAATTAAATACGACTAGGATTGGTTAATTTGGATAGGATTATGATGAATTTAAATAAGGATATGATATGCATGAAGTTGATTTCCTAGTAGGTTCAGGATTTGAATTAATTTAAAATAGAGTTTGAATTTATCTCAATAATTTATAATCTTAAATATAATTAAAGATAATACAAATAATTTATAAAATCTTATTAATATCTATTAACACTAAATTAGCATCTATCTAATATTAAGACTATATATATCCAAATAAAACCTAAATAATTTAAAAAATCTAAATAAATTTCTTAAAATTCTAAATAAATTACAAAAAAATATAATTAAATATTTTAAACTAAAATAAATATTTGGTAGGAACGACATGCAAGTATGGTCGTATAGTAAATCATAGAAGTCCTAGAAATTTATGTTTTCTAAGATTTAATTACCAAAAATTCTTGAAAAATCTCCAAAAATCTAAAATAACCTAAAATAATTCTAAATAAATATTTATATAAGTAAATATACTAAAAAAAATTATTTCTAATTAACTAAGATATTGCTCTAAATAAATTCAACATCTATAATAAATATAATAATATAAAATATACACAAATACCTATTTTGGGTGAGGGAGTTTACAATCTACCCAACTTAAAATAATTTCGTCCTCGAAATTAAAGTAAGACATAATTTGTTAAACCCTTCACATTCGTACACAAGGTATGTCAATCGCAATCTCTTCCAAAAATTTAAATAACAAAATCTATTCGAATCTATTGCGATCACTTCAAAATTAATATAACCACTGTTTAAATCAAAATTCAACCTGTCGTAATCTCTTCTCGATTTTTAAATAATCAACATCCAAATCTAACTCAAGTCTATATGACATCCCACATCAAAATTTATATCATAATTTTCAACTATCATAATCTCCTCTAGACTTTGAACAATAAACAATTCTAATCAAATCTTATTCCTATTCTCAAATTAAGAATTTTGTACTCTTCAAATATTTAAACTCAATTTACATCCTCAATATTTCAAATAGGTGACCCAACAATCAAAATTAAACTTTTAATTCAAATCATCAAATTGTAAAATTTAAATCTAATTCACCAGTTGTTCAAGTCTAAAATTCTATATTTATCCTAAAAATTTAAATCGATGATTCATCCTTCAATATTCAAAATTTAAATCATGTGCTCAAAGTATAAATATTGGGTCCTAAATATCAAGATTTTTAAAATTTATTAAATCCTCATTATCTTAATCCTTCTTTTAAAATTCTTCACATTTAAAAGGACTTAATCTCTCAATCTAATCCTACTTGATCACAATCTAAAAGAATTCTCCTCAAGTTTAATAATGCAATTTCTACCCAACTTAGAATTTACCCATCTATCACATAAGGCTCTTACACTTAAGAAACATATTTCTTAATTTATTTTCTCATGTCATTCAATCCTCAAAACTTTAACACCAACTATATCATATGTGATATGCCCTTAATCAATTATGAAAGATAGTCACCAAATAATGTGATTGGCCTATGGGGTATATCTAGTACTCTCTGTGTATTAAACTTATACCAAGCACGAGGTTTCGTCTTTCCGAAATAAGGGAAGACGGAGATCGATAATAAAGAGTTCAAGGACGAGGTAATAGAATAGAAGTATCAGGATCAAGGCGTTTAAAGAATTCAAATAGGAATTGTCAAAGCAGTTGTGGATTGAAGTCCTATTTTGGTAATGCCTATCCACATGCTCTCATCGGTACAGTTATGTAACGGATACGATATGCTTAGACATATCTAAAGGGCAAGTACAGGTGTCTACTAGTCAACTATATATCTCAATCCACGTAAAGTATTATTGCAAAGGGCGAATCAAGCGCATTATGGCTAGCTAGACCATAATACACTGATTCTGATTAGACAATTTGTATTAGTGTGGTTGATCAGGCCCCAATAACACATATGTCGTGAACAAGCTCGATATAAGATTAAGCTTGCAAAAACTAGGCTATAATAGCAACATAATTCAAGGTAGCACAGAAAATATAACGCTGGATTATGATGTGAGAAGTTAGAAAATAATTCAAGTTCGCAAAAGCAAAAATAACATAAGCAATAATAATAAAAGACTCTACAATCTCTACAGTTATCATACAACCTCCTTATCTAAGTAGCTAGTCGACCAAATAGGGCAAGGACCTCTAAATTCTATGGTCTAAATAAACACTGTCGTCTTTTGCTAGCATGCGATAAATATCATTTGGTTACACTTCAATTAATAGGTCAAAAGACTATGTGATACTAGGTGTCAAACATTATTGTCACGCCCTCAATCCCAAAATATCGAGGGACCGGACGCGTGGCAATGGCCAGCAGCACACACCGATGGACCAACCCAATTTAATGGATCCATCGGGGCATGCTTAAGCTGTAATGTAACAATAAGCAGGTCCAATAATACATATGTCGGTCTATACTAATCTCATCCACAACAGATAATCACAGATCAAATGCCAGAATAAAGCAAATATAATAAACTGACAAATCTCAATAAAAGTGTCTCGGAGAACAATCCGAGAACAAGTCTGATACATAAATGCAATAGACTGGAAAATAAAGGAACTGGAAATAGAAATAAATGAGTATCTCTAGGCAATACCCAAGAGAAGTCCTCTGGAACAATCTCGTCCTCAGGTATCGGTACAGCTCCTGTATCTGCTCCTGTTCCTGCTTTTGCTCCTGATAATGCTCCTGTACTGTATAACTCTAGGGGGATCTCCTCTGCTAGTCCTGGGGACAAAGTCCGGATCCAGGTCCTCAGGGGACAGCAAGGTACAGAAAATACAAGCCAAAATAAATGCAGTGCAGCAGAAAATATAATAAATAGGGTAAGCTATATAACCATCTATGTGAAAATGCAAGTGAGAGCATCACTAGTGCTCAGGCTGAAGCCACTACAAGCTCTGTGTCGGGGAGCCGGTAGCGGTAATAACCGGTAGTGGGTCTAGCTCTGCTCCGAGAGTCTACGACCTCTCAATAATAGAAGATATATATATATATATAAACAGCCTGTAGCCTGTGTGTCTCTCCCCACCCAATGTAACCACGCATATCATGACCATAACGTCTCATGCCCATGTCAAGCGTGATCATAACTAATGCACAAGTCATAAAGTATCTAAGAATATAATGTCCATGTCCTGTATCCTATACAAAATCACCACGAATATCTCGGGAAAATCCTGTCTCATGAGTAGTGTCAAGTGTCCTGGGTCAATGTGTATTTGGTAAGACAAGTACGAGAATATAAAGTGTCACGAATGTCCATCTCTAGATGACCGTACCCAACACCGCGTATGGTGTTGGCACCCGACTGATAATCGGACGCTCAGTACGTCACACGGTCCTAGGTTGAGCATGTACAGTAATATATATAAAGCAAGGAAAATATGTAACAATACTGCAGAGTTTGGCAAGGTACACTTGCCTGATGTTTGAATATCAACTGTCGTCCTGGTATCGGTGGATCCGGTAGGTACTACTCCAAAAGCTGTAATAAATATCACCACTAGTCTCAGAAGATGTCAAATAGCTAGAAATGCCTGTCCTTACGTCCAATTTGGACACAGGGGCAAAAAGGTTATTTTCGGATTAAAGCGGGGTCCACATGTGGGCGACTTTGCACCGAAAAGCGCGTCAGGGTCAAAGGTCTCCAAATTTGCCAAACTTAGTGTCAACAAGTCAGGAACGATGATACGAACCCAACGGAACTTCCAGAATTGGATTCCGATGAGCCGATCACAAAATTGCCCGTCAAGTGGAGCCTATGGGGCCCACGATACGCGATTTTGTCAACGTTCTCAGATCGAACCAAACTTGGCTCACAGGACCAGCGTATTGCTACGAGTCCGATGGCACAAGTTTTGTCTCGATCCGACGAGTGTACACAAAGTTAAAGCGTGTTCCAGAATCGACGGATATGGGGCGGTGTCGACGGATACGCGTTGATTCCGGTGTGCACGCACATCCGAATCGACTTCTGCGAAATCCCACACGTCCGTATCAACGTCACGCACGTTTCGGTAAAGACCGCGTACGACCAAGTCATCCCGTTTGGCGGGGCGTACCCAGTTCCGGGGTGAATCGGGTCGTCGTTTTTCCTGTTTTTGGATCGCGGTGTGCGATCACCACAGGACGCGATGCACCGAGCGGGTTGTACGGGCCCCGAGAGGGTTATACAGTCTACGCGTAGCAACTGACAGAATCGAAAACAGAATCACGAGGTGAGAGGAAACGTTACCTGAACAGGGCTCCGTGAAGACCAATTTCCCGTGTCCGAGGGGATCCTTCGTGTCCTGCGTCCAGGTGCTGTGTCGTCCGTGTCCGGCTGCTAGGGTTGTGTCTACAGGCGAAGAGGCGCATGGGCTCTTGGTCATCGGGCTCCGCTGTGGGAGGAGGAAGAAGAGGGAGCGGGGTTGGCCGGCTAGGCGGCGACGGGCGGTCGAGGGGCAACGCTGCGGGAAGAGCTAGGGCAGAGGAGAGCAGAAGGAGAAAGGCGAGCGGCGAGGTGGCGTAGCGGGCAGCGGAGCAAGGCGTGCTGGGCGGCGCGGAGGGGGATGCTGCCGAGTCGGGGCTGCTGATGAGGTCGGCGGAGAGCGGCTGTGCGTCAGCGAGGCGAGGTGGAGCTGGGGTCGTCGAGAGGGGAACGGGAAGGAGACGGGCGGAGGCTACGGCACCGGAGTCGGACTAGGGCAGGGCGACGGTGGCAGTCGGGTGGCTCGGCGGCGGAGAGAAGGAGCGGAGGAAGGAGATGGGTCGGAGGTGAGTGGATGGCAGCGGGCACGGCGAGGCGGCTCGCGGTGGAGAGCGTTGGAGTCAGGCGGGGGCAGTGGGGGAACAGGCGGTCGGCGGCCGGCGGCTTAGGGTTAGGGTTAGGTTTAAGGAAATTAGGAATTTTAGAATTTATTTTCTTTTTCTTTTCTTTGTGGAGAAAACTAGGAAAATAGGTATTTATACATTACACGAATTGGACTAGGGTTAGACCTAGGATTCGGACTGGGTCAACGCTCCTTGGGCTTGGCTTCGGCTCGCATGGGGATGTCGGGCGTTTGACACGGGTTTAATTCGATTTAATTATTTACTAGTCTTTTGGCTTTAAAAAAAATAATTCCGGAGTCCAATAAATTCACCGAAAAATACCACATGTCCGGTTTTCCATTTTACACCATAAAATATTATTTCCATAATATGTTAATATGATATAACCTCAATTATAAATCCTTTAATTACCAACGCCTAGGTTTTAATCATCAGAAAAATCCTAAAAATTCCAGAAAAACCCAATTAATCATTCTGAAATTTAGGGGGCTTACAATCTACCCAACTTAAAATAATTTCGTCCTCGAAATTAAATTAGGATAGGGTCTAAAAAAATTCCTCTTAAGTGAACATTGCGGTCTCTACCCAACTTAAAATTTACCCATCTATCATCTAAGGCTATACATCTAATAAAGCTATGCCCCAACTTATTTAATCATGTTATTGAATCCTCAAGTCTTTAACACCAACATATCACCTATGGTATTCCCTCAATCACAACTAAAAGGGTCATCAACAATGCGACCGGCCTGAGGGGTATATCTAGTACTGTCTATATATCAATCTTATACCAAGCACGAGGTTTCGTCTTTCCGAAATAAGGGAAGATGAAGATCAATAATAAAGAGTTCAAGGGTGAGGTAATATAATATAAGTATCAGGATCAAGGCGTTTAATGAATTCAAATAAGATTTGTCAAGACATTTGTAGATTGAAATCCTTATTCTGGTAATCCTTCGTTCGCATGCTCGTATTAGTACAGTTATGTAACTGATACGATATGCTCAGACATATCTAGAGGGCAAGTATACTAGTCAACTATATATCTCAATCCACGGGAAGTAGTCGTGCGAAGTGCGAACCAAAATGCACTAAGGTTGATCAGACCGTAATACACTGATTCTGATTAGACAATGGTATTAGTGTACATGTCCACTAATACATATGTCATGAACAAGCTCGATAAAGAGTAAGCTTGTAAAACTAGGCTATAAAATAGCAGCATAAGTCAAGGTAGTACAACAATTATAAGTACGCTAGATGATGATGAAAGGAGGTACAACTTAATTCAAGTTCACAAAGACAAAACAAAATAAGCAATTAACAAAAGACTCTATAATCTCTACAGTTATCAATTATAAGCAAGTTCAAAATTTCATAGGTTAAGGCTGAGGTCACGAACCAATAGGCACGAGATAAAACAAATCTATAAACAGATAACTACGAACAATTTCGCGCATTAGCTACTCCATGGGTCTGTGCGTCTTCCAAAGTCATCGATGGAGCTTGTTCACGTTCTTGCAGTTGATTCCTCTGCTGCTGCTGAGCCTGCTGGAAGAGTGTGGTTTGTGGTGCCAAGGGTGGCCTCGGCTGATTCCCTCCTGGGGCTGGTGGTCTTACTCCTTCAACTCTCGTTTGTGGTGCTTCCAACGCTGGAGAGGCTGGCCTTGGTGCTGGTAACACTTGTTGGTTATTTATTGGTTCTCTGTCTCGACGTTCGAGGCATTCCTTCTTTAAATGCTGACTGGATCCGCAAGCTAAGCATAATTTCCTTTTGCGTATGCACTCGTTCTCTATGTGGCCTCGCCTGCGACAATATGGACAGACAGGTAGTACTTGCGGAGATGCTTCTGGTGGCTGGTGCATGTATGACTTCTTTGTAATTTCTTCCTGTGGTGCTTCGGCTGGTGCTGATGTGGCTGGTTGATGAATCATCAATGCTTTCTCTTGATGCTGAGGACAATCTTTGGCTAAGTGTTGACTGGTTTCGCAAATCAAGCATAATCCTAACTTACGTCTGCACTCCTTCTCAATATGGCCTTTCTTGCGACAATACTGACAAGTAGGAAGAAATAAGGCTCTGGGTGCTGCTCTTGGTGGTGGATTCATCTGTGGTCGCTTTGCAACTCTTTCTTGTTATGCTTGGTCTGGTGCTGATGCATACGGCCGCTTCTGGCTGGACCCTATCCTTGTGTCGCACTCCATGGGTCTTGCTGTAGTAAGAACATCCTCGTCTAAGGTAGTTGCAGCGGGGCTGATTAACTTCCGTAACTCTAAGCTGAATCTATCGATGAACTTCTCCGCTTGGATCTGCTGAGCTTCTTCCTGAACCTTCTGATGGGCTTGCATCATCGCATAGAACATTCGAAACATTTGTTGTTCGTCCATAGCCTGCCCTTGTGGAACGGTAGGCATCGGTGGAGCAAACTGCGTCGATGGTGGAACGTCATCTTGCTGGATTCTCGAGGTATACTGACTTGCTGGACTACGTTGTTGTGATGATTGACCTGCACCAACTGGTGTCACTTCATCTTTGTGGGTAACCACAATACCTTGTGGTGTTCTTGGATGAGTCTCTTCGCCGACTCGGGGATTCATTTCTCTACAACCAAAATAAACTATAAGGACGCTCAGGAATCAAGGCAGGATACGAGTCAAGAAATTAATTTGAATTTGATATAGATATCAAGAACGTTTCAAGCAAGTGGATTAGATCCTAGAAACTTATCATATTCTTATTGCAGGCTTGCTCGGTCCCTAAGTTGAATACGAACAATTTAGTCGTTGACCTGCATGGGCTACCATAAAAACCATGTCACGCCCCCAATCCCAAAATATCGAGGGACCGGACGCGTGGCAATGGCCAGCAGCACACACCGATGGACCAACCCAATTTAATGGATCCATCGGGGCATGCTTAAGCTGTAATATAACAATAAGCAGGTCCAATAATACATATGTCGGTCTATACTAATCTCATCCACAACAGATAATCACAGATCAAATGCCAGAATAAAGCAAATATAATAAACTGACAAATCTCAATAAAAGTGTCTCGGAGAACAATCCGAGAACAAGTCTGATACATAAATGCAATAGACTGGAAAATAAAGGAACTGGAAATAGAAATAAATGAGTATCTCTAGGCAATACCCAGGAGAAGTCCTCTGGCACAATCTCGTCCTCAGGTGTCGGTACAGCTCATATATCTGCTCATGTTCCTGCTTCTGCTCCTGATAATGCTCCTGTACTGTATAACTCTAGGGGGATCTCCTCTGCTAGTCCTGGGGACAAAGTCCTGATCCAGGTCCTCAGGGGACAGCAAGGTACAGAAAATACAAGCCAAAATAAATGCAGTGCAGCAGAAAATACAATAAATAGGGTAAGCTATATAACCATCTATGTGAAAATGCAAGTGAGAGCATCACTAGTGCTCAGGCTGAAGCCACTACAAGCTCTGTGTCGGGGAGCCGATAGCGGTAATAACCGGTAGTGGGTCTAGCTCTGCTCCGAGAGTCTACGACCTCTCAATAATAGAAGATATATATATATAAACAGCCTGTAGCCTGTGTGTCTCTCCCCACCCAATGTAACCACGCATATCATGACCATAACGTCTCATGCCCATGTCAAGCGTGATCATAACTAATGCACAAGTCATAAAGTATCTAAGAATATAATGTCCATGTCCTGTATCCTATACAGAATCACCACGAATATCTCGAGAAAATTCTGTCTCATGAGTAGTGTCAAGTGTCCTGGGTCAATGTGTACTTGGTAAGACAAGTACGAGAATATAAAGTGTCACGAATGTCCATCTCTAGATGACCGTACCCAACACTGCGTACGGTGTTGGCACCCGACTGATAATCGGAAGCTCAGTACGTCACACGGTCCTAGGTTGAGCATGTACAGTAATATATATAAAGCAAGGAAAATATGTAACAATACTGCAGAGTTTGGCAAGGTACACTTGCCTGATGTTTGAATATCAACTGTCGTCCTGGTATCGGTAGATCCGGTAGGTACTACTCCAAAAGCTGTAATAAACATCACCACTAGTCTCAGAAGATGTCAAATAGCTAGAAATGCCTGTCCTTACGTCCAATTTGGACACAGGGGCAAAAAGGTCATTTTCGGATTAAAGCGGGGTCCACATGTGGGCCACTTTGCACCAAAAAGTGCGTCAGGGTCAAAGGTCTCCAAATTCGCAAAACTTAGTGTCAACAAGTCAGGAACGATGATACGAACCCAACGGAACTTCCAGAATTGGATTCCGATGAGCCGATCACAAAATTGCCCGTCAAGTGGAGCCTGTGGGGCCCACGATACGCGATTTTGTCAACGTTCTCAGAATCGAACCAAACTTGGCTCACAGGACCATTGCTACGAGTCCGATGGCGCAAGTTTCGTCTCGATCCGACGAGTGTACACAAAGTTACAGCATGTTCCAGAATCGACGGATACGGGGCGGTGTCGGCGGATACGCGTTGATTCCGGTGTGCACGCACATCCGAATCGACTTCTGCGAAATCCCACACGTCCGTATCAACGTCACGCACGTTTCGGTAAAGACCGCGTGCGACCAAGTCGTCCCGTTTGGTGGGGCGTACCCAGTTCCGGGGTGAATCGGGTCGTCGTTTTTCCTGTTTTTGGATCGCGGTGTGCGATCACCACAGGACGCGATGCACCGAGCGGGTTGCACGGGCACCGAGAGGGTTATACAGTCTACGCGTAGCAACTGACAGAATCGAAAACAAAATCACGAGGTGAGAGGAAACGTTACCTGAATAGGGCTCCGTGAAGACCAATTTCCCGTGTCCGAGGGGATCCTTCGTATCCTGCGTCCAGGTGCTGTGTCGTCCGTGTCCGGCTGCTTGGGTTGTGTCTACAGGCGAAGAGGCGCATGGGCTCTTGGTCGTCGGGCTCCGCTGTGGGAGGAGGAAGAAGAGGGAGCGGGGTTGGCCGGCTAGGCGGCGACGGGCGGTCGAGGGGCAGCGCTGCGGGAAGAGCTAGGGCAGAGGAGAGCAGAAGGAGAAAGGCGAGTGGCGAGGCAGCGTAGCGGGCAGCGGAGCAAGGCGGGCTGGGCGGCGCGGAGGGGGATGCTGCCGAGTCGGGGCTGCTGATGAGGTCGGCGGAGAGCGGCTGTGCGTCAGCGAGGCGAGGTGGAGCTGGGGTCGTCGAGAGGGGAACGGGAAGGAGACGGGCGGAGGCTAGGGCACCGGAGTCGGACTAGGGCAGGGCGGCGGTGGCAGTCGGGTGGCTCGGCGGCGGAGAGAAGGAGCGGAGGAAGGAGATGGGTCGGAGGTGAGTGGATGGCAGCGGGCACGGCGAGGCGGCTCGCGGTGGAGGGCGTTGGAGTCAGGCGGGGGCAGTGGGGGAACAGGCGGTCGGCGGCCGGCGGCTTAGGGTTAGGGTTAGGGTTAGGTTTAAGGAAATTAGGAATTTTAGAATTTGTTTTCTTTTTCTTTTCTTTGTGGAGAAAACTAGGAAAATAGGTATTTATACATTACACGAATTGGACTAGGGTTAGACCTAGGATTCGGGCTGGGTCAACGCTCCTTGGGCTTGACTTCGGCTCGCATGGGGATGTCGGACGTTTGACACGGGTTTAATTCGATTTAATTATTTACTAGTCTTTTGGCTTTAAAAAAAATGATTCCGGAGTCCAATAAATTTACCGAAAAATACCACATGTCCGGTTTTCCATTTTACACCGTAAAATATTATTTTCATAATATATTAATATGATATAACCTCAATTATAAATCCTTTAATTACCAACGCCTAGGTTTTAATCATCGGAAAAATCCTAAAAATTCCAGAAAAACCCAATTAATCATTCTGATATTTAGGGGGCTTACAATTATGGTAAAACTTCTAACTAACTCTAGTAGTGTCTATACTACTCTCAAGTCTTCTTAATACATCAAGGGGTAATGGTATAACAATCTAAAGATACGGAATTCTAGGTTCACTAGATATTCTAAACTTAGTGGTGTGTCTATATTCTCGTTGTATTCTTAATAGGTGTGCTACTCTAATTATCATCCTAATAACATGGGTTCCTATATTCTAGCAGAAGACTATACTCAAGGAACTATTAGGGAAGCACATGAATCAAGTAAGATACAATTGTTCAAAATAGAACAGATAGGAGGAGATGAATCACAGTCAATTGTGGATGAGATCCTATACTCTAGTCCTAGGGGCAGGCTTGTTCGGTACAGTAACGTAACCGAGACAATATGCTCTCGACCTGCATAGGCCACCACAAAAACATGTCACGTCCCAGTCCCAAAAATACGTAGACTAGGACACGTAAGCATTTCAGCCGCATGGATATGGCAACTCCAATATATGGAAACCAAATCTACACGTACGCTGTAATATGAATATCAAATCCACAAGTGGTATAAAACATATGTCACAAGTCACAGGGTATATTCTAAATCTCATCCACCAAAATCATATAGAAATAAATGACCAGTATCTATGAAACTAGATCTCAATAAGGAGTATCTAAGGATGCTAGTTGGATGGAGACAAATCCACTACCAACTCGAATGGAGAGGTAAATACAATATAAGTACAACACCCCAACACAATATAAGAATACCAGCTATCCATCACAGCTCGAAGAGAAGACATCCTCGGATCACATGTAACCATCCAAATCTGCGCTCCTGCAAATACTCAAGAAAAGATACACCTGGCAGCGGACCAGGTCCTCAGAGGGACGTAAAAAGATACAGAAAATACGAGCCAATTTGAATAAAGTAAGCATGCATAATGTTTGAAAATAGATAAGTACGCTGTACAGGACAATCTATATGAATGCAAATAAGGACAACTTTTTGACGTATGGGCAAGGGTAGGCTACTCGATCTAATCCTCACAACCTCACGCTCGTCAGTGGACATCATCAGCCGACATACCTCTGGGGTAGCGACCCTCGAACTCCATCAATCGACATACCTCGGGGGTAGCGACCATCGGACACGACCACCATAGTGCGTGCTAGTTACTATGGTTTACCAGAGTGGTTAAAAGCCCATACGCCTAATGATTGTCCTCTCATGATACTAAGTGGCAAGTGTGTGTCAACATATCTAATATATAGTAATGACTGAAAGAAACTACACATGCAATTAATAAACAGAAATGCAATAAATATACATAAATATACTAAGCATGCAAAATACTGTAAGTAATTTGGCAAGGTATCTTGCCTGGGGTCCTGCTGCTGGTATGAATCAGAGTCCAAGTCACAGTCCAAATAACCTATGTATTACAAATTTATCACGTCAAAAGATAATTTATTTTAATTTATTTAATTTTGGAATAATTACTCTAAAATTCTATTTTAATCTTATTATTCTGATTTTTATGTTAATTTCTAAATTTTGTCCAAAGAAACTGAATTTTATCAACTCGAGACTCATGGCACGCAAATCGAGGCGATCTGTTGACCGAAAAGTCAACCGACACAAACTCAAATTTCATGCATGATTTCCTGTAGATTTCAGCTTCAAAAATATACTGGAATTTATGGCTCGTCCGAATTCAAATTCGTTTGGGAATTATGGCACATACAAATTTTGTATTGTGCACCGATGGTTAAATTCTAACCTAGAAGTTCTACAGAATTAACAGTATATAAATACTTTGAAATAAATTCGGAGAAAAATATATGTCGATGATCTCGACATTAGCTTTCCGAAACTTTAAACGGTTCGTGATTCTGATTCCTGGTTCTCCTGGAATCGCAAAAACATCGAAACACGTCTATTTTCGGATATGCTGTGCTCTACGAATTTTCCAGAATTTAATACTCATAATTTAGAAAAACAATTTATATAATCAGAAAGCTAACCTCATTATCGTTCTAACAAAAAAACTGGAGCACGTTTGGAGTCCGGAGCTAGGAGATATCGTCTTTTTAATTCGTCATAATTAGTAGAAAATGAGGCTGAATTTATGACGAATTTTGACTATTTTTGGACTAAAAAGAGAGGAATTTGGGGAAGAAAAATATGAAGGATGAGGTATTTATAATGGTGGACACTACTTAATTAAATACGACTAGGATTGGTTAATTTGGATAGGATTATGATGAATTTAAATAAGGATAGGATATGCATGAAGTTGATTTCCTAGTAGGTTCAGGATTTGAATTAATTTAAAATAGAGTTTGAATTTATCTCAATAATTTATAATCTTAAATATAATTAAAGATAATACAAATAATTTATAAAATCTTATTAATATCTATTAACACTAAATTAGCATCTATCTAATATTAAGACTATATATATCCAAATAAAACCTAAATAATTTAAAAAATCTAAATAAATTTCTTAAAATTCTAAATAAACTACAAAAAAATATAATTAAATATTTTAAACTAAAATAAATATTTGATAGGAACGACATGCAAGTATGGTCGTATAGTAAATCATAGAAGTCCTAAAAATTTATGTTTTCTAAGTTTTAATTACCAAAAATTCTTGAAAAATCTCCAAAAATCTAAAATAACCTAAAATAATTCTAAATAAATATTTATATAAGTAAATATACTAAAAAAAATTATTTTCTAATTAACTAAGAGAATACTCTAAATAAATTCAACATCTATAATAAATATAATAATATAAAATATACACAAATACCTATTTTGGGTGAGGGAGTTTACAGAACTGACCCATGCGTCCAACCCACAGGGACCAATAGACAAGGTTCATTCCAAAAGTATTCCACCAGTACCTCGGGACAAGTTTGTGTACGAAACCCAGGTCCGGTAGCAAATGCATCGCCTGCACATCCCTGTGCCTGGTATACCCAAAATCGCAAAGATGATGCAAAGGTGAAACACCCTTCGCATGATTTGCGTGATGATCACTCACAAGTAAAAAGAGAGGGAAAATACTATGACATGTGACGTGCCCTCTTCCAGGCACTGTTGCTCTAATATTATCATCAACTGCTGCTGCAATAAAGCAGCAGTACCCACAGACAGGAAGTTGGCCTTCCAACGACTATACAAGAAAGAACCTACCCGGCAACAACCTGAAGATCAGGTACAAGTACCGGAGGAGGAGGAGTTGTCCTTTGCCTCATGCTACTCAACTGGAAAGCTTCCCCCCGCTAATACCACCAGTCCGACACTCTCTACTACTACATCGCGAAGGCAACTACCTGGAGGGCTGATAACGACACCTGCGGAAGGCGTCTTCCAGGAAACCCATTGAAGGAAGAAGCTGTCAGCCCCTGGGGGTAGTTCTTTCTCAGAAACCCTGGGGGTTACACAAGCTGGGGGTAGCAATCCTCCAGAACTCCACGACAATCCGGCATTCCGAGGGGATAGTGAATCTCAAGGGTCAGATGCTGAGTTCTCTGGGGGTAATCACCCTCATCAAGAAAATGCACCTTCCAAAGCTGGGAGTAACATTCCCTCCGAGTCTGTAGAAGATATAACACTTTAGGCTTTCCCTGAAGACACCGATTTCGAGGAAGATGACAACAATGTTCCTAGGTTTAATGAAACATCTAGGGCCGGGGGTAGCAATCCTCCAGAATCGAAAGATAGTACGATGATTCCAACCTCCCCTGAAGACTGTAAATCCTAAGAAACATACAATGATATGCTTGGGGGTAGTCACCCTCGAATAGTCAGAGCATCATCTGAAGCTGGGAGTAGCATCTCCTTTGAGTCTGAAGATGATGCAACCATGCCCGTCTTCCCTGTGGATAGTGCGACCCAAGAACCGAAGACGAAATGGCTTAGTGATTACCAACGTCTCGGTGCTCTTAAGTCAATGATGCACACCACGAGTGCCATAATGCAGACTTTGGGCCAGGCAATACTGGAGATCAAGGCAAAAATGGTCCTACCACCCTCAGGGCCCGTAACAACTTTGTAAGCCGGGGGTAGCAATCTCATGGTGATCCATGCCAACCCATCATGCGATAAGGACAGTGATTCCAAAGAACCAGACAATGACATATCTGGGGGTAGTCTCCCTCGACAAAAGAGAGAAGCATCCAAAATTGGAGGTAGAATTTCCTCCAAGTCTGAAAATAATACAAAACTACCAGTCTCCCCGGAGGACCGTACGACTCAGGTATTAGAACCCCCAAAGCTAAATGGGAATTCTCTTTCAATGATGACAACATCATTGAGATCTTCAACATACTGATTAACAGAAAAAAACTTCGGCTATCCTACATCAGATGCCATGAAGAGGCTGATAAGGTCGATAACCCAAAATATTGCTTCTTTTATCGGTACATTCATCATCCAACCAAAGACTGCTATGTGTTGAAGAGATGTATCAAGTAATTGAGCAATGCCAATGAGCTCACCCTCGACTTCGAGGATAAGAAGGTCATTGCGAACATAGTATCCCTCCGATTTAGCAACTTTTTACCGACGGAAGCCCAAGACGGAGTGGTCCCAGCCCAGGCAACCAGGGAGGTCGACAACCTCCTGCCATCTCACAGCCGAGTAGCAGGCTTGGTATCACTTACAACCCTAAGAGGTGAGGTCATTGCTTAAAACCTGGTACAACAAATAGCACCTTCAATGACCAGGTCAAAGGAAAAGCAATGCAGACCAGGCCGCAGGATACTTTCCTTAGAAAACACAAATTGTATACTTCGGGTGCTCAGTGCAGCTCAACAAGTCTTCCTATGCACAAAAGTCAATTCTTTCATGACTCATCAGCAATGACGCATGATATACAACATTCTATTGTACGCATCCGAGCAAGTCTTCAGTACTTCTCGTCGTAACAAATCCATATGGGCAACAGGCCGTGTTCCCCTGCGCGATATACAAAAATGCACAGTAAGCGGTGGTCCTCAACGTGGTAGACAATCATGTGCACGCGATAGTGATCCTACGCGCACAACTCAGCCAACTCTGTCATGTATACGTGGCAGTGTTCCTGTGCACAGACCTCCTTATTCGGTGCAGGCTAAGTCATTAACAGTATTTAATGCAATAAATGATGAGCTGCCCCAGTTCCATTATTACAGCCAATAATTACTCCATCTAATGTCGAAGATGGGATACAACCTCCAAAAAGCTGAAGGTCTAAAATTTGGCAAAAGACGGCTTACTCCTTTATAATCTGACAGTTATTACAAAAGCACTCGTAGAGGGCTAGGATATGGAGATGCTTGTACGCGCCATGACTCACAAGACGACTGGTAAATCCTAACCTAATGGGGAGGGCCCGTTCATTGTGAAAACTGTATTTTCCAATGGCGCGTACCGGCTAGAAAAATCCAGTGGCGACTTGCTCATGGTGCCTATCAATAACAAGTTCCTAATAAAAAGTACTACGTCTAAACTAGACTTGTACTCCCCCCATCCCCGGCGGGAGAACCCAGATATATAAATCAACTCTTGGTTCTTCATCCCCAACAAGTGCCCATGTGCAACATTCTCCCCTTCTTTACAAATTCTAGTAAAATCCATCATCTGTATCCTGGAACCCTGGATACGCAACAGATGATGAGTCTCCATCAATCTCACTAACGGAGCAATTCTCAGGTCTACCTTCATGTTCGGATAGACCACACCCAGCAAATCTCTCCTCAGGGAGTTTCTCGGACATCGGTTCACATCCATATCACCTTTGAACTGTTGTGCTAATATTTTTCCTCGGCGGAGTTTTCTATGTCCATATTACCTCTGAGCAAACATCCCAGGTCTTGGCTATCGATCATCATGTCCATATTACCTCTGATATGGGTTAGCATTTCCACTTATCACCCGTGCTCACCAAGGTACGCTAGCGGGGCTAAGTCCACAAAAACTTCCACGTCCATATTACCTCTGGCAGGGCTTGTCTCAAACCTATTACTTGCACTAACATGCGCAAAAAAGTAATGGGTCCACAAAACCTATCACGTTCATATTACCTTTGATAGGGATTATTTTTGAACTTATTATTTGCACTCAACGTGTGCAACAAATAATAAGTCCACCAAAATTTTTTCTAGTAGGATTTGCTATATCCTTCGCACCTCTGAGCAAACCTTTCGGATTGGCTATCGATCATCACGTCCACAGTACCCCTGATATCGATCATCGTCTAAACTTATCACCCGTGCTCAAATTTAGGTACGCCAGCAGTTTAAGTCCATAAAATCAATCATGACCCTATTACCTCTGATAGGGTTTTATCTCGAACTTATTACTTGCACTCTCGTGCACAAAAAGTAAAAGGTCTACCAAAAACCCCTCGGTGGGATGCCCGCAATGGAAATAAATAGTTCAAGTCCACATTAACTCTGAACTACTTTATTTTTTTCCCCAACAGAGAAAAAGTTGGTTCATGTTCATATTTCCTCTAAACTACATCTCTTCACTATCCCCACAAAATTATATCTTACCATATCCACATTACCTCTTAGTAAGATATTTTTAGAACTTTTCCATGTCCATATCACCTCTGAGTAAAGATTCGCTCTTCGGCTTTTCTGCTATCACATTCACATAACCCATAATAGTGCTAGTCGTTTCAGCTTATTATCCATACTTAAGGTACGTTATGGGTAATAAGTCCACAACCTAAGTGTTTGTCATGTCCATATTACCTCTGAGAAAACTTTCTGTCCTTGACCATCGATCGTCATGTCCATGTTACCTCTGATATCGTTTGTCTTCCAACTTATCACCCGTACCCAATCTGGAGTATGCCAACGGTGATAAATCCACAAAAAACTGCCACGTCCATATTACCTCTGTCAGGACTTGTCTCAAACCTATTACTTGCATTAACGTGCGTAAAAAGTAGTGGATCCATAAAACCTATCACGTCCATATTACCTCTGATAGGGTTTGTTTTGAATCTATTACTCGTACCTCCAAGTGCACAAAAGGGTAATAGGTCCACCGAAATCTCCCAGTGGGATGTCCACACTTACTGCAAATATTGTACTACAACTATTTAACCTCTAGTATTAGCAACGCAAATATCACAACAGTGATGAAAGTAATTTCTCCTTTCATTAAAACAAAAAGAAGGGGTGAATACAAACATCAAGCAGAAGAGGAGTCAGATCCCTCTATGCGACAACTTCTACATATGTCAACATGACGAACTTAGCAGAAGGAGACAGACAGTGAATGCTTGCTGATATCATGCTTCTTATTCAAAGTATTCCAGACTTAGCTAAGTCTAAAAACTTTGAAGGGGCTCTTGTAGAAGCATGAAAATTCCTCCATGCGCTCCAGTTTGCAGCCAACAAATAAGCAAAGTACTCATAACTGCGGTAGACGTATAACAGGTACGGACGCATGACACCCTCGGATACATGACATCCCGAGACACATACCTCCCTTTGACGCATCGTCCCTATAGTCACATCAGAGCATTTATGACTGATAAAATAAATAGTCATTCTGACCGCCTCGAATCATGTACCGCTGATTGGAATCTGTCCTGACAGTTTTCTCATAATTACTTTTGGCAGTATACAGTTGTTCAAATGCCACGAATACAAAAAATGACAAAAGATCCATGCGTCTCTGGCCCAATGTGTTCTAGACTCCATGCGTTCTATGCGTCTCTGGACTAATATGTTCTAGACAATATGCGTCACATGCGTCTCTGGCCCCATGCGGTTTTGACTCCATGCATCTCCCATATGCGGCCTGAACGACCACAGAGCAGGGCGGTCACATAAAATCCTGTACGCAGATTTTGACGTCTGTCAGAAGCTCCGATGTCTCACATATCACCCTGAGATAATTCAGAATTCGTGCAGACGATGGCTCAGGAAAAGATAACAAGTCACATCAGTACATTAATTGCTTCGACATACGGGCCATGCCACGTGTCCTACGTATGCGGCTTCAAGACCGATGCGGCTCTCGACTCACAAGATTTTCTGTTACAACCGAAGACGATTTCTCGCACAGTTAGGGTTGACTAAGTGTCCAAATGACCGAATTATGCATACAACAGCCCCGAGATCTCTTCAAACAAAAAATCCTAACTAACCCACGTAACGGCTTATCCATATTATGCGGCTACCGTCATAACAGTATACTGTAAAAGCAGCCCTATGTGACCACCAAGAACGAGCATATGCGACACCCATAGCATGTCCACAGTACGACTATAAATAGCAGGGTACCATACCCGAACAGCGGGCGGACGAGAGCACGCATGCGGCTGCACGACCCAAGCGGCCTCGCCAACGTGCGCGACCTCCCGCTCACAAGGTCTTCCCGTTACAACTGAAGAGATCTTTGTACAGTTGGTGCTGACTACGTGTCCAAATGACCAAGTCACTCATACAATGGACTGAAACGACCATGTGACAATGTTCCCATGACATGTGGCAATAGTTGCAACCGCATTCTGTTGAAGGAGCCTTATGCGACCACCAAACAGAGGCATATACGACACCCATAGTCCATCAGCACGATGGCTATAAATAGGAGCAACTTGAACGTTCAAAGGGTCAACTTTTTCTGCTTCAATGAGAGACCAAACCAAAAGGTTGTTTGGCTATCTGCGGATACACACTAAAACCAAGGAGAGAAGCTTTTGTATCCGGATCATCCTTGGAGTAAAGAGTGTTGCTACATTCCTAAGCCTCCATCGTTACCCCCAGATCAAAACAAATTTGTACTTAGATTGTCTCTTAGGACTCTTCTCTGTACTAAAAATAAATTTGTCCTACCGAACCAATGGACCATCCTCTGATGGTAATCTTTTGTTTAAAGTCTAGTTTTTTTAGCTTTTCAGATTTAGTTTGAGCATATATCGATTAAAATTCTCTGGGCTTTGATATTGTAAGTTTTGTGGCAAGGAAATTAAGATGGTTCCTAGAACTACGCTATACGACGGATAATGAGAATGATGATTCAAAATATTTTTATTTTTATTTTATTTTTGACTTAACTCTCGGGGTCCGACATAACGCTCGAGACTTTGTGCATACTACATTACATGTCTTTGAGTCCACTGCCTCCAACTTTCACTATTTTTATAAATGGAAAGAATAATACGCCCCCATGGCTTGATCCATTGATCTTCTGCCACCCATCCATGGTCTTATGTCTTTGGACGTTCACTGCTTCTTCAAAACCTTGAGAAATAGAGTGATATTTCTTTGTGCTTTTTTTAATAAAAAAATATTACTAATTTTGATTTAGTATACAAAAATAAGCATTAATAGAGGTACTTATTATTTTGGAACGAATCGACGGACGACGATCGAATCCCATTTTTTGACAATAGTAGCTCTGACCATACCAACATACTGTTCTGCTAAATTGATTAGAAAACAACAACGATAATTTTCAGTGTTGAACTCTTTTATAACAAATTATTCTACGGAGCAAAACTCATGATATAGCAAGCTATACTTGAGTTTCTTAACCGATTGTTGTTCGCTCTTCGTATGAGGAATTAACTTACATATCAGTCATTAATAGGAAGTTTGAATTATTGACTTAAAAACCCGATCGACCACAAGTTATACGCGTAAGCTAGTCCTTCAAAGTAGGACACAACCTGAAGGAAAATATATTTGACTATATCTTTGAAGAAGATTGACTTTGATCTTTGACCATATCTTTGAAGAAGAACAAATCTTTGACAAGGTGAAGATATGAAGAAAGATATATTTGACCATATCTTTTGAAGAAGATTGACTTTGACCTTTGGCCAAATCTTTGACAAGAATAATATTGGATTCCTAAGCCTACATAATATTGGATTCATATTCCTACATAATATTGAATTTCTATGTATGGACATATAATATGCAATATAAAGGGGCCAAAGATTTCTCCAAGAGAATCTCAAGAGTGCTCATGTAAGTTATTGAATAATTTTAACACAAAAGTACATCTCAAATTATGTTCAATGATAGTTGAATAAGATATGAAAGAAAATTATATTTGACCATATCTTTAAAGAAGATTGATTTTGATCTCTGACCATATCTTTGAAGAAGAACAAATCTTTGACAAGGTGGAGAAATAAAGAAAGATATATTTGACCATATCTTTTGAAGAAGATTGACTTTGACCTTTGACCAAATTTTTATATGAAGGAAAATATCTTTAACCATATCTTTGAAGAAGATTGACTTTCATCTTTGATCATACACTACCAGAATAAGGAAAATTAGCGACACATAAAAGAGTTGCCAAATGGCTAAATTATCTCGCTAATACTAAGTAGCGACATTTTAGCAACATTTTGATTCAGTCGCCAAAAAGCTAGTCCCTGATCAAAACGTCGTCAAAAAATGTCGTTGTCTCGACGTAATTTAGCGACGTTACAAAGTCGCAAGAATGATGACTCTTAGGATCGCAGGTCACCAAATTTGTGATATTTTATTTTAGTCGGTAATTGTCGTTAAATTTAGCAACAACTTGCGACATAATCAGCGACAAAAAGTTAACATGGCCAAAATTACCATGTCAGCAATATTTAGCGACGTTTAGTGACGACCAGTGTCGTAAAATAAATTATTTAACAATTTAGCGACTCCTATGGACGTCACTAAATGTCACTTAACGTCGTTGAACGTTGCTAAGGTTGAAAAATAAAAAATAAAAAATAATAAATGCATGCAATATCACAGTATAACATGACTGCAGTTGTTTGCGGTATTAAACGAAAGAATAGAAATGTATTCGATATGGGGTTTATACGAAACCTGCCTTCTTTGGTTTATAAACAAACTTGTATAATTTGATCCTATACGAGGATATGGGAGTATAATTTATTTACTCTGGGTAAATATTGCTATAGGTGTCTGATCTGCAGCCGATCACTTTAGCTCTTGGACCATACGATGTTGAAGAAGCGCCGTAGAAGACAGGAAGCAGCCTCGAAGGTTGCAAAAGAGGGTGGATGGACGATGCCAAAGTCGTCGATCCCTACTCTCTTCCTGAACTCCGGATTCTCTCTCTCTCTCTCTCTCTCTCTCTCTCTTGACCTCCGGTTTGATCTTTCTTGGAAGTTCGACCTTGGATCTTTCCGACCTTCCAATTTTGTCGACCTTTCTCCCTGGATCTGATATTGGTTTCTTGACCAATTTTCCGACCTTTTTCCTCATTGATAGAGGTCTCTATTTATAGAGTTTTGGTGACAGTGACCACTCCGTCGGTGTAGAAACCGAGGAGTAGAAAGTACAGCACCCTTTTACACAACGGTTAAAGTAAACAATGTCTGCGTATAGATGATCCTTTGAATAAGCATGTGACGCGGGTCCAACTAAGGGACAAAACGCGTATAATCGCTACAAAGATCACGGCATAGAAGCCACGTAGGTAGGTATCCATTGTGTAGATGAGGTTGGCATAGAAGCCAAATGTCTGTCACCGTGGCATAGAAGCCAAATGGTTATCAAACCGGCATAGAAGCCGAATAGGCGTAGAAGCCGAACAGGCGTAGAAGCCGAGTGGTCATAGAGGCCGAACAGGCGTAGAAGTCGAATGGGCGTAGAAGTCGAACAAGCGTAGAAGCCGAGTGGTCATAGAGACCGAGAGAGCACAGGAGCTGGATGGGCGTAGAAGCCACTGCGTACCGTGCCAGAATGCTGACGGGGACGTCTTAGCCGGAATTACGGCTTTTGAAGATATAATCAAATCTCTTGCATTAAATGCCGAGATTTGCCACCATCATGTACATTAAATATGGAGGCATGTCTTTGAAGGCCTGCAACCCCTTTTGTGCATCAGTCGCAGAGACGTGCCTTGAGAAGCTGTCTCTGTGCATTCAGATGTAGAGACATGCCTCGACCCTGTACGGAGTGCAGCTTTTGATGTGGCAGGCGGTTTGTCTACTGCAGAACGTAAAACAGCTCGTGTCTGCCTGTGTAAAATAAAATAGCGTATCCCTTCGTTCTTGTAAAAGCAGTTTAAGCAAAGGGGGGATGGCGGTATTTGACAGCCTGGGTCGCAGTGCTGTGTCATCATTATAGCCGTCGTCTGGGTAGTCGAGTCGTATCCCTTTGTCAGAAGCCCATACGTCAGGTTCATTGCAGGATCTTCATTGCAGGGTCTGACAGGTTCACTTCGGAGAATACGAAGCATCTCTTGTACACCTTAATGCTGCGTCTGAAAGGGGATGAGTTTTACGCCCTGGAGGCGATGAAGCACCCTGTTTACGCTGAAGCGGTTTGGACGTACTGCCTTACACGGATGGTCTTTTTGAGCTCTCATATTTTCATGCTGTGTTTTTAGCGGAAAGAGCTCTGTTGCACGCTTGATGGCTCTTAAGGCCTCTGCTTACGCTGCTCTGCACCAATATGCCGCGTATAGTCATCCGGCGTATTTTTCATGCTTCTACAAGACCCCCTTCAAAGCTTTCAAATTCCTCGGAAGTTGGAACGCTTTGAATGAAGCATGAACCGCTCCTCGTGACTCAAAACGTTTCTGAATGGAGCGTTAAAACGGTCGATGCTGACTTTATGGCAGATTTATTGGGGACCGGTATGACCTCTTTTGCCTATAAAAAGGCTGGGGGAGTTAACCTGTTCTCCCCACATTCCCATCACCACGCAGAGATGATCCCCGGAGTTCGTCGGGTCGATCTGAGGAAGAAGGAGATCATGTTCTTCCAGCGTGTAAGGAGCCAAAAAAGATGGCATCTTCGAGCAAGTGTCCACTGCAATGATGGATCATGGAAGGATATCTTAGCCTCCCTTGCTCGGGATAATCAGCAAATTTATATGGTGGTTCTTCGGGAGAGACAAAGAATCGTATTTCACCACGCTGCTTGCAAGTGGCGCCTTCTCCAGTTACCTCTGGTGACGAGAGGCAGACAGAGCGGCTAGAGTGGCGGGGGTCTGTAGGAAAGCAGAATTACCCTGCTTTCCTTCTGTTGGGGGATGGGTCATATGCCCAGTTTTGTATCCTCCTGCCACTGATCATCTTCTTGGAAGAAGAGGAAGATCATCACCCATGCGAGCCTCTGTCAGAACAGCTCTTCGGTGCGATCTTCAGACGATGATAATGGGGAAGTCATTTGTAGACGGAGTTTCCCTCAGTTGTAATCATGAAAATAGAAAAAAAAAACCCTTGTAGACAGGATTTCCCTCATATGTAATCATGACTTTAATCTTTAATAAAAGAATCGTCTTGCTTCTTCGTATGATCATCTTGCCATACGTTGCTGTGAAGTCTGAATAAGTGTAGCTTCGACACGTCTGATTATTTACACCGACTCTGTAGAAAGAGTGCTAGGTCCAGTCTTTCGCGCATAGCGAATAGTCCATAGAACGCTGTTGAGCATTTTGAGCATTTAGAAGAACTGTTCTGCTGCTAAGACTGAGGAACCGTGTAGAATTTTTGTTCAGACTTCGTCTTCAAGAATGACTTCTCGAAAAATCCCTTGGAACAGGGTCGAGAAATGACTGTCAAACTGAGTTGCCATCTTGATAGACGAGATATTCAGACTGGAGTCTGGATGAACCTCCATTTGACCCGAGAAGAGTAATTTCTCAATGTTTGAACTCTGTGTGCTTCGGGTACTTGGGATATATTGAGGTCAAGAAGGAGTATCTTCTGTGTGAACTCCTGTAATCGACCGCCTTGCTGTTCGGATATACGGAAAGTCCGAGATCCGTAGTGTAGATGAGCTAAGAATCCTGAGTTCGTAGCCTATTGAGCGTAGAAAGCCACCGAGCGTGAGATCATCGATTTGGTATCTGCTGAGCGTAAAGTCATAGGTTTGTAGCCTCTCGAGCATAAAAGCTACCGAGCACAAAGGCATCCGGGCATAAAACCATAGACTGATAGCTGCCGAGCGTAAAATCGTAGATATGTTATCGTCGGGCGTAGAAAGCTCCTTAGCGTAGAACTGTAGATTTGTATCCTGTGAAAAAGAAATCTTTCGAGCATAAGGTTGCAGATCTGTTGCCTTCGAGCGTAAACTAAACGCCACCGAGCGCGAGATCATCGATTTGGTACCTGCTGAGCGTAAAGTCGTAGGTTTGTAGCCTCTCGAGTATAAAAGCTACTGAGCACAAAGGCATCCGGGCATAAAACCATAGACTGATAGCTTGCGAGCGTAAAACTGTAGATCTGTTGCTGTCGAGCGTAGAAAGCTTTTTAGCATAGGAACCGCTGGACTGCTTTTGCACGAAAAACTCTTCGAATTTGCTGACTGTCCGTCTTCCGAGAGTAGTGGGCTGACGTAGTACCCAATCATAACCAAATATTTAATTTGTGGGATTTGGTTGGGGTTTCGAGGAGCCCATCTGAGGATTCGAGGAGTCGATCCAAACTCTATATATATCCCAAGCTTTCAAGAGAAAAACTTTTTATCCGTCTTCTGCGAAAGAGAGCTTTGATTGTTTGAGTTTTTTTTTCCCCTCGTTCTTTCTCCGAGCACTCCGAGTTTTCAGAAATGGTGCCGAAACAAACCCCCTCCACCAAGGGAAAGAGCGCAAGCTCTTCTTCTCGTTCTTCTGCCCCAGCGAGAGAGTCTTCGGTCGGGCAAGGTGAACTTCCTTCTGAGCGAAGGCTCCTGCCGACTTGTAGCGCACCCGGCCTTAGAGGTATAGCCATTGGGGATGACAAAAAAGACAAAAAATCATTCGCACACGTTGAACGTGACCGTGCTAGGTCATCTTCTGTGCTGATAGCCTCTTTGAGGAAGATGACGCACGGAGACGTTTTCATCTTTTATGCCCATATTTCTAATGTGCCAGCGTAAAAACTCCATGTTTTCGCAGTTTTGAGCGTAAAAGCTCTGACTGCCGAAAACTTGGTGTATACTATAAAATTTTAGTTTTACGCTTTGGATGGGACCTTCGGCGTAATAACTAGAATTTTGGGAGTCTGGCGTAAAGCACGGATTGTATACCGCCAATTACGCTTCAGGATGTGACCTCCGGCGTAAAATGACCAAATTTTGTACAGTCTTGGCGTAAAGCACAGACTGTCGTTTCTTGGTTTTTTGCGTTTGCAAGATTTGTAATGACGTATTTTCCTTGCACTTTTGCAGTTAACTTGCATGAGTCTCCACTGGCTGAGGTGATGGGTTCTGCTGCCGGGATGCTGCACTCGAACTACCTGGAGGATCTGTCGCACGTGACATTTCCTATCTCTGGACCCCAGTATCCTGAAGGAAGGGGGATCTTGATATCGGATCAGGGCGAGCGAATGCTGCTGAGCATGATCAACGGGGAGCCCCTAACGTACGTAGACGGGGAGCAGTACATCAAGCCGACCTTTCTCTTTGGCGATATGATAGACAAACAGTCCCAGACGAAGCCCAAGAGAGAACCCTGGGTTTTCCTCGCCGAGAGCATGGTCTTGTATCTGCCCACAATGCTGAGAGATTATCCCATCTCGGCTTTGTTCCATGCCACACATTTCAGGAGGATATCGTGGACGCTGACTCCTGATCTTCATAGAAAGCCGAGAAAGATCTTTCATCTGAAAGGAGCCGACCAGGGGTCGTTTGTCAGCCGCCCCTCTGGCGTCGTAACGTTGTTCAGGGGACTGTGCCCGGGCAGCGTCCCGAGTGAAGACAGTTCAGTGATCCAGCCGATTCAATTGTCGACTTTCTGCAACGACTTCATGGGGCGAGGGGGAGTATACCCCAAGGAGAACCCTCGGTGCAACGGGTGGATTACCCAAGCAAACCTCCGATGGACTTGCCTAGTTGACTGGGCTCTGAAGCATTTTCGGAGAGAGTTGGAGGTCATAGGACTGTATACTGCCGTGAGCGCGAAGAGTGTTGGGTTGCCTCCCAACCCTAACCTGTTTCTGGCACTGATTGAGCGATATATTTCACTCACCGGGACATTCGCCACTCCACTGGGGGAGTTAGGGTTGGACCTCCACGAAATGGCAGCGATCTCGAGACTGCCGATGGGGGATACCCCGTATGAAGAGTATGTCCCTACCAACCGGGAGTTGGAGGACTCGGACCCTCGGGTTGTAGAGGTATATCAGGAGCTGATGTGCCACTATTTTGTGTGCACTGCTTTTTATAATGAGCCTTCTGATTTGGCTCACACCACTAAGTGGATATCCTACCTGTTCTTCCACCGGGCCAGGGCCGTCAAGTTGGGAAAAGTTTCTGGGGGCAAGAATGAGCCCGTGAACTGTTTGGGCGTGCTCAGTGCCCAGGTCGTCGAGGATCTTATGGAGGAGGCCAAAGCTCCCGACCAGTTTCTCAATGACGGGGTAGGAAAGTACCCTGAAGGCACTAAGGCCAATAGTTACTTGAGGCGCTGCCGCAGGCCTTTGTCTGAGGAAGCCAAGCTGGCTGGCTTTCTCTCCCTATGGCTGCGTCGAGTAGTGGTGCCCGGCATCGCGTCCGCAGATCGCATTCACCGGAACATCCTGTGGCCCATCGTCCGTTTGGTGTTCGGGGCAAGACTGGGCTTGCTCCCTGCCATGGTGTGCCGCATACAGGCTGGACTGAGAGCCATGACTGATGGACTGCTCGTCGATGAAGCTCGACGTGATAGCTTTCCTCGGGTAGAGTTACCATACCTGTATTTGATGGGATGGTTAATTCTCCACAACCCCCGGGTGATGTCTCCTGGCCCGGGTAGCAGCGCGGGGGGTAGTTTCTTGCTGAACTACAAGGACTCCCTCTAGAACGTGAACATAGTCGTAGACAGTCGGCTGGCGCTGAGCCTCGGTCATTGCTGGAAGCTCCTCTGTACTGTCCCTTCTGTACATCGCAATCAGTCGGGGATTAGGCTTAAGGATACAGGTGGAGAAAAGACCAATCTTTCTCCGGAAGCTTTCAATTGGTTGGTCTGCATCAGACCCTCTCATCTGCTGTACAGAAGCAAAGATTATTGCTTCTTCGAGATGTACTTGCCCAGTCGGTTCGCCAGGCAGTTTGGGTACGATCAGCTGCACGTGGGCAATGCCATCACCAGCTTCAGGTCCAGGGGCGGACTCATTGATGGAGCCAGGGGATGGCGGTATTTTATCATGGGCTGCACGGGAGCAATCTTCATCGTGCCGGTCGCCACCCTCTCCACGGAGCTGCACATTCTCCATTCGTACGCTCAGTTCTACGTGGCGATCAATACCTTCCACCGCAATTTTGACATTCGTGGAAGCTTCAGGGTACCTTCTTCCAAGCCTGGGGGAAGAATCGAAGTCCCCTCGGTTTCATCTGACGAGGGTGAGGAGTCCGTCACTCCGGATGAGCCTCTGGTATCGGTGCCAAGGTTTGAAGTGCCTCCGCCTGCGGGGGCTTTGGCGGTCTCTGGGAAGCGAAGGGCTCCTGTTTCGAAGCAGACTTCCCCTCGCAAGAGGAAGAAGAAGACGGTTGATCGCCCTCTCCGGATTCCTGGCATTGAGGCTCCTAGAGAGGAACCTGCTGCCTCTCCTGTTGGAGATGTCCCTTTGATTGGAGGTTCCCCGCCTCTCGGGGAGGGGCCCTTAGTTTCGGCTGGCGGTGCCGGAGAACTCCTGCTTGAGGCTGCCGTTGTTGCCACTGCCTCCGGTAGTGGAATGAAATCGCCTGCGTGGCCGAGGTAAATGGGAGAATCTTTCCCTGGACCGGCAACAGATGAAACTCCTGCCGCGTCCGTGAGCATGACCAGCGAGGTTCCAGCTGACGAACCTCGACCGCGTCTCGGTAAAGGCTTGGTGGAGCTCCTGGCGATATCGGTTGGCCCACCTCATTCTCCAGGTATGACAGTTCGTATTGCGTCATTAAGGCGTGATATAGCTGCATCGGCTGCAGACGCGGCATATATACCGTTTGCTACGGGTAAAGGTCATCTTTATGTCTCCTCTTAGAAAGATTACTATCATATTGATATCAACTTTCTTGTCCTCTTCTCAGGGGATGGCGTCCATGGGAAGTATGGCGCTGAAGCGTCTTCTGGCTCTGCTCGGGCTCTTGACGATGATACGGAGGTGTTTGACTTCGAGGAGGAAATACCTTCGAGGGCCAGCTCGCCTGGAGTAGTTTCGTCACCTCCAGAGGAGGACGAACCCGTCATCGTGACCTCGCCTCTTGTGAGTATGTCGACGACTTCGACCGTCGTTGTCGCAACCTCTTCGGTCGCACCACCCGTCGAGGCGGCGGCTGTGGCCACCTCGTCTGCAATCATTCCTGGAGGGGAACTCGCCAATATCGCGGCCACTCCTGGCGTCCAACCAGATCTGGTTACGCTGACCGAGTTGTATACCAGCCTTTTTTACACCAGCTTGAACACGCTTATATCAATGGTGTTAGCGAAGAACCTGGATTTTGATCGTCTGAAGAAGGCTTCCCAGTTTTCGATTGGGGCGGTCAGGGAGTTTGGCGATTCTGGGGTAGCCGACGCCCTGGAGGCGATGGTTAATGGGTTGGAGCAACCTATTAACGAATACTTGCAGCTGACTCAGGGCAGTTTTGAGGCTGAGGTCCAGGCCAGATACGACTCCATGACTGCGCGGCTTACCAAACAGCTGGAGAGCCTAGATAACTCCATCAAAGCACATAAGCTGGAGATGGATAAAAGAAAAGCTGTCGTGGAGGAGGCTCTTGCTCTTCAGACGAAGTACCAATCCGAGCATGAAGGGAATGCAACGAGGGCTCGTAAGTTAAAGGAAAAACTCACTCAGGCAGAGGAGTGGGCTTCTCAGTCGTTGGCAGGTCTAGACGTAGCGACTAGTCGACTGAGCACAGCGCGACGGGACCTGGAGCGTGCAGAAGCTGCCCAAGCTGGCTCTCTTCGGGCAAGGGCCGAACTGTCCTTTACGAACAATCCCGAGGCACGGCTGGAACTGGCCCACGCTGATGCCTTGGTTTCCAGGGACGAGAGGGTGGCTGCACTGGCGAAGCTGATTCGCAATCTGACCGCTCCCCCACAATGATGTGCCCTTCCTTTTTTTTTGCTTCCCCAATGTAATTCTGCTCTTTCCGAGAATAAAGCGAATCTTTTCTGACTTTGTGTACCCATTATTTCGGAATATAAATGACAGGTTTGGGCGTGAGTGATGTCAGAGGTAGTATGGACATGATAGACTCTCGATAAACTTTTAGCAGGACATATCTATTCAGAGGTCATACGGACATGATAGAATATGACTTAACTAGTTTCGTTCTGGAAGTAGTTTGGTCAGACTTTGAGATTCTTGCCATATTCCACTTGAGCAGAGGAGGTTAAGCATAGTACCTCTTCAGGAATTTACCGTTGATAGGAGCCATTAACAGGTCTCCATTAGGCTGGGCTAACCTGTAAGCGCCGTTCGAGAACGTTGTCTCGATCACATAAGGGCCTTCCCACTTGGGCTGGAATTTGCCTTTACTCCTGTGAGTAAGAATTATCGGCCTTCTTACGGCTAAAACTAGCTCGCCGACTTTGAACACTCTTTCTTTTACTTTATGATTGAAAGCTCTGGAAATGCGTGCTTGGTAGAGCGCGATGCGCTGTTGAGCTTGGAGGCGTTTCTCGTCTAACCCTTCTAGCTCTTGAAGCCTTAGCAGGTCGTTCTTTTCTTGGGTCAGCTCATTAGTCACGGCTATCCTGAGCGACGGGATCTGGATTTCAATGGGGAGAACTGCCTCACTCCTGTAGACCAGTGAAAATGGGGTACAACCTGTCGATGTCCGTACCGTTTTGCGGTATGCCCAGAGACATTCGCCCAGCTTCTCATTCCAGTCTCTTTTGTTTGAAGAGACAAACTTCTTCAAGAGCTTGATAATGGTCTTGTTGAAAGCTTCCGCCAAACCATTAGCAGCTGGATAATATGCCGTAGAGGCAATATTATGTATCCGATTTTTATCGCAAAATCGATGAAATGCTTGGCCGATGAACTGAGGCCCATTGTCATGGATTATCCTTCGGGGAATCCCAAAGCGATAAATGACGTGATGCTTGATGAAGCTAATTATGTCAGATGCCTTTACCTCAGCAAGAGGGATCTGTAAACCCCATGAATTTTCAAAATTATTAAAACAAGGATTTTTCACAAATTTCTGGAATTTTTTGGAAATTTTCTGTAATTAAAATTAAGGTTTTAATTATTAAATAATTTTTAATTGTTAATAAATAATATTAAAATATCATAGAAATAATATTTTTGGGTGTAAAAAGAAAAACTAGACTTAGGGTAATTTTTCTGGATTTTTTGGGCCTCAGACCTATTTTTAAATGTCTAAAAACTATTTTTATTAATTAATTAATTAATTAAATAATTTTATTATACTTATTATTATTATTATTGTTTTTATTATTATTTTTGTTTTGGGCCGGCCCGGCCCAGTGGACCGGCCCAGCAGCCCAGCCCAACCCGCTTCCCTACCGGGTCGGGTCGGGTCTGCCCAGACCCGACCCGCCGCCTCCGACCCGCTACCTCACCCCTTCCCCACGACCCGGCTGCCCGCAATCCCCGCCGCCCCGGTTGGCCATGCGGCGCCCCGTCGCGCCACGCCTTCCCCGCCCTCGCCTCCACTTTTCCCGCCTCCTCCGCCATGTAGCCGCCCTTCCCGGCCGACCCAGCGCCTCGGCCCCCTATAAAACTCCATCCCCAGCTCACCGTTGACCTCCTCCGTCCTCCGCCACTCGCCCGAGACCCCGGCCAGCCTCCAGCGCCGTCGACCTCCTCCCCGGCTCCGTCTTCTCCTCTCCCCTCGCCGTGCCCAGCTCGCCGTCGACCCCGCAGCGGCCAGCCCCGACCTCGCAGCAGCTCGAGAATCCCCCGCACCGCCGCGCCGCCGTGAGCGCCGGCCTCGCCGCGCTGCCCCCGGCCCCCTCCGCTTCAGCCGAGCCGCTCAGCCGCCGCCCTCCGCCGCACAGCACCGGATTCCCTGAACCCTAACCCTAATCCTTTCCCTTTGTCCGACACGAGTCGGACACGTGTCGGACACGATTCGACCCCGGTTTTCGGGTCCCCTTCAGGTACTTGTAACTTTTTGTTCGTAGCTCTGTTTTTGATTCCGCAAATTGCGTTGTGAAGCCTGTATGACCCTCTCGGTGCCCGGACAAAACGCTCGGGGCATCGCGTCCTGTGGTGATCGCACACCGCGATCCAAAAATAGGAAAAACCAGACCCTGTTTTACCCCGGAACTGAGTACGCCCCGCCAAACGGGACAACTTGGTCACGTGCGGTCTTCACAGATACGTGCGCGCCGTCGATACGGGTGTGTGAGAATTTACGGAAGCTGGTTCGGGTGTGCGTGCAAACCGAAATCAACGCGTATCCGCGGAAATCGCCCCGTATCCGACTTTTCTATAATTTGCCCTAACTTCTTGTACACTCGTCGGATCGAGACGAAACTTACGCCATCAGACTCGTAGCGATACGCTGGTCCTGTGGGTCAAGTTTGGTTCGATTCTGAGAACGTTGACAAAATCGCGTGTCGTGGGCCCCACAATCCCCGCTCGACGGACGATTTTGTGATCGGCTCATCGGAATCCAAATCTGGAAGTTCCGTTGGGTTCGTATCATCGTTCCTGACCTGTTGACACTAAGTTTGGTGAATTTGGAGATCGTTGACCCGGACACGTTTTTCGGTGCAAAGCGGGTCCACCGGCGGACCCCGTTTTGACCCGAAACTGCCGTTTCTGCCCTTGTCTCCAAATTGGACCCAAGGACAGGCATTTCTAGCTATTTGACATCTTCTGAGCATGATGGTAATGTTTATTTTAGCATTTGGACTTATTTCTGGAAAATTTCCCCGAGATACAAACTATATTTGGATCCAAACAACAGGCAAGTACCTGCACTTCAAGTTTAATCTTTATATTGTGATAATTAATTCTCTGCTCTACTAGTACCCTTGATGATTACACGTAGTATTAGAATACTAGATTTTATGTCTTAAATACTGGAGTTCATGTCTTGTTTTTATGTCGGGTGGGAGAATACTAGAAGGCATGTAGTTTACCCTTCCCCCTGCCTTGTTTAATAGCTGTTGGTACGCGACTGTACCCTCAGCTGGATCTCGATTATTTCTGTTTAATAGCCGTTTATGACGGCCGGATTAGCCTTATAAACCCCTACATGCCAACTATGTATTCTAAAACAAACACAAGTTCACACAGATAGCTTCTGGTCTTGTTATAGTTCTTGCTGACTGTTGTAGTTTCATTTCCTGTCTTATTTATTCATGTTTTCTCATATCCCTGTTTATAGCATTAAATCTTAGTTATTGTTGTTTCTTTTATGCATATTCTCAATATGATACTCAGTCTAATTGTCATAAATATTTAATTTAATCTTGTTGTGCATTGTGTACTTTTCTCCTTTTATGACTGGATCCGTTGATTTAGGCGATGATGAGGACCTTGCCCCTACATATTATGGCCCCTATGAGGGAACAGATGACACTTATGAGGAACCAGCTCCCACCCAGGAGACCACTGCTGCAGAGTAGTTAGCAGTAGCTATTTTATTTTATGCTCTTTATCTTAGTAATCGGGTTTGTCCCAGATTTTATTTCTGGATTCTGTATTAAACATTTGATCTGTTGTCATATTTATTTCATTTGAAATCTTAAGCATCTTTTTCCCATTATTATCTTGCCTATTTTATTTGTGAATGAGCTAGATTAGTTAACTGTGGATTTGACCTAGACAGCGTACTACCGCCGACTCTGCGGCGTAGGCTGGACGTACCCACGCACTCGTGCCCGAATTTTCGGGTGCGGGTCATGACACATTTTTATGATGGCCCATGCAGGTCTAGTATCCATAAATAGGGAAATACCCTAGGACAAGGTATGGAATAGGATTGAGGATTCTAGGAAAAGCTCATTCACAGAATAGGATCTTCATTTCAATTCTTGATATCATTTCTGATCAATTTTCCTATCGCCCTTGATTTCCAAGTAATCTATTCTGATCTTCCTATCCCTTAATCTTACAGAATAGTCCAGACAAGGAACACAGTAGGAGGCACATCAGAACCAGCTGAGCAGAATGTGTCCGAAACTCTTGCACTCCCGCCGCCTCCATCTACTCCAACAGTTACTCTAGATGGGGCACAGCTACTCGGAGTGTTCCAGGGACTCGTAGAATTCCAGAAAGAATATACTGCACTTCTACGAACCATCCTCTCAGAAGCTCTTAGGTCCTAGGAGTCGCCACACAAGAGGCCAGGGAGTGCCAAAGACTTCAAGAACCTTAAACCCTGGAATTCTACTGAACTGAGGGCATTCTCTATGCCGATGAGTGGATAGAGAATGTCGAGAGACTCCTGAAGACTGCTCGGGTCCCTGATGATCTCAAAGTGGAGTCCGCAAGCCTGCAACTGTTCGACATAGCTCGGACCTGGTTCAGAGATGAACCCCAACTATCTGCTCCTGACCTCACCTGGGAGGACTTCAAGAGTCTATTCAAGGAGAAATTCTACCCCGAAGTGGCTCGGGAAGCTCTCGAAAGCCAATTCGAGAGACTGGAACAAGGTAACCTATCTGTTGATGAGTACACTGCTGAATTTAGCAGGTTGAGCCACTTTGCAGAGTACATGGTTCGTACCCCGGAGGATAGAGCCCGTAGATTCAAGAAGGGGCTGTCTCCGGATATTCGCCTTGCTGTCACCACTAGCCGAGCTCGCACCTACGAGGAAATCCTGAGCGTGGCACAAGGCGTTGAGAGAGACATGGGGCATAAACTAAAGCGAGAGAGAGATACCGGAAATATGGGACCCAATAAACGCCCATTCCAACAACAACAACAACAGAGGGCCCCGCAGCAAACTCAGCGTCCTCTCCCTCGAGCTCCAGTACCCCAACACCAGGCTCAAGGACAGAACCAACAAGATGCCGCTTGTAACTTTTGCCAAAAACCAGGTCACACTTGGCAAGTCTGCAGGAAGAGGCTAGGTGCCTGCCTCTACTGCGGCTCAGCAGCGCATCAAATGAGAGACTGTCCTGCTACTCAAGGACGCCCAGCCGCACCAAAGGCTCCAGTCCAGGCCAGGCCCCCAGCAGCACAGCAGAGGGGACCCCCGCTTCCAACTCAACAACAACGCTTTGCTCAGCACCAACAGCAGCAACAGAGGGGTGCACCGCAGCAAGACCGTGCTTATGCAATGACTCTGGAAGAAGCTGAAGCCACAGCAGATGTGATCACAGGTTCTGTGCTTATAAATTCAATACCAGCCATTACTTTATTTGATTCTGGAGCTTCACATTCATTCATGTCAGTAGATTTTCTTATGAAGCATAGCTTAATCACTGAACCACTTAGGAATTGTTATAAGATCATTACCGGTGGAGGAATCATCCCGGTTAGTGACGCATGTAACAATTATCTTATTACATTATGTGGAAGAGAACTATATGCTAGGCTACTCGTAATGCCAGTTCCCAGTTTTGATATTATACTGGGTATGGATTGGTTGAGTCAACACCATGCCACTATAGACTGTCACAGAGGTAGTGTAATCTTCAGGTCCCCTGATAAGCCAGAATTTGAATTTGCTAGAGGTTCTAGAGAAATGGGTAATAACAAAATTTGTGGAGCCCTAGTAACAGAAGAATTGCCACTACCTATCATCTCCGAATATCTTGATGTCTTCCCTGAGGATCTCCCAGGCTTACCCCCAGATCGAGAAGTTGAATTCTCTATTGACTTAGTGCCGGGAGCAGCGCCAGTATCTCAAAATCCCTACAGAATCAACAAGAAGGAGATAATAGAACTAAATGAGCAAATAAAAGAGTTAGAAGACAAATGCTTCATTAGGTCTAGTGTCTAACCCTGGGGAGCTCCAGTATTATTTGTGCCCAAGAAGGACGGAACATCCCGAATGTGTATTGACTATAGGGCCTTGAATGCCTTAACAATTAAGAATAAGTATCCCCTACCCAGGATAGATGACTTATTTGATCAGTTAAGTGGAGCTCGGGTATTTTCAAAGATTGACTTGAGGTCTGGTTACCACCAAGTAAGGGTGAGGAAGGAAGACATCCCTAAAATTGCTTTCAATACCCGGAACGGACACTACGAATTCTTAGTAATGCCGTTCGGGTTGACGAATGCTCCAGCAGTTTTTATGAACTTAATGAACAGAGTCTTTCAGCAATATCTAGACAAATTTGTAGTGGTCTTTATTGATGATATTTTGATCTACTCCAAGACCCCCGAAGAATATGAAGAACACTTGAGGCTAGCATTGGAGACTTTGAGGAAGGAAAAACTTTATGGAAAATTATCTAAATGTGCATTCTTCCTAGACAAAGTAGAATTCTTGGGACATGTTATGACTGGAGATGGGATAGCAGTAGATCCCAAGAAGATAGCGGCAGTAGAATCATGGCCCACTCCAGACTCTGTAGCGGAGATTAGAAGCTTCCTGGGACTAGCTGGCTACTATCGGAAGTTTGTGAAGGACTTTGCTAGAATTGCTGAACCATGATAAAATTAACAAGGAAGGATGAAGAGTTCACCTGGACTGATGAATGTCAGCATGCTTTTGAGGAATTAAAGAAAAGGCTGACTACTGCCCCTATTCTGACCTTACCTTCTGGAACCGGAGGATTCGCTATATATAGCGATGCTTCTGGAAAAGGTCTAGGTTGTGTATTGGAGCAGAACAAGAAAGTAATAGCGTATGCCTCTAGACAGCTTCGACCTCATGAAAAGAACTATCCAACTCATGATTTAGAATTGGCAGCTGTCATTTTTGCTCTTAAGCTATGAAAGCATTATCTTTATGGAGAAAAGGTGGAAATATTTACAGACCATAAAAGTCTAAAATATATCTTCACTCAGAAAGAGCTGAACATGAGGCAAAGAAGGTGGCTGGAACTAATAAAAGATTTTGATATCACCCTTCAATATCATCATGGGAAGGCCAATGTAGTTGCTGATGCTCTAAGCAGATATCCTATGGCGATGTACTTGACTATGGACCGACACTTGCTCGAGGACTTGGAAAGTTTGGGTATTGAGGTAATTATCCCAGGAAAAGAAGGCCAAATGATGAACTTACAGATTCAGTCTACCTTAATAGATAAGATCAAGGAGACTCAGTTTCAAGACGAAGGCCTGCGAAGCCTTCGAGGTCAAGTGCAAGCTGGATTAGTGGAGGATTTCAAATTTCATGAAGATGGATCACTGAGGCATGAAGATAGATTATGTGTACCTCAAGGAGACATAAGGGAAGAAATTATACAAGAAGCGCACAGATCGCAATACTCTATACATCCAGGAGCCAACAAGATGTACAAGGACCTGAGGACGCATGTTTGGTGGCATGGCATGAAAAGAGAAGTAGCCAGATTCGTATCTCGTTGCTTAGTATGCCAACAAGTCAAGGCTGAAAGACAAAGACCTGGGGGATTGCTTCAACCACTACCCATTCCGGAGTGGAAGTGGGAACATATTACAATGGATTTTGTTTCTGGGCTTCCAAGGACACCTAGTGGTAAGGATGCAATCTGGATGATAGTAGATAGACTGACCAAATCTGCACATTTTCTACCTTTCAAAGTAGGGCTATCTACAAAAAAGTTGGCAGATTTATATATCAGACATATTATTAAATTGCATGGGGTTCCAGTAAGTATTGTCTCCGACCGAGATTCAAGATTCACCTCTCACTTCTGGAAGAGCTTACAAGCCAGCTTGGGGACTCAACTCAAATTCAACACAGCTTATCATCCCCAAACCGATGGACAATCGGAACGTACAATCCAGACACTTGAAGATATGCTTCGTACATGTGTTCTGGATTTTGGAGGATCCTGGGAAGACTATCTACATCTTGTGAAGTTCTCTTATAATAACAGTTACCAAGCAAGTATTGAGATGACTCCATTTGAAGCTCTGTATGGCCGAAGATGTCGTACCCCGCTATCATGGGACGACGTTGGAGAAAGAGCCCTACTGGGACTAGAGATGATGATCGATTCAACTGAGAAGGTAAAACAAATAAGGGATAGACTTCGAGTGGCTCAAGACAGGCAACGACATTGGATAAATAGCCACTGAAGGCCCTTGGAATTTGAGGTAATTAAATTTATGAAATTCAAGTTAATTTAAATATTTTGATTATGGAACTAAGACTTGATTATGACTTTATTAAAGGTTGGAGAACTGGTATTCTTGAAGATATCTCCGACACGTGGCACCATTAGGTTCGGAAGGAGTGGAAAACTCAGCCCGAGATTTATTGGACCTTTTGGCATTCAGGAGAAAATCGGAGAAGTGGCATACCGTCTGGTATTGCCACCCTCTCTGGATGGGGTTCATAACGTCTTCCATGTGTCGCAGCTGAGAAAATATGTGTCAGATCCCAGCCACATTTTGGATCACTCAGAGCTCGAAGTAGGCCCAAGTTTGACTTACCAAGAGCAACCCGTGGAGATATTGGATCGATCGGAGAAAGTTCTACGGAACCAGGTTATTTCTCTTGTTCGCGTAGCTTGGAAGCACCACTCTCCCGGCGAATCCACCTGGGAGCGAGAAGACGAGATTAGAGAGCGCTACCCTTTCCTTTTTGAACCCTGAGGTATATTTTAATTCTCGGCCTTTCCTTTCGTGCCATAGCTATTCTTAAATTTTGAGGACGAAATTTTTATAAGTTGGGTAGATTGTAAACCCCCTGAATTTTCAAAATTATTAAAACTAGGATTTTTCACAATTTTCTGAAATTTTCTAGAAATTTTCTGTAATTAAAATCAAGGTTTTAATTATTAAATGATTTTTAATTATTAATAAATAATATTAAAATATTATGGAAATAATATTTTTGGGTGTAAAATGAAAAACTGGACTTAGGGTAATTTTTCTGGATTTTTTGGGCCTCAAACCTATTTTTAAATGCCTAAAAACTACTTTTATTAATTAATTAATTAATTAATTTTATTATACTTATTATTATTATTATTATTATTATTATTATTATTATTATTTTTTTTTTTTTTGGGCCGGCCCGGCCCAGTGGACCGGCCCAGCAGCCTAGCCCAACCCGCTTACCTACCGGGTCGGGTCGGGTCTGCCCAGACCCGACCCGCCGCCTCCGACCAGCTACCTCACCCCCTCCCCACGACCCGGCTGCCCGCAATCTCCGCCGCCCCGGCCGGCCACGCGGCGCCCCACCGCACCACGCCTTCCCCGCCCTCACCTCCACTTTCCCCGCCTCCTCCGCCACGTAGCCGCCCTTTCCGGCCGACCCAGCGCCTCGGCCCCCTATAAAACCCCATCCCCAGCTCACCGTCGACCTCCTCCGTCCTCCGCCACTCGCCCTAGACCCCGGCCAGCCTCCAGCGCCGTCGACCTCCTACCCGGCTCCGTCTCCTCCTCTCCCCTCGCCGTGCCCAGCTCGCCATCGACCCCGCAGCGGCCAGTCCCGACCTCGCAGCAGCTAGAGCAGCCCCCCAACCGCCGCGCCGCCGTGAGCGCCGGCCTCGCCGCGCTGCCCCCGGCCCCCTCGGCCTCAGCCGGGCCGCTCAGCCGCCGCCCTCCGCCGCACAGCACCGGATTCCCTGAACCCTAACCCTAATCCTTTCCCTGTGTCCGACACGAGTCGGACACGTGTCGGACACGATTCGACCCCGGTTTTCGGGTCCCCTTCAGGTACTTGTAACTTTTTGTTCGTAGCTCTGTTTTCGATTTCGTAAATTGCGTTGTGAAGCCTGTATGACCCTCTCGGTGCCCGGACAAAACGCTCGGGGCATCGTATCCTGTGGTGATCGCACACCGCGATCCAAAAACAGGAAAAACCAGACCCTATTTCACCCCGGAACTGAGTACGTCCCGCCAAACGGGACGACTTGGTCGCGTGCGGTCTTTACAGATACGTGCGCGGCGTCGATACGGACGTGTGAGAATTTGCAGAAGCTGGTTCGGGTGTGCGTGCACACCGAAATTAACGCGTATCCGCGGACATCGCTCCGTATCCGACTTTTCTGCAATTTGTCCTAACTTCTTGTACACTCGTCGGATCGAGATGAAACTTACGCCATCGGACTCGTAGCGATACGCTGGTCCTGTGGGTCAAGTTTGGTTCGATTCTGAGAACGTTGACAAAATCGCGTGTCGTGGGCCCCATAGGCCCCGCTCGACGAGCGATTTTGTGATCGGCTCATCGGAATCCAAATCTGGAAGTTCCGTTGGGTTCGTATCATCGTTCCTGACCTGTTAACACTAAGTTTGGTGAATTTGGAGACCATTGACCCGGACACATTTTTCGGTGCAAAGCGGGCCCACCGGCGGACCCCGTTTTGACCCGAAACTGCCGTTTCTGCCCTTGTCTCCAAATTGGACGCAAGGACAGGCGTTTTTAGCTATTTGACATCTTTTGAGCATGATGGTAATATTTATTTCAGCAGCTGGACTCATTTCTGGAAAATTTCCCCGAGATACAAACTATATTTGGATCCAAACAACAGGCAAGTACCTGCACTTCAAGTTTAATCTTTATATTGTGATAATTAATTCCCTGCTCTATTAGTACCCTTGATGATTACACGTAGTGTTAGAATACTGGATTTTATGTCTTGAATACTGGAGTTCATGTCTTGTTTTTATGTCGGGTGGGAGAATACTAGAAGGCATATAGTTTACCCTTTCCCCTGCCGTATTTAATAGCTGTTGGTACGTGACTGTACCCTCAGCCGGATCTCGATTATTCCTGTTTAATAGCCGTTTATGACGGCCGGATTAGCCTTATAAACCCCTACATGCCAACTATGTATTCTAAAACAAACCCAAGTTCACACAGATAGCTTCTGGTCTTGTTATAGTTCTTGCTGACTGTTGTAGTTTTATTTCCTGTCTTATTTATTTCTGTTTTCTCATATCCCTGTTTATAGCATTAACTCTTAGTTATTGTTGTTTCTTTTATGCATATTCTCAATATGATACTCAGTCTAATTGTCATAAATATTTAGTTTAATCTTGTTGTGCATTGTGTACTTTGCTCCTTTCCTGACTGGATCCGTTGATTTAGGCGATGATGAGGACCTTGCCCCAACATATTATGGCCCCTATGAGGGAACATATGACACTTATAAGGAACCAGCTCCCACCCAGGAGACCACTGCTGCAGAGTAGTTAGCAGTAGCTATTTTATTTTATGCTCTTTATCTTAATAATCGGGTTTGTCCCCAATTTCATTTCTGGATTCTGTATTAAACATTTGATCTGTTGTCACATTTATTTCATTTAAAATCTTAAGCATCTTTTTCCCATTATTATCTTGCCTATTTTATTTGTGAATGAGCTAGATTAGTTAACTGTGGATTTGACCTAGACAACGTAGTATCGCCGACTCTGCGGCGTAGGCTGGACGTACCCAAGCACTCGTGCCCGAATTTTCGGGTGCGGGTCGTGACAGGATCGCCTCTGCCCATTTGGTGAAGTAATCTGTGATGGCCAGTATTAACCGGTGACCTCTGGAAGAAGACGGGTGAATAGGACCAATGATATCCATACCCCATGCTTCGAAAGGACATGATGCAACCGTGGGATGTAGATATTCAGACGGTTAATATATGATGTCTGCATGAACCTGACAGGCTCTGTATTGTCTTGCATAGTTGATCGCGTCTGTGATCATAGTGGGCCAGTAATAGCCCATTCTCCTGATACGATCCTGTAGCTTAGGACCGGGCTGATGCGCTCCGCATACGCCGTCGTGAGCTTCCCGAATAATCTGCTGTGCTTCGTCGTCAGAGAGACATCTTAATAGCAGTCCGTCGTAGGTCCGGCGATACAACCATTGTGAAGATGCGTCGAAGTAGAAGCGTAATGATCGTCTTTTGGCGGATACAGCTTCTATGGGGTCCTCCGGCAAGATTCCGCATGCGACGAGATCTATGAAGGGACTTCTCCAGTCTCTCCTAGGGGGATCCGTATTCACAGCGTAGCTGCGTTCTATGTGAAAGTTGTTCTTCACGCAGAATAAATCTCTGTTAAGAAGGATTACCGAATTCTGCCTTCTTATAGGAGTGGCTAAATCCGCAGCTAGACTGGCTAGGGCATTAGCTTCCAGATTCTGAGATCGAGGTACATGCTCTAGGAAGAACCCTTTGAATTTTATAGCTATCTCGACTGTTGCTTGGTGATAGGGGATGAGGTCTGGATTCTGGACTTCATATATTCTTCTGACTTGATTGACGATAAGCAGAGAATCACCGAAAGCTTCCAGGGACTCGACCCCCAGCTCTTTAGCGACTTGGAGCCCGATTAATAGAGCGTTATATTCTGCCACATTGTTGGAACATGGTTCGTTAAGAGAATATGCTCGGTAGATGACGAGTTTATCAGGAGTGACCAAGACGATTCCCACCCCTGAAACCACGTTTTCCTGGGGACCAGTCGTGGAGGCGCCGTCGAAGAACAGTTGCCATGCGTCACTTTCTATTGCGGAATTATATTCTGCAACTTTGTCGGGAATGTCTTCGTATAATTGGGAGGCCTCCGGGATCGGATGAGCAGCTAGGAAGTCGGCCAGCGCTTGGCCTTTGATGGACTTCTGCGGGACGTATACCATGTCATATGGTGTTAACAGCATCGCCCAAGTTGCGAGCCGGGAATTAAGAACACTTGGCTTGCTCATCGGTACTCGAAGAGGGTTGATCCTGGAGATGATATGGATAGTCTGGCCGGTGACATAGTGTCGCATCTTCTGGATAGCGAATATCAGAGCCAAGCATTCCTTCTCCACTTGGTTGTACCGGTATTCGGCTCCGACCATCATCCTGCTGAGGTAGTAGATAGCCTGTTCATGCCCCACATCGTTCTTCTGCGCGAGAAGAGCCCCTAGCGAATGATCCATTGCTCGAACGTATAGCAAGAATGGTTTTCCCATGATGGGAGGCACCAGAATCGACGGACTGGTGAGGTAGCGTTTGATATCCCCGAATGCTTGCTGACAGGTTTTGTCCCATACGAAGGATACTCCTTTCTTCATGAGATGCGAAAAGGGCTGACATCTCCCCGAGAGGTTGGATGTGAACCTCCGAATATAAGCCAGACGGCCTTGAAATCCCCGGAGTTCCCTCAGATTACGGGGCGGTCGTATTTCTACGATGGCCTGGACTTTGTCAGGGTCCACTTGGATGCCTTTGGCGGTAATGACAAATCCCAGGAATTTGCCACTAGACACACCCAGGAAGGACTTCGTAGGGTTCATCTTGAGTTGATGTTGGCGCATTAACTCGAATACCGTCTTCAAGTCTTGAATGTGATCATTTTTGAGGCGGCTCTTGACGGCTATATCGTCCACATAACATTCTACTGTTTTGCGTAAATGTTCATGGAATATGCTACTCATAGCTCGTTGGTATGTAGCCCCGGCGTTCTTCAATCCGAAGGGCATGACCGTATAGCAATATACTCCCAACGGGGTCCGGAAGGCGGTGTGCTTCTCATCTTCAGGATGCATCTTGATCTGATTGTATCCTGAGAATCCGTCCGTGAAAGACATGTGTTCAAAACTGCAGGTGTTGTCGATCATGATGTCCGTGATGGGAAGTGGGAACTCATCCTTGGGGCAGGCTGCATTCAGATCTCGGTAATCGATGCAGATACGTATTTTCCTACTTTTCTTCATGACTGGGACAACATTGGCGACCCAGTCAGGATATTGTTCTTCTCGGATGAAATCGCAGGCTATCAACTTCTTGACTTCAGCTTCGATGGCGTTCATCATGTCTGGGCGGAATCGGCGTTGGTGCTGCTTCATAGGCTTCGAGTCGGTCAATATATTGAGCTTATGAGTAGCCACCTTCGGGTCAAGGCCCGGCATGTCCACATAATTCTACGCAAAGACGTCGATATATTCTTTTATCAGCTGAATAACTTCTTCCCGTTCAGCCGGAGAAAGATTGTTACTGATGAATATCGGCTTTGGCGAAAGTTCACCCCCAACATCAACCTGGATAACTTCATCTTTGGTGGGAGGTTCCCTCTGCTCGAAGCGGAATTCCCACTGCGTATCCATCTGTTGAGCCCAAGAGTCATTCTCAAACGGCTCAGGATCCTGTTCATCTGCTTCAAAGGGATCTGCCACTACCATATTTACTGATAGTGTTTGTTTGAGAGCATCAGGTGAGTCGGAGGGCGACGAGCCATTGATGATAACCGATGTGGTGCTCGACAGCCGAAACCAAGAAGGTTTGTTCAGAGGTAATATGAACATGACAAACTTCTGGGATACAATTCTATCAGATATGGAAGTGCATATCTGCTCAGAGGTAATATGGACATAGCAGTCTTTGTGGACCTAACACCACTGGCGTACTTAGAGTTAAGTACGGGCGCTAAGTTGAGATGGCAACCGATGTGGTAATCGATAGCCGAAACCAAGAAGGTTTGTTCAGAGATAATATGAACATGACAAACTTCTAGGGTGCAATTCTATCGGAGATGGAAGTGCATATCTGCTCAGAGGTAATATGGACATGGCAGTCTTTGTGGACCAAACACCACTGGCGTACTTAGAGTTAAGTATGGGCGCTAAGTTGAGATGGCAACCGATGTGGTAATCGATAGCCGAAACCAAGAAGGTTTGTTCAGAGGTAATATTAATATGACAAACTTCTGGGGTGCAATTCTATCGGGGATGGAAGTGCATATCTGCTCAGAGGTAATATGGACATGGCAGTCAAAAGAATGGAAATCCAATTGGTAAGGACCATCCCCCTGTTTACAGATTCAAAGTGATGACCTTGGCCTCGATCATCTCCTGAATTTTCCTTTTTAGCACATAGCACGCCTTTGTGGGGTGATGAGTGTACCGGTGGAAGAGACAATAATCTGGGTCGTCCACTTTGCCAATCCTCTCGGGATGTTTGATGTTGGGTAGCTGAAGTTTGCACTCTTTCATTAACATATCGAAGATTTCAATGATGTCGTCTTCGTTGAAGAAGAAAGTTCCTTTTGGTCTTCGGGCTCCTGATGCCTGAATTTTACGGTCTTGCGGTGAGATCATCGTTGTTGCATCATCTTCAGATCTTGAGGGGATTCTACCCCTGGCCCCGGACGTCACTTTGTTCTGTCGAGGTAAGTTATTCCTAGATATGCTGTAGCCTCTGGCCGCAGAAACTGACTTATCAGGAACTGTCTCTGGTTGTACATGATTGAATTTCGGAGTTTTAGGTCTCGCGAGAGATGCTGTATATCCTAACCCAAAACGAGCTTTCTGATGGTGAGAATTACTACGCACCGGTATTAGTCTACCTTTCCCATAGTTGAGACCTTGTTTCAGTTTCAAGTCGTAACCCATATTTTGCATAATATTTAATGCTTGTGGGCTATATCTGTGGGTTTGTATCCTGCCAGTTTCAGACTCGCGCGATTCCTCATGTACGATTGGAGTGTTCTGCCTGCTACCGAAGATTATCGGACGCTGATCGTCATGGGTTGGTGGAATAATAAAGATGGAGTCTTCCTGTGGTCCGCTTGTTATGACGACGTTAGACATTGACGTATCTTCCCATATGATCTTCCCGCGTTTGACTGTCAGGGGAACTGAAGTCTGTTTATGACTCTTGTTTTTGCGTCTATGGATTAGATAATCCCGCAGGTCGGGAGGAGTGGGGGAAGAAGACGACGGCTTGTTCCTTCTGTTCCCACCAGTGGGCATGCGGAGATTGGGTACCATGGTTCTCCCTACGCCACCTGTGTACAACAGGTTGGCCATCTGGGTGGCGGATAATCCCCGTAGAGGGTGCCTTCTCGCAACCTGAGCTTGCTTTACGTCATGGGACTCCGTCTGGCGTAATTTGGAGATTTGCTCAAATTGGCGTAAAGCTGAAGAGGTCCTCAGTCGGCCGTCGGCTTCCCGCGTAATCTGGAGGGTATGCAGATTGCTTCTTCGCTGGCATAATGGCCGAGAAGTTGAGTACTCTGCCGCTTGCTTCCCCTTGCAGAAATCACAGTGCTCATCTGGTTTCCCGTAGAGGTCAGATGTTGTCTTGCGCATGGAGCGTGATTTGCACTTTCGACTTAGCGCTGAGGCATCATCAAAAGTTGGGTCTGTATCGCGCGTAGCGGGAGACTGGTTCCTACGCGTATAGCGCAGTGGGTACTTCTGGGTTAGCATTGAGGCTTTGCCCGAAGGTTCGTCTGTACCGTGCGTAGCGGGAGACTGGTTCCTACGCGTAGAGCGTAGTGGATACTTCTGGGTTAGCGCTGAGGCTTTGTCCGAAGTTTCGTCTGTACCGCGCGTAGAGGGAGACTGAATTTTACGTGCAGGGCATGGAGGGAGCAATGCTACAACCTCATTGGTCGGAGAGGTCGGAGAGATCGGAGAGTCCACAGGAATGGTAGAGGATGTCTTGGGCATCCAGACCTTGCGAAGCTTCCTGTTGTCTTGGACGGAGAGAGGGTGAGAGCTACCCCTGGTTCGAAGCATGTCTTCGTAGGCAGACTGGTCGAATTGGACGACCGGTGTCTTCTTCACGGTTCCTATAGATACCGCATCATGTTGAGCAATTGCTTCCTCATCAGAAGAGAAAGATGTCCCCAGGAGAGTCGTCATCTTGTTTGTGGTATTAAACGAAAGAATGGAAATGTATTCGATATGGGGTTTATACGAAACCCGCCTTCTTTGGTTTACAAACAAACTTATACAATTTGATCCTATACTAGGATATGGGAGTACAATTTATTTAATCTGGGTAAATATTGATTTAGGTGTCTGATCTGCAGTCGATCACTTTAGCCCTTGGACCACACGATGTTGAAGAAGCGCCGTAGAAGACAAGAAGCAGCCTCGAAGGTTGCAAAAGAGGGTGGATGCACGATGCCAAAGTCTTCGATCCCTACTCTCTGCCTGAACTCCGGATTCTCTCTCTCTCTCTCTCTCTCTCTCTCTCTCTTGACCTCCGGTTCGATCTTTCTTGGAAGTTTGACCTTGGATCTTTTCGACATTCCAATTTTGTCGACCTTTCTCCCTGGATCTGATATTGGTTTCTTGACCAATTTTCTGACCTTTTTCCTTATTGATAGAGGACTCTATTTATAGAGTTTTGGTGACAGTGACCACTCCGTCGGTGTAGAAACCGAGGAGTGGAAAGTACAGCACCATTTTATACAACGGTTAAAGTAACCAATGCATGCGTATAGATGATCCTTCGAATGAGCGTGTGACGCGGGTCCAACTAAGGGACAAAACGCGTCTAATCGCTACGAAGATCATGGCGTAGAAGCCACGTAGGTAGGTATCCATTGTGTAGAAGAGGTTGGCATAGAAGCCAAATGTCTGTCACCGTGGCATAGAAGCCAAATGGTTATCAAACCGGCATAGAAGCCGAATAGGCGTAGAAGTCGAACAGGCGTAGAAGCCGAGTGGTCATAGAGGCCGAACAGGTGTAGAAGCCGAGTGGTCATAAAGGCCGAGCAGGCGTAGAAGCCGAGTGGTCGTAGAGGCCGAACAGGCGTAGAAGCCGAATGGGCGTAGAAGCCGAACAGGCATAGAAGCCGAGTGGTCATAGAGACCGAGAGAGCACATGAGCTGGATGGACGTAGAAGCCGCTGCGTACCATGCCAGAATGCTGATGGGGACATCTTAGCCAGAATTACGGCTTTTGAAGATATTATCAAATCTCTTGCATTAAATGCCGAGATTTGCCACCATCCTGTGCATTAAATGTGGAGGCGTGTCTTTAAAGGCCTGCAACCCCTTCTGTGCATCAGTCGCAGAGACGTGCCTTGAGAACCTGTCACCGCTTTGTGCATTCAGACGTAGAGACGTGCCTCGACCCCGTACGGAGTGCAGCTTTTGATGTGGCAGGTGGTTTGTCTACTGCAGAACGTAAAACAGCTCGTGTCTATCTGTGTAAAACAAAGCAGCGTATCCCTTCGTGCTTGTAAAAGTAGTTTACGCAAAGGGGGGATGGCGGTATTTGACAGCCTGGGTCGCAGTGCTGTATCATCATTATAGCCGTCGTCTGGGTAGTCGAGCCGTATCCCTTTGTCAGAAGCCCAGACGTCAGGTTCATTGCAGGATCTTCATTACAGGGTCTGACATGTTCACTTCGGAGAATACGAAGCGTCTCTTGTACACCTTAATGCTGTGTCTGAAAGGGGATGAGTTTTACGCCCTGGAGGCGATGAAGCACCCTGTTTACGCTGAAGCGGTTTGGACGTACTGCCTTACGCGGATGGTCCTTTTGAGCTCTCATATTTTTATACTGTGTTTTTAGCGGAAAGAGCTCTGTTGCACGCTTGATGGCTCTTAAGGCCTCTACTTACGCTGCTCTGCACCAATATGCCGCGTATAGTCATCCGACGTATTTTTCATGCTTCTACAGCAGTATGATCATATTTCAAATAAATAGACAGACCCGGAACAACCTTCTGTTGAATTCTCTTGGTTTGTCAGCCCCTTCGGTGCAACACTCAACACCGGTACAATCTCACAATAATAATAATGAAATAAATCAATAAAAAGCTCCAAGGCCTTAATATAGTCACACAATATCCAGTCACATAACTAAAATGTACAAATAAGTCACACAATAAAATTATACAATTAATAAGTACAAATTTTATGAATGGGCCAATACATACATGTCAAAAAAAACTACTACTGATCAGGAGGAGGAGCTGCATCGAATCTAAGATAATAGCGCGTCTAACTTCACCTGTGTAAGCATCACGGAACCCGATGCAGGAGTCAATGTAGATGACGATGTAGACGGACCAGGAGGACGTTGTTGTGCTAACTCTGTCACTCGAGTGTCGCAAGTATCCATGACAGATAATAACCTCCTCGTATTATGCACCACTTGCTCGCCCATCTGAAGATATAATGTTTGCATCCTCGATAGTGAAGCGCCCACGGTCTCTACTCGCTCATCCATCTCAATATGTGATGCCTATATCCTCGATAATATGGCACGCACGATCAACTGTGACTCCTGCAGTGACATCATGTTGCGCTCTGTCGATGTGGCCAAATCCCTCAGCTCCATGATGCTATGCTCCAGTGATTCAAAATATGCTTTGATTGTCACATCGTACGTCTGCGGCTGTGGCTGCACCGTAATCCTCTGCATCAACTCATCACGCAGAGATGCGATCTTAAGGTCAACCCTCTCCTGGGCTCGCTGCAACTCCTGGGAGGGCTGTGGGGTATGCACAACGGCAGAGGGTGTCTTAGAGGACTGTGATACAACATAGGCGCTATAGGATCGCGTAACGTAGTACGTACCCCTATGTAGACCACCAACGGCTCTCATCCACAGCTCGTCATCCGACGTAGCTGGGTGGGCCGGGGGTTCCGAGGAACTACCCCCCTCCCTCTCAAGGTGTGGGTTGGGTCGACTCTTCGCGGAGCCTCCTATACTCATCCTAGAAAAATATGTATCTATCGATAAGCGTACTACTTCATATATATCTTAGGTAGTTATTACTAATTATATGTATTTTTGCTAAGTAATATCAAAATTAACAAAACATAAGAGTAATACTTACGTAGCTCTACTTCACCCTATAATTGATAAGTTATCCCCCCTTTCTATGAGTGGCGATGAACACTGTCATAATGTTCGCGTCCTCACCCCTCTGGACCTGTTAAGAAATATATTATTTGTTGTTAAAGTAAAAAATTAGGCCACGATGATTAAAAATTGTACGTATACAATGAAAGATGTACCAAGCAATAAAAATATTTCGTCATCGAAATCGACCCACCACACCACTTTCCCGCCCTCTGCCGAGCCGCCTTGGCCTTCTCCGACTTTTTCTTATACCTATCCTCGTTGAATCTATCCCTCATTGCAGTCCACTGTTTACGCGTGATCCAGCCTTGGATCAGTTTTTCTTCGAGATCACGAGCCCTTTGGTCATCCATAGCATCACGGATGGGCTTGGCAGCGACAGAAGGAAACTGCTGCTCGATCTGTGCGGCCTGGTGTGGTGGATAGGAATATGTTATCTATAAGAAGTACAATATTTTGTTATAAAATATTTACATAAAAATATTACTGATGTTAAAATTAAATATACTTTTACCTTAAAGTGCCCTAACCAGAACGTCTTTCTCTTTTTCGAGCCATCCGAGTAGTTTATCCATGGTTCACCATAGTTTTATCTCAGAAAATATCTCAGTGCTCTCTGTACTGCCGGGGGACGATATCTATCGATAAATTGATAATTAAACTTGTTAAAAAGTGAATATATATATATATATATATATATATATATATATATATATATTTATAAGAAACAAATAACTAATTAACTTACTTTGTAGGGCCATCGGCCCAATTCTCCATTCTCGTCTCATCCGGCGGAGTGCACGGAGGATCGCTCTGATATGGAGATGGAGTCGGCTCGACTGCTATCTCCTCCTCTATCTCCGTGGTACCGTTATCAGCAAGAACACTGGACGGAGCAGAAGCACTAGACGGGATACTCTCGGGCCTGGAACTGCTGGTCCCAGGAGTACTGCCACGTACGATCATCGCAGTCGCAGTCTAAGGTACTGCTGGTCGATAGTATGGAGTACTCGGGGACGAGGATTGGGTAGGAGTATCCGTGTCCTGAAGAGGAAGTCTAGAGGATCTACCGCAGGAATAGGATCCGCGTCGTCCAGACATATCTGAGAACAACATATAATGATAAAACAAATATACAGAGATATTTTGATTACATGACAGAAAGAAATACACAGAAGTTATGAACTAGGCCACAATAAAAGTCTAAATGATAAAAGTGTCACCATCACAAAACATAAGTATGTATCACCGTCACAAACATAAGTATCACAGAACTAGGCCACAAATACACAGAGATATGTATGTATAACCATCACAAACATAAGTTTAACACAACTAGGCCACAAAAAAAGTCTAAATAAGTTTTATTTAATTTTCAATCATCATCTAAAAATTTATTTTGTTCGTCTTCCTCCTCCTCCTCCTCCTCCTCTTCCTCCTCATCTTCACTTTCATCTACTTCGTCATCGTCTTCTGATACTTCTACCTTGTCTACTTGATAAAATATGTCATGAGTAACTTCCGTTGAGTCAATATCTAAAATATTTGCAACAAGAGGTAGGTCATCTTCCTGATAAGATATTTCATCAATGTCAAAGATATTTCTAGCTTTAGTCTTACAGACTGTCCACCAATCTGACCTTTTGGTTCCTCGTTTAGAATAAGTTGTGAAGTACACTAGCTGAGCCCGACTTGATAGAATAAATGGTTCATATCCTTGATATCGACGCTGGTACTTTATATCTACAAGACCATGCTTGTCAATTTTTCATAGACTGCCCACCAATCAACCTTGATCTTGGATGGGATCGACCCACTCACACTTGAATAACATCATCTTAGCACGCTCTGTGGAATAATTATATGTCAACTCCATAATCTCTCGTAAGATGCTAAAGAAATCAGTGTCTGGATTGACGTATTTGTAGTTCGAAGATTTGATACACAAAAAACTACTTTTTATAGAATCGAGATCCAGGAAGTCGTCTCTTATTAGGGCATTTGTTGACTTGAACCAAAATACATTCACACAGTAAGTTGGCCAGATCTTGACGGTATAAATTGGTCCATTTGCTAGAGTTCTAATAGATTAATTCTCAAGTGTTGTCTCTGGATGATCGACCTAAATATCAAATAAGCGATATTAAGTTTAACATTAATTATTGTGCAAGTATACATACACAAAAAGTAATTACCGAGATCCTTACATATGTTATCAACCATGAAGGAAAATGAAATCTTATTTCCTGTTCTACTTCTTCATCTGTTATGTATGGTCTACTCGATCTTACCGCATCATTATATGTTGTCACGCCCCAGTCCCAAAATGAGAGGAACTAGGACACGTGGCATTGGCCAGCTGACACGTTACTAAGGGTTTTATGGACCCACATGAACGTGCTACGCTGTCCTAAAATTACTATAAGTCTAATACAGGCAAATCTATCTCATCCACAGAAAATTGTCAGAAAATAGTGCTGAATATATATAATGCTGAGTCTGAAAATGTAATAATACACATCTTGTGGGAATAAACCCACTACAAAAATATAATAAAAGTGCAGTAACCCAGATAGACTAAGTATCGTCTATCTAGCAAAACATCTCCATCCCCAAGAGAGCAAGCTTCTAGAATCAGGTGGACTCTGATGGTGTCTCCTCTAGTTCTTCCTCAGTAGCACACCTGGTCTCCTGTCCGGGACCATACACCGTAGGATAGAATGCCTCGTCTAAATCTGGAAGGAAACCAGGTCCTCAGTGGGACATAACAAGATACAGGAAAATAACATGCCAGGTATGAAATACTGAATAAATAAATAAATAAATACAGGGTGCTAACCATCTAAGTGAAATGCAAGTAAAGACCTTGTAGTACGCATGGGAATGTGTAGGTTTGACATATGCTGACTTAATTCACCAATCGTGTTGACTGGCTAGTATATGTGTCATATGCCCCCGGACACACGGGTAGCTCTGCAATCGACCATCTCCGAAGAGTATGGTACGAAGGATAAATGACTCTTGGAGGGGGTGTCCCATACGTCTACTAGTTATCTTTCCCGCCCAATATAACTAAATGCCAAGTCGTACTTTTCCTGAGTTTCCTGATTTTATGCTAAGCCGTGATGCATGTCATACGTACTGGTAGCTAATCAATTACGTAGCTCGCATCCCAATATGTATTGCAACCATGTTGCGTGTTCCCGTGATAGGGTCTAGGAAGATATTAGGATATCCTCGTAGTTATTGGTAAGTCTGTAAAGTATTAAGTTAATTACACTACGTGTCAACGTATTTGTTGACTGTACCTGAGGCAAGCTCAGGTACTCACAGTTATATGGAATTCAGGAAAGAAAATAGCATATAACAGCACTTGAATTTAAACAGTAACTTGGCAAGGTATACTTGCCTACTTCCTGACTGTGCTGGACAACTGATCCCACTGTCAAGACTGAGGGTCCTTGTGACAGGGGGTCACTGACTGTGCTGAAGATGTTTTCTGTTTAAGATGTTTACAGGATTCGTAAATACCAATTTAATAAAAGGCATAATTAAATAGTATATATATTCTTATGTAGATATATACACATAATACATATATATATATATATATATATAGGGTTCAAATACATATATAGAGTATATATAAATACATATAGATATAGCATATATAGTATGTATATATATAGCATATAGGTATACGTATATGTATATATATATTTACATATATATAAAGGAAAGGGAAAAGCAGAAAAAGATACATATATACATACATATATATGATATAATAAATAATATATATAATAGGTAATATATACATATATAGATATATAGATATATATATATTCTCATATATATATATATATATATATATATATATATATAAAAGAGAAAAAAAATGCTGAAATTTAAATGTACATATATATTATTATGTATATAATATACTTTATAATAATTATATATACATTATACATAATTATATAGATATAAATATATATATGAAAGAAAATAAAAAGATGCAGGAATTAAACATACATATATATATTTATATATATACATACATATATATGATATAGTATATATATACATATAATTATATAAATAAAAGAAAAGCATATATATATATACATATATATTATATGTATATATATAATAAATACTATGTAAAAATATATATAGATATATAAGAAAAGAAAGGAAAATATATATATACATAATATATTACAATATATATATACTTAATATATATATATATAGGTATATAGTAATAGTAATAATTATATATATATATATATAATTATATATAGAATATATATGTATATAAATATATATACATATACATATATATATGATTATATAATAAATAAAAAAAAAAAAAAAACAGAAATTATAAATAAATAATATATATTTATATACTGTATATAGACAGACAGAAGCACTGGGCAAATATTCATCGACGACCTTTAGAGTTCCAAGTGGGAGAGCATGTGTTCTTAAAAATCTCACCCACCCGAGGTACTATTAGATTTGGAGGAAGAGGAAAGCTGAGTCCAAGGTACATTGGACCCTTCGATGTGTTAGAACGCGTCGGAGAAGTTGCTTACAGACTAGCTCTACCTCAGACTTTGGAAGGAGTACATGACGTCTTCCACGTATCTCAGCTGAGGAGGTACATTCCAGACCCGAGTCATGTACTGGACCTTCAGAGATCACCGTCGGCCCAAGCCTATCGTACCAGGAGGAACCTGTAGAGATCCTAGATCGTAGCGAGAAGGTGTTGCGAGGCCAGACTATCCCTCTAGTTCGTGTTGCATGGAGACATCATGCACCAGGTGAATCAACCTGGGAACGAGAAGAGGATATTCGATAACGTTTTCCCCATCTATTTCCAAACCAGGGTATGTCCTAATATTTCAAAACAATATTTCATTTTCATTATATGTCTGTTTTTATTTCGAGGACGAAATATTCTAAGGAGGGTAGATTGTAAACTCCCTCGACCAGATTTCAGTAATTTAGGATTTATTTTAGCTAATTAGAATTTTTGTAACTTTTTAAAATTTATTTTGTTTACATATCCTTTTCAATTACACCTGTACTTCACACAATTGTTTAGGGCATTACACTAACTGTAATTCCCAAACAAAATTCACATACCTGTCCTAGATATGTTAGACTATTTTCCAGAATTTTGTGCAACTCCCAGATGAGTTATTTTGAGCCTCGTTTGGGACGCACAAATATCGTTACAAAAGTTTGTATTTAATTCCTATTTTATTTCTTGCTCTTTAACCATCTCTGTACCCCTAGAAATTTAGAACCAACAGGCACCTGTTTTACCCAAACAAAAATACGATAATATTCTACTTTAGATATACTACAATTAGTATATTGACACCGTAGTAAAATTATGACCCTACCAGCCTCTAAATAATTAGAGAACATCGTGCGCATTATTTATTAAATAATAAATACGGTGACCCGTATCACCTAAAGAACCAGGCCCTGCCCCTGCCCAGGCTCACCCCCACACCCCCAAGGCACTCCCCCAGGTTTTCCCCTCATTTCTGTACAAAACAGTATTCCCAGGAATCAGTATTTTTAAATAAGCAAATTGCATAATTACGCAAAATACCAATTTTGGGACCTAATTGCAATTTATAAAATTTCAGGGGTTTTTATGCAAATTTCCAGTGTGAGGTGGCATCACCTCATTGGCTGGTGAATGTGGACCGCACACGTGTCATGTGGGACCCACAAAAATATCTAAATGGCTGCTAAAAATATCTAAAAACCCAAAATACCCAAAACACCCCTAAACTTCCCCCTAATTACAACCCTGCCACTCCCCCTAAACCTATATAACCCGACCCCCCCTCTCATTCCCAACTCACTCCACACCCTCTCCGGCCACCCTCCGCCCACCGGACCCCTGCCCAACTCCTCGCCACCTCCCTTCCCTCCTCCCCGACCACCGGAGCCCCGCCCTAGCCGGCCGCTCCGCCGCCGGCAGCCCCTACAAGCCAACTCCACCAATACCAACACCCACAGCCACCACCACCCGAACCACTTCCACCACCGCCTCCGGCCGTCGTCGACCACCGCCACCACCCCAAACGCCTCGCCACCACCTCCTCCACCGTTCCGACCAACCCCCTGCCACCCCCGACCACCACAGCCGCCGCCATCACCTCCACAGCGCCCCGACCCCTCTCCCCGACTGCACCACCACCCCCATCCCGACCGCCTCCAGCCACCTCCACCGCCACCGTAGACCCCCACCACCACTACCAACCTCACCGCCACCATCTCCTCCGCCGATCCCCCGCCCTGCACCGACCGCACCACCGCCGCTGACGCCGCTGCCACCGCTGCAAGCCGGCACTGCTGCTGCTGTTAGCTGCTGCTGCCGTTGCAGCCACCGCCACGGCCAGCCGCCGCCTCCTCCGCCGCCGTTCTCCCGCCGGCGACGAGCCCAGGGCCCCACCTACCTGACCGGAACAGTACCCCCCCCTCTAATGTACGTATAGGTATTATTTTATGTATACGTATGTGTATATGTATATATATATATGTATATATTTATATATATTAATATACTATATATACATTATTATATATAATTAATATTATATTATTATATAATACTGTATAAATACAGTATTTATGTATTTATAATTTTTGCATTTTTTATTTATTTATTTATTTATTTATATATGTCTATATATATATATATATATATATATATATATATATATATATATATATATATATATATATATATATATATATATATATATATATATATATATGTAATTATATATTATATGTATATAACTATATATATATAATATAAATACAGTATATATACTTAAATACTGTATTTTATACAGTATGATATATATGTATTATTTATGCATTTTATTTTCTGTTATTTAACTATTATATATATATATATGTAATATATATATATATATAATTTCTTTTCTTTCTTTATATATATGTATATCTATATATATATATTTAATTATATAACTATATATATATAATATATACTTAAATACTGTATTTTATACAGTATATAAATATATATTATTTATTTATAATTTCTGTTTTTTTCTTTTTTTTATTTATTATATATACATATATATATATATATATATATATATGTATATGTATATATATTTATATACATATATATTCTATATATAATTATATATATATTATATATATATAATTATTACTATTACTATATACCTATATATATATATTAAGTATATATATATTGTAATATATTATGTATATATATATTTTCCTTTCTTTTCTTATATAACTATATATATTTTTACATAGTATTTATTTATTATATATACATATATCAAAGGAAAATATATATATACATAATATATTACAATATATATATACTTAATATATATATATAGGTATATAGTAATAGTAATAATTATATATATATAATATATATATAATTATATATAGAATATATATGTATATAAATATATATACATATACATATATATATATATATATATATGTATATATAATAAATAAAAAAAAGAAAAAAAACAGAAATTATAAATAAATAATATATATTTATATACTGTATAAAATACAGTATTTAAGTATATATTATATATATATAGTTATATAATTAAATATATATATATAGATATACATATATATAAAGAAAGAAAAGAAATTATATATATATATATATATTACATATATATATATATATAATAGTTAAATAACAGAAAATAAAATGCATAAATAATACATATATATCATACTTTATAAAATACAGTATTTAAGTATATATACTGTATTTATATTATATATATATAGTTATATACATATAATATATAATTACATATATATATATATATATATATATATATATATATATATATATATATATATATATATATATATATATATAGATATATAGATATAGATATAGATATAGATATAGATATATATAGACATATATAAATAAATAAATAAATAAATAAAAAATACAGAAATTATAAATACATAAATACTGTATTTATACAGTATTATATAATAATATAATATTAATTATATATAATAATGTATATATATAGTATATTAATATATATAAATATATACATATATATATACATATACACATACGTATACATAAAATAATACCTATACGTACATTAGAGGGGGGGGGGGTACTGTTCCGGTCAGGTAGGTGGGGCCCTGGGCTCGTCGCCGGCGGGAGCACGGCGGCGGAGGAGGCGACGGCTGGCCGTGGCGGTGGCTGCAACGGCAGCAGCAGCTAACAGTAGCAGCAGCAGTGCCGGCTTGCAGCGGTGGCAGCGGCGTCAGCGGCGGTGGTGCGGTCGGTGCAGGGCGGGGGATCGACGGAGGAGATGGTGGCGGTGAGGTTGGTAGTGGTGGTGGGGGTCTACGGTGGCGGTGGAGGTGGCTGGTGGCGGTCGGGATGGGGGTGGTGGTGCAGTCGGGGAGAGGGGTCGGGGCGCTGTGGAGGTGATGGCGGCGGCTGTGGTGGTCGGGGGTGGCAGGGGGTTGGTCGGAACGGTGGAGGAGGTGGTGGCGAGGCGTTTGGGGGTGGTGGCGGTGGTCGACGACGGCCGGAGGCGGTGGTGGAAGTGGTTCGGGTGGTGGTGGCTGTGGGTGTTGGTGTTGGTGGAGTTGGCTTGTAGGGGCTGCCGGCGGCGGAGCGGCCGGCTAGGGCGGGGCTCCGGTGGTCGGGGAGGAGGGAAGGGAGGTGGCGAGGAGTTGGGCAGGGGTCCGGTGGGCGGAGGGTGGCCGGAGAGGGTGTGGAGTGAGTTGGGAATGAGAGGGGGGGTCGGGTTATATAGGTTTAGGGGGAGTGGCAGGGTTGTAATTAGGGGGAAGTTTAGGGGTGTTTTGGGTTTTTAGATATTTTTAGCAGCCATTTAGATATTTTTGTGGGTCCCACATGACACGTGTGCGGTCCACATTCACCAGCCAATGAGGTGATGCCACCTCACACTGGAAATTTACATAAAAACCCCTGAAATTTCATAAATTGTAATTAGGTCCCAAAATTGGTATTTTGCGTAATTACGCAATTTGCTTATTTAAAAATACTGATTCCTGGGAATACTGTTTTGTACAGAAATGAGGAGAAAACCTGGGGGAGTGCCTTGGGGGTGTGGGGGTGAGCCTGGGAAGGGGCAGGGCCTGGTTCTTTAGGTGATACGGGTCACCGTATTTATTATTTAATAAATACTGCGCACGATGTTCTCTAATTATTTAGAGGCAGGTAGGGTCATAATTTTACTACGGTGTCAATATACTAATTGTAGTATATCTAAAGTAGAATATTATCGTATTTTTGTTTGGGTAAAATAGGTGCCTGTTGGTTCTAAATTTCTAGGGGTACAGAGATGGTTAAAGAGCAAGAAATAAAATAGGAATTAAATATAAACTTTTGTAACGATATTTGTGCGTCCCAAACGAGGCTCAAAATAACTCATCTGGGAGTTGCACAAAATTCTGGAAAATAGTCTAACATATCTAGGGCAGGTATGTGAATTTTGTTTGGGAATTACAGTTAGTGTAATGCCCTAAACAATTGTGTGAAGTACAGGTGTAATTGAAAAGGATATGTAAACAAAATAAATTTTAAAAGTTATAGAAATTCTAATTAGCTAAAATAAATCCTAAATTACTGAAATTTGGTCGAGGAAGTTTACATATGTGCTGAAACACAATGAAGCATAGGCGGGTTAATGTAATAGTTGTATTGAGATGACATAAATATTGACGTATTAATTACTTACCCCTCTAGTTTCTCCACCTCATCCTCGTCGCAGTTGAGTAATACATATAACTGAACGACCCTAAGCTCGTCGTCATTCAGATATCTTTTCTTCATTTTACCCGAGGGCATTCCAAAATTATTAAATACTTTCAGTATTGCCTCATTAGATTCATGATACCCGTCATTATTTTTGGGAGCTCTTGTTCAATTAGTAGCAACATGAGGCTCAAAATACATCGAACAAAAGTTTGTAATCTCCTCGAGAACATAGGCTTCACAATAGAACCCTCCACCCGTGTCTTATTTTTTACCTTCATCTTGAGGTGGTTCAGATGCCGCTCAAACAGGTACATCCACTGATAACTGACATGTCCACCAACGCGTGCCTTATAGGAAACATAAATCGGCAAATGCTCCATGGAGTCGAAGAATCCAGGAAAAAACACTCTCTCAAGCTTACAATGTGTTACCGCAATGTCCTTCTTCTGCTTTTCTAGACGATCGACGAGCAACTTAGTAGAACAAATATCTCTGAAGATTATGTTAAGCTCTGTCAATGGATCCCAAACTACCTGCGGTAAGAATTCTCGAAATACAACCGAAATTAATCTCTCCATAAATACGTGACAATCGTGGCTCTTTATACCCGTCAGTTTGTTCTCCTTTGGGTTGACGCATCTTCTCAGATCCGACACGTACCTATCTGGAAATTTTAGGCCCTGAAACAACCTACAAAGTCTCCCTTTGTCCTCCTTGTCCAATAAAAAAATTGACTTAGGCTGATTCACCTTCCTATTCCCTTCCTATATCAAATGCAACGCAGGTCGTTTACATATTTTTTCTAAGTCCAATCTGGCCTTAGAATTGTCTTTCATCTTTCCCTTTATGTCTATTACAATATTAATTATATTGTCAAACACATTCTTCTCGATATGCATGGCATCAAGGTTATGTCTGTTTATATTGGTTCTCCAATATGGTAGGTCCCAGAATATGCTCCTCTTCGTCCAGTTATGAGTTCGACCAAATTCATCGCACTTTTACCCCCTTATAGGATCTTCGATAGAACTTGGAAAATCTCTGGCCTCCTTCCATATCGTGTCTTCGGACCACCTTGGCTGTGGATTAGCCTTCTACACAATACCGGTACGGAACGCATTATTTTTCCTCCTGAAAAGATGATCTTTCGGCAGGAACTGTCGATGATAATTAAAGAAGCACGATTTTCCTCTATGTTTTAAACGGAAAGCCTTAGTGGTCCATGCAATACGGACATAAGAGACGACCATGAGTGCTCCATCCTGAAAATATTTCATAGGCCAAAAAGTCATTGATGGTCCACATAAGTGCTGCCCTCATCTGAAAATTCTGCTTTCAAGAAATATCATACGTGTTGGTGCCAACTTTCCATAGCTAATTCAACTCATCTATCAACGGGTGTAAGTACACATCAATGTTTCTCTTGGGATTGTTCGGAACTGGAATGATAACGGTTAGAAACATATACGGAGTCTTCATGCATATCCAAGGTGGTAAGTTGTACAAGGTGACAATCACAGGCCAATACGAATACTGAGATCCCGAAAGTCCAAATGGAGTAAAACCATCGGAGGAGAGACCTAATCTAAAATTACGCGGATCCAAAGCAAAATCGGGATACTCTCGATCAAAGTGCTTCCATGCTTCTCTATCAGATGGATGATCCAACACTCCTTCGATCTCTTCCTGCCTGTGCCAACTCATTTTTTTAGCAGTCTCCTTTATCATAAATAATCTCTGCAACTGCGACATCAAAGGGAGGTAGTGCATCGAATCGATCGACTTCCTTGCACCGGGAGTCTTTCAAATTCCATTTGCCTTGTAGCAATCAACACCACAAAATCTGCACACTGCGTCATCTTTGTCTTCTTTATAGTACAACATGCACCATTTGCGACACGAATCAATTTTCTCATATTCCATCTAGAGCGATCTAACCATCCTCTAAGATCGGTAGAAGTCTGTAGGCAACTTGGCACCCTCCGGCAAGATCTCTATAATAAACTCGATCAGTCGGTTATAACATTCTTGCGATATGTTAAAATTAGACTTTATGCTCAACAACCTGGTGACTACCTCTAAGGATGAATGATCCTTATAACTAGGATACAATGGAGTCCTTGCATTCTCCAACAACTCCATAAACTTTGCAACATTGGTATTCGGTGCCTCCTCAACTGCTTCATAATTTTTTGAATGGAAAGCAGGCCCCGCAGCGTCGAAAACCATATTCACGTACCCGTCGTTGAAATCAGCATGCTCGTGGACATTCATATATGGCTCCACATAAGGCTCCAACTCCGATGCTAAAGGCACAAGCTCTCCGTGTGAGGTCCACTGATAGTAATTCAGAGTGAAACCCCTCGGTTATAAATGATATGTCACATGCACTTCTGGATGATATTTAAAGTTACTATATTTCACACACGGATACTTAATTTTTGTGCCGTTCATGTACTCAAGGAACGCATTGGCGAACTGCAGGAACTGCTCTACTCCCTCTATGTATTTATCCCGTACACCGCACATGTCATCAGGATGATGGTTGTACATCCACGAACGATGACACAGGTAGTAATTCAGAGCCTTTTCTAGATACTTCTGCAAAGATGAATAGATATTGTTCAAGTATTTTATCCAAATGTTCATCAAAGTAAGTATTTAGGTCATAACGTTAGTATTCGAGTTGTGATGCGTGAGTATCCATATCGTGAGTCATGAGTATCCATAAAATAAGTAAATAGATAAGTTTGATATTAATTTTCAAACCTAGTAGACATGTGGACAAGGAACACGTGGACACTCACATACTCAATATACTCACTTGTATCTTGACTTAGCTAGAAACCTAATAAGAAATAGGTAAATGAACCTAGAAGCCATGAGACCTTTGGCTCTACCTTACGCTCTGGTTCCGAAAGCCATGGGACTAAAATATGAAAGAGAAGAGAAGACTTATGTCTCACGGCTTCCGGTACTAGAGCAGAAAGTAGAGCCAAAGATTTCAAACTCCAGTAAATGGATGTCTCATGGCTTCCGGTACTTTGGGTTCCAAGTTGATAACTGGATTGGCCTATATATCTAAACTAGTCAATACTAGGTTTATCAAGTCATTCTAGGTCAACACCTTGCTATACTAGGTTTCTAAGTTATACTAGTTAATAAAGACTATATTATGTATCATATACTTAATATAGATTATATATAATAAATATCTTATAATATCTTAACCTAATACCCATTACCTAGTATTATATTAACACATCACAATAATACTTTAACCAAATATCCATATCTTCCTAAAAATTCTAACAAGCTACTATATAGCATAGCGACAATCAAATAGAGAATATATATCTAAATAGACACACATGAACACAAATAGCTACGTATTACCCAAATTTCTAATTATGCAACCAAAATTTTGAATTATACAACCAAATATCTATATTAACTAGGGTGTGTGTCCATGTGTGTCCGTATGTGTGCCCGTGTGTGTCCGTGTCCATATGTGTGTCTGTATCTATATTTGTGTCTTGTGTATCATGGATTGTGTCCTATGTGTGTGTGTCCATATGTTTGTGTCCATGTATCAGGGTTAGGATTGTGTCCTGTGTAAGTGTGTCCATATGCACTGTGTGTGTCCTGGTTGTGTCCTGTGTGTGAGTGTGTGTCCTGATTGTGTCCGGATCTGGGTTAGGGTTTACCGAGTGGGGTGAAAGAGAGGAGGAGCACCTGAGGGAGGGCTCGACGAAGAAGGACTACGTCGGAGGGGAGCAGTCGCACCGAAGGGGGAGGAGTCGCGTCTGGGGGTTGTGGGGAGAAGAGGGCCGAAGTCGAGGGGTCGCCGTGGCGGATAGGTCTCCGGGTAGGATTGGGGTCGCCGAGGCGGGTGTTATGCCGGGGGATCGGAGGCGGTCGGCGGGAACAATGGGGGAGGGATGAGAAATAAAAATTTTGAGGAGAGGAATGAAAACTCGAACCAACCAGCGGAACCCTATATGAATTAATTTAGCGACGTCTATACCTGACGTCGCTAAATGTCGCAAACGTTTTAATATACTACGACATATAAGGTATAGAGTTGGTAAACGTCGTCGTTATTAAAAATATAGCGACGTTTACCGTCCAGTCGGCGACGTTAGATTTTATAATACTAAAGGTACTTGCTAAACGTTGTTGAAAGTCCTTGATAGCGACGTATTGCGACGTCATTTAGATACGTCGCTAATTACAATAAAATTAGCGACATCGTCTTCCAGAGTCGCTAAATTCCTCGCTGATTTGATTTATTTTAGTAGTGATATCTTTGAAGAAGAACAAATCTTTGACAATGTGGAGATATGAAGAAAGATATATTTGACCATATCTTTTGAAGAATATTGACTTTGACCTTTGACCAAATCTTTGACGAGAATAATATTCGATTCCTAAGCCTACATAAAATTGGATTCTTATTCCTACATAATGTTGGATTTCTATGTATAGACATATGACATGCTATATAAATGGGCCAAAGATATACAAAAAAAAAAAATGACCATATCTTTAAAGAAGATTGACTTTGATCTTTGATCATATCTTTGAAGAAGAACAAATCTTTGATAATGTGGAGATATGAAGAAATATATATTTGACCATATCTTTTGAAGAAGATTGACTTTGACCTTTGACCAAATCTTTGATAAGAATAATATTGGATTCCTAAGCCTACATATTATTGGATTCATATTCCTACATAATGTTGGATTTCTATGTAGACATATGACATGCTATATAATGGGGCCAAAGATTTCTCCAAATCATGTAAGTTGTTGAATAAGTTCAACACAAGAGTACATATCAAATTGTGCTCAATAATTGTTGAATAAGTATATGAAGCTCTTCAAAGATATATTTTCTTACAAAAAAATGATCAAATATTAAAGTTAATCTTTTTCAAAGATATATATTTTCTTTCACAACCCTCATCCCAATTGAAGTTCGTGGCAATTACTAACCAACGTGTTGCTCGATCGCCAAACTGATGAACAACAACATTCATTTTTATTTGTGGTGACGTAAGTACGGTCAATTCAAAGCATCTTCTTCCTCTCTAGGTCTCAATATGTATACACACCAGTGACACCAACTAGGCACTATTTTAGTATTTCCTAATATGATCGTCATATGTGAAATCCGAGAAAAACGAGACCAAAAGAGCAACCAACCAAACCTCTTAGCGCACATCATCAAACCTCCTGGCTTTAGATTGGTAGCCCTATCACCCGTCGTCAACGCCTGCCATGGATCCAGAAAACAGTCGAATCGATCAGGAGAAGGCCATCCAAGAGCTGGTGAGAGGGCGCGAGCTCATGGACGACCTCTCGCGGCTCGTCCGAGGAACGCTTCCGCACGATGACCGGTCCGAGCAGGCCGGTGGCTACTGCATAGGTGTTGAGCAAGCCATTGAGGTTGGCATCTCCCTCGTCAAGTCGATCGATGCTACAGTACCTTTAGAGTTCCGTTCGCCCACTTCGATACTCCTGCTAACGAACGGCGTTGGTCCTGGCAGTGGAGTTGGGAGTAGCTCAAATTCTGGAGACGAGAATCCGAGAGACCAAGGGAAGAGGTAGTCTACTTTCTTACTCGCCAAAGCTAACATCTACAAAATTGCTTTGAGCTTACAAAAGAGAATAATCGATCATACATTTAACTTCCGTTCCCCTATTTGTATTAGCAGAAGGGTTTCACATTCAAAGACAACAGTGACTCATTCCCCTTTTGCTGATGGCTACCAGTGGAGAAAATATGGGCAGAAAGTAATCCGAAATGTCAAGTACCCAAGGTTAGTTCGTTAGCGATCGATCAAAATAATTATATATTATTTGGCATCATATATAGTTATACCGCGATTTACTTACATATATCGATCTACCATCGATTATTAATTACTTGGTAGTCGTTTTAGAAGTTTCCGTACCTCCTAATTAAATTGGATTACTTAATTACGCCTATCAAAAAACAAAACAAAAGCAGCTAGCGTTAAAAACTTTTAATGTGGTTCGTTAAGAAAGGAGAATACTGAGTTTTTCTATTTATGATACAGTATTGATGCTTATTTCAAAGACAGATAAATCATGATAATGTTTGATTAGTTTAAATACAGAACTGTGATGATGTTGCTGCATTTGAAAGAAGCTGGTGATCAAAACTCAAAAGCCCTTCCCTACCCGTTGAGCTCTTCCTTGTGATCGAAGCCCTTTAGAACTAAAGTCCTTAATCTTGCTTTGTGGGGAGATCTCAAAAACTTCACTGAATTAAAATGATTTTAGATATCAAGGTCCTAGCCTTGTTGCATCATATAATTGGTCTTCAGACAATACAAATATGAGATGATAAAGATTACATGGGGTTATTTTGTTTTGTGTATGTGCTTAGATCTAAAATGTTGTTTGTTACATTTTGCTAGCAATATTTTTTAGAGTAGTTTCTGTATTGACACCTAAATGTCAGCGAAGCTATGGCCACCAAACCAACAAAGAAAACGCAAAACATAATCAAACACGGAATTGTGGTAACTATGGCCACTGGACAAGTCTCACCCCTTATTTATCAAAAGATTGCAATTACAATATACATTGTCTCCATTGCCCAAGAGACTACTCTTGAACTTCTCAAAAAGTAGATACTAAATAGAATGAAACCACTACATACTCCAAGCCCTTACATAGTGTGTTGGTGTTAGATGGAATTTCTAACATATGTACGTGAAGAATATCTCGTAGTGCGACGAGTGTCATCCGTATGTCGGAGAAGCTCGAAAAGTAGAAGACGACGAATAAGACAAATTTCAGCAACAATACAACAAAAAAGTGTTCTAACGACACTCGACAAGTGTCGTTAATGACTTTCCATGGCACTTTTTAAGTGTTGTCTAGAGGGGTGTCATAGAATTTTTTTTTTACTTTCAACAACACATCAAAAGTGCCGTGTAATAAGTTTATGACGATACTTTCTGAATGTCGCGTAATACTTATTTCATGGCATGGTACTGGTGTCTTCTTAACGTGTTTCCATGACCTCTGATAAGTGTCATCATAATTTTATATGATGCGGAAAGAACGAGAGCGGAAGTAGTAGTAGACTACAGAGCAAAGCAAGAGAAAAAAGAAACCAAGAGAACGGTTGTGAGTTTCTAAACATATTCTTAATTAGGGCTTTGGGGAGAGAGAGAGAGAGATTAACCAAGCAAGATCTCTTATTCTCCTCCAGGCCATCCTGATGGCCATGGCGATCCACCGCCTCCTTCTGGGGGAATCTCGACCAACCCTAGGCCTCGAGACGTCACGTCGTGACAGCCGATCATCTAGAACCCTTGTCTGCTCTCCATCGAAATCAAATGAGAGAGAGAGAGAGAGGTGATTAGAAAAAAAAGTAGAAGTCTCTGTGAGAAATTGAGAATATATGTAGAAGTCTTTGTGAGTCTCAGAGTTGATTTGTGTGGTGGGGGGGGGGGGGGAGAATTGGGAAGGCGCCAAACCAAAAAAAAGGGAGAATTAATTTTTAGATGACTTAAGAAAAATGTCGTCTTTATCCTTTAAAAATTAGATGACATTTTAATTGTGTTGTTGAATACATATTTATGACACTTTTAAAATAGTGTCGTGGATGATGATAAATATTTCATTACCATGACATGTTCCAGCAAAGTGTCATTAACAAAAAAAAATTAATGACACTTATTTACAAAGTGTTGTTATTAAACTTTTTTTTTAGTGCAAGTATCACAAATTAGAAAATAGCAATCATACCAGTATACAACTGGTATACCGCCCTTGATATACCGTCGTTATACCGAATTCGCTAAAGCCGTTGTTATTCGTTCCAGAAACTCTTATTAATCAATTCAGTACACTATCGGTATACCACATTTATACCTTTGCTAGTTCCAAAACCTATGATTAGTCGATTTGGTATACTGCACTATGTTGATATACTGTCGTCGGGGACTAAGGCCGAATTTGGGTGTTTTATTTACGCCATTGGATCTAATCAACGATCCAGATTCCTGTAGGATTTATGAAGGATTTAAATAGGTTTTTTTTTCTTAACCTAATTTCTATCATCACATTTAGGAGAGAGATCAAAAGAAAGAGAGCTCTCAAGTTTGCAACTTTCGAAGAAGATAAAAAAGAATTGGTGGCTATTTCGAAAGGAGATCGTTTTAAGAGATCATTCTCATCATCTCCATTCTTCAGTAACCTTTGTAATCTGTTTTCATTACTTTGAATAGTCATGTTTTTATGATTTAGATCGAGTAGCGCCTGGAGATATCAGACTCATAGCAAGATCTGCCGTATGGCTCAGTCAGGCGATTAACTCAGAGCTCGTATGCGAAACAGTAATGCGCTTAACGTCCATGCGCCTAGAGAATCCAGGAGCATAGCACATATACTATGAAGGGTCTATGACGAGGTATTCTTGTCACATAGCATTGCTGTCGCATAGCTCCCTGCCGCATGAGACTTCATCGTCCAAGAATAGCAAGCACTCCATGAAAAAGCTTCAAAACTGATTTTCTTCATAAAATTCTTATTTTAACTCCAAATCAAGTGAAACAAAAGTCAAAATCGCACAAAATTTAATTCTCTACAACTTGAAAAAAAATAGTTTTTAAAAATACTAAATTTTTGGAAATCATTCCCACAAAATACTATAAAACCCTAACTTTGAAATTTATGTCTAATCCAAAATATCCATCAAAACCGAAAATACCAAGAACTAAAGATGTATAGAATTATAATGTACACATTTTGTCACGTCCTAGTCTGAAAATACCGAGGGACTAGCCACGTGGCAATGGCTAGCAGCACACTCCAATGGGCAAACCCAATTTAATGGATCCATTAGGGTGTACTTAAGCTGTAAAACAACAATAAAGGTCTACTAAACATGTCACAATCTAATTCTAATCTCATCCACAGAAGATAAACACAATCAATATCAAAATAATCAAGATAAAATAATAATCAACAAGTCTCAATAAATGTCTCGTGGAACAACCTGATAATGAGTTTAATACAATAATCCCACGAGACAGAAAATAGAGTATCAAGAACAAAAATGACTGAGTAATAAAATACTCAGGAGAAGTCTTCCGGCATCACCTCGTCCTCTGGTACTGGTATTGCTCCAATGTCTGCTCTTGTCCCGTATATCTCGGGGTAGATTTCCTTTGCTATACTTGGGAACATAATTCGGATTCCAGGTTCTCAGGGGACATAGCAAGGTACAAGAATAACTCAAGCCAAATAAATGCAGTATATAAATAAATGAATCAATAGGGCAAACTATGTAACCAGCTAAGTGATATGCAAAATGAGAGCACCACTAGAACTCAGGCTGAGACTACTACAAGCTCTGTGTCGGGGAGCCAGTAGTAGTAATATCACGTAATGTGCCTAGCTCTGATATAGTCTACGGTCTCACAATAATAAATATATATATAAAATCAGCTTGTAGCCTGTGTGTCTCTCCCCACCCAATGTAATCACACGTCTCATATCCATGACACGCAAGATCATATCTAATGCAACAAGTCATATGATATCTATACATATATAATATCTATGCCACAAATCCTGTAACCTATACAGAATCACCATAAATATATCAGGAAAGATTCTGTCACATGAATAGTGTCAAGTGTCCTATGGTATGACGTACTTGATAAAGCAAGCACAAAAAATATATAGGATCGCAATATCAACTCTCTAAGTGACATTACATGACTTCGCGTACGGCGTCGACACCCGAATATTATTCGGACGCTAAGCAACGTCTCACGGTCCTAGGTTAAGCAGATATATCATAAATATAAATCAAAAAATATTATGAAGCAAGTACTGCAAGATTGGCAAGGTACACTTGTTTGGGGTTTGGTTTCCAACAATTGCTTCGGTCATAGTAAGATCTTCAGGTACTCCTCCGGATGCTGAAATAATCATGACCATCATATTCAGAAGATATAAAATAGCTAGGATTGTCTATCCATAAGTCTAATTTGGACACAGGGGCAAAATTAACCGTTTCTGGTCAAAGCGGGGTCCATATGTGGCTTACTTCGCACCGAAAAATGTGCTAGAGATAAAGTTCTCCAATTTCGTCAAACTTAGTGTCTACAAGTCCAGAACAACGATACGAACCCAACGGAATGTACAGAACTGGATTGCGATGAGCCGATCACAAAATCGCCCGTCAAGTGGAGCCATGGGGCCCACTATACGGGATTTTGGCAACGTTCTCAGAATTGAACCAAATTTGGGTCACAGGACCAGCGTATCGCTATGAGTCCGATGGCGCAAGTTTTGTTACAAAACGATGAGCACACACGAAGTTACTACGAGTTTCAGAACAAGCCCAATACGGGGCGATTTCGACGGATACGCATTGATTTCGGTTGGCTCGCACATCCAAACCAACTTTCGTGAATTCCCACACGTTTGTATTAATGGTGCACATCTTTCGGTAAAATTCGCACATGATGAAGTCGCCTCATTTAGCGGGACGCACCCAGTTCGAGAAAATTTGGGTTTTAAAGACCAAGCTTTTGGTCAACTTCACACGAGAATAAATTACAATCTACAGCACATAAAATTAAATTAATTACAGGGTTTGAAACTTGGGTATATTATCTAATTAACTGTTCAAGTGAATTTTAAAATTATTAAAAAGGGTGGGATTTAAACAGCCGTGAACTTGTGAGTTCGGAATAATTTCTAAATTTCAGAAATAGGGGTAAATTTTTCTATTTTTGCGTCACGAATTGCAACCGACACAGGACGCGATACCCCAGTCTAATTGCATGGGGTTCGAGGGGTCACGTAGCGAACATGTCGCATCAGTCTGTTCGAAAAACGACGAGGAGAGAGAAATGTTCACCGGAAGGAGGAGACAAAATCGACTGTTCAACGCGTAAGCGGGGTGGCGGGACGCACGTCGGCGGTGCTCGACCGGTCGTCGGTGGCTACTGTGGTTGCTGTGGTCATCGGGGTTCTTCGCCAGAGGTCGCCGGAGGTCGGGCTCGTGGAGGCGCCGCCAGGGCTGGAGAGGCGGATGGCCGGGGAGCTCGGGTGGCGGCGGATCTGTGACTGTTGGAGTCGACGGCTGCTGTCGGCGTTGCTGTTGTCGGGCTGCGGGGTCGTTGGTCGTCGCCGGAGAGGTCGGGGTAGCCGGAGGGCGAGCGGAGGGTAGTTGGCGGTGGTTGGTGGTTGACGGGGTTGTCGGATTCGTCGGGTTTGATAGGCTAGGGTTTCGGCGGTTTCTGGGAGGGGAGGTGAGCGGTCGGGGAGGTGAAGTGGTAGGGGCGACCGGTAGGGGAGACGTGCGGGAGGGGAGGCGGGGCGTCGGCGGCAGCTGCGGGTGAACCGCGGAGAGGGGAGGCGGAGCGGCGTCGGTTGGGGGTCGGGGGATTGGGTTTACTGTAGTAGAGGGTAGGCTGGTGCGGGTAGTCGGGTTCGGGTTCAGATCCGAATCTGACCCGCTAGGGTTGGGTCGGTTCATTATGGGTTGGTTCGGTTTATTTAGTCTTGGTCCGGTTCCGTTCAGGATCTGGTTCGATTTATTCTGGTTTAATTAAAAGGGTATTTTTAGCTATTTAAAAATAGTTTTTGGGTCCAATAAATTCTAAAAAAATTACACTATATCTATTTATTTATTTTACACTCAAAAATATTACTTTTCTAATATTTTAATATTTAATTTAATAATTAAAAAAACATTTAATCCAGAAGAACATTTATAATAATTATTTAAAAATCACATAAAAATTCCGAAAATTCATATTTTAATTTCTGAAAAATTTGGGTATTTACACATTTTAACTAATAATATGTAAGAAAAATCAAAGAAATAAAACCTGTAGTATTTTTTTATTTGTACAAGATGTACTTGTCTAAGCTCCAAATAAAAGAGAAGTTAAAATGAGGAATAAGAGAAGAGAGAGAAAGAAGAAGGTTTATATAAGGGTAGGGGTGGAATGCTGGACATTGGATCATGTCATGAATCCCTCCAAGAAATTTTAGCCACACAAAATAAAACAAATAGCAAATGAGAAACAAGTCTAGTCTCAGGGTTACCTGGTGGCCATGCCAGTAAGCTGTATACGCACTAATACGTATATGGGGATTAGAAAGTTACATGAGTGTTAGCATGTCCAGTGAGTTTAAGAAGCGTGGTTCTGTGCGAGACATGTTGTTGATGGAAGCAGAGGATGTTAGTGAAGATTTAGAAATTGTTGGATTAAGTTCAGTAGTATAAGCTATTTAACGTGTTTGGCTATGTTTTGAGTAAGCTTGCATTGATTGAGTAATGATGGAAATTTGTGTTTGATATTTGTTGAATTTATACAAGGAGTATTCAAGTTGGATATAGATGGAAGAAGCTTTGTAGGTTTATTGAGTTCATTTGTTTGAGTATATTGGTTAAGCTATAGATTAGAAGAGAAGGCATGGGCATTACTGGAGAGAGTTATTTCATGTGTATTAGTTGTTTGTAGAAGGATTTAAGAAAGTGTTGATCAGAGATTGAGTAGAAGCTTTTTCATTGGTCAATGATGTAGAGCATTTTGTTCTTGTAAGTTTTGAGAATAAAACTTTCTCTGAGTGGTATATTATGTAATATCCCGCTCCATATGGTGCAGTAAGATGGTTTGTTAGCTTGAAGGGTTGTTTGGACTTAGATTTATGCAGATGATTCATTCAGAGATCTGCTCAGTCGAAGCATATATATGTTTCATTAGATAGATAGTTTTGCCCCTTCTCTAATTTACCTTCACATTAAATGAAATGGATGATGTGTTTTTAGTTTTGTATACTATAGTACTTGGATGCATGCTAATAAAAGAAAAGAAATAAAAGAGAGTAATCTTATTTCTGTAGCTTGCTGTTATAAAATATCGAATTGATGAACTGATGATATAGACTTGTGTAATTTAGAACTACTTTTATCTTATCACATGAAGTATGATTTAATTACTATATTTTAGATGTGGAATATAATATTATGGTGATGTATCTTTTGGAGTATAGTACTATTATTTCAGAGATAGAAACATGCAAAATTTTGGGACCGTTTAGTCGCCAAGATAGAATTCTTGGACTAGGAAGAATGAGACTGGTGATGGCTCAAGGAGTGGTAATCCGAAAGAGATGTATTGTTGAGATGCTGAGTAGAGATGTGTTGTATAGTTATTTTTATTTTTATATCATGCATATGCTTTATAGTTTAACTGTTCACGCATTTGCATGGTCATGAACAACTTGTGCACAAGGTTTATAGGCTCCACGAACAAATAATTGGGGCACCGAGACCGTGTCAGCCTAAAAGGATTCAAGGTTGCGTGCTAAAGTACTAGAATGGGTGATTCGAAAACATTCAGTAGGAATCACTACTCATGCTGAAAGGATCGCCACCTAACCATACTATGGTCCAATTAATATGGTGTGTCACTAGTGACTTTCATATAGTTAGGCTACATGCTAGTGTCAATCCTAGTTGCAAGCTTTCAGAATATTTGCAGGGGCAAGATTAGAAAGACCACATAAGTGTAGGAATCCTAAGGGGGGGTGAATAGGGTCAAGCTAATAAAGCAAGCACAAATAATTAATAATAGACAATTTAAAAATTAATTGTGCAAGAAGTAAAGCGATAAGAATACTGACACCCGATGTATCCTGGTATGCTCCTCGAGGCACTCCAGTCCTGGAATCTCTTGTCCGGCTTGAATCCACTATTAGCAAAATAGTTACACCACTAGCTTTGATCCGAAGGCCCGTTGACTTCTTACACAAAAGTTTTGATCTGAAGGCTCTCTAACTTCACACAAGCTTTGATCTGAAGGCTTGTACACTTCAACATTTTACAAGATAGTTTTGATCTTCTTATAAAAAATATAAAGATCTAACTTTTATAACTCAAGAACACTCTAACACAATTTGTGGATAGGAAAATGAAAGCTTTGGTGGAGTGTTTGTGGATGGTCTTTGGTAGATTAGAAATTTTAGGCTCAAAATGATCAACCTTCAATGATGGTGTTTAAGGCTTTATATAGGCCACCACAAAGAAAGGGTATTAAAGCACCTTTCAGCCTACGGTCGAAAGATGCGTCGGTATTCCGCGGAATACCGTCGGATGATCCGACCCCGAGTACTAACGGCTATAAAAAATAGCCGTTGGGATCATCGATGGGATAAATAAGACCGTTTGATTTATAACGTTCATAATTCGGATTATTCGATGGTGATCCGCCGATTTCTGATGGATGATCCAAATGTTAACAGAAAAATTTGCTGTGACAAAATGGATGATCTGACGGTAATCCGTGGAGATCCAACGAATCTTTTGAATTCTTCCCAAAATTGATCCTGGGTTTTTTTTCTAACATAGCTTTCGATTTTTCCATCCATTTCTTGTGTTTATAATTATTTCTAAGACTCATTACAGACTTTAGACAAAGTAAAGCAAGTGCAGGCTTCTTCAGAGTCTGGAGATGATGATGGCGTAGCATGGCTTCTTTTCTTGATAGATGATAACTTTTTTCCTTGACGACAGTTGTCATGAGATACCTAGATTGTGAAATCTGAATACCTTTTATGGCCTTCGCCCCCGAACCCCCACAGGGGGCGCTTCGAAGAAATCTTGTGGAATGACGTCATCTTTGGCCCATCATGATTTCTTTATTGCATTTGTCCATGTTTGATCTTGCTTATTGCTTTTCTATAAATACAAGTTAGACAAACAAAGCAATATACATAGTAGCAAGTATGATAATATTTAATGCATATTTGGACTATGCTAAGTTTAAGTATTCAAAGTAGTGATAGCATGAATATTAATGATATCATAATGTTAAATAGAATATATTAACCATATTCAAAAATATAGTTAGATCATTGGGCTAACAATCTTCCCCTTTTTTATTATGGCAACTCGGTTCTATTTAAGATGGCTTTAATAGAAGCTCATATCACTAATATGTAAATCAATAAGCATATATCACTAAAGGTGGAAGAAGAATATAAATGCTATAGTGATTTCATGATTGGTTAGTGATATTAAACGGCTAAAATTAATCGATTCACCATAATAATAAAAATGATACAATCATTGGGCTAACAATCTTTCCCTTTTTTATTATGGCAAATCGGTTAAGTTTAAGATGGATACAATAGATGTATATGTCACTAATATGTAATATATATAAGCATACATAACTAAAAATATATTACTTAAACTACTTCTGCCCCTTTTTAAACATAATAACACATACTTAAACTAACTTCTCCCCCATTGACATAATCAAAAATAAGCTCCCCCTACTAGTAGATGCAAGGAATTTAATCTTAAGTAAATAAATCAGACCATGAGGAAGGCATAGACAATCATGATCAAAATTAGTTATGAGAGCAATAGAAGTATGTAAAGACAAGTTTTAGAAAATACATAATTAATGTATAATACCAATTGAAATATAGCTTGTCAAAACACAAGGTAGTTGGTAATATCAATGTGGAAAGATGATAATAATGCAATAATAGGTTTACCAACTAGAAATCCAAGGAAGAAATCCAAAACATGATATGATATGAAATATTACTCTAGCTTGGAAAGAATGGATTTCAAATAAAAGTCATAAAGATTAGATATTTGCAAATATAATAGATAACATGAGAATAATGAAAAAAACAATAAGAGCTTTTAACAATGATTAAGTAAACAAATATGATTCACAATTTGTCCATACAAATTAGTGGATTAATGACATACAAGGAGTATAATCATTGAAAAAATCAAGTAGATATACATGAATCTTCATATTTACAAAATCTATCCACTTACCAAGTTCATGCATTTGAACTCAATTACCATATCATGCTACAAGAATACCCTTTACATAAACATGAAGGTGAAGGAAAAATACTTAAGAATGAGAGATTCAGTCGACTTTAATGCTTCCCCTCAAAGTATGACCAATCTAGATAAATCATGAATTTTGAGTAATGTCAAGCAATGAAAGCCAAACCAATTAAAAAAAAACAAGGAAAGCCAAAGCAATAAAAGCTTAATAGAATAATCAATAAGGATAAAGAAAAGTTATTTTAGGAAAATTCTATCATTTAACCCATAAATGAGAGAGAAACAAGATAATAAAGATAAATGCATACACTCTCATAACCCTTCATGAATCATGAACACAATTAAATAGATGTTAACAAGAAGCAATATGAGTTCGTGATGAACTAGTTATACCACATATTAGAGGATGTAAAGAATTGAACCAATTAATTTGCTCCCCCTAATAATATTCGTATCTAGTTCCAAATTACTTATAGCATAATAAGAGATAAATTACAAGATCTAGGGGATATATCAACTATAGATTTTTCTTTCCCTTACTCAATGCATGTATGGCAAAGAATCGTCACAAAAACGAAAACTATCATCTTTAAGAAAAGAGAGAAGAATGTAAAAGGCACTTAAAGATGAGCAACAAAGAAATATCAAATTAAGCATATAAATCAAATATTTATTACCTTTTGAGAAAAGGATCATCATAAAGCTAAAAGTATAATAAATCAAATAAATAAAACATGATGAATGTCACAATATAGCTCAAAAATACAAAAAATATGTCCATGATTAACTAATTAAGCAAGAATTAATCAATTAATTACTTTACATGAACCTAATGGGCTTTACCACATATATAAATCAATCAACGATAAGGACCAAACCTTGCTAATACTAAGATGAAAACCAATTAAGTTCAAATAGCAAAGGCACATATGTGGTAATCCATGAGTAGTCAAGGTAGAGTAAAATATTTGACATGAAGCTTATATAGTTAGATAAGCTTATATAAAAGAGTCAATATCATTTCAATTATTACAAATTTAGACAACATGAGATGGAAATAATATTATGATAAAGTCATAACTCAAAAGTGAGAGAATTTCAAGAGATACTTACTAATGACTAATAAGAAAAGAGAATAATCATAAAGAATCACAAACCTCAATATAAAAAATAAGATTAAATCAAGGATTTGTCAAACTAATATTATAGAATAAACATATCTATGTAATATAGAAAACAAATCACATCAAGATAATTCACAAACCTTATTTTTATAAACTATCATACCATATATAGATTGGAAAAACAAATAGCTATATGGGTAAAACTAAACCAAAATTAATGAGATAAACTTATACCATGTTAAACGTTCTCATTTTAACCTTGATTCACGAACACAAATGATAAGAGAATAAAGAAAACACAACAAAAATGAAGAGAATAATTCATGATAATAAAATTATAGATCAATCTAGAGAATACAAAATATTATTACCATAAAGAATTAAGTATATTATCTAGAAATAGATAGATCTCAAAATAAGTTCTCAAACATATAGTAGCAAATGACATAAGATTTTTGATGTATCAGTTACATGTATCCTTATACGGTACAACATCATTGGGAACAATAACTACAAACCAAGCATAAAATCCAAGGAATGAGCAAATAAAGATCATCAAGATCGAGAAAGCTAGATGCTAGAGAAAGCAAAAATAGTTTTCAAAAAGCTTTCATAGTGCACAATAGAAAGAAAATTTTGAAAGTGTGCACTAATAATTGAGGTAACTATGATACACAAGATAAAGTACAAGAACATGTGATTCTTAAATAAATATCCATATATAGTTATAAGGAAGATAATAATAAATATTTTCTCTTAACAACCCGATTTCAAAGTTAGATTAATTTGAAAACTCAAAATCAAGGAATCATCAATGTATATATAAAACTATATATATCATAAATAGTCATACATGAAAAGATTCAAATAAATAAAAGCATTTGAACAAAATGTCAATCAAAAAGCCACGAAGATATAATTAAGAAAATGACTCTAAGGAAGAAGCTAATTGATTCATTGGAGAAAATCACAAATATAGGAAAGGAATCAATAGCAAAGATAAGAGGTAAGCACATGTTTGAAGATATAAGTATATAATATTTTTTAAATAAATTATAAAACTTGAGCTTAATCCATATGCCCATCTAAAGATATTTATGCAAAAAAAAAATATATAAGAAATACATGAACAACATATGAATATAAGAGATAAATTATATAGTCTTGTATCCTTAATGAATAGTTGAAATACAATCACAAAATCAAACATGTATAAATAAGCTTTATTAGGTAAAGCATAAGTGATTCCCAAGTGATTTGTCAAAAAGAAGCACAAGAATCAATAGTGAATATATTATTCAAGCAAGCACAAGGTTAAATAAAAGTATAATTATATACTTTTCAAGCAATAAGAAACTAGTCCTAAAGACATATATTCATAAGAACCGATTATATTAAATATGACATTTAAGAACAAATCGGTGAGGACTAATTATCTCAATGATATAAAGATGAAGAGACAAAAATATTTACTCAATTCAAAGTCTCAAGATCCTATGGACTAGAGTAATATGCATGCTTTATAAATAAGGACTAAGAAATTATAACATGTATATATAAATATGTCACACTAATAGAAAATGAGTGATAGACTACATAATGTGAACTAATGATTTTAAGTTAAGAAACTAGTCATGCTAGATAAAAGTGATTACAAGAGAAATACACAAAGCATGTTAGTATCGTATATCTCACATTGATTCATATAATAAGCAACTAAAAGAAATCAATGAGAGCTAGTAGCAAAAAAAAAAAAAATGCTAGATTCTATAAATTAAGCCATTTATGTAAGAATCGTTTAACATGTTACCAAAGTGGCTCTAGTGGCCACATTTGTTTTGGTACAATTGCTTGGAAGAAGACTATTGTAGCTTTGTAATCACTAACACACTCCACAGTATTATGTTCCGTTATAAGAAACTCCACCTATAATATGAGACGAAGACTTTGGTATCCAAATAAATTTGGATCCACATTTTTTAACTTTGGGAACCCAAGTAGCATTTACTCTTGCATTGATAGTAAAGATCCTACGAATAGGGTAACTAAAACTCATGTGTCCAATACGAGAGTAATAAAAGCACCTAATGCTAGTGTGTGCACATGTATCAGAATGAGCATGGTTGTAATCATGTGACCTACTAGAATGATGAATATATCTAGTGTGAGCATGAGAAGTTTTAGTTTTAAGAATATCATATTTTGACAACAAATTATCATGCATACAAGTAAGAGAATTAAATTTAGCATTTAAAATATTATTATTTTCGTTAAATAAAGCAATTCTAGAGATAAAGATATCATTTTATTTCTTTAAAGCATCAATAGAAGAATCATGCAATTGAGATAACTCATGAGTTTGTTTCTTAAAATCTTATATTGATGAGGAGAGAGTTTTGATTTCCAAAATCAAAGCATTATTTAAACTTTTTAAAGAAACACAAGATAAGTCTTGAGAATCAAGTCTAGATAATAAATTATAGTTTTTATTTCTCAATAACTCATTTGCTTCTTCTAAATGAGTAACATTTTCAGAAAGTTCTTCATTTGTAAAATAAAGGTTATCAAGAATCTCTAAGGATTGGTTAGCCATAACTTCCAGTTAGAGCATTCCGTGCATTTAGAAGAAACATGATTGTCTATGCTACTAGAAAAATAATACTCTTTATCGGAGGAGGAATATGATGCCATAGATAATAAGGATCTACACTAAGGATGTTAAGCCAAAAGAAATAGAGTCCTTGCTCTGATACCAATTGTAGGAATCCTAGAGAGGGTGAATAGGGTAAATCTAACAAATCAAGCACAAATGATTAATAATAGACAATTTAAAAATTAAGTATGCAAGAAGTAAAGCAATAAGAATACTGACACCCGATGTATCCTGGTATCCTCCCCGAGGAACTCCAGTCCCGGAAACTCTTGTCCGGCTTGAATCCACTATTAGCAAAATAGTTACACCATGAGCTTTGATCCGAAGACCCGTTAACTTTTACACAAGAGCTTTGATTCGAAGGCTCTCTAACTTCACACAAGCTTTGATCTGAAGGCTTTTACACTTCAACCTCTTACAAGTTAGTTTTGATCTTCTTACAACAAATATAAAGATCTAACTTTTACAACTCAAGAACACTCTAACACAATTTGTGGATAGGCAAATAAAAGCTTTGGTGGAGTATTTGTGGATGGCCTTTGATAGATTAGAAATTTTAGGCTCAAAAGGAACAACCTTGAATGAAGGAGTTCAAGGCTTTATATAGGCCACCACAAAAAAGGGCATTAAAGTACCTTTCAGCCCACGGTCGGAAGATCCGTTGGTATTTTACGAAATATCGTCGGATGATCCGACCCCGAGTGCTAACGGATATAAAAAATAGCGTTGGGATCATCGATGGGACAAATAAGACCGTTGGATTTGTAACGGTCATAATTCGGATTATCCGATGGTGATCCGCGAATTGCCGACGGATGATCCAAATGTTCACAGAAAAACTTGTTGTGACAAAACAAATGATCCGACGATGATCCGACGATGATCCGACGAGATTCGACGAATCTTTCAAATTCTTCCCAAAATTGATCATGGGTTATTTTCTACCCTAAATTTCAATTTTTCCATCCTTTTCTTGTGTTTACAATTATTCCTAAGACACATTACAGACTCTAGATAGACTAAATCAAGTGCAGGCTTCTTTAGAGTTTGAAAATGATGATGACATAGTTTGGCTTCTTCCCTTGATAGATGATGACTTTTTTCATTGAAAATAGTTGTCCTGAGATACCCAGATTATGAAATCTGAATACCTTTCCGGGGCTTCACCCCCAAACCCTTCGGAGGGTGTTGGCCCTTCGACCCCATCAACTGACCGAGCAGCGGAACCCCCAATTGCGTGGCTCCGAATATGTCATAGGCGGTTCAAAAAAATCTTGTAGGTTGACATCGTCTTTGGCCCATCATGATTTCTTTATTGCATATATCCATGTTTGATCTTGCTTATTGCTTTTCTGTAAATATAAGTTAGACAAACAAAAAAATATACATAGTAGCAAGTATGATAACATTTAATGCTTATTTGGACTATGCTAAGTTTAAGTATTAAAAGTAGTGATAGTATGAATATTAATAATGTTATAATGTTAAATAGAATAGATTAACCATATTCAAAAATATAGTTAGATCATTGGGCTAACAATAAGTTTGTTTGTAGTCATTTAATTAACGTGTTGGTTTTAGTTCAGTTTGCCATAGGTCACTCACCAATGCTTTCCCCAATGTATTGGTCCCCCACCAGATCTTCTCAAATATAGAATTTGCTTGGATTTGCTGAAGCGTTGGAGCTCAGCTGGTAACTTGAAGCATTTCAGATGGAGATGTTAGTTTTTTGTACATAAAGAATATAATATATAGAACATCATTGTTTGTATAGTTCTTGAGTTCTAAGCATTATGGCATATTTCATTGAAAGTGAGAGAGAGAGAGAGAGAGAGAAAGATTGTAATCTAGTTGTTATTTGGCTTTAGGTCGTTGTAATTTTACTGTAATATTACCAATAAAGAATTTTGTATGTTGTTGTGACTGCCCTATCCCATATACTCATAATATACTCAAGTTAACGCACTTTTGCTTGAGTTTTATTTTTGGCACATTTTGAGTATACTTCAAGAGCACGGTAGAATGGAGCTTGGCGTACATTGGCTAATATTGATTGTGTGGTGGTGGTAGGTAGGGTGTGTAGCTTGGATTTGTTGGAGAGATCCGACGGTTCACCATCCACCCATTGCCAATATATTCTTGTCTTCCCTCTCTCTATTCCATTATTGCGTTCTTGTTCTCTTTCTATCTTTTCTTCACAGGCAAGTACATCTTGCTGCAAGTACATCTTGCTTGGAATAAAAAATGTGGATCATGTATGGATTTATTTCTCCATTAGTTATCTGATTTTATTAGTTTATATTGTTGGGACTAAGTCCTCTTGATCTTTAGTGCGACTGAATACATTGCAGTACACTCCCAAAGCACCACTCAACCTTATATCTCACTTTAACTGATACTCTAACCCCACACACAGATATCCCCATTTACTTGTTGTGTGCCACAGTCCCTTGCAGCAACTAAGATGTTTGACTCAAGCCTCACTGACTGATATCAACCCACAGTCTCCACTTGCCCTTGCCTTGGATTGACCCGAGCCCTCTCACCTGTAGTTCAATTGAACCCAGAGTATACCCAATAAACTCCTTGCACACAACCATTCCTCTACCATACTCTATCACACCTCACAGGCACCCCACTCTTCACTACCCAGACACACACAGACACAGTCAGTCACAATCAACACTGCCCAGACACACACAACAAGCAACATAGCAGTACAAAAACCCTAACCCGAGGTCAAAAACCCTAACCCTAACCCCAGGTCAAAAACCCTAACCCTAATCCCAGGTCAAAATCCCTAACCCTAACCCCAGGTCAAAACCCCTAACCCTAACCCTAACCCCAAGTCAAAAACCCTAACCCTAGGTCCTGATCCTAGGTCGTGTAAGTTTTAGGTTAGGGTTGGTGTCACGTGTGTGTGTATCGTGTCTGTGTCAGTGTCTGTCACGTGTGTGTGTCGTGTCAATGTCAGTGCCATGTGCATCCTGTGAGAGAGAGAGAGAGAGAGGGTTTACCTAGAGGAGGAGGAGGAGGGGGGAGGATACGGCCGGAGGGGGGTCGCCGGGAGGGAGGAGGTGGCGCCGGAGGGAGGAGGGGAGCCGGAGGGGGAGGATGCGGGTTTGAAATTTGGAAGAGGGATAGGGAGAGATCGAAGAAAAAGGGGGGAATCAGCCATAAGTAAAAAATTTAGCGATATTTTAGCGACGTCATTATTGGCGTCGCTAAGTTGGCGACGTATGAAACATTGCTAATAACGTCGCTAAATGTCCAAAAGATATACATCGCTAAATACGTCGCTAAACGTCGCTAAATGAAACATATTAGCGACGTTTAGTGACCTAAATTGAACTTATAGCGAGTAATCTTTTAAAAAAAGATATACGTCGCTAAATACGTCGCTAAACGTCGCTAAATGAAACATATTAGCAACGTTTAGCGACAAAAATTAAACTTATAGCGACGAATCTTTTAAAAACTGAATAAAAGTCGCTAGACATCGCTAAATATCGCCAATTAGCGACGTCTAGCGACGGTTTTACATGGAGTCGCTAAATTAGTGACATTTTATTTGTCGTCGCTAAAAAACGTCGCTAATCCCGCTTATTCTAGTAGTGCGTATTTTTAGCGCAGTGGCCCTACGGAAAACTGGTGCAACTCGTAAAATACTTATATATATATATATATATATATATATATATATATATATATATATATATATATATATATTCATCTATTGGCTAGGTTAGCTCATGTTTGGCAATGGTGCAACTCGTGAAATACCTATATATTATGTATTATTCTGAGATAAACTCAGACTCCACAAATAGCAAGTCGTACAAGTGTTTGGCCAATTTTATAAATTGGACTTGGTTGTGATTGTATTATTCTGTTAGTAGCCCAGGAAAATGGACTATCATGGTGTGATGGATTCAACCTTGTCCTTATTTGGTTATAGGGTTGGGCCTTGTGCTAGGATATGCCATGGACCCACGCAGCGACGCAGAGCTATTATTATATTTTATTGCTTGGGTTATGTTCTTCTTTTTGTGTTTCCTTTGTGGTACTTGTTATTTGGGATCCAACCCTACTAGTTTTGCATGGCTAGGTTCCGAGACAGCACCCGAGGATCCAGCGTACTTTTCCCCGACTAATGGCGCGTACCAGGAACATGACCGTCCAGGATAATGAGTGGGTTCCTTTATTCATTGTTCATCTTTTGTAAACTATATTATTTTGGGCATTTAGCCAACCGGCACCTATTAGCCGGCAAATCTGGACACTCTCTTGTCTGGTTACAGCTGTGATCGTTGTACGACATATAGTACCTTGTACAGGGTAGCTGGACATGTCCGTCTCCGTATTTTGGTATTAGGACATGACAAACAGAGATACACAAGTTGACCCACTAGCAGCCTGTAGCGAGTAGGATCTGTGAGAGGCTCACTATCTGTGGGATGAAGCTTCACATGAAGCTCTAAAGGAGTATCAACTGTGAGACTATCTGATAGACTATCAGACAAAATAATCTCCGAAGTATATTTCTGCTGAGTAACAAGTATCCCTCTCTTACCATGTGCAATCTCTAGTCCAAAAAAATATTGAAGACTGCCAAGGTCTTTCATTTGAAACTGCTGGTGAAGGTACCTCTAAGTAGCTGCAATCCCTAATGAATCATCGCCAGTCAAAATTATGTCATCCATATAGAGTAAAAGAAAAACTCGTCCCTGCAGTGACGACAACACAAAAAAGACTAAGAACACTGCTGAAAGCATGTCTCACAAATAACACTCTGAAAACACTCAAACCAAGCTCGAGGAGCTTGTTTGAGACCATAGATAGCATGACGAAGGCGACAAACATGCTCCGACGGAGTAGAAAGACCTGGAGGGAGCTCCATATAGACAACCTCGGATAAAGAACAGTAAAAAAAATATGTTTTTCACATCCATTTGATAGAGTGAACACTGACGAGCGGTAGCAACAGCTAATAATGTACTAATTATGGTCATTTGAACAACAGGTGCATAGGTCTCATCATAGTCAATCCCATGCTCCTGTATAAAATTTCGGACAACAAGTCGAGCCTTGTGTTGCTCAATGGATCCATCAGGTCGATACTTGACCTTGAAGACCCACTTGCAACTAATAGGCCGGACCACGTCAGGAAGTGGAACAATATCCCAAGTACCTATCTGCTGAAATGCTCAAAACTCCTCTGCCATAGCCTCTTGCCACTCAGGATAATGAATAGCCTCTTGATAAGAACTGGGCTCTCGTGTACTTTGGATAGCAGTAAGAAATGAATAAAACTATAGAGAATATGAGACTAAGGTAGAAAAATCAAACTTGTCCAGTGGACGAGAACAATCAGGAGTAAAATATGCAGGAGGTCGATGAGTGCATTAGGACTGGCGAAGAGGTTGTGGTGGAGGCGTGGATGGTAGAGAAGATGGCGTTATAGGGGCTGGTAATAGGATCAATGAAAACACTAGATGATGGAGTTGGTGGGAACAAAAAGTGAACATCCGGAGGTGGGACACTAAAATATGGAGAATCCTCTAGAAAGGTGATATGATGAGATATACGAAGACGATGGGCCAAAGGATCATAACAACGGTATCCCTTGTGCTCGAAACTAAAACCAAATAAAAAGCACTTGGTTGATCAGGCTGTCAGTTTTGTGCGCTAAGTCTCAGAAAGAAGGACAAAACAAGTGCATCCAAAAGTCTGAAGCATATTGTAATAAGGAGGACACGAATAAATACTCTTATGAGGTATTCTACCAGATAAAACAGAGGAATGAGTGATATTGATAAGATTAACATAAGTAACAATGGCTTCAGCCCAGAAATTTTGAGGAACATATGAGGATAACAAGATAGCTCGAGTATTTTCAAGAATATTATGATGTTTGCGCTTGGCTATCACATTTTTTTTCATGGTTATAAGGACATGACTGCTGAAAAAGGGTGTCGTGAGATTGCAAGATAGATCACATCGTAGTGAAGAGATACTCACGAGCACAATCAGAACAAATTTTTTTAATCTTAGTATTAAATTGAGTGTGAATCATAGTAGTAAACGTCCTATATATGGTTGAGAGATCAGAACGTTGAAGCATAAGATAGACCCAAGTATAACGAGTGTAATCATCAATAAAGCTCACTTAGTAGAAAAAACCACTCATATATGGGATAGGAGCATGTACCCATATGTCAGAATGAACTAATTTAAAAAATACTACTAGATTTAGATAAACTCTTAGAAAAATGTAAGGCTCTATTTTTTTTCAACTTACAGCCCATACATGTGAATAGAGAAGAGAAAGAACCACGTCCAAGAGCTCCAATGTGAAATAAAGTCTTTAGACGAGATTCTGAGATATGACCTAAGCGTATGTGCCACAAGTCAGCAGCAAACGTGACGATGGCAACATGACTATAACTCAAAGGTTGAGTTAATGGAAGATGAATAAACTCTAAGTGGTACAACTGTGCCTTCCTATGAGCTTGACCAATCGTTTGGCTCGTACGAGGATCCTTCACAGAACATGAGAGAATCAAAAGAAACACTAAATCTACTCTCACAAATGCTACTGACTGATATGAGGTGCAAAGTAAGATGGATAACATGTAAGACAAAAGGAAGACTCAAACTGTCAAAAATAATAGAGCCAGATTAAGTGATAACCAACTGAGAACCATCAGCTGTGTGTAAAGAGGGAAAGTGGGATGGTAAAGGTGTAATACTAGATAAAAGGCTAAGGTCAGAAGTCATATGATGAGAAGCACCAAAGTCTCATATCCAAGAAGTAGACATACCAATAGAGACAGATGCATAGGAGCTAGCAAAGACATGTTGATGCTGGAGACGAAGCTGGACCTGGAGCTCTAACTGAGTAAGACGATGATGAATATTTGCTGATGTCTGAACCTGAGGTACCGGAGTCTGAGTCAAAGAAGAATTTCTTGTTTGTACCCGCTTGAAGAATTGAGTTCTTAAATGTGGATGAAGCAGAAAATAATTATCCACTAGATGACCAGGCCTATGGCAGTGAGAACAAATCATACCAGACCGCTGACGAGCATAGCAAGTGATAGCATAATAAACATACTTCTTGCAATATGTATATAAAGGACACATTTTTTTTTTGATTTTTTTTCTGGAAATAAATCAACAAAAGAAAGTTGATTTTTCTTTTTCTTCAATGTAGCAGCAACACAAGTCGCAACCAAGAAGTCAAGGTCTGTTGCCGACCTTTTGGTTTATATGATGCAAGTAACGAAGCCAAGGCACTGGTGGTGCCAACTTTGATTAGTGGAGAGTAGATGGATAAATAAGGATAAATACTTTAGCATATAATATTGGGGTCCAGTCTGGATTTGGTGAATTTTGGAACCCAAATATGGTCAATGATTTGATTTAATATAATTTAAAAATCTACATTAAATGGAAGATTTGATTAGATTTTAAAGTTGTATCAAATATTTAATTTGATCATATTTGGATGTCCATAATTGGTGTTGGGCTATTTTAGGTAGAATATAATTCTTATTTTAAGATTTTCTATTTAGGAAATCTTATTATGATCTAAAATATGATTTTTTTTATCTTATAAATATATGAGGAGGGTGGAGGCACAAAGAAAAGCACAAGTTGAAGATTCAGGATGCTCATCCACAGAAAATCTAATAGAAAGATTGTGCTTTGCTCTTAGGACTTCGCCATCCAAGACAGAAGGAAGAAAGAGATTTGATCGAGGAGTCGTCGCCTTCGCTAAGTGAGATTGCTACGGGTTGGTGAGCGATTTTAATTGTAATCTCTTATTTTTCTTCTTGAGTGTGGTGAGGGGGTTGAACCTATTAGGACAAAGGGTTTCAACATTTGATTCTATCAATCTTGTAATTTTATCTGAGTTATAAAGGTTAGGATTTGTCCAGGTGACATAGTCACCGCCATATACTTGTCTTTATTTATGCTTGATGTTTATTAGACAGGGGTTGGTAATCTCATGTGGGTTGGCATAAAGTTTCAGCTGCGGGCACTCTCAAACACGGTGTCGGAACGCTTGCAAGATTTGTCTAATTTCCAACATCTGGTATCAGAGCCCTGGTCTAATAGTCTAATACCAATATCTAGTATCAGAGCTACATGTTTTGGTTCTGGCAACTATGTCTACGGAGAAGATGAATACTCGTTCCATTTAATCTCTTATTTTTCAATTGTAATCTCTTATTTTTCTTCTTAAGTGTGGTGGGGGGGGGGGGGGGTTGAACCTATTAGGACAAAGGGTTTCAACATTTGATTCTGTCAATCTTGTAATTTCACCTGAGTTAGAAATGTTGGGATTTGTCCAGGTGACGTAGTCACCGCCATATACTTGTCTTTATCTGTGCTTGGTGTTTGTTAGACAGGGGTTGGTTATCTCATGTGGATTGGCCTAAAGGTTCAGCTGCGGGCACTCTCAGACACGGTGTCGGAACGCTTGCAGGGCGTGTCCGATTTCCGTAGCAATCTCCCTGAGCGAAGGCGACGACTCCTCAATCAGATCTCTTTCTTCGTTCTGTCATGGATGGCGAAGTCCTAAAAGCAAAACACGGACTTTCTCTTAGATTTCCTGTGGACGAGCACCTTGAATCTCTAACTTGTGTTTTTCTTTGTGCCTCCACCCTCCTCCTATATTTATAGGACGAGAAATCATATTTTAGGTCAAAATAGGATTTCCTAAATAGAAAACCTTAAAATAAGAATTTTATTTCACCTAAAATAGTCCAACATCAATCATGTACGTCCATATATGATCAAATTTAATATTTGATACAAATTTAAAATATAATCAAATCTTCTATTTAATGTAGATTTTTAAATTATATCAAATCAAATCTTTGATCATATTTTGGCTCCAAAATTCATCAAATCTAAACTGGACCCAAACATATAGCTAAGAGTCTTGGGTTAAACGCTGATATTGATGTTCGATGGACTTGCTTCATATGTATTTAGAGAAAGATTTTGTAGGTTGATGTTTGCACTATGTCTGTGCAGCAACCAACTTTGCAATCACTAACGCCAAGCCCATTGCTAGGCCACCACCAACTGTCGGCTATAAGACCGACGCTAACGAGGACGTAAATTATATGTTGTGGTTTGATAATTGGCTGATAAAATTAACGGCAACGTCGGGAGACGATAACTTAGAGTTTGGTTGGTGAAGACGATGAAGCGGATGAATCTCTCAGAACGGTTTTAGGATTGAAAAAATTATAGGCTCTGATACAATGAAACAAATCAAGAAGTAGAAATAATACTTTTATTAATGGATGACGTAAAAAATCTTACAACTATAAATATATATAGTGGAAGAACTGATCCATGTCTGTATAGAAGTAGGAGAAGGAATATGTATCTATATAGAAGAAGACTATAATTCTAAATCTAATTAATATCTAATCCTAACTATAATTAATCTTAACATTTATATTGGCTAATCCAAAATTTGGATTCCAGTAAAACTTTAATCTGGTATGTTTGCTTTACTTCATATATGATACATGGACGGAATCTTGTTATAGTCTATTTTGGAGTACGTTGTGTGTGAAACATAATCAGTGTGTAATTGATGTACCCGAGTTCAATTAGAGTACTTCAATGCATTGCAAAGAGCTATGATATATAGTACTTATGATTTGTAGCGTTTAGCTAAGATATATAGTACTTATGATTTGCAGGAGCTACTACAGATGCAGTGATGCTGGCTGCAGAGCAAAGCTACTGGTGCAACAAATAACCGACTCCGGTAGCCTACCCATGTACGAGCTCACCCGCAACAATGAACACACATGCAATGCCGTCATGAATCCTCCTCCTGCGTTCCAACACAGCAGCAGCTCACCCGCCACTCCGATGAGGGAGTCCAATATTATCACCTTCGAGTCCTATCAATCGGTTCCGAGCTGCTTCGCTAGAGGAGCTAATAATACTGAACAAGTTCATAACTTGGACTTCTCCTCCTCAGTACAACAAATGCAGAATCGTAGCGGTGAAATGCTCAGCCCAGGAAGCAGCAGTGATGCTATAAGCTCCAGCTCTTCGCTGCTGAATCTCAGTGTACCAGCACACTCGCATCAGCTGGCACCGGATATCGAAAACAATTTTGACAGCAGCTTCTTCCCTCCATTTTCTCCGGCTGGGCAATTTTACGGGCCTGATGCATCAGCCTACCTATAGCTAGTTCGATTCTAGCATATCAAACCCTGACCAAGTCTCGGTGCAAAATTGGAAAGCTTGGCCAGTTTTAACGATTAAGAGGAGATCGAACTTTTGGGTCGGCCGGTGCGAACGGACATGTTGGGTTCTTTTTCGTATTTGGAGTCGGGACGTGGGATTTTGTTTTTATCAAGGGAGGTCCCTGTTTTGATTACGTTTTGCAACTATTGGTACTATTGGAGATTCATGAAGACATAATTATGGAAACTTAGCCAAATGGGAATATTTTATTTTTTGGGTTTTTAATTTACACTTAATTATTTAGTTTTTGCAACTTTAATATTCTAAACCTTGTTTTTACCACCAGTATTTTTTGTCATTTACGTAGCGTGAACTTTCATTTAGAGTATCATTAGTAGTTGGAAATCTAAAATGCTGCTGCGGCCTAACATTTCAAAAAAAAAAAAAAATTTAATGTAGAATATGTTGGATTTTTATGAGAATATTAGAAAATGATAAAGTGAGCTCCGGTCTTAAATATTGTGTTGTCAAAAATTGATGTGGGAAAAAAAATGTAAAATATAGAAATTAGAACTCCAAATTAGGACTTACCACTCTACAAAATGAGTTCATACAGTCTAGAATCTATAAATTGGGAGGTCCAAGCCTTAGGTCCTATGGGTGGGATGAGACCGAAAATCTAGAAATTTGAACAAGGAACGGAACTTACTATTCAACCAAATGAGCTTCTAAATTCTGAATCTAGAAATTGAGACCGGAGATGAGCCTTACTAATGATGCTATTACAAGTTAGTTCTAACTACCAAGTCAAAAAGACCAAATGTTCCTTTATATAAAATAAAAAGAAAAAATTTGAGTTGCACCCCATCTTATTTAACCATATTCAAGGTGCACCATACTGCTTTACCATAATGTACAATACCCCCCACTTCGATAAAAAACTATTGACCGAAATACCGCTTCCCTCTTCCCAAACTGAGGAGGGGGGACTAGTAATAATGTTGATTTGTTAGGGATATTTTGGTCAAAAATTAACGGTCAACGGAGTTGATATTGGAAACGAACGTGCGAAAACCGTTTCCCAAACCAGAGAGTACCTGCGAAAGAACCGAGCAAAACGCACATACCAAAAATGCCAAACACAAATAGCACACACAGAGATTTTTGACGTGGAAAACCCTTGCGAGAAAAACTACGGGACGATCAGAGTCCAACCCATAAAAGCCTCCACTAATGGAATAAGAGACTCCTTACAAACTTCTCACCAATCAAAACGGATCACCACAACTCTTTTGTAACAGAAAAATAGATTATAACCACGAAGAAGAAAGACAACGAAAAATACCCAAAACTGATATCCTTCTTCGAAACGGTCTCCAATCTTTCTTTCTCCTCTCCAATGTTGTAATGGCACTCTTGCCTCATTTTCTCTCTTTGTTGCTATATTTGTTTTTTAGAGAGATATATATTTTAGGGCTAGGAGACACTTATATATAGCCTCAAACCCACAACTAGCATTCATATTATAGATAAGAATATCCAATACAAATCCAAATCCATTGAGATATTCCTATTATATTTAGGAATATCCAATCCAAATAAATTGAGGTATTCCTATTATATGTAGAAATACTCAATCCAACTCCGAGGTATTTTCCACATAGATTGGGAACCCCACCCACTCCAAATCTTTCCCTTCACAGCTATGTGGAGGGGGTCGTCATTCCGACGATCCGCCTGCAGTACTCAAACTTTCCCTTTGGTATAACTTTTGTGAACACATCTACTCCGTTGTGATCTGAATGAACCTTCTCAAGCGTCACTTCCTTCTTGTCAACCATATCCCGTATCCAATGATAACATGTATCAATGTGCTTGGATTGGCTATGAAATGTCTAGTTCTTCACAAGGTGAATAATACTTTGATTATCGCAAAGCAAAGGATACTGCTCCTGTTTTAGCCCAATTTCCTGCAGCAGCTTCTTCATCCACAACAACTTCTTGCAAGCCTCCGTCGCCGCAATGTATTCTGCCTCTATCGTCGATAAGGCACCACTTCTGTAAACGTAACTGCCATGATACTGCTCCACTAGAAAACATCATCACATAGCCCAAAGTCGATCGCCTCGTCTCTACATCTCCAGCCATATCAGCGTCGGTATATCCAACCAGCTTTAGCTCGTCACCACCAAATAAAAGTCTCCAATCGACAGTACCCTAAAGATATCGTAGAATCCACTTGACCCCACTCTAATATACCCTTCTAGGATTAGAAGTGTACCTGCTAACTTTGCAGACTGCGTGAGCAATGTCTGGCCTCGTACATACCATAGCATACATAAGACTTCCCACGGCTGAGGCATATGGAACTCGCTCCATATCTTCTTTCTCGTCCTCGGTAGATAGGTACTGCCCCTCAGTGAACTTAAAGTGAGTCGCAAGGGGGTTACTCACTTTCTTCGACCCATCCGTCCCAAAATGCTGAAGTACCCGGTGAATATACTTCTTTTGGGATAAGTGTAGCAGCTTGGACTCTCTCTCTCTCTCTTGGCTAATCTCCATCCCAAGAAAAGTTTTTGCTGCACACAAATCCTCCATAGAGAAGGCCGCGCCCAGTTGGTGCTTTAACTCTGTTATCCTTGTGGCATTCAGACCCACCAACAACATGTCATCAACATAAAGCAACAAAATGATAAAATTATCCTCGACGAAGTACCTCACAAAAACATAATGATCCGACGTCGTCCGTGCATAGCCATGCTCCCCATAAATGACTCAAACTTTCGGTACCACTGCCTCGGAGCCTGTTTCAGACCATACAAGCTCTTCCTCAACCGACAGACCAAATATGACTTGCCCTTCTCACAGAATCCCTCTGGCTGCTCTATGTACAACTCCTCCTCAAGATCACCATGGAGGAATGTCGTATTCACGTCCATTTGCTCGACCTCCAAGTCAAAATAGGCTACCAATGCTAGCACCACCCGTTGTCATGCCCCATTCCCAAAATATCGAGGGACTAGACACGTGACAATGGCCAACATCACACACCAATGGACAAACCCAATTTAATGGATCCATCGGGGCGCACTTAAGCTGTAGTACAACAATAATGGTCTAAATATACTAATCTCATCCACATATATGAATACAACAATATCAGAATCATAAAGCAAGATCAATCTCAATAAAATATAAACTCAAAAAATAACCCGATAATGAGTCTGATATATCTGTTAAGATACAAGAATAAAGATAACCACAGCAAATACTGAAAATGGAACAGTATATACTTAGAAGATACCCTCAGGGACCACTCGTCTACTGGACCTGGTACTGCTCCAGTGTTTGCACCTGCTCCTGCTCCTGCTAATGCTCCTATCCCGTATACCTCGGGGTAGATCTCGTCTGCTAATCCTGGGAACATAATCCGGATCCAGGTCCTCAGGGGACATAGCAAGGTACAAAATAACTCAAGCCATAATAATGCAGTACAGAAAATAAATGAGTAAATAGGGTAATACTAAATAACCAGCTAAGTGAAATGCTAGATGAGAGCAGCACTAGAACTCAGGCTGAGACCACTACAAGCTCTGTGTCTGGGAGCCGGTAGCGGAGTTACTATGTATTTTACTATGTAGTATATATATGAAATCATCCTGTAGCCTATGTGTCTCTTTCCACCCAATGTAATCACACGTCTCAAGTTCACGATGCCTCATGTCCATGTCACGCAAGATCATATCTAATGCAACAAGTCATATAATGTCTATAAATATAATGTCTACGTCATGTAACCTATATCCTATACCTAATCACCATGAATATTTCAGGAAGATTTTGTCTCATGAATATTGTCAAGTGTCCTGGGTTATGATGTACTTGATAAGACAAGTACGAGAATGTAAAAGGGTGTCGATATCCATCTCTAGGTGACGTTACACAACTTCGCGTACGGTATTGGCACCCGACTATTAATTGAACGCTAAGTAAAGTCACACGGTCCTAGGTCAAGCATGTACAAAATATAAATAAGTCAAGAAAATAAGTAACAAAACTGCAAGGGTGGCAAGGTACACTTGCATGTAGTTCTAGCTCCAATTGTAGCTCTGATCTCAATGTGAGTTGCAGGTACTACTCCGGTTGCTGAAATAAACATCACCATTAGATTCAAAAAATATCAAATAGCTAAAAACGCCTGTCCTTGAGTCAAATTTGGACACAAGGGCAAAAATGACAGTTTCTGGTTGAAGCGGCGTCCACATGTGGGCCGCTTTGCACCGAAAAATGTGTCAGAACCGATGGTCTCCAAATTCGTCAAACTTAATGTCAACAAGTCCAAAACGATGATACGAACCCAATGAAACTTTCAGAATTGGATTCCGATGAGCCGATCACAAAATCGCCCGTCAAGTGGAGCCGCGGGGCCCACGATATGCAATTTTGTCAACGTTCTCAGAATCGAACCAAACTTGGATCACAGGACCAGCGTATTGCTATGAGTCCGATGGCGCAAGTTTTGTTTCGATCTGACGTGTGTACATGAAGTTACGACGTATTCCAGAATAGGCAGATACGGGGCGTTGTCGGCGGATACGCGTTGATTCCGGTGTGCACGCACATCCAAATCAACTTCTGCGAAATCCCGCACGTCCGTATCAACGGCGCGCACCTTTCAGTGAAGACCGCATGCGACCAAGTCGTCCCGTTTGGCGGGACGTACTCAGTTCCGGGTGAAAATAGGGCGTTATTTTTCCTGTTTTTGGATCGCGGTTCGCGATCGCCACAGGACGCGACGCACCAAGCGGGTTGCACGAACATCGAGAGGATTACACAGTCTACGCGTCACAACTGACGGAATAAAAAATGGAACAACGAGGAGAGAGAACGTGTTACCTGAACAAGGCTCCGTGGAACGAAGATTTCTCGTGTCTGGGTCACTGTGATGTGTCCTGAGTCAGCCGTGTCCGGGTTCTGGAATGCTGTTGTGTCCGGGTCAGCCGTGTCCGGGGCTAGGGCAGCCGGTCGTCGATGCTGCGTGGGGCTGGGAGGTCGACGACGAGTGGTGGTCGAGGAAGACGAGGTCGGGGACGGGTCGAGCGGGGTCGAGGGCTGGGGTGGTGGTGCTGGGCTGGGCTAGGGCAGAGCGTAGGGCGGAGATGGTCGGGATAGATGGGGTTTCGAGTCGGCGGAGGATGGAACTGGGCGGTGGTCGAGGCTTTGGGGTGGCGGTGCTGGGCTGGGCTAGGGCGGAGCTGGTGAGGGGATGGAAGGCTGTGGGGGTTCGAGGCGGAGCTGCGGGAGAGATGGAGGGTGGTGGAGATCGTCGGAGGGGTCGACGATGGTGGAATCGGGGGAGGATGGAACGGGGCTAGGCGGAGGAAGTGGTCGGGAGAGATGGGTTCAGGCGAGGGCGTTCGACGGAGCAGCGCTGCGGGAGTCCGGGCGGAGAGAGGAGTTAGCTAGGGTTGCGGCGACGGCGGGGCGTGGAATTCGAGACATAAATAGGCGGCCGTAACAGTATTTCCGGGTGAGATTAGGATTAGGGTTTCTGTTAGGGTTTCGGGTCCGGGTCGGGTTCGATTCGGATCCGACCCGACCCGTTAAGAGATAGGTTTGGTTTGGTTCGGTTTAACAGTGGTTTGGGTCGGTTTGGTTTGGTTTATTTAAGAATAAACCGAGTTCAGTCAGGGTTTAATTAGGTTTAAATATACATTAGTTTTTAGGGCTTTAAAAAATATTTTCGGAGTCCAATAAATTCCCGAAAAATTATCCTATGTCTAATTTTTCATTCTACACCAGAAAATATTATTTTCTTAATATTTATATATAAATTAATATCCTTTAAAAATCATTTAAGCACAAAATACCTTAGTTTTAAATTTTAAAAAATTTACAGAAAAATTGTGTAAAATTGTTTTAAAATTTTGAAAAAAAAATCAGGGTGATTACAATCTACCCAACTTATAAAAATTTCGTCCTCGAAATTAAAATAGGGTAGGGTTCTCTCTATCAAATCTCACTTGATTACAGTCTAAAGAATTCCTCTCAAGTGAACATTGTGGTCTCTACCCAACTTAGAATTTACCCATCTATCATCTAAGGCTATACATCTAAGAAAGCTATGCCCCAAATTATTTAATCATGTTATTAAATCCTCAAAGTTTTTAACACCAAACATATCATCTATGATATGCCCTTAATCATTTATAAAAGATAGTCACCAACCAATGCGACTGGCCTGTGGGGTATATCTAGTACTATCTATATATCAAACTTATACCAAGCAAGATGTTTTATCTTTCCGAAATAAGGGGAGACGAAGATCAATAATAAAGAGTTCAAGGGGAAGATAATAGAATAGAAGTATCGGGATCAAGGCGTTTAAAGAATTCAAATAGGAATTGTCAAGACAGTTGTGGATTGAAATCATAATTTGGTAATCCTTTGTTCGCATGCTCGTATTAGTACAGTTATGTAACCGATACGATATGTCAGACATGTCTAGGGCAAGTATATTCGTCTACTAATCACTACATATCTCAATCCATGTAAAGTAGTATTACGAAGGGCGAATCATGCGCACTAAGGTTAGCTAGACCTTAATACACTGATTCTGAAATGTTTTAGTGTACGCGTCCAATAATACATATGTCGTGAAAAAGCTTGATAAAAGAATGAGCTTGCAAAACTAGGCTATAACAGAAGCATAAGTCAAGGTAGTACAAAAATATAAGTATGCTAGATGATGATGAAAGGAGGTACAAATTAATTCAAGTTCACAAACAAAACAACAAAAAATAAGACTCTACAGTCTCTATAGTTGTCATACTACTCCTTATCTAAGCCGCTAGTCGACCAAATAGGGGTACGAGTCTCTAATTTCTACAGTCTGAATAAAAACTATCTTCTTATACAAGTCTAAAGTTGTGTCATCCTAGTTCACTTCATCAATGGGTCAATAGGGCTAGGTGGTACTATATTGTGAGGCATACTACTCAACTTAAAATAATAAACTAATACTGAAATCGTCTTAAGGATACCGTGGAAACTCTTGTTAAGGTCTACGAGAAGGGGTCTTGGTACCTATTAAGGTATCCTCCTATATTACATAGGTCATGGTCGTCTTAAGCCTTAGTCTTAGTGCTTATAGGACAAGTGTCGATAGTTATGATAGAAGAGTTACTGGCCGTCAAGGGTATGGGATCTAACTTGTATCAAGGTGGGGGTACTAATTACGCGACTTAAAGCTAAGGGGTAATCATTAGGTCATAATCTACAATAATAACTTAAACCGTCAAGCTCTAATTACCAATCACATAGTTAAAAAATTTAAAGTAACAACCAAAATAAACCATAAGAGGCACACAGGAATCAAGGCAGGATGCAAGTCAAGAAATTAATTCAAATCCGATATAGATGTCAAGAACGATTCAAGCAAGTGGATGAGATCCAAAAACTTATCCTATTCTTATTGCAGGCTTGCTCGGTCCCTAAGTTGAAACTGAGACAATTTAGTCGTTGACCTGCATGGGCCACCACAAAAACCATGTCACGTCCCAGTCCCAAAATATCGAGGGACTAGACACGTGGCAATGGCCAACAGCACACACCAATGGACAAACCCAATTTAATGGATCCATCGGGGCGCACTTAAGCTGTAGTACAACAATAATGGTCTAAATATACTAATCTCATCCACAGATATGAATACAACAATATCAGAATCATAAAGCAAGATCAATCTCAATAAAATATAAACTCGAAAAATAACCCGATAATGAGTCTGATACATCTGTCAAGACATAAGAATAAAGATAACCACAGCAAATACTGAGTATGAAACAATATATACTCAAAAGATACCCTCAGGGATCACTCTTCTACTAGACCTGGTACTGCTCCAGTGTCTGCACCTGCTCTTGCTCCTGCTAATGCTCTTGTCCCGTATACCTCGGGGTAGATCTCGTCTGCTAATCCTGGGGACATAATTCGGATCCAGGTCCTCAGGGGATATAGCAAGGTACAAAATAACTCAAGCCATAATAATGCAGTGTAGAAAATAAATGAGTAAATAGGGTAATACTAAATAACCAGCTAAGTAAAATGCAAGATGAGAGCAGCACTAGAACTCAGGCTGAGACCACTACAAGCTCTGTGTCTGGGAGCCGGTAGCGGAGTTACTATGTATTTTACTATGTAGTATATATATGAAATCAGCCTATAGCCTGTGTGTCTCTCCCCAACCAATGTAATCATACGTCTCATGTCCACGATGCCTCATGTCCATGTCACGTAAGATCATATCTAATGCAATAAGTCATATAATGTCTATGAATATAATGTCTACGTCATGTAACCTATATCCTATACAGAATCACCATGAATATCTCAGGAAGATTCTGTCTCATAAATAGTGTCAAGTGTCATGGGTTATGATGTAATTGATAAGACAAGTACAAGAATGTAAAAGGGTGTCTATATCCATCTCTAGGTGACGTTATACAACTCCGCGTACGGTGTTAGCACCCGACTATTAATCGGACGCTAAGTAAAGTCACATGGTCCTAGGTCAAGCATGTACAAAATATAAATAAGTCAAGAAAATAAGTAACAAAACTGCAAGGGTGGCAAGGTACACTTGTCTGTGGTTCTGGATCCAATTGTAGCTCTAATCTCAGTGTGAGTTGCAGGTACTACTCCGGTTGCTGAAATAAATATCACCATTAGATTCAAAAAATATCAAATAGCTAGAAATGCCTGTCCTTGAGTCCAATTGTAATCCCCTTGATTTTTTAATAATTTTTAATTTGGATTTTTCATAATTTTTTGGAATTTTTCGGAATTTTCTGTAATTTAAACCTAGGCAATTGGTAATTAAATGATTTTTAATTACTTTTAAATAATATTAAAATATTATGAAAATAATATTTTATGGTGTAAAATATAAAACTGGACATAGGATAATTTTCTGGGAATTTATTGGACTCCGGAAGCATTTTTAAAGCCCTAAAAACTAATTAAAATTTAAACCAAAATAAACCCTGAATTGAACCCGGTTTATTTTAAATAAACCCAGTTTATTTCCTGAACCAAACAAATGAAAACCGGTTTAAACAAACCAAATTTAAATCCTTATTGGGTCGGATCCGGGCCCAAAACCCAGACCCGACCTGCTAGCCCGACCCGCATTTAATTAATAACGGATCGGGTCGGATCCCTGCTAACCCGCCCGACCCGTCGACCCGGACCCGAAACCTAATTCTAATCTGAACCCTAGTCGGACTACTGTTCCGACCACCCCATATATCCCCCTCGGCCCGCCGGAACCCTAGATTTCTTCCACGACTCCTCTCCTCGTCCCAATCGATCTCCTCACCACCGTTGTCACTACCCAATTCTAGAAAATAGGAATTTTTTTTATTTTTATTTGGTAAATTGTGTATTGTATTTAAATAATTATAATTGTATTTAAATAGTGATTGTATTATTTTTATTATTTTTATTTTGATTGTTTTAGGGTTTTGGCTAGCCTGGACCCATGTCCGACCCTAGTGGACCCATGTCCGACCCAGCCCACACCCTTGTGAGAATTATTTTGGGGCTTAGATTTATTATTTTATTTTTAGGAGGTTAGTGGGAGAGATTTGGAGCTAGTTTGAGCGCATTTGGAACTCGGAACCCAAAACCAAGTCAATAGGGGCATTTTGGGAATTTGGTGACTTATGTACCCATTTATTTGCCAAGGCCGGCCCCTACCTACCCCCACCCGTGGGATTCCAGCAGCAGCCCCCTCCCCTCTTTGCATTCTTCTTCATTCCACTCTTCTTCTTCTTCATTTCTTCTTCTCCACTTCTCCTTTCTTCTTCCTTCTTCTTCCAAGTAAGCTTCTCTTCACTTTTCTTCTTTCTTTCTTCCATTCCTTCTTCTTTAAGCTAACCCTAACCTTAAATTTTCTCTAACCTAGGTGTGAGGAGCTTAGATCTAGTGTGAGAGCTAGATTTGGTGGCTTGGAGCTTGAGGGAGGTAATTTCTAGGGGTTGTGAGACTTTGGCCTTGGGATTCCAACTCCCAAGAGGTAAAACCTAACTTTTCCCTTCCTAATTATTTTTGTGTAGTGTAATTAGTGTTGTAGAACCCTCCTAGATCCTAACCCTACCCGTAGGAGGAAGTTGGAACTAGTTTGGGTGAGTTTAGAGACTTTGACATTAGGTTTTGTGTCGAATTCGGGTGGAATCCGAATTTGGCCCAATTTTGGGTGATACCCTAGGTTAGATAGACCTAGGTAGACGTTGTCAGGTGTCTAGAGGGTGAGTGCGTGTCTCTGTTCGGACACGGGAAGCCGTGTCGCGAAGAAACGGGCATTTCGGGCGAAATTGGGGCTTTTCGTCGTCGCCGATTCTAAGTGCGTGTGCGTTTCCACCACGGACCTAGAATTGACGCGGGAGCACATTTTCTAGGATCTAGACATCGTGTAGAGCGCGTGGGTAAATTTTGGGCCGATTCCGAGTTCGTTTGGTGTGCGTTTCAGGAGGTTTTCCGAGCCGCGCACCACGTGTTCGTCGAAATGACCGAACGGCCATTTCGACTTGGTTTCCTCGTTTCGGGCTTGTACGCGCGTTGGGTTAGTATCGGGGAGTGTGTACTAGAGTTTTCGAGCTATATTTTATATATTTTAGAGTATTGGTGAGTGTCGGAGTCGTTGGGCGTGAGTAGGGCGTGTGGTTTGAGTGTCGTGTGCATGGTTGTGTTTGTATTTGTATGTGTCTATATATATATATATATTTATATATATGTATGTGTGTTTATGTATATATATTTATATATATATGTGTGTATTTATATTTATGTACTTGTATATGTATATGTCTATGTGTATATATATATATGTATATGTGTAAGTGTGCTTGTGTGTGTATATGTGTATATATATATATATAGGTGTATGTATATATATATAGTTGAGAGTGTGTGTAGATATATAGATATATATATATCAAGTGTACATATATATGTAGATATGTATATATATTTGTGTGTGAGTGTGTGTATTAGTGTGTTTGTGAGAGTGTAGGTGTGTGTGTTAGAGAGTGTTTAGAGTGTGTATATATATATCTATCTAGTAGTTATATATATAGTTATATGTGTGTGTATATATATATAGAGTGATATATATATATGTATGTTTATAGGCGTGTGTGTGTGTGTGTGTGTGTGTGTGTGTGTGTGTGTGTGTGTGTTTGTGATGGAGGGGGGGTTCCAGACTGCAGCAAGGAGCAGCTACTGCTGCACTGCAGCAGCAGCACAGCAGCAGCAGGAATAGCTGCAGCAGCAGCAGCAGTACAAAGAGCAAGAGCAGCAGCATCAGCAGTAGCATGGAGCAGCAGCAGCAGGAATAAGAAACTTCAGCAGTAGCAGCGGGTAGTAGCTAGTGAGGAAGAGAGTTTGATATATAGATATATATATGTTGATAGATAGGTAATAGATAATAAGTTAGATAGATAGATAGTAGGATAAATAGATAAGATAGCTAGTTAAATAGTTATTAGATATTTAGATAGATAGATACTAGATAGGTAGATAGATAGTTTTATCTATCTAAGATATAGATATCTATGTACCTATAGTTATATATATATATATATATAGATATCTTGATAGGTATATATATATATATATATATATATATATGTTATGATTAGGTAAGGTAATGGGTATAAGTGTATATGTGTGTGTGGATATATATATGTATATAGGTAGATACCTACTTAGATATATATATATATGATAGATATCTATATTATCTAGCCTAGATTAATAACTAGGTGCATAATCTATAGCTAGATAGCTAGTTAGAGGGTTTTAGAGCGAAACCCCAATACCTTGAGATACCGAGGTATCTCGATACCTTGAGATATTCAAGGTATTGAGTTTCGAGCGGGGTATTTGAGCATTAGCCTAGGAAATGCTTTGGAGTGATTTTTATATGTTTATATATATATAATTACGTGTGCTAGCATAGGTTTTAGCGGGTTTAGGCGGGGTGCGTGGCCTAGGGCGAGGTATCGGATACCGAGGGTATCCCGGTATCTCGATTAGGCGAGTTTGTGAGTTTAGTAGCTTAATGAGCTCGGTTTGACCTAGAATTTTAGGGGCACCCTAGTTTGACCTAGCTTTGACCATAATTGTCCCCGTTGACCGTAAAAGTTAATGTTTGACCTAGTTTTGACCTAGAGTTGACTTTTTGGACCCCGGGTTGACTTTTTGACCCGATTTTTACTGGTTTGACCCGTTCGACCTAGAATAGCCCTAGAAGCCTGTTTTTAATTATTTTATATCAGTTTAAATGCTTAGAACCCTATTTAATTCTGTTTTTTGCATTAGGTCCTTGCGACACCGGTCCGGATCTCGATCCTCATCAGTTGCTCAGGACATCAGGCGAGTACCTACCTCTGATAGTTTCCATTTCATGATAGCGTTTATATCACCTGTTCTAGAACTGTAATACTTGATTCTGACACATTGTTACACGAGCTGGTACTAGTGGATCCCGTCATGAGATGCTATCCCCCTTACCGTGTTCAGCGGGTACTCTATCACGTGTATTTCATCATGTGCTTCGGGTATTGATTCTCATGTGCTATCATGTACTTATTGTGCTCTCGCCTTCCTGTGCGCGAGCTATTATCATGTACGTAGCGTGTTGTGGTTGGATCCAATGGTATTAGTGGGGGAGGGGAGTAGTGAGTTGGTTATGTGATCAAAGCCAAACAGTATTCATGTGTATGTCGGTTATGCAACTCACGCATAACGGAGTTATCTTAGTGTTTTTCATGTGCAACCTAAGCCGATCACATAACGAACTTGTGCTCAAGGCACTTAGCTAGTATTCATGTTTCTCACCTGCAGCTACTTTTCCACTACTTGTATTATTCTCCAGTTTATATTGCAGCTACTTATTGTGCTCCAGCATATATTTATTTCCTGTGCATCTTGATTACTTTTCTATTGCCGTCATATACACCTTACCATGCATTTGGAGTTGCTTTCAGAGTTATGTACTTCGCTCCAGTCTTGACTGGGCATATTTTTTCCAGAGGATCCTGAGGACTTTTGCCCTACGTTCTACGGGCCTGGTATTGACGACTGTTGTGACTCCGAGGAGGAGTGCGCCGAGGAGACGCCGATAGCACCCTAGTTAGCTAGGTGGGTTTCCTGGGTTATTTCCAGTGGTTTGTATTTTGGATGACTGTACTTATTCTTTTGATGCTGTGATGTTGTAGCTATTTTGGCTTGGACTGTATTATTTTGGATTGTCTTGCTCTCTGGGTTCTGGTTTTCTTTGTTTATATCATATCGTGCTTATTTCTTTCCCTAGATTTTGTGATTGAGATTTATATATATATTGCGTGGTTGCCCTCCTTCGGGAGAAGATTATTTTAATATATATATATTGCGTGGTTTTGCCCTCCTTTTGGAGAGGTCATGCCGGATTTTTCAGTGAGATATAGATAGATATGGTTGACCTAGAACGGACCTTTACAGCGTTCTACCGCCGATTCTGCGGCGTAGGCTGGACGTACCCACGGCTCATGCCCGATTTTCGGGTGCGGGTCGTGACACGTTTTTGGTGGTGGCCCATGCAGGTCTGCTTTTTAGGGTTACCTGCAATAGGATATAGGAGATAGGCTGAGAGAGAGAGTGTGCTCAATCACAATTTTTGCTATCTTTAATTTTTCTGAAATTGTTTTCTTTTGCAATATTATTGTCCTTCATTGATGTTATCGTTTCTTGCACTATATTGACTTCTTTTGATCTGTGTTCAGGATGCCTCCGAAGACCAGATCTCAGCGCACCGCCCCAGCAGCTGCCACCGAGAGGTCTGCCACCTCTCGACCTGCTCGACTTCCGGCAGCCGCTACCGCTCCACTCGCCACTCCTGCGGTTGAGGGAGCTTCAGTTTCTCTCGGAGATCCCCTTACTCCCATTGATCCGAGAGCCACCCCAGTTGTCCCGATGGTACCTCCTCCACCACCGCCTGCGCCAGTAGATGCTACGCAGTTGTTCGCATTCTTCCGAGAGATGATGGATGCGCAGCACCGCCAGGCAGATGTTTTGAGGATGGGCATTGAGAATGCTCATCAGGTGGCTTTGACAGCGGTCGACATAGTGGCTCAGATCCAGCCACAGCCAGAGCAGGCTCAGTATCCTAGGCCGGGTACTATCATCGATTTTCAGAGGATGCGGCCTAAGGAGTTCCGCGGCACAGAGGGGATCCTGTATGCCGACGACTGGATCGAGCATATAGAGGGCATTTTCAGGCTGGCGATGATCCCAGCCAGCATGCAGATAGAGGCAGCGGGCAGTCAGATGTTCGACCTTGCCCTTACTTGGTTTCGCACGGATACGCGGATAGCAGCTCCGGGATTGACTTGGGAGGCTTTTAAGAAGCTTTTCAAGGAGAAGTTCTTCCCGGACGTGGCTCTCAGTGCCTTAGAGAGTCAGTTCGAGGCGCTCGTCCAGGGGAGTATGCTAGTCGATGAGTATGCAGCGGAGTTCTGCCGTCTGGACAGATTTGTTGAGGGATTGTCTGAGGCAGCGAAGGCGCGGAAGTTCCGCAAGGGCTTGGTTATGGCGGTCAAGTCCTTGACCAGGAGCGACCGCGAGGCGACCGCGAGGCGACCTTCGAGCAGATTGTCAGCGACGCTCAGAGGGCTGAGGATGATTTGGAGCTGAAGACGAAGAGGGGCAGAGATGCTTCAGGAGCAGGTAGCAGTGCAGGCCCGGCCAAGAGGCCATTCCAGCAGACCCAGCAGCACCAGGGTCAGGGTCGGGCGCCCTTCCGGCAGGCGCCCCAGCAGCAGAGGCAGGGTCAGCAGCAGGGCCAGAGGCAGCCCATCGTTTCCCCTTTCTGTAGGAAGCCAGGGCACGGATGGGACATATGCAGAAAGAGGCTGGGCAGATATTTATTGTGTGGCGCCGCAGACCACCAGCTGAAGGATTGTCCTTCAGCGCTTGCCCGTACAGCTCAGGGCGGAGGAGCCGCTCAGAGGGTACCAGCCAGAGCACCTGCAGCGCAACAGAGAGGACAGCCTTTGCAGACTCAGCAGCAGAGGTTCGTCCAGCACCAGCAGCAGCACCGAGGAGGACAGCAGGGGCGAGCTTTTGCCCTGACAGTGGACGAGGCCGAGCCAGTTGGTGACGTTATCTCAGGTTCTGTTCTCCTTGATTCCATTCCAGCACTTGCTTTATTTGATTCCGGTGCTTCCCATAGCTTTGTGTCTGTATCTTTTGCTGTTAGACACCATCTTGTTGCTGAACCTTTAGCTAGACTCTGCAAGATCACGATCGGGGGTGGTATCATCCTAGTCCGTGATGTTTGTAGAGACCGGAGAGTTACCTTGGGAGGCCGGGAGTTGAGTGTGTGCCTACTCGTAATGCCACTTCCGAGCTACGATATTGTACTCCGGATGGATTGGTTGAGTACGCATTGTGCTAGTATAGATTGTCTTGGAGGCAGAGTTTTGTTTAGTCCGCCAGGTGAGCCAGAGTTTCAGTTTGCCAGAGGAGCAGCAGAGCAGACCGAGGGAGTCTTCTGCGGAGCCCTGGTGGTAGAGCCGAGGTCGCTACATCCACTGATAGAGGAGTATATGGATGTCTTTCCGGAGGAGTTGCCAGGGTTACATCCGGACAGAGATATGGAGTTCTCTATAGACTTGGTGCCAGGCGCGGAGCCGATATCCCAGCACGTCTATAGAGTCAGCAACAGTGAGCTGATAGAGTTAAAGAAGCAGGTGGATGAGCTTCAGGACAAGGGATTTATCAGATCTAGTTCTTCTCCGTGGGGTGCTCCGGTACTTTTTGTGCCGAAGAAGGATGGGTCGATACGGATGTGTATCGACTACAGGGCTCTGAACAGCCTCACAATCAAGAACAAGTATCCGCTGCCGCGTATTGATGATCTATTTGACTAGTTGAGCGGAGCGAGGGTATTTTCCAGGATTGATCTGAGGACAGGCTACCACCAGGTGAAGGTCAGGAAGGAGGATATTCCGAAGACAGCTTTTCGGACCAGATATGGACAGTATGAGTTCTTGGTGATGCCGTTTGGGTTGACTAATGCCCCGGCAGTGTTCATGAATCTGATGAACAAGGTATTCCATCAGCATCTGGACAGGTTTGTGGTGGTGTTTATAGATGACATCTTGGTGTATTCGAAGACCCCAGAGGAGCACGAGGAGCATCTGAGGATAGTGCTGGAGACTCTCAGGAGGGAGAAGCTTTATGGAAAGCTCTCGAAGTGTGAGTTCTTCCTTGACAAGGTTGAATTCCTTGGTCATGTGGTGACTGGAGAGGGTATCTCGGTGGATCCGAGAAAGATCGTAGCAGTTGAGGCATGGAGTGCTCCGAGTTCAGTAGCCGAGGTCAGGAGTTTCTTGGGACTGGCAGGCTACTACAGGAGATTTGTCCAGGATTTTTTCCGGATTGCAGAGCCGTTGTCCAGGCTGACTCGGAAGGACGTGGAGTTTGTTCGTTCAGAGGAGTGCCAGATCGCCTTTGATGAGCTGAAGAGGAGGTTGACGACAGCTCCATTGTTGACGTTGCCATCAGGTTCTGGAGGTTTCACTATCTATAGTGATGCATCGGGAAAGGGACTGGGTTGTGTGTTGCAGCAGAATGGGAGGGTGATTGCCTATGCTTCCAGGCAATTACGTCCTCATGAGAAGAACTACCCTACCCACGATTTAGAGTTGGCAGCGGTCATCTTTGCTCTGAAGTTGTGGAAACACTATTTATATGGAGAGCGTGTGGAGATCTTCACAGACCACAAGAGCTTGAAGTATGTGTTTACCCAAAAAAGCTGAACATGAGGCAGAGAAGATGGTTGGAATTGATGAAAGACTTCGACATATCATTGTAGTATCATCCAGGGAAGGCGAACGTAGTTGCGGATGCATTGAGCAGGTATCCGGTAGCTATGTGCCTGACTACAGATCGTTATCTTCTGGCAGATCTAGAGAGCTTGGGCATTGAGGTGATAGTGCCTGGAGTTGAGATGCAGATGTGGGGACTGCTGATTCAGTCAGAGTTGGTAGACCGGATCAGGGCTACACAGTTTGAGGATGAGTCCCTGAGGAGCATCAGGGAGCAGGTTCAGATAGGTTTATCATATGACTTCACCATTGCTGATGATGGTTCCTTGCGGCACGGTACCAGGTTGTGTGTGCCGAGTGGGTCATTGCGCGAGGAGGTTCTCCAGGAGGCGCATCGATCCCAGTACTCTATGCATCCCGGTGCCAACAAGATGTATAGAGATCTGAGACAGCATGTATGGTGGTACGGGATGAAGCGGGAGGTAGCACGCTTCGTATCCCGATGCTTAGTGTGCCAGCAGGTGAAGGCGGAGAGGCAGAGGCCAGGAGGATTACTCCAGCCGCTACCCATTCGGAGTGGAAATGGGAGCATGTGACAATGGATTTTGTTTCTGGACTTCCTCGTTCTCCAGGCGGGAAAGATGCGATTTGGGTCATCGTGGACAGGTTGACCAAATCGGCCCACTTTCTACCATTCAAAGTGGATACGTCTACAGAGAGACTCGCAGAGATGTATGTGCGCCAGATAGTCAGACTGCATGGAGTTCCAGTGAGCATAGTATCAGATCGGGACAGTCGCTTCACTTCGCATTTCTGGAGGAGTCTGCAGGCTAGCTTGGGCACCCAGCTCAAGTTTAGTAGTACGTATCACCCGCAGACAGATGGTCAGTCAGAGAGGACCATTCAGACACTTGAGGACATACTTCGCACCTGTGTTTTGGATTTCAGAGGCTCTTGGGAGGATCACTTGCACTTGGTAGAGTTTGCTTACAACAACAGCTACCAAGCCAGTATCGAGATGTCACCTTTTGAGGCGTTGTATGGACGGAGGTGTCGCACTCCGTTGTCATGGGATGATGTAGGTGAGAGAGCTTTGCTTGGCCCCGAGATGGTGGTTGATGCAGCGGAGAAGGTCAAGCTCATTAGAGATAGACTTCGGGTGGCGCAGGACAGGCAACGGCATTGGGCCGATAGCCACCGGAGACCTTTGGAGTTCGAGGTATAGCTTAGAATCTAGATTTTGTTCTTGTGTTGCTTGTGATTGCTTGTTTTAGACTAAGTGCAGAGACCTTGTTTGTGCTAGGTTGGAGATCTGGTGTTCCTGAGGATTTCTCCGACGCGGGGCACTATTCGCTTCGGTGGAGGCGGGAAGCTTAGCCCACGTTTCGTCGGACCCTTCCGTGTTCTTGAGAGGGTCGGCGCCGTGGCGTATAGGCTTGAGTTGCCGCCTACGCTGGAGGGAGTTCATGATGTGTTCCACGTGTCGCAGTTGAGACGGTACGTGGCGGATCCCAGTCACGTATTGGATCACTCGGAGATCGCAGTGGGCCCTACTCTTAGCTATCCAGAGCAGCCGGTGGAGATTCTGGATCGGCGAGAGAAGGTGTTGAGGAACCAGACTATTCCCTTGGTTCGCGTCGCGTGGAGGCATCACTCTCCAGGGGAGTCGACCTGGGAGAGGGAGGATGAAATGCGCGAGCGATACCCCTATCTCTTCGAGCCATGAGGTATGGTTCTTTCTTTGCATTCCTGTCCTAGTTTCGTCTTTTAATTTCGAGGACAAAATTATTTTAAGGAGGATAGACTTGTCACTACCCAATTCTAGAAAATAGGATTTTTTTTATTTGGTAAATTGTGTATTGTATTTAAATAATTATAATTGTATTTAAATAGTGATTGTATTATTTTTATTATTTTTATTTTGATTGTTTTAGGGTTTTGGCTAGCCTGGACCCATGTCCGACCCTAGTGGACCCATGTCCGACCCAGCCCACACCCTTGTGAGAATTATTTTGGGGCTTAGATTTATTATTTTATTTTTAGGAGGTTAGTGGGAGAGATTTGGAGCTAGTTTGAGCGCATTTGGAACCCGGAACCCAAAACCAAGTCAATAGGGGCATTTTGGGAATTTGGTGACTTATGTACCCATTTATTTGCCAAGGCCGGCCCCTACCTACCCCCACCCGTGGGATTCCAGCAGCAGCCCCCTCCCCTCTTTGCATTCTTCTTCATTCCACTCTTCTTCTTCTTCTTCATTTCTTCTTCTCCACTTCTCCTTTCTTCTTCCTTCTTCTTCCAAGTAAGCTTCTCTTCACTTTTCTTCTTTCTTTCTTCCATTCCTTCTTCTTTAAGCTAACCCTAACCTTACATTTTCTCTAACCTAGGTGTGAGGAGCTTAGATCTAGTGTGAGAGCTAGATTTGGTGGCTTGGAGCTTGAGGGAGGTGATTTCTAGGGGTTGTGAGACTTTGGCCTTGGGATTCCAACTCCCAAGAGGTAAAACCTAACTTTTCCCTTCCTAATTATTTTTGTGTAGTGTAATTAGTGTTGTAGAACCCTCCTAGATCCTAACCCTACCCGTAGGAGGAAGTTGGAACTAGTTTGGGTTAGTTTAGAGACTTTGACATTAGGTTTTGTGTCGAATTCGGGTGGAATCCAAATTTGGCCCAATTTTAGGTGATGCCCTAGGTTAGATGGACCTAGGTAGACGTTGTCAGATGTCTAGAGGGTGAGTATGTGTCTCCGTTCGGACACGGGAAGCCGTGTCGCGGAGAAACGGGCGTTTCGGGCGAAATTGGGGCTTTTCGTCGTCGTCGATTCTAAGTGCGTGTGCGTTTCCACCACGGACCTAGAATCAATACGGGAGCACATTTTCTAGGATCTAGACATCGTGTAGAGCGCGTGGGTAAATTTTGGGCCAATTCCGAGTTCGTTTGGTGTGCGTTTCAGGAGGTTTTCCGAGCCGCGCACCACGTGTTCGTCGAAATGACCGAACGGCCATTTCGACTTGGTTTCCTCGTTTCGGGCTTGTACGCGCGTTGGGTTAGTATCGGGGAGTGTGTACTAGAGTTTTTGGGCTATATTTTATATATATTAGGGTATTGGTGAGTGTCGGGGTTGTTGGGCGTGAGTAGGGCGTGTGGTTTGAGTGTCGTGTGCATGGTTGTATTTGTATTTGTATGTGTCTATATATATATATATTTATATATATATATATATGTGTTTATGTATATATATTTATATATATATTTGTGTATTTATATTTATGTACTTGTATATGTATATGTCTATGTGTATATATATATATGTATATTTGTAAGTGTGCTTGTGTGTGTATATGTGTATATATATATATATATAGGTGTATGTATATATATATAGTTGAGAGTGTGTGTAGATATATAGATATATATATATATATATCGAGTGTACAAATATATGTAGATATGTATATATATTTGTGTGTGAGTGTGTGTATTAGTGTGTTTGTGAGAGTGTAGGTGTGTGTGTTAGAGAGTGTTTAGAGTGTGTATATATATATCTATCTAGTAGTTATATATATAGTTATATGTGTGTGTATATATATATAGAGTGATATATATATATATATGTATGTTTATATGCGTGTGTGTGTTTGTGTGTGTGTGTTTGTGATGGAGGGGGGGGTTCCAGACTGCAGCAAGGAGCAGCTACTGCTGCACTGCAGCAGCAGCACAGCAGCAGCAGGAATAGCTGCAGCAGCAGCAGTGCAAAGAGCAAGAGCAGCAGCATCAGCAGTAGCATGGAGCAGCAGCAGCAGGAATAAGAAGCTTCAGCAGTAGCAGCGGGTAGTAGCTAGTGAGGAAGAGAGTTTGATATATAGATATATATATGTTGATAGATAGGTAATAGATAATAAGTTAGATAGATAGATAGTAGGATAAATAGATAAGATAGCTAGTTAAATAGTTATTAGATATTTAGATAGATAGATACTAGATAGGTAGATAGATAGTTTTATCTATCTAAGATATAGATATCTATATACCTATAGTTATATATATATATATATATATAGATATCTTGATAGGTATATATATATATATGTTATGATTAGGTAAGGTAATGGGTATAAGTGTATATGTGTGTGTGAATATATATATGTATATAGGTAGATACCTACTTAGATAAATATATATATATATAATAGATATCTATATTACCTAGCCTAGATTAATAACTAGGTGCATAATCTATAGCTAGATAGCTAGTTAGAGGGTTTTAGAGCGAAACCCCAATACCTTGAGATACCGAGGTATCTCGATACCTTGAGATATTCAAGGTATTGAGTTTCGAGCGGGGTATTTGAGCATTAGCCTAGGAAATGCTTTGGAGTAATTTTTATATGTTTATATATATATAATTACGTGTGCTAGCATAGGTTTTAGCGGGTTTAGGCGGGGTGCGTGGCCTAGGGCGAGGTATCGGATACCGAGGGTATCCCGGTATCTCGATTAGGCGAGTTTGTGAGTTTAGTAGCTTAATGAGCTCGGTTTGACCTAGAATTTCAGGGGCACCCTAGTTTGACCTAGCTTTGACCATAATTGTCCCCGTTGACCGTAAAAGTCAACGTTTGACCTAGTTTTGACCTAGAGTTAACTTTTTGGACCCCGGGTTGACTTTTTGACCCGATTTTTACTGGTTTGACCCGTTCGACCTAGAATAGCCCTAGAAGCCTGTTTTTAATTATTTTATATCAGTTTAAATTCTTAGAACCCTGTTTAATTCTGCTTTTCGCATTAGGTCCTTGCGACACCGGTCCGGATCTCGATCCTCATCAGTTGCTCAGGACATCAGGCGAGTACCTACCTCTGATAGTTTCTATTTCATGATAGCGTTTATATCACCTGTTCTAGAACTGTAATACTTGATTCTGACACATTGTTACACGAGCTGGTACTAGTGGATCCCGTCATGAGATGCTATCCCCCTTACCGTGTTCAGCGGGTACTCTATCACGTGTATTTCATCATGTGCTTCGGGTATTGATTCTCATGTGCTATCATGTGCTTATTGTGCTCTCGCCTTCGTGTGCGTGAGCTATTATCATGTACGTAGCGTGTTGTGGTTGGATCCAATGGTATTAGTGGGGGAGGGGAGTAGTGAGTTGGTTATGTGATCAAAGCCAAATAGTATTCATGTGTATGTCGGTTATGCAACTCACGCATAACGGAGTTATCTTAGTATTTTTCATGTGCAACCTAAGCCGATCACATAACGAACTTGTGCTCAAGGCACTTAGCTAGTATTCATGTTTCTCACCTGCAGCTACTTTTCCACTACTTGTATTGTTCTCCAGTTTATATTGCAGCTACTTATTGTGCTCCAGCATATATTTATTTCCTGTGCATCTTGATTACTTTTCTATTGCTCGTCATATACACCTTACCATGCATTTGGAGTTGCTTTCAGAGTTATGTACTTCGCTCCAGTCCTGACTGGGCATATTTTTTCCAGAGGATCCTGAGGACTTTTGCCCTACGTTCTACGGGCCTGGTATTGATGAATGTTGTGACCCCGAGGAGGAGTGCGCCGAGGAGACGCCGATAGCACCCTAGTTAGCTAGGTGGGTTTCCTGGATTATTTTCAGTGGTTTGTATTTTGGATGACTGTACTTATTCTTTTGATGCTGTGATGTTGTAGCTATTTTGGCTTGGACTGTATTATTTTGGATTGTCTTGCTCTCTGGGTTCTGGTTTTCTTTGTTTATATCATATCGTGCTTATTTCTTCCCCTAGATTTTGTGATTGAGATTTATATATATATTGCGTGGTTGCCCTCCTTCGGGAGAAGATTATTTTGATATATATATATTGCGTGGTTTTGCCCTCCTTTTGGAGAGGTCATGCCGGATTTTTCAGTGAGATATAGATAGATATGGTTGACCTAGAACGGACCTTTACAGCGTTCTACCGCCGATTCTGCGGCGTAGGCTGGACGTACCCACGGCTCATGCCCGATTTTCGGGTGCGGGTCGTGACAACCGTCGACTTCACCCACTCGCCTGAACCCTAGACGACGCCACCTACTCCTCCTTCTTCTTCCACCCGCACAGCCGCTCAAGCCCCTCGCCGCCGACTCCCCATCTCCGCCGTCGACCCGAACTCCACATCCCCTTCCTCGTCGACTTCGACAGCCACCGCCGCGTCGCTGAGAACTCCCCGTCTCCCTCTTCCTCCACCTTCGACCAGCCCCTCCGTGCTGACCGCCGACTCGAGCCCCCTCGACAGCCGACGCCCTCCCCAGGAGCTCCGCCGCCGACCCGAAGCCCCTTCTCCGCCTATCTCCTTCCGCTCCACCCTCGAATTCCCCAAGAACCATCGTCGTCGTCTTCCATCTCCGGCCGGACACCCCCGCTGTAACCTCGATGAACCTGAGACCTAGCCACCCCGACTACAACAGCCTCCACCCCGGCCGGTCGACCAACCCAATCCTGCAGCGCCGCACCACGACCCTCCCGTAGCCTGAACCCTAACCTCCAGCCTCCCTCCGGCCGCCAGCAACCTCCCCACTCCGGCATCGTGCCCTAAACCTAACCTTAGGGCGGACACAGCAGACACAGGACACAGGACGCACGGACACAGTGCACACAGAGACCCGGACACGTCCAGGACACGAAGGAGTGACTCGGACACAGGAAATCATCGTTCACGGAGCCCTGTTCAGGTAACCCGTTCTCTCTGCTCGTTGACCCATTTTTTATTCTGTTTGTTGCATCGCGAACTGTGACGATCGTGAACCGCGATCCAAAAACAGGAAAAATAACGCCCTGTTTTATCCCGGAACCGAGTATGCCCTGCCAAACGGGATGACTTGGTCATGTGTGGTCTTCACCGATACGTGCGCACTGTCGATACGGATGTGCGAGATTTCACAGAAGTTGATTTGGATGTGCGTGCACACCGAAATCAACGCGTATCCGCGGACACCGTCCCGTATTCGTCAGTTTTGGAATGCGTCATAACTTTGTGTACACACGTCGGATCGAAACGAAACTTACGCCATCGGACTTGTAGCAATACGCTGGTCCTGTGACCCAAGTTTGGTTCGATTCTGAGAACGTTGACAAAATCGCATATCGTGGGCCCCACAGGCTCCACTTGACGGGCAATTTTGTGATCGGCTCATCGAAATCCAATTCTGGAAGTTTTGTTGGGTTCGTATCATCGTTCCTGACTTGTTGACACTAAGTTTGATAAATTTGGAGACCTTTGACCCTGACACGCTTTACGGTGCAAAGCGGCCCACTTGTGGACCCCGCTTTGACCTAAAACTGTGATTTTTGCCCCTGTGTCCAAATTGGACTTAAGGACAGACGTTTCTAGCTATTTGATATTTTCTGGATATGATGGTGATATTTATTTCAGCAACCGGAGTAGTACCTGCAGATCACACTGAGACCAGAGCTACAGTTGGAGCCAGGACCCCAGGCAAGTGTACCTTGCCAAACTTGCAGCATATTGATTCATATTATTCTCTTATTTTATTCCTGTGATTGTTGTGCATGCTTGACCTAGGACCGTGTGACTTACTTAGCGTCCAATTATAGTCGGGTGCCAACACCGTACGCGGAGTTGTGTAACGTCATCTAGATATGGATACCGAGACCCGATACATTCTCGTACTTGTCTTATCAAGTACGATATACCCAGGACACTTGACACTATTCATGAGACAGAATCTTTCTGAGATATTCATGGTGATTCTGTATAGGATACAGGTTTATGACATACACAGTTTACATGCTTAGATTTTATCCTGACTTGTTGCATTAGTTATGATCCTGCGTGTCATGGACATGAGACATGAGATTACATTGGGTGGGAAGAGATTTACCATACAAAAGGCTGATTATATATATATAATAATTTAATGGAAGTGCATTAGACTCTGGCAACAGAGATGGGGTACCGTACTGGCCCTTCGAGAGAATACTGCTATGGGTTTCTCCCACACTGATCCTGTAGTAGTCTCAGCCCGAGTATGACTAAAACTCTCAACTTGCATATCACTTAGCTGGTTATATATTTACCCTATTATTTTATTTATTGCTGCACTGCATTTATTTTGGCTTGTATTATCTGTACCTTGCTATATCCCCTGAGGACCTGGATCCGGATTATGTCCCCAGGATTAGCTGACGAGATTTACCCCGAGGTATACGGGACCGGAGCATTAACATTAGCAGAAGCAGGTGCCTACATTGGAGCAGAACCAGGATCTGAGGACGAGACTGTACCGGAGGACTTCTCCTGAGTATTGGCTTGAGATACTCATTTATTTCTGTTCTAGTTATTTTATTTCCAGTCTATTGCATTGATGTATCAGACTTGTTCTTGGATTGTTCTCCGAGACACTTTTATTGAGATTTGTTAGTTTATTTTATTTATATTTATTCTGGCATTGGATCTGTGATTATCTGTTGTGGATGAGATTAGAATAGACTGTGACTTGTATCATTGGACCTACTTATTGTTATATTACAGCTTAAGCATGCCCCAATGGATCCATTAAATTGGGTTTGTCCATCGGTGTGTGCTGCTGGCCATTATCACGTGTCCAGTCCCTCGGTATTTTGGGACTGGGGCGTGACATAGTTTTTGTGGTGGCCCATGCAGGTCTACGACTAAATTGTTTGGTTTCAACTTAGGGACCGAGCAAGCCTGCACTAAGGATAGGATAAGTTTTAGGATCTCATCCACTTGCTTGAAACGTTCTTGATATCTATATCGGATTCAAATTAAATTCTTGACTTGCATTCTTGACTTGCATCTTGCGTGGGGCAGGGAGGTCGACGACGAGTGGTGGTCGAGGAAGACGAGGTCGGGGACGGGTCGAGTGGGGTCGAGGGCTGGGGTGGTGGTGCTGGTCACTACCACATTTTAGGAAAAAGGGTATTTTAGTAATTTCCTATTTAAATAAATATTGTGCATGGTAAATAATTTTTGTTGTATTATTTAATTGTTGTTGGATGTTATTTAATTATTTTGGACTTATTTTAGTGGACCCAACTAGTGTAGTTTGGACCCATGGACCAACATGAATTAAATAGTTAGATTTGGCCCATTTAGAAAGCCCATAGTTAAGGAGATGTATTAAATTAATTAAGTGATTAGACTAGAAGCTTCCTTCCTTAATTATTTCTTCATGAGAGGCCCCAAGGGGTACATTGGACATTTTACAATTGCTTGGGAGAGGGGCAAGGCCGGCCTATTAAAAGAGGGGGGAAATTTCTCTCTCCTCTCATTCTCATTCCAAATCTAGATCTAGAATTTTCCACTCCCAAATTCCCTCCATTTCCATTCCAATTCCCTACCAAATGCATTCCAAATTCTTCCAAATTCACCATTAGAGAAGGAGGAAGCAAGGATCTAGAAGAAGGAAGCAAGGATCTACAAAGAGGAGCAAGGATCTACAATTTGGAAGCAAGTTCTTCTCAATTGGAGGTTTCATTGGAAATCCATCTCCCAATAGGTATAATTCAGATTTTTCCATTTAAATAGCTTCTAAATCTGAGATTTAATCATGTAAAATCAACCTATATGTATGTACTACTCATAGGACTTTTTTTTGTGTTCATAGGAGACCCATGGAGAAAGTTATGGTGCTTTTTGTGTCAATTTTGTTGGAATTCCGAATTTATATTTTGTTGTGTGTATCAATTGATCCTATAGATCAATTGGACATGAGCTTTTATGTTTGGGGCTAGTGTCGTGTCCATAATTTGGTACATGTGGTTCGTATCCCAACTATTTGGTGATACGTGTCATTTTGGGGGGTTTTTCTCCGACACGGGGCTTTGAACATGTCGTATTTTGACACGGACACATAGATCTACTTTTGACACTTTGATTTATTCATAAATATTATTTGTGATTTGTTTTTATCCTTTGGGGTGCAATTGGTTGTGTGTTGGACTCGTGTCACATGCGTATCCTAAATCTAGTGGGATACGGTGTGATACTCTCCAATTGTGTGGATTTTTGAATAGATCTAATTATGTATGGTTTAAATTCTTCAATTATAATTAGTAAATATATATAGATATTATATATTTATTTTGTGTATTTATTATAGTAATTATTGTAGCATAGATCTATATATTTTGTGTGTGCTAATATGATGTACAAATATAATATGTAGCTTTCTTGCATGTAATTATATATGTACTTATGTTAATAGTATAAATTATACATAAATGTTTTATAAAATATATTTATGTGTTTAATTGTGTAATTATATTATTTATAATTATTATGTAATTATTTGTATATTAATGTATATATTTTTGGTGTGCTTCTAACCATGTAAAATATGAACATTAATATGTGCATGTGTTGTAACTATTAGTATTTAATTATAAGTTTATATGTGCATATATATAAGTATATAATTATTTATTTATATATATGTATTGTGATTATTATTGCATATATATATTTATATATATATATATATATATATATATATATATATATATATATATATATATATATTTATATATATATATATATTTATATTTTTATATGTTTTGGTGACAGTGGTTTCTATGACAGTGAAACTGTCATTATTTGGTATGAACAGCAGCCGCTGTACAGTGGTCAGCATTAATGACAGATCTGTCATTAATGCTGCGGCAGTTTTGAGCGGCAACCTTTCAGCGATATTTTTTTTTTGTGACAGTTTGAAACTGTCAGCAAACTGTGACAGCAGCGATTTTGTATATGGAGTTTCTGCGACGAATTTTCAGTGACAGTCAAGACTGTCACTATTAAACCTGTTTTTATTTTATCTTGTTTTGTTCACTGTTTTCAGTGACGCTTTGACAGTTTTAAATTATATTTTATATATTATTATTGTATATATATATATGTGTATATATATATATGTGTATATATATGTGTTTTGTATAATATTTGTAATAATATATTATGTTATTTGTATACATATTGGTTTGTATATATATTATTTTAGGGTATATATTATTTGTATTAGTAGTATACTTTGTGTGAGTATGATTTGGGATCTAATTTTTATTCCTAAATTGTTGTATTTTATTTCTATATTATTTATATAGATTTCTTGTGAGGTTGACCTTGGTTTGACTTTAGTTGACTTTAGAGTTGACCATAGTTGACTTTTGACTTAGAATTTATTTATTGACCTAGGAGTTGACTAGTTTGACTTGTTCTCTTTTCGGGACCTTGTTTTAATGTGGTATTCCATATCTAGGTCTTCGAGGCACCGAGTCAGACATCTGTGAGACTGTTCTTTGGATTTCAGGCGAGTACATTTTCTGATAGTTTCTCATTTATGATATCCTCTATGTTCGTTGTATCTAGTGTAGATTTACATGTTTCTCTCGACACTATGGTTACACGGATTGGTATATCCGGATCTCGTCATGAGATGTTATTCCTTGGTATATGGTGTATATGGTGCAAGTATTGTTTTATTAGTTATCTTGTACATGTACAGACACCGATTCTCGGGGAGACTAGCTATCTTCTTGGGAAATCTAGTGCCATAGCATACCTGGATCTATTATACCAGTTGGGGGTGGGGAGTATTAGTATAGATATGTGATCAAATCCCTATTGAATAAAGTATTGGTAAGCGAATAGTGTTGATCATGCACCGCACGTATGATTAGCCAGGCCGCATTGTATCTTGCCCAAGCCGATCACATGTTAAGCTAGTACTCACACACTTAGTCATTAGTATTATTGTTTCATTGGCATATTGTTCATTATTGTATTTCTTTCCAGTATTTCCTTATTGTCTATATATCTCTTGTATCTATTTTGTGCATCTTGTTTATCCACAGCTATTTACTGTTACATAGTTTTTATCATGGATTAGAACTGCTGTTAGAGATGTGCTCTGCTCCTTTCCTGACTGGATATATTTTTCCAGATGACACTGAGGAGTACCCTACCTATTATGGACCCCAGGATGTTGTGGGTTTAAATTCGGAGACCCTGGCTCAAGAGGGACTTATCCCAACTGAGACAGTTGACCCTGGAGTGTAGCTTGTAGTATGATAGTATTCTTTTGTACTGGATTTGTCTCCAGCTTATTTTTGTTACTCTTCAGACTCATTGATGTATTATTTTAAACTCATGAGTTGATGACTATTCTATTCTTATCTGATTCGTGTTCATTCTATCTTAGTTCTGTGATTGAGTACACTATCTTTTGGTGGTTCATTATATTAGATAGACTTTCTAGACAGCGTTCTACCGCCGATTCTGCGGCGTAGGCTGGGCGTTGTTTCCGACTAGTACCCTTACCCCGGGTGCGGGTCGTGACACGTTTTTGGTGGTGGCCCATGCAGGTCTAGGTTCACAAGTATGTGATGTCGTGGTAGTACGACAACTTAGTTGTACTACTGCGAGCCTGCAATAGGATATAGGATATAGGCTGAGATACTCAATCACATCTAGGAAAATTCTTTTGATTCAACTATTCTCCTTTGATATTGATACTTGATCTCTTGAACTGTCCTTTCCTTGATGTCTTACATCTTGTGCCATATTGATTCTTTCTTTCGCTTTGTCTCAGGATGCCGCCTAAGACTAGATCACAGCAGGGGAGAGCAGCTTCTGAGAGGTCTGCGACATCCCGAGGGCCTGCACCAGTCACTTCTCTGGTGATTGGAGTGTCAGCTGCTTTCGGAGGTCCACCACCTACTCAGAGGACTGTGCCAGCTGTATCTGAGGGGCTTCCACCTCCACCTCCTGTGCCAGCAGAGGCGTCACAGATGTTTACACTGTTTCGTGAGATGCTCGAGGCACAGAGGGCTCAGTCAGAGGCACATCAGAGGCAGACCGACGTTCTACGGCAGGACATCGAGAGTGCTCATCAGCTTGCTCGTGCTGTAGTTAGGAGAGGAGTTCCGATCCAGCAGCAGGTTGTTCCTCAAGTTGCTCAGCTTCGGCCAGGCAATATTCAGGACTTCAAGAAACTGGAGCCTAGGGTTTTTAAAGGGACGGAGGGCATCGTCTATGCTGATGATTGGCTCAAGGACATTGAGCGTCTTATAAGGGTGTCCCATCTTTCTGAAGATCTGAAGGTTGAGGCGGTAGGACTTTAACTGTTCGACGTCGCTCGCACTTGGTTCAGGAATGAGCCGGTTCTAGTTGACGCAGGACAATCTTGGGAGGTATTCAAGGACCTTTTCAAGAAGAAGTTTTTCGCTCGGATAGACAGGCTTGACTTGGGGAGACAATTTGAGAGTCTCATTCAGGGAAGCATGTCTGTGGATGAATACGCTGCGGAGTTCGGTAGGTTGAGCCGATTTACAGAGTACTTGTTGAGAGAGCCGGAGGTTCGAGCTATTCGTTTCCGAGAGGGTCTAAACTGGGAGGTGAAGATTCTCATTCCGTCTTTTTATGAGACATACTCGGAGATACTTGCGGAGGTACGCAAGGTTGAGCGGGATCTGGGTTTGAAGACCAAGAGAGACCGTGATTCTTTTCTGGGGGCCAACGGCAGTGCAGTATCTGCCAAACGTCCTCATTTCCAGTCCAGACCTTTCCAGCAGCCACAGCAGAACCAGACTCCAGCTAGAGCGCCTTTTCACCAGGCACCTCAGCAGCAGAGGCAGTTACAGCAGGCCCCATACAACTTCTGCAAGAAGTCCGGCCACATCTGGGAAGTTTGCAGGAGGAGGCTAGGAGTTTGTTTGTATTGTGGTACTGAAGGGCATCAATCGAGGGAGTGTCCTCGTCGTGTAGTTCAAGGAGCAGCTCCAGCTCCGAGGACACAGACGAGACCACCTGCAGTACAGCCGAGGGGACCGCTTCCGACACAGCAGCAGCGTTTTGTCCAGCATCAACAGCAGGAAGGTGCTCGGCAGGGACGAGCGTTTGCTATGACCGTCGAAGAGGAGGAACCCACCGGAGATGTCATCGCAGGTTCTATTCTTCTTGATTCCATTCCAGCTTTAGCTTTGTTTGATAGTGGTGCTTCCCATAGTTTTGTATCTGTTTCTTTTGCTCTGAAGCATGGTTTGGTAGCTGAGTCTTTGCTTAGGACTTGCAAGATCATGACCGGGGGAGGCATTATCCTGGTTAATGATATTTGCAAGGATCGGAGAGTTACTCTGGGAGGCCGAGAGTTGAGTGCGTGTCTACTTGTAATGCCACTTCCAAGCTATGACATTGTACTTGGGATGGATTGGTTGAGTAGGCACCGTGCTAGCATAGACTGTAGAGGAGGTAGAGTTTTGTTTGGTCCACCAGGAGAGCCAGAGTTCGAGTTTACTAGAGGAGCTGCGAAGCAGGGAGAAGGTATTATTTGTGGAGCTATGGTAGAAGACAAGGAGTTGCCACATCCGTTGATAGCAGAATTCTTGGATGTGTTTCCTAAGGAATTGTCAGGATTGCCACCAGATCGAGATATTGAATTTTCTATAGACTTGGTGCCAGGTGCAGAACCAATTTCGCAACATATCTATAGAGTAAACAACAGCGAGCTGGTTGAGTTGAAGAAGCAGGTGGACGAATTGCAGGATAAGGGGTTTATCAGATCGAGTTCTTCACCATAGGGAGCCCCGGTATTGTTTGTACCGAAGAAGGATGGATCGGTGCGCATGTGCATTGATTACAGGGCTTTGAATAATCTTACTATCAAGAATAAGTATCCTTTGCCACGGATTGATGATCTGTTTGATCAGTTGAGTGGTGCGAAGGTGTTTTCTAAGATAGATTTGAGATCAGGCTACCATCAAGTGAAGGTGAAGCCGGAGGACATACCGAAGACTGCTTTTAGAACTCGGTATGGTCAGTACGAGTTTATGGTGATGCCGTTTGGTTTGACTAATGCACCGGCGGTATTTATGAACTTGATGAACAAGGTGTTCCACCAGTACCTTGACAAGTTCGTGGTGGTGTTCATCGACGACATACTCATATACTCGAGGACACCGGAGGAGCATGAGGAGCATTTGAGGATTGTGTTGGATGTGCTGAGGAAGGAGAAGCTGTATGGGAAGTTGTCTAAATGTGAGTTTTTCTTGGACAAGGTAGAATTCTTGGGGCATGTTGTGACTGGTGATGGTATTTCAGTGGATCCGAAGAAGATTTCAGCAGTAGAATCTCGGAAGACTCCGAGTTCAGTAGCAGAGATCAGGAGTTTCTTGGGATTGGCAAGCTATTACAGGAAATTTGTGCAAGATTTTTCGAGGATTGCCGAGCCGATGACCAGACTCACAAGGAAGGATGTGGAGTTTGTTTGGACGGAGGATTGTCAGGTTGCTTTTGAGGAGTTGAAGAAGAGGTTGACGTCTGCTCCTATTTTAACGTTGCTATCAGGGTCCGGAGGTTTCACTATTTATAGTGATGCATCGGGGAAGGGTTTAGGTTGTGTTCTTCAGCAGCATGGGAAAGTGATTGCCTATGCATCCAGGCAATTGCGTCCTCATGAAAAGAACTATCCTACCCATGATTTGGAGTTGGCAGCTGTCATATTCGCCCTGAAGTTGTGGAAACATTATTTGTACGGAGAGCGTGTGGAGATCTTCACAGACCACAAAAGCTTGAAGTACGTTTTCACGCAGAAGGAGTTGAACATGAGGCAGCGTCGGTGGTTGGAATTAATGAAGGATTTTGATATCTCTTTGCAATATCATCCTGGGAAAGCCAATGTAGTTGCCTATGCTTTGAGCAGGTATCCGGTAGCTATGTTCTTGACGCAGGATCGATATCTGTTGGAGGACTTGGAGAGCTTGGGCATTGAGGTGATTGTTCCTGGGTGTGCTATGCAGATGTGGGGATTGCAGATACACTCAGATTTGATGGACAGGATCAAGGCAGCACAGTATGATGATATATCTTTGAGGAGTATCAGAGCTCAGGTGAGAGCAGGATTGGAGGATGATTTCACTATTGCAGAGGATGGATCCTTGAGGCATGGAGTTAGATTGTGTGTGCCTAGTGGGGAGTTGCGCGAGAAGGTGTTGCAGGAAGCGCATCGCTCTCAGTATTCCATACATCCAGGTGCTAACAAGTTGTATCGGGATATGCGAGAGAGTGTGTGGTAGTATGGCATGAAGAGGGAAGTGGCACAGTTTGTATCCAGATGCTTAGTGTGCCAGCAGGTGAAAGCCGAGAGGCAGAGGCCAGGAGGGTTACTTCAGCCATTACCCATTCCAGAGTGGAAGTGGGAACACATTACTATGGATTTTGTGTCCGGACTTCCACGATCTCCAGGAGGGAAAGACGCGATTTGGGTCATTGTTGATAGATTGACCAAGTCGGCCCACTTTTTGCCTTTCAAAGTGGGTTTGTCTACGAAGAAGCTGGCAGAGATGTATGTGAGGCAGATCGTTAGGATACACGGAGTTCCCGTCAGCATAGTCTCAGATCGAGATAGTCGTTTCACTTCTTATTTCTGGAGGAGTTTGCAGGAGAGTTTGGGCACTCAGCTCAAGTTCAGTACTGCATATCATCCCCAAACAGATGGGCAGTCTGAGCGGACTATCCAGACTCTCGAGGATATGTTGCGCACTTGTGTACTAGATTTCGGGGGTTCTTGGGAGGACCATCTCCATTTTGTAGAGTTTGCTTACAACAACAGTTACCAGGCCAGTATGGAGATGTCACCTTTTGAAGCTCTATATGGTCGGAGGTGTCGTACTCCTTTGTCTTGGGACGATGTTGGAGAGAGAATTTTGCTTGGGCCAGAGATGGTTGTGGATGCAGCGGAGAAGGTTCATTTGATCAGAGACAGACTTCGAGTGGCGCAGGACAAACAGCGGCATTGGGCCGATAGCCATCGGAGACCTTTGGAGTTTGAGGTATAGTTTAGATTTTGTTTGTGCTTGTTCTTGTTTGTTATAGATTAAGTTCTTAAGATGGTGTTTTGTTCTAGGTGGGTGGTTTGGTGTTTCTGAGGATTTCTCCGACACGAGGCACGATTCGCTTCGGTGGAGGCGGAAAGCTTAGTCCGCGATTCATCGGACCTTTCACTATTCTAGAGAGGGTCGGTACAGTTGCTTATAGACTAGACTTGCCACCTGCATTGAAGGGAGTGCACAACGTATTTTATGTGTCGCAGTTGAGATGATACGTGGCAGATCATAGTCATGTATTGGATCACTCGGAGATAGAGGTGGGCCCTACTCTTAGCTATCCAGAGCAGCCAGTTGAGATTCTGGATCGGAGAGAGAAGGTGCTGAGAAACCAGACTATTCCTTTGGTGCGCGTCGCATGGAGGCATCACTCTCCGGGGGAGTCTACCTGGGAGAGAGAGAGAGGATGACATGCGAGAGCGTTATCCATATTTGTTTGTACCTTGAGGTATGTTATTTCTAGTTATGTTCTGTTCATTGTTATGTTCTGTTCATTAGTTAGTTGTGATTCTTTAGTTCTGTTCTGTGTTTTTCTGGGGGTAGTTTTCGTCTTTGAATTTCGAGGACGAAATTATTTTAAGGAGGGTAGACTTGTCACTACCACATTTTAGGAAAAAGGGTATTTTAGTAATTTCCTATTTAAATAAATATTGTGCATGGTAAATAATTTTTGTTGTATTATTTAATTATTGTTGGATGTTATTTAATTATTTTGGACTTATTTTAGTGGACCCAACTAGTGTAGTTTGGACCCATGGACCAACATGAATTAAATAGTTAGATTTGGCCCATTTAGAAAGCCCATAGTTAAGGAGATGGATTAAATTAATTAAGTGATTAGACTAGAAGCTTCCTTCCTTAATTATTTCTTCATGAGAGGCCCCAAGGGGTACATTGGACATTTTACAATTGCTTGGGAGAGGGGCAAGGCCGGCCTATTAAAAGAGGGGGGAAATTTCTCTCTTCTCTCATTCTCATTCCAAATCTAGATCTAGAATTTTCCACTCCCAAATTCCCTCCATTCCCATTCCAATTCCCTACCAAATGCATTCCAAATTCTTCCCAATTCACCATTAGAGAAGGAGGAAGAAAGGATCTAGAAGAAGGAAGCAAGGATCTACAAAGAGGAGCAAGGATCTACAATTTGGAAGCAAGTTCTTCTCAATTGGAGGTTTCATTGGGAATCTATCTCTCAATAGGTATAATTCAGATTTTCCCATTTAAATAGCTTCTAAATATGAGATTTAATCATGTAAAATCAACCTATATGTATGTACTACTCATAGGACTTTATTTTGTGTTCATAGGAGACCCATGGAGAAAGTTATGGTACTTTTTGTGTCAATTTTGTTGGAATTCCGAATTTACATTTTGTTGTGTGTATCAATTGATCCTATAGATCAATTGGATATCAGCTTTTATGTTTGGGGCTAGTGTCGTGTCCATAATTTGGTACATGTGGTTCGTATCCCAACTATTTGGTGATACGTATCATTTTGGGGGTTTTCCCTCCGACACGGGGCTTTGAACATGTCGTATTTTGACACGGACACATAGATCTACTTTTGACACTTTGATTTATTCATAAATATTATTTGTGATTTGTTTGTATCCTTCGGGGTACAATTGGTTGTGTGTTGGACTCGTGTCACATGCGTATCCTAGATCTAGTGGGATACGGTGTGATACTCTCCAATTGTGTGGATTTTTGAATAGTCTAATTATGTATGGTTTAAATTCTTCAATTATAATTAGTAAATATATATAGATATTATATATTTATTTTGTGTATTTATTATAGTAATTATTGTAGCATAGATCTATATATTTTGTGTGTGCTAATATGATGTACAAATATAATATGTAGCTTTCTTGCATGTAATTATATATGTACTTATGTTAATAGTATAAATTATACATAAATGTTTTATAAAATATATTTATGTGTTTAATTGTGTAATTATATTATTTATAATTATTATGTAATTATTTGTATATTAATGTATATATTTTAGGTGTGCTTCTAGCCATGTAAAATATGAACATTAATATGTGCATGTGTTGTAACTATTAGTATTTAATTATAAGTTTATATGTGCATATATATATAAGTATATAATTATTTATTTATATATATGTATTGTGATTATTATTGCATATATATATATATATATATATATATATATATATATATATATATATATATATTTATATTTTTATTTGTTTTGGTGACAGTGGTTTCTATGACAGTGAAACTGTCATTATTTGGTCTGAACAGCAGCCGCTGTACAGTGGTCAGCATTAATGACAGATCTGTCATTAATGCTGCGGCAGTTTTGAGCGGCAACCTTTCAGCGACGTTTTTTTTTGTGACAGTTTGAAACTGTCAGCAAACTGTGACAGCAGCGATTTTGTATATGGAGTTTCTGCGACGAATTTTCAGTGACAGTCAAGACTGTCACTATTAAACCTGTTTTTATTTTATCTTGTTTTGTTCACTGTTTTCAGTGACGCTTTGACAGTTTTAAATTATATTTTATATATTATTATTGTATATATATATATATGTGTTTTGTATAATATTTGTAATAATATATTATGTTATTTGTATACATATTGGTTTGTATATATATTATTTTAGGGTATATATTATTTGTATTAGTAGTATACTTTGTGTGGGTATGATTTGGGATCTAATTTTTATTCCTAAATTATTGTATTTTATTTCTATATTATTTATATAGATTTCTTGTGAGGTTGACCTTGGTTTGACTTTAGTTGACTTTAGAGTTGACCATAGTTGACTTTTGACTTAGAATTTATTTATTGACCTAGGAGTTGACTAGTTTGACTTGTTCTCTTTCCGGGACCTTGTTTTAATGTGGTATTCCATATCTAGGTCTTCGAGGCACCGAGTCAGACATCTGTGAGACTGTTCTTTGGATTTCAGGCGAGTACATTCTCTGATAGTTTCTCATTTATGATATCCTCTATGTTCGTTGTATCTAGTGTAGATTTACATGTTTCTCTCGACACTATGGTTACACGGATTGGTATATCCGGATCTCGTCATGAGATGTTATTCCTTGGTATATGGTGTATATGGTGCAAGTATTGTTTCATTGGTTATCTTGTACATGTACAGACACCGATTCTCGGGGAGACTAGCTATCTTCTTGGGGAATCTAGTGCCATAGCATACCGTGGTTGGATCTATTATACCAGTTGGGGGTGGGGAGTATTAGTATAGATATGTGATCAAATCCCTATTGAATAAAGTATTGGTAAGCGAATAGTGTTGATCATGCACCGCACGTATGATTAGCCAGGCTGCATTGTATCTTATCCAAGCCGATCATATGTTAAGCTAGTACTCACACACTTAGTCATTAGTATTATTGTTTCATTGGCATATTGTTCATTATTGTATTTCTTTCCAGTATTTCCTTATTTTCTATATATCTCTTGTATCTATTTTGTGCATCTTGTTTATCCACAGCTATTTACTGTTACATAGTTTTTATTATGGATTAGAACTGCTGTTAGAGATGTATTCTGCTCCTTTCCTGACTGGATATATTTTTTCAGATGACACTGAGGAGTACCCTACCTATTATGGACCCCAGGATGTTGTGGGTTTAGATTCGGAGACCCTGGCTCAAGAGGGACTTATCCCAACTGAGACGGTTGACCCTGGAGTGTAGCTTATAGTATGATAGTATTCTTTGGTACTGGATTTGTCTCCAGCTTATTTTTGTTACTCTTCAGACTCATTGATGTATTATTTTAAACTCATGAGTTGATGACTATTCTATTCTTATCTGATTCGTGTTCATTCTATCTTAGTTCTGTGATTGAGTACACTATCTTTTGGTGGTTCATTATATTAGATAGACTTTCTAGACAGCGTTCTACCGCCGATTCTGCGGCGTAGGCTGGGCGTTGTTTCCGACTAGTACCCTTACCCCGGGTGCGGGTCGTGACAGGCTGGGCTAGGGCGGAGCGTAGGGCGGAGATGGTCGGGATAGATGGGGGTTCGAGTCGGTGGAGGATGGAACTGGGCGGTGGTCGAGGCTTTGGGGTGGCGGTGCTGGGCTGGGCTAGGGCGGAGCTGGTGAGGGGATGGAAAGCTGTTGGGGTTCGAGGCGGAGCTGCGGGAGAGATAGAGGGTAGTGGAGATCGTCGGAGGGGTCGACGATGGTGGAGTCGGGGGAGGATGGAACGGGGCTAGGCGGAGGAAGTGGTCGGGAGAGATGGGTTCAGGCGAGGGCATTCGACGGAGCGGCGCTGCGGGTGTCCGGGCGGAGAGAGGAGTTAGCTAGGGTTGCGGCAGCGGCGGGGCATGGAATTCGAGACATAAATAGGCGGCCGGAACAGTGTTTCCGGGTGAGATTAGGATTAGGGTTTCGGTTAGGGTTTCGGGTCCGGGTCGGGTTCGATTCGGATCCGACCCGACCCATTAAGGGATAGGTTTGGTTTGGTTCGGTTTAACAACGGTTTGGGTCGGTTTGGTTTGGTTTATTTAAGAATAAACCGGGTTCAGTCAGGGTTTAATTAGGTTTAAATACACTTTAGTTTTTAGGGCTTTAAAAATATTTTCGGAGTCCAATAAATTCCCAAAAAAATACCCTTTGTCTAATTTTTCATTCTACACCAGAAAATATTATTTTTGTAATATTTAAATATTAATTAATATCCTTTAAAAATTATTTAATCACAAAATACCTTAGTTTTAAATTTTTAAAAACTTTACAGAAAATTGTGTAAAATTGTTTTAAAATTTTAAAAATAAAATCAGGGTGATTACAATCTACCCAACTTATAAAAATTTCGTCCTCGAAATTAAAATAGGGTAGGGTTCTCTCTATCAAATCTCACTTGATTACAGTCTAAAGAATTCCTCTCAAGTGAACATTGTGGTCTCTACCCAACTTAGAATTTACCCATCTATCATCTAAGGCTATACATCTAAGAAAGCTATGCCCCAAATTATTTAATCATGTTATTAAATCCTCAAAGTTTTTAACACCAAACATATCATCTATGATATGCCCTTAATCATTTATAAAAGATAGTCACCAACCAATGCGACTGGCCTGTGGGGTATATCTAGTACTATCTATATATCAAACTTATACCAAGCAAGATGTTTCATCTTTCCGAAATAAGGGGAGACGAAGATCAATAATAAAGAGTTCAAGGGGAAGGTAATAGAATAGAAGTATCGGGATCAAGGCGTTTAAAGAATTCAAATAGGAATTGTCAAGACAGTTGTGGATTAAAATCATAATTTGATAATCCTTTGTTCGCATGCTCGAATTAGTACAGTTATGTAACCGATATGATATGTCAGACATGTCTAGAGCAAGTATATTCGTCTACTAATCACTACATATCTCAATCCACGTAAAGTAGTATTACGAAGGACGAATCAAGCGCACTAAGGTTAGCTAGACCTTAATACACTGATTCTGAAATATTTTAGTATACGCGTCCAATAATATATATGTCGTGAACAAGCTTGATAAAAGAATGAGCGTGCAAAACTAGGCTATAACAGCAGCATAAGTCGAGGTAGTACAAAAATATAAGTACACTAGATGATAATGAAAGGAGGTACAAATTAATTCAAGTTCACAAACAAAACAACGAAAAATAAGACTCTACAGTCTCTCTAGTTGTCATACTACTCCTTATCTAAGCCGCTAGTCGACCAAATAGGGGTACGGGTCTCTAATTTCTACAGTCTGAATAAATACTATCTTCTTGTACAAGTCTAAAGTTGTGTCATCCTAGTTCACTTCATCAATGGTTAATAGGGCTAGGTGGTACTATGTTGTGAGGCATACTACTCAACTTAAAACAATAAACTAATACTGAAATCGTCTTAATTATACCGTGGAAACTCTTGTTAAGGTCTACGAGAAGGGGTCTTGGTACCTATTAGGGTATCCTCCTATATTACATAGGTCATGGTCGTCTTAAGCCTTAGTCTTAGTGCTTATAGAACAAGTGTCGATAGTGAGGATAGAAGAGTTTCTGGCCGTCAAGGGTAAGGGATCTAACTTGTACCGAGGTGGGGGTACTAATTACGCGACTTAAAGCTAGGGGGTAATCATTAGGTCATAATCTACAATAATAACTTAAACCGTCAAGTTCTAATTACCAATCACATAGTTAAAAAATTTAGAGTAACAACCAAAATAAACCATAAGAGGCGCACAGGAAACAAGGCAGGATGCAAGTCAAGAAATTAATTCGAATTCGATATAGATGTCAAGAACGATTCAAGCAAGTGGATGAGATCCAAAAACTTATCATATTCTTATTGCAGGCTTGCTCGGTCCCTAAGTTGAAACCGAGACAATTTAGTCGTTGACCTGCATGGGCCACCACAAAAACTATGTCACGCCCCAGTCCCAAAATATTGAGGGACTAGACACGTGGCAATGGCCAATAGCACACACCAATGGACAAACCCAATTTAATGGATCCATCGGGGCGCACTTAAGCTGTAGTACAACAATAATGGTCTAAATATACTAATCTCATCCACAGATATGAATACAACAATATCAGAATCATAAAGCAAGATCAATCTCAATAAAATATAAACTCGGAAAATAACCTGATAATGAGTCTGATACATCTGTCAAGATACAAGAATAAAGATAACCACATCAAATACTGAGTATGGAACAATATATACTCAGAAGATACCCTCAGGGATCACTCGTCTACTGGACCTGGTACTGCTCCAGTGTCTGCTCCTGCTCCTGCTAATGCTCCTGTCCCGTATACCTCGGGGTAAATCTCGTCTGCTAATCCTGGGGACATAATTCGGATCTAGGTCCTCAGGGGATATAGCAAGGTACAAAATAACTCAAGCCATAATAATGCAGTGTAGAAAATAAATGAGTAAATAGGGTAACACTAAATAACCAGCTAAGTAAAATGCAAGATTAGAGCAACACTAGAACTCAGGCTGAGACCACTACAAGCTCTGTGTCTGGGAGCCGGTAGCGGAGTTACTATGTATTTTACTATATAGTATATATATGAAATCAGCCTGTAGCCTGAGTGTCTCTTCCCACCCAATGTAATCACACGTCTCATGTCCACGATGTCTCATGTTCATGTCACGTAAGATTATATCTAATGCAACAAGTCATATAATGTCTATGAATATAATGTCTACGTCATGTAACCTTTATCCTATACAGAATCACCATGAATATCTCAGGAAGATTCTGTCTCGTGAATATTGTCAAGTGTCCTGGGTTATGATGTACTTGATAAGACAAGTACGAGAATGCAAAAGGGTGTCGATATCCATCTCTAGGTGACGTTACAAAACTCCGCGTACGATGTTGTCACCCGACTATTAATCGGACGCGAAGTAAAGTCACACAGTCCTAGGTCAAGCATGTACAAAATATAAATAAGTCAAGAAAGTAAGTAACAAAACTGCAAGCGTGGCAAGGTACACTTGTGTAAACACCTTATTTTTCAGAATAATTTTTAATACAATTTTTCCGAATTTTTTGGTATTTCTCTGGATAAAGAACCAAGGTTATTGTGATCAAAGGATTTTTAAATGTAGTTTATTTATGTTAAAATATTATGAAAATAATATTTTATGATGTAAAATGAAAAACCGGACATGGGATATTTTTCTGTGAATTTATTGGACTCCGAAAACGCGTTTAAAGCCATAAAAACTATTATATTTATAAACCGAACCAAACCGAGTCAACCCAAACCCAAACCAAACCAGCTTATTGGGTCAGGTCGGGTCGGATCCGAGCCAAACCCGACCCGGACCTGAAACCCAATTGGGAAACCCTAGCCGCCGGATTCCCTGTAGCAAAGTATTAAACCCCCCTTGGCGTGCGTGCCCAGCCGAAACCTAGGAATCCGCCGCCACCTCCTGCACCTCGCTCCGACTACCTCGCCTGAACACACGACCGCCGTCGTCGACTCTTTGCCCTCCTCGAGCAGCCTACAGACCCCCAAGGGCTCCCTCTTCTCTGCTCGAGTCCCCGCCGCCGAGTCCAGCCCCCGACCCGCGCGGCCGCAGTCCACCTCTGCTCGACTCCGCCAACGTTCCCCCAGATCCCACCACCTCGCCGCTGCCGCAAGGCCACCCTCGGTCAGACCCGAGTCGACCCAGCCCCGCTCCAGCCGAGTCCACCCAGCCGCTCGTCCCGACGCCGAGTCTCCGGGCCGCGAAAACCGCTCCGGCCGACTGTACAGAGCCGCCGCCCTAGCCGGCCTCGCCGACCCCGAGCCCGACTCCCTCCGGCGAAGCCCCCGCCGCTGTCTCGATCGGAACCCTAGCCTGGACGCACAGGAGATACCAGACACGAGCAGGACACGAGAAATCAGACTTCTCGAAGCCCAGTTCAGGTACCGTTTTCTCCCTCCTCGTAATTCCGTTTTCAATTCCGTCAGTTGTGTCGCGTAGACTGTGTAACCCTCTCGGTGCCCGTGCAACCTGCTCGGTGCATCGCGTCCTGTGGTGATCGCAAACTGTGATCCAAAAACAGAAAAAATAACGCCCTGTTTTACCCCGGAACTGAGTACGCCCTGCCAAACGGGACGACTTGGTCATACGCGGTCTTTACCGAAACGTGCGCGTCGTTGATACGGACGTGTGGAATTTTGCAGAAGTCGATTCGGATATGCGTGCACACCGGAATCAACGCGTATCCGTCGACAACGCCCCGTATCCGTCCATTCTGGAAGATACTGTAACTTTGTGTACACACGTCGGATCGAAACGAAACTTACACCATCGAACTCGTAGCAATACGCTGATCCTGTGACCCAAGTTTGGTCCGATTCTGAGAACGTTGACAAAATCGTATATCGTGGGCCCCACAGGCTCCACTTGACAGGCGATTTTGTGATCGGCTCATCGGAATCCAATTCTGAAAGTTCCGTTGGGTTCGTATCATCGTTCCTGACTTGTAGATACTAAGTTTGGCGAATTTGGAGACCTTTGACCCTGACACGCTTTTCGGTGCAAAGTGGCCCACATATGGACCCCGCTTTGACCCGAAAATGTCATTTTTGCCCTTGTGTCCAAATTGGACTTAAGGACAGGTGTTTCTAGCTATTTGATATCTTTTGAGATGGTTGATGATATTTATTACAGCTTTTGGAGGAGTACCCACAGGATCCACTGATACAGGGACGATTGTTGGTAATCAAACACCAGGCAAGTGTACCTTGCCAAACTCTGCAGTATTGTTACATATTTTTCTTGCTTTATTATATTGCTGTGCATGCTTAACCTAGGACCGTGTGACATACTTAGCGTCCGATTATTAGTCGGGTGCCAACACTGTATGCGGTGTTGGGTACGGTCAACTAGAGATGGACATTCGTGACACTTTATATTCTCGTACTTGTCTTACCAAGTACACTTTGACCCAGGACACTTGACACTACTCATGAGACAGGATCTTTCCGAGATATTCGTGATGATTCTGTATAGGATACAGGACTTGACATGGACATTTTATTCTTAGATATTGTATGACTTGTTGTATTAGCTATGATCCCGCTTGACATGGACATGAGACGTTATGGTCATGATATGCGTGGTTACATTGGGTGGGGAGAGACACACAGGCTACAGGATGTTTTATATATATCTTCTATTATTGAGAGGTCGTAGACTCTCTAAGCAGAGCTAGACCCACTACCGGTTATTACCGCTACCGGCTTCCAGACACAGAGCTTGTAGTGGCTCAGCATGAGTACTCGTGTTGCTCTCATCTTGCATTTCGCATAGATGGTTACTTACTTACCCTATTTATCTCATTATTGTTGCACTGCTTATATTTTGACTTGTATATTTTCTGTACCTTGCTATGTCCCCTGAGGACCTGGATATGAATTATGTCCCCAGGATTTGAGGACGAGATCTATCCCGAGGTATACGGGACCACAGCAGGAGCTGATCCAGGAGCTGTACCGCCATCCGAGGATGAGGTGTTAGCTGAAGACTTTTCCTGAGCATCCATGTTTCGTGCTCAGTATTTATTTATTTCAGTCATTTATTTTCTGGTCTGTTGAACCATTGTATCAGATATTTATCGGGTTGTTCCCCGAAGCACTTTGTTGAGACTGGTGGATGATTTATATTCCTTATATTCTGTGGATCATATTTTATATCTTGTGTGGATGAGATTAGTTGTGCCATGTTGTCATAGACTTGTTTTTATAGCTTAAGTATGCCCTGATGGATCTATTAAATTGGGTTTGTCCATCGATGCGTACTGCTGGCCATTGCCACGTGTCTAGTCCCTCGGTATTTTGGGACTGGGGCGTGACATAGTTTTTGTGGTGGCCTATGCAGGTCTACGATAAAAATTGTTCAGTTTTAACATAGGGACTGAACCAGCCTGCCCTAATGATAGGATAAGTTATAGGATCTCATCCATTATTTAAACTATTTTTGAACTTTATATCGAACTCGAAATTGTTACTTGATTTGCATCCTGTTTGATTCCTCTGAGTGTTCTTACAGTTTATCTTTTGGTTGCAGAGAAATAGATCCCAGGAACGGAGACGAGATTCCTTTAGATACGCCACACGACGCTGTGGTTACTTATATAGACGGAGTGACTCTAGGGAATGGAGGACAAACATCGCAGAGCGATCAAACCGGCCAGCCTAATCCAAGGTTCCGGAGAGATGACATCCCACCTCCACCGCAGTTCACTCCACAGATGCCAGTTTTCCCGCCCGGACAAGCCATGGACGGGCAATAGATATTCCAGATGATGTATGCCATGATGCAAGCCCAGCAACAGATTCAGCAAGAGGCACATCGACAGGAGGCGGAGTATCTGAGAACCAGCCTGGTATCCGCATTGGAACAGGCAAATCCACCAGCGAGGCGATCAGCGACGGGATCTATCACCAATTTTCATCATCTCAGCCCTCATACATTTTCTGGTAAAGAGGGGCCAACAGAAGTTCATGAATGGCTCACGAACGTTCAGCACTAGTTGGAAGCAGCTAAACTTCCGAGAGAGAAGTGGATGACTGCAGTCAGAATGCAGTTAACTGAAAATGCACATCACTGGTGGTTAGCAGAAGAGAGGAGGCTCGGACAGGACCGAGTCACATGGGAAGAGTTCTCCAGACTCTTCCAAGAGATGTACATTCTAGCAGTTGCACGGTCAGAGCTCAGAGACAAGTTCAACCGCCTTATCCAAGGTAATATGACAGTGGAAGAATACAACGCAGAATTTATTCGCCTAAGTCGCTTTGCCCCAACCTTGATCTCGACAGAGGAAGAGAAAGCAGAGAAGTTCTTTGACGGACTGAAGTTCGAGCTCCAGCGATTGATTGGCTCGATCGTACCTACATCTTACACCGACGTCCTTGCAGCAGCACGACGCATGGAGCGCGTCACTAGAAGGGAGTCAAATCTGAAGAGGCCCATCACCTCAGCACCATCCAGGACAGCACATGGGGATTCAGCAAAACAATCCCAGAGGAGTATGCCAGAGAGAGCAGCATATAGGGACAGACCTCTTCCTACTTGTCACCACTGCGGCAAGGTAGGACACATTGAGAGAGAATGCAGGCGTAAGTTGGGACTATGTCTGAGCTGCGGATCTAACCAACATTTTTTTAGGGACTGTTCTGAACACAGAGACGGAGCACCGAGACTAGCTTTACCTGCACCACGACCGGCTTATCCAGCAATAGGAGCACCGTAGACAGGAGCTGGAGGAGTTAGACCACCAGCTACAGGAGGCTACCAGCAGAGACCACCACTGGCACCACTGGCAGCTCTATTTCAGCAGACTCAGCAACAGCAGAGAGGTCCAGCACAAGGACGAGGACAGGCATTCACATTAGCTGTTGAGAAGGAAGCTACTGCGGGCGAGGTTATCGCAGGTACTATTTTAGTAGCTTCATTACCAGCTGTAGCTTTATTTGATTCTGGAGCATTGCATTCATTTATAGCAGCTAGCTTTGTAGCCACCCATAGAGTAGCTACCGTACCCCTTCCGAAGATGAAGAGAATTCTTACGGAAGGTAGAATTATTCCGGTTAGTGACGTCTGTAGATCATGTTCTGTAGTAATTTGTGGAAGAGAAATCCGAGCTCAATTTCTGATATTTTCTATGCCGGATTATGATGTTGTACTTGGTATGGACTGGTTAAGTCAGTACCATGCAACTCTTGATTGCCGACTTGGGCGGGTTATATTTAGACCGCCTGGACATCCAGAATTTGAGTTTCTTCGAGGAGCAGTAGAGCAAGGAGTTCAGCCAACTCTTAGGGTACTATCTGTAGAAGGGGAGACAGGTTACCCAAGAGTCATCAGAATTTGTGGATGTATTTCCTGATGATCTTCCAGGTTTACCGCCTGATCGGAAAATAGAATTCATAATAGACTTAACTCCAGGAGCAGAGCCTATCACTTCATCAGTATATCGGCTAGCACCTAAGGAGTTAGTGGAGTTGAAGGAACAGGTTGATGATCTTCTGGAGAAGGGTTTTATCCAGCCTAGTGTTTCACCTTGGGGGGCACCCATATTATTTGTGCCGAAGAAGGATGGAACAGTACGGTTATGCATTGACTACAGGGCACTAAATGCTGTGACCATCAAGAACATGTATCCCTTACCAAGCATTGATGATCTATTCGATCAATTGAGTGGTGCTAGGGTATTCTCGAAGATTGACCTTAGATCCGGCTATCATCAGATCAAGGTAAGGAAAGAAGACATACCAAAGACAGCTTTTAGGACCAAGTATGGACATTATGAGTTCTTGGTAATGCCGTTTGGTTTAACCAACGCGCCAGCAGTGTTTATGAGTTTGATGAACAGAGTCTTTCATCAGTTCTTGGATAAATTTGTGGTTGTGTTCATTGATGACATCCTCATATATTCCAAGAGTCACGAAGAGCACGAGGAGCATCTCAGAATCGTGTTAGAGACCTTGAGATAGGAGAAGTTATATGCCAAACTCAGTAAGTGTGAGTTTTGTATGGATAAAGTGCCTTTCTTGGGACATATTATCTCAGGAGAAGGACTTTCAGTCGATCCGGAGAAAGTTGCGGCAATAGAGACTTGGCCTACACCCACATCAGTTGCAGAGGTGAGAAGTTTTCTCGGACTCGCGGGATATTACCGAAGGTTTGTAGAAAATTTCTCAAGGATTTCAGAACCTATGATGAAGCTGACACATAAAGACCAGGAGTTTATATGGACAGAAGACTGTCAGAAGACCTTCGAAGAATTGAAGAGAAGATTGACAACAGCACCTGTCTTGACTCTTCCTTCAAGGTCAGGAGGTTTTGTTGTTTACAGTGATGCATCAGGAAGTGGACTAGGATGTGTCTTAATGCAACATGGCAAAGTCATTGTTTATGCATCAAGACAGTTGAAGGTCCACGAGAAGAACTACCCAACTCATGATCTGGAGTTAGCAGCAGTTATATTTGCATTAAAGATTTGGAGGCACTACCTTTATGGGGAGAAGGTAGACATCTTTACTGATCACAAGAGTCTGAAGTATGTATATACTCAGAAGGAGCTTAACATGAGGCAGAGACGTTGGCTTGAACTGATGGTAGATTTTGACATAGATCTGCAGTATCATCCGGGAAAGGCGAATGTCGTAGCAGACGCTCTCAGCAGGAAGCCTACGACTTACTTCTTGACAGTGCAGCCCGAGTTATTGAGAGATCTACAGGAGCTTCAGATAGAGGTTGTTATACCAGGACAGAGTGGCTTGCTGGCTAATCTTGAAATTAAGTCGTCACTTGTGGAAAGAATTAGAGAGGCATTGCCCACCGATGCTAGATTCCGAAGACTCAAAGAGTGGACAAAAGCAGGCATGCAGACAGGACTTCGTATACACGAAGACGGGACATTGAGGTTTGGGAATCACCTGTATGTTCCAAATAGAGAATTGAGACAGGAGTTAATGACTGAAGCACATAGCTCTATGTACTCTGTTCACCCAGGAGGAACCAAGATGTACCGAGACTTGAGACAGTATTATTGGTGGCATGGAATAAAAAAGGAGATTGCAAGATTTGTGGCTAAATGTTTAGTCTGTCAGCAAGTAAAGGCCGAGCATCAAAGGACTGCAGGTATGTTACAGCCGCTTCCTATACCAGAATGGAAGTGGGAGCATATCACGATGGATTTTATCACAGGATTTCCAAGGAGCCCCAGCGGAAGAGATGCAGTATGGGTTATCGTGGATAGACTCACTAAATCGGCACACTTCTTGCCATTTAGAGTTAGACAGTCCACAGAGGTACTAGCCGACATGTATATGCGACAAATCGTCAAATTACATGGAGTGCCAGTTAGTATTGTATTATATCGAGATTCGAGATTTATATCTCATTTCTGGAGAAGCATGCAAGAGAGTCTGGGCACCAGACTCAAATTCAGCACAACTTACCATCCACAGACAGATGGTCAGTCGGAGCGCACCATTCAGATCTTGGAGGATATGTTTCCATCATGTATGCTAGACTTTGGAGGATTTTGGAAAGATCATTTGCACTTAGTGGAGTTCTCCTATAATAACAGTTATCAGGCCAGCATTCAGATGGCACCATTCGAGGCATTATACGGAAGGAAGTGCAGATCGCCTATATGTTGGAGTGACGTTGGTGAACGTCAAATACTGGGTCCAGAATTGGTAACACAGACAGTGGAGAAGGTAAAACAGATTCAGAATCATCTTCGAGCAGCTCAGGACAGACAGAAGCATTGGGCAGATACGCACAGACATCCCCTAGAGTTTAAAGAAGGAGAGCACGTGTTCTTGAGGATTTTGCCCACTCGAGGTACTATTAGATTCGGGAGCAGAGGCAAGTTGAGCCCAAGGTATATTGGGCCATTTGATATTCTAGAGCGCATTGGTGAGGTGGCTTATCGTCTTGCATTACCACCATCCTTAGAGGGAGTGCATGACGTATTCCACGTCTCACAGCTGCGAAGGTACGTGACCGACCCAAGTCACGTAGTCGATCATTCAGAGATCGCAGTGGGCCCAAGCTTGAGATATGAAGAACAACCAGTTGGCATCCTCGACGTCAGTGAGAAGACATTGCGGGGACAGATAATTAGACTGGTCCGTGTAGCTTGGAAATATCATTCTCCTGGCGAATCAACCTAGGAACGGGAGGATAGTATGCGCCAGCGTTATCCTCACTTATCCGCAGATGCAGTTAGCGCCTAAGCAATCTTGTAATTTTCATAGTTCTTCCTTTAGTAGCTTATTCTTTGATTGCGAGGACGCAATCCTCTTAAGGGGGGTAGATTGTAAACACCCTATTTTTCAGAATAATTTTTAATACAATTTTTCCGGATTTTTTGGTATTTCTCTGGATGAAGAATCAAGGTTATTGTGATCAAAGAATTTTTAAATGCAGTTTATTGATGTTAAAATATTATGGAAATAATATTTTATGGTGTAAATAGAAAACCGGATATGGGGTATTTTTCTGTGAATTTATTGGACTCCGAAAACGCGTTTAAAGTCATAAAAACTATTGTATTTATAAACCGAACCAAACCGAGTCAACCCAAACCCAAACCAAACCAGCTTATTGGGTCGGGTCAGATCCGAGCCAAACCCGACCCGGACCCGAAACCCAATTGGGAAACCCTAGCCGCCGGATTCCCTGTAGCAAAGTATTAAACCCCCCTTGGCGTGCGTGCCCAGCCGAAACCTAGGAATCCGTCGCCGCCTCCTGCACCTCGCTCCGACTACCTCGCCTGAACACACGACCGCCCTCGTCGACTCTTTTCCCGCCTCGAGCATCCTACAGACCCCCACCGGCTCCCTCTTCTCTGCTCGAGTCCCCGCCGCCGAGTCCAGCCCCCGACCCGCGCGGCCGCAGTCCACCTCTGCTCGACTTCGCCGCCGTTCCCCCAGATCCCACTACCTCATCGCTGTCGCCAGGCTGCCCTCGGTCAGACCCGAGTCGACCCAGCCCCGCTCCAGCCGAGTCCACCCAGTCGCTCGTCCCGACGCCGAGTCTCCGGGCCGCGAAAACTGCTCCGGCCGACTATGCAGAGCCGCCGCCCTAGCCGGCCTCGCCGACCCCGAGCCCGACTCCCTCCGACGAAGCCCCCGCAACTGTCTCGATCGGAACCCTAGCCTGGACGCACAGGAGACACCGGACACGAGCAGGACACGAGAAATCAGATTTCTCGGAGCGCAATTCAGGTACCGTTTTCTTCCTCCTCGTAATTCCGTTTTCGATTCTGTCAGTTGTGTCACGTAGACAATGTAACCCTCTCGATGTCCGTGCAACCCGCTCGGTGCATCGCGTCCTGTGGTGATCGCAAACCGCGATCCAAAAACAGGAAAAATAATGCCCTGTTTCACCCCGGAACTGAGTACGTCCCGCCAAACGGGACAACTTGGTCGCACGCAGTCTTTACCAAAATATGCACGTCGTTGATACGGACGTGTGGGATTTCACAGAAATCGATTCGGATGTGTGTGCACACCGGAATCAACACGTATCCGTCGACAACGTCCCGTATCCGTCCATTCTGGAAGATGCTGTAACTTTTTGTACACACGTCAGATCGAGACGAAACTTGCGCCATCTGACTCATAGCAATACGCTGGTCCTGTGACCCAAGTTTGGTCCGATTCTGAGAACGTTGACAAAATTGTGTATCGTGGGTCCCACAGGCTCCACTTGACGGGCGATTTTGTGATCGGCTCATCGGAATCCAATTATTAAAGTTTTGTTGGGTTCGTATCATCGTTCCTGACTTGTAGACACTAAGTTTGGCAAATTTGGAGACCTTTGACCCTGATACGCTTTTCGGTGCAAAGTGGCCCACATATGGACCCCGCTTTGACCCGGAAATATCATTTTTGCCCTTGTGTCTAAATTGGACTTAAGGACAGGCATTTCTAGCTATTTAATATCTTCTGAGACGGTTGGTGATGTTTATTACAGCTTTTGGAGGAGTACCCACAGGATCCACTGATACAGGGACGATTGTTGGTAATCAAACACCAGGCAAGTGTACCTTGCCAAACTCTGCAGTATTGTTACATATTTTCCTTGCTTCATTATATTGCTGTGCATGCTTAACCTAGGACCGTGTTGTAATGCCCCGTTCCCCCTATTCGGGGAGCGCGGCCAAGAAATACTTACGACCGTTCGAACGGGACAGATTGAATTAAGATCCTTTCCTCGTTATGGATTGGTTTCTTCGGAATCAGGTCCCATATACAATGGATTGTGCCTCGAGGATGGACTCGGCGGCAGAGTCGAGAGGGGCCTTTCCGTTGCGTTGGTTTCTTGTCCGTTTTCGTGCCGCTTGGTTGCCTTTTTGTTGGTTTTATGACTTGCATTTTCTTGAACGGTTTCAATGGATTTCATTGCTTTCGTTCTTAGGATTTCGCATTTCGTATCGAGCCTTGGAGACCGAAGCAGGAGGTATTGATCATCCGTTGGTGCATGCAGGTGATCGTGTAGACGACGCGCGAGCGGAGTCTTAGGGGTCTCTCCTTCTTCTTCCTATTCAACCAAACTTGTGAGTGGCTCTATTTCGATAAGCACCTTCTTTCCATAGGCTCCGTTCATAATAAAATTGACTCAGTTGGGCATTCAATCAAACGATACCAATTAAAAGTAACAAGTTGGATAACAAGATAAGATAAGAAGTAGGCTTGGAACACCCATTGCTTGTCATACAAAACCTTGCATAAATTCATTGATGCATGCATGTTCGTTGGGTGTTTAATGGGTTGGTATTTATTGATAGTTCAAAGTGTTCTTCTATAAACTGCTGCATGTTATTTCATATAACTTGTTGGTTGATTGTTATAATACAGTAAAGCAGTTTCGTACATGATGTTCTTTAAATGGCTAGTAAGTAAATCTATGATGTAGAGTTCATAGAAATGGTCATGGGAATTCTTGTGCACAAGGGATCCAGGTTCCTGCGGATGGTTACCGGGGCACCGGGCCGTTTCGACCCGGGCGGAATCTACTTTCTTAGTCCTGGAAGCGGAGAATTGTAGCGGGGCTAGCTACCCGCGCTGCAAGCGTCGCCGCCAGTCCAGACTAAACCCATGATGGCTCCTAAACAACAGAGAAAGATGTTGTGTATATTTAAACTGTGCAGACTAACTATGTCTTCGTGACAGGGAAGGCTATGGTAAGTTGTACAGGTGGTTCAGACGGGACAGGTAAAGTCACCGAACGGTGGCATGTGAAGTTATGTTATTTTATTCTTGCATACCTGCTAAATGAAATCGGAACTAGGCAAGAATAGAAACCCACCTAAGAACATAATTGTAGCATACTCATTAGATCTCATCTCATGAGCTTGGTAAAGTTGAGCAGCTAGCCTTCACCAGTACTTTCTGAAGTACTGACCCTCGTTGTAGCAGGTTCCCCGGCGCAAGGCAAAGCGGCGAGGAGCTGAAGTGCTCTCCGGACTTTTGGGATCCTTGGCGGTTCGTGGCCAAGACTTTTGGAGGCTCAAGCTAGAAGCCTTTCACTCTCTCTCCGTTGCTGAATATCGCTAAGGCGATGGTGCTTACTCGCACCCAAGGTGGTTTTGCGTTTTTGAATCTATGTAAAGGGACATAATGTATGGATCGGCTATCTCATTTTGCGTCCAAGTTTGTAAGCCCGTGGGGCATTTTATACTTTTGAGTCAAGCAATGTAAAAAGATGTTCATTATGAATAAAAGAGAAACTTTTCTATGCCTCAACCTTGTGTTATCTTATATGTCTACTCTGTTGCATTGTTCTAAAGAATATCCTTATGCCTAAGGCCTTGTGCACGCGCGCCCTACGCGTGCACGGCATCACGCCCGGGGGACGATTATCGATTAGCCGAAATCGGGGCGTGACACGTGTGACGTATTTAGCGTCCGATTATTAGTCGGGTGCCAACACTGTACGCAGTGTTGGGTACGGTCAACTAGAGATGGACATTCGTGACACTTTATATTTACGTACTTGTCTTACCAAGTACACTTTGACCCAGGACACTTGACACTACTCATGAGACAGGATCTTCCCGAGATATTCGTGATGATTCTGTATAGGATACAGGACTTGACATGGACATTTTATTCTTAGATATTGTATGACTTGTTGTATTAGCTATGATCCCGCTTGACATGGACATGAGACGTTATGGTCATGATATGCGTGGTTATATTGGGTGGTGAGAGACACACAGGCTACATGATGTTTTATATATATCTTCTATTATTGAGAGGTCGTAGACTCTCGGAGCAGAGCTAGACCCACTACCGGTTATTACTGCTACCGGCTCCCAGACACAGAGCTTGTAGTGGCTCAGCCTGAGTACTCGTATTGCTCTCATCTTGCATTTCACATAGATGGTTACTTACTTATCCTATTTATCTCATTATTGTTGCACTGCTTATATTTTGGCTTGTATATTTTCTGTACCTTGCTATGTCCCCTGAGGACCTGGATATGGATTATGTCCCCAGGATTTGAGGACGAGATCTATCCCGAGGTATACGGGACCGCAGCAGGAGCTAATCCAGGAGCTGTACCGCCATCCGAGGACGAGGTGTTAGCTGAAGACTTTTCCTGAGCATCCATGTTTCGTGCTCAGTATTTATTTATTTCAGTCATTTATATTCTGGTCTGTTGAACCATTGTATCAGATATTTATCGGGTTGTTTTCCGAAGCACTTTGTTGAGACTGGTGGATGATTTACATTCCTTATATTATGTGGATCATATTTTATATCTTGTGTGGATGAGATTAGATGTGCCATGTTATCGTAGACTTGTTTTTACAACTTAAGTATGCCCTGATGGATCCATTAAATTGGGTTTGTCCATCGGTGCATACTGCTGGCCATTGCCACGTGTCTAGTCCCTCGGTATTTTAGGACTGGGGCGTGACAACTTGCCTGTGGTTCTGGCTCCAATTGTAGCTCTGATCTCAGTGTGAGTTACAGTTACTACTCCGGTTGCTGAAATAAACATCACCATTAGATTCAAAAAATATTAAATAGCTAGAAACGCCTGTCCTTGAGTCCAATTTGGACACAAGGGCAAAAATGACAGTTTCTGGTTGAAGCGGGGTCCACATGTGGGCCACTTTGCACCGAAAAATGGGTCAGAACCAATAGTCTCCAAATTCGTCAAACTTAGTGTCAACAAGTCCAGAACGATGATACGAACCCAACAGAACTTCCAGAATTGGATTCCGATGAGCCGATCACAAAATCGCCCGTCAAGTGGAGCCACGGGGACCACAATACGCGATTTTGTCAACATTCTCAGAATCGAACCAAACTTGGGTCACAGGACCAGCGTATTGCTACGAGTCCGATGGCGTAAGTTTTGTTTCAATCCGACGTGTGTACACGAAGTTATGACGTATTCCAGAACAGGCGGATACGGGGCGTTGTCGGCGGATACGCGTTGATTCCGGTGTGCTCGCACATCCAAATCAACTTCTGCGAAATCCCGTACGTCCGTATCAACGGCGCGCACCTTTCGGTGAAGACCGCACGTGACCAAGTCGTCCCGTTTGGCAGGACGCACTCAGTTCCTGGTAAAAATGGGGTATTGTTTTTTCTATTTTTGGATCGCGGTTCACGATCGCTACAGGATGCGATGTACCGAGCGGGTTGCACGGGTATCAAGAGGGTTACACAGTCTACGCATCACAACTGACGAAACAGAAAATGGAACAACGAGGAGAGAGAACGGGTTACCTGAACAGGGCTCCGTGGAACAAGGATTTCTCGTGTCCGGGTCACTCTGCTGTGTCCTGAGTCAGCCGTGTCTGGGTTCTGGAATGTTGCTGTGTCCGGGTCAGCCGTGTCCGGGGCTAGGGCAACGGGTCATCGAGGCTGCGCGGGACTGGGAAGTCGACGACGAGTGGTGGTCGAGGAAGACGAGGTCGGGGATGGGTCGAGCGGGGTCGAGGGCTGGGGTGGTGGTGCTGGGCTGGGCTAGGGCGGAGCGTAGGGCGGAGATGGTCGGGATAAATGGGGGTTCGAGTCGGCGGAGGATGGAACTGGGCGGTGGTCGAGGCTTTGGGGTGGCGGTGCTGGGTTGGGCTAGGGCAGAGCTAGTGAGGGGATGGAAGGCTGTGGGGGTTCGAGGCGGAGCTGCGGGAGAGATGGAGGGTGGTGGAGATCGTCGGAGGGGTCGACGATGGTGGAGTCGGGGGAGGATGGAACGGGGCTAGGCGGAGGAAGTGGTCGGGAGAGATGGGTTCAGGCGAGGGCGTTCGACGGAGCGGCACTGCGGGTGTCCGGGCGGAGAGAGGAGTTAGCTAGGGTTGCGGCGGCGGCGGGGCGTGGAATTCAAGACATAAATAGGCGGCCGGAACAGTATTTCCGGGTGAGATTAGGATTAGGGTTTCGGTTAGGGTTTCGGGTCCGGGTCGGGTTCGATTCGGATCCGACCCGACCCGTTAAGGGATAGGTTTGGTTTGGTTCGGTTTAACAGCGATTTGGGTCGGTTTGGTTTGGTTTATTTAAGAACAAACCGGGTTCAGTCAGGTTTTAATTAGGTTTAAATATACATTAGTTTTTAGGACTTTAAAAATATTTCCGGAGTCCAATAAATTCTCAAAAAATTATCCTATGTCTAATTTTTTATTTTACACCAGAAAATATTATTTTTATAATATTTTAATATTAATTAATATCCTTTAAAAATTATTTAATCACAAAATACCTTAGTTTTAAATTTTAAAAAAAATTACAAAAATTGTGTAAAATTGTTTTCAAATTTTGAAATAGAAAACAGGGTGATTACACCTGTATAGACGACTGCTTGATGACTGGCGAAAAGATCTCATCATAATCTATGCCTTTTCGCTGACCGTAGCCTTTAACTACTAGCCTCGATTTGCATCGAGGGCGAGTAGCATCATCTGTCTGCTTCACTCTGAACACTCATCGATTCTTCAAAGCCTTCTTGTCCTTTAGCAACCGTACCAAATCATAAGTAGTGTTGGTCTCCAAGGAACTCATCTTCTCCTACATGGCCTCCATCCACTAATGCCCGTATTTGCCTTCTATAGCCTCTACAAAACATTCGGGTTCTCCCCCATCAGTCAGTAGGACATACTCACCCGGTGAGTATCTCGTAGATGGTCGACGTTCTCTATCGCTCCTCTTCAATGGAACCACTGGTGCTGGCTGTATATCTACAGTCTTCTACCCTCCAGGAACTGCCTCTTCGATATGCTCATCCTCCTGAGGGTCACCCTGACCACCATCAGCAGGCTGATGATCAAGGTTAGGAGAAACTCCATGTAATGGCTCCCCCATAACTGGATCCTCTGTAATATCCTCTAGAAACTGCTCGAAGCGAAATGACTCTAACTCAGGCAATTTCTCAGCCTCATAAGGCATCTCGGAATCCTGAGTGTTGGTTATGGTCTGATCCTCGATGAATACCACGTTCCTGCTTCTGTAGAGCTTTTTTCCTACTGGATCATAGAGTCTATAGCCAAACTCATCCCGACCATAGCCGACAAAGACGCAATGCCTCATCTTTGGCTCAAGTTTTGATCTCTCGTCCTTCGGTACATGCACGATGGCCTTACAACCAAACACTCGTAGGTTATTGTATAACGGCTCCTTACCGTACCATACTTTGTCAGGCACATTACCCTGCAAAGGAGCACTAGGAGATAAATTAATAACATAAGTAGCTGTGTAATGTGCCTCACCCTAATAGCTTCCTGGCAAGTTTGCTTCTGACATCAAACACCGCACCCTCTCTCATTTAGCATCATGTTCATCCGCTTCGCTACACCGTTGAGCTGCGGTGTCTTTGGTGGAGTCTTCTGGTGTCGTATCCCTTACTCTCTGTAATAAGCATCAAAGGGACCGATATACTCGCCGTTATTATTCGACCGAACACAAAGCAGCTTTTTTCCCGTCTTTCTTTCAATAGAGGCCTGAAACTCCTTGAAAGTGGACAGCACCTGATCCTTGGTCTTTAAGGTATAGACCCAAATCTTCTTGGAACAGATATAAATAAATATTACAAAATAAGAAGCACCACCAATGGATTTTATCTTCATAGGATCGCAGACATCCGAGTGAACCAACTCGAGCAACGCCTGCTTCCTTGAACTTGGGTGACTTTGGAAAGACATCATATTTTGCTTTTTTGCCAAACAGTGCGTGCACTTCTCCAACTTTGTAGACTTTAGCCCTAGAATCACCTTCATATTCACCAAGTAGCTAAATTCCCTTCTCGCTGATATGGCTGAGCCGCCTATGCCACAACTCAGTAGACGCATCAGTAGCTGTGTTAACTTCATGTGCCCCCTGTGTGCTTCCTTCCATATAGTAGAGTCCAGACCTCTTGCTTATTCTGGAAATTACCATCGAACCTCTGGAAAGCTTCCACTGATTGTTCTCGAAGAGACTGAAGAAACCCTCGTCATCCAACCTTCCAACCGATACCAGTTTAAAATGGATATCAGGGACATGACGGATATTTTTTAGAATAAGAACTGTACCTATCTTTGTCCTCAAATGCACATCTCCAATGGCAACCGCCTTCGACACATCTCCATTGCCCATCTTCAACACTCCACAGTTGCTTGTTGTGCATATAGCAAATAGTGCTCTGTTGTGAGATACGTGTGCTGAAGCACCTGAGTCCACCAGCCAAAAGTTTCTATCACAGGCGAGGTTCATAACTACCTCATCACCTTCAATGATCATGTCGCCTCCTTGTGTCGAGGCCGCCGCTGTAGTGTTCTCACTTTGCTTCCCCTTGTCGTCCTTCTTCTCTCTCTTCTAAGCGAAATAGTTCCACTTGATGTGCCCTTCTTGCCACAATGGTAACACTCCGAGTCCTTTTACCGACCCTTGGACCTTTTCCTGTTTTGTCTCTGCCACCGCCTGGACCCCTGCTTTTATCCCTTTTGCGGCTCCCTTAAATAAGCGCCTTTGAGTGGGATATGGATGAAGTGACCTGAGAACGTCTCCGCATCTCTACATTAAGTACCCCACTTTTGGCAAACTCCAGACTAACCATGCCTTCCGGAGCAGAAGAGATCATAGACACTCGTACGGTCTCCCACGAGTCTAGCAATGTACACAGCAGTCATAGTCCATGAACCTCGTCATCGAACTTAACTCCCATCGAGGATATCTAGTCAACCATGCCCTGGAACTCACTCAAGTGATCCGTAATAAATGCCCCATCTTTGTACCGCAGACCCATCATCATTCGGATCAGAAATAATTTATTTACTCGGTCTTCTTTGCATACAAAGATTCTAGCTTATCCCACGGTGTCCTCGCGTGCTCAATACTGGCAATGTGGTTGTACATATTCTCATCAACGAATTGCCTGATGTATCCACACACCTGTATATGCTTGAAATTCCAGTCCTCTTCGGATTTGTCACTGGGCCTCTCAGAAACAAATATCGGTAGATACAGCTTCTTGACAAATAGCAGATCCTTCATCTTGCTACTCCAATAATGATAGTTGGTACCGTTCAGGGTTACCATGAGCACCGGTTTTGCATCCATCTATCCTCCCTGGTTTTTCTGTCAACTCCTTACACCCTTCTGAAATTTCAGAACCTGGCTCTGATACCACTTTGTTGGGAACTAAAGTGCGAAAATCGTTCCCCAAACCAGAGAGTACCTGCGAAAGAACCGAGCAAAACATACAAACCAAAAATGCCAAGCACAAATCACAGACATAGAGATTTTTGACGTGGAAAACCTTTGCAGAAAAAACCACGGGACGATCGAAGTCCAACCCTGAAAAGCCTCCACTATTGGAATAAGAAATACACTGACTCCTTATAAACTTCTCACCGATCCAAACTGATCACCATAACTCTTTTGGAACAGAAAATAGATTATAACCATGAAGAAGAAAGACAACAAAAAATATCCGAAACTGATATCCTTTTTCGAAACGGCCTCCAATCATTCTTTCTCCTCTCCAATGTTGCAATGGCACTCTTGCCTCCTTTTCTCTCCTTGTCGCTATATTTTTTTTTAGAGAGAGATATATTTTAGGGCCAGGAGACACTTATATATAGCCTCAAACCCATAACTAGCATTCCGATTATAGATAGGAATATCCAATAAAATCCAAATCCATTGAGATATTCCTATTATATTTAGGAATATCCAATCCAAATAAATTGAGGTATTCCTATTATATGTAGAAATACTCAATCCTACTCTAGGGTATTTTTCAAATAGGTTAGGAACCCCACCTACTCCAACAGTTGACCGTTATTTTTTCACGAAAGTAGGGGTTATTGTACATTTTGGTAAAGCAGTGGGGTGCCCCTTGAATATGGTTAAATAAGGTGGGGTGCAACTCAAATATTCTCAAATAAAAAAAACTAGTATAAAAATTATTGAAAAATAGTTTAAATATATTTAAATTAAGATTTGTTACATAATTTTTTAAAAAAAATTCCTTTAAATTAATTTTAATTTTAATTTTTTAAACAGTTTTAAATTTAGTTTTTAAATACATATTTGTGGGAAGAAAAAAGAGAAAGTTAAGTTTTTTTGCCTTAAATTTTTAGTAAATGGTGAATAATTTACAAACGACTTACGCGACTCAATTTTGAACCATTTTCAAACCTCATTATAAGAGTAAAGATAAAAAAAAGAAAAAAAATTAAAGGCACTAATTAGCATTTAGACCCTGATTTTTATATCATTTTAGAGTTTAAGTTATTGGAAAGTTTAGCCCCAAACTTTTATTTAAAATTTTTATTCTCCTATTATATCCTTCTTTTCAGCATGTGTTAGTTATTGTCCTTGCACTCATGTTTAGGGATGGCAATACTTTCTGAACCCTATGGGCCCATTTTTTTTCTGATGGAGACTGGTTTGGAGATTTAAAAATAAAAACATGGGCGGGGATGGGAATAAAAAAAATAATATCTCCGGTCGTATTTGGGACCTGGTATGGATATAGTACTCCCCGTTCTGATAAATTCTCAAACTCGATTACTTATACCCATATATTTTTGTTGTATAAAAATGTAGACCTTTATTTGAAATAGGTTCTTGAGTGTTTAACATTCTTTATTTGTTGTTTTGTTTTGTAAACTTTTATATAGTACTTGTATATTTTTTGTTAGATTAGTACTCTTTTTGTTGTATTGTATCATTTTCAATATCTAGTAGTATTTTATTTATAGAGACCAGGTTTTATTAACTAGCCTTTTATATTTTTTGGAATTAAAACAGTTTTTTTTAATCTTATAATGTATTAAAAAATTTATTAACGATGGGGAGGATGAAGAAACTCGACCCCGAAAGTGTTAACGAGATGGGAACAACAATGAGGACAGGGAGTGCTTTGTTTAATTGGGACTGGATGTGGGTAAGAAATTGAATCTGAAAGTGGACCGTAACAGAGACAAAAATTCAAATACTACTCGAAGGCGGGGATGGAAAGGTATAGTCCCCGGCCCCTACCTACCCCGTTGCCTCCCTACTCATGTTCAGGTATAATAAAAAAGTAAACAAAAGATAAAAAATCAGAGTCCAAACTTTCCAATTGTACATGTTGTTGCATAAACTCTAAGTTGATATAAAATTCAGTGTCTAACTACTAATCAACTCGAAAACTAAGCCTAACCATTTTCCTCCTCCCCAACTCTGACTAAGGGTGAGCATTCGGTTTATGCGGTTTTAACCAAACGAAAATAGTCAAAATTGAATAAACCAAAATTCTAAAAATCCAAAATCGAAACGGAACCAAAATTAGCCAAAACTAAAATCAAACCGAACCGAATAACGATTCAGTTTATTCGGTTTGTTCGTTTTGACTATTTCTATTATTTAATGGGTACAATAGTTTGGCTTCAAAACAATTATATACAATTATTGCTTTAAAAAAATACACATTTTAATTACAACATATACATTGAATTATGGATATTTATATAATTGTATAAGTTTTATTCGATTTTTGTTTTTTTACTGAAACCGAATTCCAAAACTGAAAACGAAACCAAAACCAAATAAGAAATTTTAGTATTTTCAAAACTGAACCAATTTTTTTTCAAACAGAATATCTTATTCGGTCCGATTTGAATCAATTTTCGGTCCAAAATCGAATAATGCTCACCTCGGAGTCTCCGACCAATTTTCTCCTCCAACTCCAACCACTGCCGCCAAGCACTACCACCAAGCACCTTTCTCCCCCCATCCTAACCCATCGTCTACCCACCCACCCACCCGCTCCCCTCCCCTCCCATCCCCTCCTCCTTCTTTCTCTCTATCTCTCACACTATCGTCGCCCATTAGCCATGTGGCCAGCAGCGCAACTACAAAATGATAGTGGAAAACATACTTTGTAGAAACTAAGCCTGCGTTTGGTTGTGTTTTTAAACTTCGTTTTTCTAATTTTAAACTTAGTTGTGGGAAAAAAAATGTGTTGGCACCCTTCTTTCATAGTTTGCTTTCCTAATTTTTTTTTCTAAAATCGAAGTTATAAACCTACTTTCCGAGAGTACAAAAAAATAGCTTTCGAAGAGAAGGTTCCAAAAATTATGGCGAACCCTACCCACCCAACCCCCTCACCCCTCGATTCTCTTAACTTTCTCTTTCTTCCACTGATTTATTAAAATCTCATCTCCCCTCCCCTTCCTTCCCTCTTATGGCAGGACAAGCGCTTTGAGACCTCGACGAGGTCGTCTCGATAGTGGTCAACAGTCTCGAGCTCGACGAGGGAGTCAAAGGCCAGGCTCGATCGCCTCGATCTCGACGAGGAAGTCGACCACCTCGAACGACCACTGGAGTTGATGGTTCTGTCGTGCTTTATCGATGGCCAGATATCTCTCTCTCTCTCTTTCTCTCTCTCTCTTTATCTCTTGGTGGATCAGCGACGGGCTCGACCTCAAGCAACACGCCGACAGAGCATGACCTCGACCTAGACGCTGGTGGAGTAGCCGGTGGGATCTCAACACCGGTAGAGCACCCAATCAAGTAGTGACTCAAAGGCCTTGGAGTCATGTACGTAGAGATAGAGAGAGAAAAGAGAGAGAGAGGGAGAGAGAGAGAGAGGGCATGGTCGGGATGCCGGCTGAACCCGAGTCGGCCGTCTGCGAGAGCGAGGCATGGTTGACCGACATGACCACAACACCCATCGTGATGTCCATAGAGAGAGAAAAGAGAGAGAGAGAGAGAGGAGAGAGAGAGAAGAGAGAGAGAGAGAGGGTTCTGGTTCAAATTCATCGGAGCTGGGGATCGATGAGGCCGGGATGTCGGCAGGGAGGTGGCTTTCTGGTTCAGCGTCGTCCGTGGAGGGTTCCTGGTTCAGATCTACCGGTGGGGGCTGCGGTCAGAGTGTCTGACATAGTTGAAGATTGGACACGTTTGGAAGAAACATAACCACAAAAATTATTTTGTGGAAAATTTTTACCATACATAATTTTTAACTTTTGTTTCTGAAAGTCATTTTTCAGATAAAAGTAACCAAACGCAAATTCATAAACTGTTTATCCAGAAAATAACTTTATAACATCTTCTCTGAAAACTATTTTTTAGAAGCCTATCCAAACAGACCCTAATTGTCTAAAACAAACAAGAATCTAAAGACTAAAAACAACAACAATTTATCTCCTTGAGTATTGGAAAGATTACAGAGGTGAAAGGCATACATGCTGTCCAGGTCGTCTCAAGCAATTTGGAGGCCCTAGGAAAAAGTACAAAGATGGACACTTTTTAGAAATTGTAAACATAATTAAATTATATAATTTTATTATATTGATTTATATGCAAACTCTCATCCTTGATTCGAGCTTGGGACCGACGATTTATATGAAACCCTCATCTTAGGTTAATCAGATAATTGAAATGAATCAAATGATCAAAAAAATACATGACAATTTTTGTTTATATCTAAATCCTGATACTCACGGTCACAGATTCACAGGAGAAAAATTAAAATTCTTCGTCCTTGCACTCTCAGATGTATGATATTAAACGGGAAGAGAGAGAGAGAGAGAGAGAGAGAGAGAGAGATCATGGCAATTATATATATATATATATATATATATATATATATATATATATATATATATATAAAGAGAGAAAGAGAGTCAGAGAGAAGCTCAAGAGACCAAATCTTTCTCCGAGGGCGGAGACGTATGAAGAGGCAATAATGGTTATTGATTTTTTTCCCAAATTTTTAATTATTTTTTAATTTTTTACAAATAGGCAAGCTAATTATAATGCCCCGCAATCACATGGTGCATTACGCTGAGTCGGATTAAACGAGGCAATGGTTGGTTACATTTCGATTTGTTGGATTTGGGAGCAAGTATTGATTTGAGTTAGTTTCATATACAGATCGCATGCAGAGTTCGATGGAATTAGGTGTTCGTTCAGAGCAGTACTGGGATAGCATAAATAGAGCGATAATGTTGTCTTCCTTAGTCCGATTGGTCGGATGAATTGGTGAGCACGGTCTGCTCGCACGGTCATAGCAATTGAGTTGATCGTGCTTTTCATCGAACCACAGATTCAAGGGATCGACCGTATCGGCAAGGCAGGGTGCTTAACGGATTCACACTTGGTGAGTGGGCTTTGTACCTTCTCCTCTACTCCTTCATGCCTAATAATATGTAACACATGTAATGGCTTGGAAACTTGGACTGGAATATTGGAATCACCGCACTGTGGCGTGAATGGAGTGTGCACCATTTGGTTGGATAGGATTTGTAGCTTGAGTTAGTCTTGCGTTTGGGCTGTTGGAGCTTGAGTGGATCATCTGACGATCTCTCCACCTGACTCAAATGAGTTCGTGTTCTGATTCAATCCATTCTCTATCAAAATCCAACACACGCACCAAGTCCTTGCGCATCCCAAGAGCAACGACTATTCTGCAAGGCCCTGTCATCCAACTATTTTTGAATTCTTATTAGCACCATCCAAGCCAACCAAACTCTAGAATGACTCCAATCGCACCATGTTCCACATGTACCATCTCCAAATATCATCTCATTCTCCGAATGATCATCACAACTGATACTACCCCAGCTAGACGACTTACCCAAATATTGCACTATACTCTTAGGTCAGCTAGGCCCAACACCCCTGCCTTAATCTCAATACCTTTCTGGGTGAACATCTATATTGAGGTTCATGTGATCTACGAACATTTTGCCGCAACCCCATAGGGATAGTATACCACAATTTTGACGTGGACACACTCTCCATAATTTCTAGGTCGTGCATGAAATAGTTCTTCTCGTTGCTTCCACTGTCCCGAAGCATAGGATATCACCCTTGCCCTCTACATTAGCACATACCACAAACCAAGTCCGATTTTATCTTGTAGATTTGAGGCACATCTGTCATATCCGGTAGTGCAAGTATTTGATCAGAATGAGTCACGACTTTAACTTCACGAAGCTAGTTACACAGTCGTCAATTCATATGAATGTTATTCCCTTTCGGGGCATAACGAGTCAGAGGCGATGCCATCTTCAAAAATCTGCAACTACGAATCTCATCAGTTGACTTAGGTCATTTTCACCATCGCTTCGATATTCTAGCTGCATCTTCTGCTGAAGGCTATCCCAATGATCTCTCAAATCCAACACTTAGTTACTTAGGCCTATCTACAATATACACCACTCACATCCACCCTCGACGCATTCCCAAATGCATCACCGCAAGGGTCGTTCTATGGTCTACAATATTAATTCGATTTGGCAGTCAAGTCTCTAGGTTTAGCTGTCCCGAAGCTACACTCGATAATTGTGAGTCATCACGATGGAAAGTTACTATGAACTATGAACCGTGCTATATCTTCTCAGTAAATCTGAGCCATAATCCAGCAATCCGATCCAAACGAACTTCTGAATCCTAGCACTTCATGCACTACCTCTGACGATCTGTTAACCAAACGCCGCCTAACGACCTAAAGCCTTATTATCTATCCAAGCCACAATTCAAGAACTGAGCTTGCTGAAACCGTCTTCCATCACATCATTGTTCTGCCCTGAATCCATCAAAACTTTGATCCGCCTTGTTTGACTTCTCTCACTACCACTTGCAATGATTCCCGAAACCATAGACTTATTATGTTTCTTATTCGTGTGCCAGTCTTTATACTACACGTCCAACTTGCCCGAGCGGCACCGTAATTTTCTTCAATGTTGCTCTCTCATTTAGCTATCTTCAAAAGTCCATCTGCCACAATCCTTGTTCTCGTTCCACTTCCTTAGCACCGTCTTAATCTCTCTATGTTCTGATTCGTCCATATGCTCTTGATGACTCGTGCATAAGTTCCAATATAATCTCAATACTATATCGCCACCACTCATTGCCTCGATTCTCCTCAGTACTACAAGTGTTAACTTTCAATCTGACTTAACATCAACTAGACTTTCCCCATGTCCATTCACGTTTTTCGGAGAATTTGTCTACCATTGTTGCACCGTTTCGCCAATTTTGCTTCCGCTAAACTCTGAGTCAGACTTCTCGAGCGCCAATATCCGAAAACCTTCTAGTTCGTGCGAATCCATCGTATTGCTTCTCCAAAATCAAATTGTGTCTCATCTTCTCAACCAACTACTCCCTTGCGTTGCCAAAATCTATAATTCGTGTTCGTTACTCACTGAATACACCCATCGCTCGCGCATGTGTGTCCCAACTATTTATTCCTTATGCTCAACTCTTTTTTTGCATCAATGAATGCTCCACCAAACTTCCAAATCTTGCAAGCGAACTCAGATATTCAGTTTTTTGTCTTAATCGATCTCATCTTGATTCCAATACTTGGTCCGCATCAATCCTTCAAATCCCAAACACTCCTTCCATTGCTTGTTTCGTTCTCATCCAACCAAACTTCCATTTACACAAGTTTGTTCCTGATCGCTCAAATCCAACATATCGAAGAATACCGGAGGCAAACTCTATTGCATCAATTTCTGACCCAATCCCACACTAGTCCATCAGTTGCGAGCAAACCTATCGGTTATCTTATTCTGAACATTTCAAACGTGCGCACTACTCCATAGCATGCATATACCACTTAGTAAAAGAGTCGCACTCGTGCCAGATTTACTCTGCGTCGATGAACGTCTATTTTGAACCAACCATCCCGTGACTATTCTGTCGATCGTAACTTAACATTTGCTTTTTTTATGTTTTGATACATAACTCAGTTGATGTGCACCAACCCACTTATATTCTTATTATCCGTGTCCGTCACGGCAATTCTATTACTGTCTATCCAAATATTCTAATGCCATGCTCACTATATGGTATACCATATACCGCTCCGAAGTCACTTCTCATGTTATCCTTTTTGTACTGATCCAAGATCCATTTGAACCATCCATTTCGCGTGATCCAGCCATTCACAACTCAATGTCTGATATAAAACTCAGCCAATGCATGAACTATCCCACTCCCCTGTTGATCTCACTCGATGCAACTTGAGCCATGTTCCATTCTTGATACTCCTACTATTTTTTAAACCGTCCGACACTTTTGCTACACGGGCAACCCGTGCAATGATCACTTCCAAGTAATCTAAGCTAATATCTAACGGTTCCATACATTTGTCGCCCGAGCAACTTGTACAACACTCTCTATGATATTCCCAACCAAAACTCAAACTCCATCCAACACATTTGCTACATGATTAACTCGTGCACCGTTCCATTCTTATCCATTGTTTCTACTCACACAATGCCACATAACCAATCTTGTCTGACAACCAATTTCTTCATTGATGCAACCAGAATTTCCCCGAACGACAAGCCAAACCAACCCAATGACACCTCTTAACTTGCTGCACAAAAGCAACAATGCCAAACGATGCTACGTAATCTATCAAAAACCAACGAAAGCCAACACAACAAAGAATAACATGTACCCACAACCAATAAATATATAGACTTATTGAATGAAATATCCAATGCGGCAGCGAGTAGAGCCAAATGACATGCGAAAGCTATTTAGAGTTTGTGATGAACCAAAGGACAAAGACCGAGGAAATGAATCGGGCGTTCTGATACCAATTTGCCATACCCAAATCTTCCGCAAGTTCGATCGTCCCCGCTGAACGTGAATTGCCACATTCTTATCGGGACGTGACGCCGTGCGAGCTTGGAGTTACGCTCGCACAAGGTGATAACGTCAAACATTATGGTTATCATCAAAAAGACCAAGTTGCAGTGAAAGTCAAGTATTGTGTACCAAGCACACATCAGAGTATACGCAGCAAAACTCTCGAAGGGTCCAAATAAAAAAACCACATGGGAGAATTCCACAAAGGCGATGCAACACTCTTGCTCTTTCTCTTGCCCATAAAGTTACCTATCGTTCTATACATCATGTCCCGTGTATCCAAGCTGAGCCACTACACCTGTGTACCTGGAAATAATGACCACAAATGTGGGTAAGTACAAGGTGATGACGTCAAACGTCATGGTTATCATCAAAAAGACCAAGTTGCAGCGAAAGCCAAGTATTGTGTACTAAGCACACATCAGAGTATACGCAGCGAAGCTCTTGAAGGTTCCAAATAAAAATGCCACAAAGGATAATGCCACAAAGGCGAAGCAACACTCTTGCTCTTTCTCTTGCCTACAAAGGTACTTATCGTTCCATACATCATGTTCCGTGTATCCAAGATGAGCCACTACACCTGTGTACCTGAAAATAATGTCCACAAATGTGGGTCAGTACACAACAGTACTGGTGAGCGGGGTAGCCCACTCGTCAAAACTGACACCAAGTAGATAGTAAATGGAAATAGTTATATGGTGATCTTTCTACTTGAATCGTAGATTCATTTCATGGCAGAGGTATGACATGTTAAGAAAAATATAAAGCAGATTAAGCATGCAAGCATTCAACTCAAACAAATACACAAGCAGTAATATCCAAAGTCAAAAGAAAACTAAGCATGCAAACAGTTCTACTCAAATCCAAATTAAGCGTGAACCTATCGATCCACATCGCACTCTAAACCTCAAAATCCCTCCTTGAACCGTGCCACAATCCTAGCCTTGCTAAAATGCAATCATCGATGCGCACACTCTTGACCGAGGCAAGGTGGCACCGCCGCCTACACTAATGCACAAACCAAACCAACTCTTATCTATATGAAGTAACTGGCCAAGCCATAAAGGACTATCCTACTGCAGTTCGACCCGATCCAGCGCTGAGTAGCTAGCCCGCCTGGTCGTTTTGAACCGCCAATACCGTTTCCAAGACACGTTAGCATTTGTTTCTTCCATTACCGAATGGTCTCGGTGCCTCGGAGCCTATTCCGTTCGAAAAAACCAAACTATGTGCGCAACAGGTTGTCTATGACCAATGTAATACGCCAACAATAGGTACGACGAGAGAATTGAGCCTTCTAGTTGTAACACCCCGTTCCACTCAAGCGGACTACCGTCTCAAATGGCAATCGTGCAGCTGTCCCGACCTGCTTTGCCTCGATCAAGAAGCAAAGGATATCCAGACTTATCCCTACAGGAAACCGGCTTGGACTTTCAGAGGCTCGCTCAGACGTATCGCTCTACCGAGGCGAATCATCGCTAAGGTGGGTGGCTACGGTGAACTTGTCTTTGCTTAGCCAGCACACATAAAATCTGGAATGTTTATGCTAGTCGCTAGGTGAATCACCCCCTGCATGCTAATAAATCCAACGCACCTAGCTAAGGGAATAATCCCAACTCATATTGGAAAAAGGAAATACTGCTTATATTCAGACCCTCGCATGCTAAGTCCCTTAACGATTTCATCTCTCGGACTACCTTCGGGCCCGAGCAACGTGCCTGCTTATGTTCTTAGAAACGCATGCTTGTCTGCTTGATAGTTACCGTATTTTCATCCAAACCCCGGAAGACTACTACGTAGTCGTTCCGTGCCTGAACGAACCTGCAAGTATCCGGGACCGTTAGGTCACCAAGGCAGCCCCGAACTAGGGGAATGCATCAAGACAAGTTATTGTACAGAACCAAGATTCAAGTATCACGTATACTCGTGTACTCGTGTTCCCGTGCACTCGTGTTCTCGTGTTCTCGTGTTCTAGTGCACGCGTGTTCTCGTGTATCTCGTGTAATCGTGTTGCCTGAGATTGGTTAAATCGTGTTGCCTAAGATTGGTTAAATCGTGTTGCCTGAGATTGGTTAACCCTGACTTGCATGTCGCGGACTAGTTCCACGGACGGTCACCGGGGCACTGGGGCCGATCCGGTCCGGATGGAGCTCGTGTGTAGTCTCGTGTGCATGGAGGATAGCTTGCAACGCATCGTGTTCGTGTGCCTCGTGTACACGCGTAGCATGCTATCCTTGTCCTCGACTACGTCCATAATAGCTTTGCCAGCGACCGTGTTCATATAGATAAGTCATCCTCGCTTAGCGGCTATCCGCGTGCGAGTCACTGCATCGCATCAAGAATAACTAAACACCTGAACGAACATGTTAAAACGACCCTCCTGTTTGCATATGCTTGCCTCCTGAATGTTTATACATGCCTCTGCTCGAATTTATACTGTTTGCCTAAATGGTTGCCTTGGACAGGGAAGGAGATGGTAAGTTGGTAAGTCTCGCCGTGTTTCCTCTAACATCGCACGGCGCACTGCCGACACATTAGACTATTCAATATCTGTATGAAACTGATCCTAAGGCAACTAGAAAGACAACTGAATAGTTGTGCACGGAGCCTGTATTACATGTTTGGATTTGTCGAGCGGGCGAGTAGCTTCCCCACCAGTGCATTCAATGTACTGATAATCCACCAGTTTGTATGCAGGGTGCGGGAGAACCTCGTGCGGTGCGGACGCCTCCAACGTGCGTGCTAAGGCGTGGACAATACTCCGAAGCAACGGTGCGTCCGGGACTGAAGCACATATACAAGACATAAGTTGTGAACATTGCCTGACCATCGCCTGTACAATCATTCCACAGTTGTAGCCACTTGGCACGTTTTATGTTTCAGAGAGAGAGGCTTGAGCGACTTGTAATCTCGGCTATACGCCGCCTGTAATACATGTTTCATATCAATAAAGAGATAACTTTACCTGTTTCTATGCTTCCGCTATAATTGTCGACTCAGTGAACCTGTTACCGATCGCCTATGCGTTCATGACTCCGCTGCACTCGGATAATCTGTGCGACTCTGTGGCTTAGAACTCTAACCGCCAGCCAATGAACCATGGCCTTGTACGGGCGTGGCTCACGCTCGTGTGGCATCACGCCCGGATGGGTTAAGCGATCGTTCCGCGGGAGCGCTGGCGAGGGTGGTTCCCGCCTAGCGGGAACGGCCGATTGCCTGCGGGAGATCGGGGCGTGACAGGTTGGTATCAGAGCCTGGCTTCTACGCCTTTGGACTTCAATTCGATATCTCTGTTTCGAAAGCTCGTTCGTGGGTTATGTGCGCGCTCTCTCTCAATGCCTCGATGGGATGTTCCAACAATAAGTCTAAATACTTTCAAAATACGTTTTGAATGATATGATTGCCTGTCTGATTGTATGCTGCAAGTGGCCTTTGTGCCAACCTGTGCGAACCCTTGAGAGTATCGCTAGTAGCTTGTCCGATTTTCACTAACCCTAAGTTTGGCTGAATGCATCTATTCGAGGGACGCCTTGAACTAGTGCACCATCCAAGACTTAGAAAAGGTAAAACTCGAGTGCTAAGACTTTGCTATCACGAAGCTGGTTGACGTGTTCACGCTAGAGGGTACCTTCGAAAGTGCGCACGATCCAGTCTAAGCGATATGCTGATTTTGAAGCTTGTGCAAGTGAAGATCCAAATGAACAAGTACAAACGACTTGTCTAGGATTGCCTCAACCCTAGATTACTGCTTGTCCTTAGTAAGTCTCGAGGACGAGACTTTTTCTAAGTTGGGTAGGATGTAACACCCTGTTCCGCTCAAGCGGACTACCGTCTCAAACGACAATCGTGCAGCTGTCCCGACCTGCTTTGCCTCGATCAAGAAGCAAAGGATATCCAGACTTGTCCCTACAGGAAACCTGCTTGGACTTTCAGAGGCTCGCTCAGACGTATCGCTCTACCGAGGTGAATCATCGCTAAGGTGGGTGGCTACGGTGAACTTGTCTTTGCTTAGCCAGCACACATAAAATCTGGAATGTTTATGCTAGTCGCTAGGTGAATCACCCCCTGCATGCTAATAAATCCAACGCACCTAGCTAAGGGAATAATCCCAACTCATATTGCTTGCTAGAACATGGAAAAAGGAAATACTGCTTATATTCAGACCCTCGCATGCTAAGTCCCTTAACGGTTTCATCTCTCGGACTACCTTCGGGCCCGAGCAACGTGCCTGCTTATGTTCTTAGAAACGCATGCTTGTCTGCTTGATAGTTACCGTGTTTTCATCCAAACCCCGGAAGACTACTACGTAGTCGTTCCGTGCCTGAACGAACCTGCAAGTATCCGGGACCGTTAGGTCACCAAGGCAGCCCCGAACCAGGGGAATGCATCAAGACAAGTTATTGTACAGAACCAAGATTCAAGTATCCCGTATACTCGTGTACTCGTGTTCCCGTGCACTCGTGTTCTCGTGTTCTAGTGCACGCGTGTTCTCGTGTATCTCGTGTAATCGTGTTGCCTGAGATTGGTTAAATCGTGTTGCCTGAGATTGGTTAAATCGTGCTGCCTGAGATTGGTTAACCCTGACTTGCATGTCGCGGACTAGTTCCACGGACGGTCACCGGGGCACTGGGGCCGATCCGGTCCGGATGGAGCTCGTGTGTAGTCTCGTGTGCAGGGAGGATAGCTTGCAACGCATCGTGTTCGTGTGCCTCGTGTACACGCGTAGCATGCTATCCTTGTCCTCGACTACGTCCATAATGGCTTTGCCAGCGACCGTGTTCATATAGATAAGTCATCCTCGCTTAGCGGCTATCCGCGTGCGAGTCACTGCATCGCATCAAGAATAACTAAACACCTGAACGAACATGTTAAAATGACCCTCCTGTTTGCATATGCTTGCCTCCTGAATGTTTATACATGCCTCTGCTCGAATTTATACTGTTTGCCTAAATGGTTGCCTTGGACAGGGAAGGAGATGGTAAGTTGGTAAGTCTCGCCGTGTTTCCTCTAACATCGCACGGCGCACTGCCGACATGTTAGGCTATTCAATATCTGCATGAAACTGATCCTAAGGCAACTAGAAAGACAACTGAATAGTTGTGCACGGAACCTGTATTACGTGTTTGGATTTGTCGAGCGGGCGAGTAGCTTTCCCACCAGTGCATTCAATGTACTGATAATCCACCAGTTTGTATACAGGGTGCGGGAGAACCTCGTGCGGTGCGGACGCCTCCAACGTGCGTGCTAAGGCGTGGACAACACTCCGAAGCAACGGTGCGTCCGGGACTGAAGCACATATACAAGACATAAGTTATGAACATCGCCTGACCATCGCCTGTACAATCATTCCACAGTTGTAGCCACTTGGCACGTTTTATGTTTCAGAGAGAGAGGCTTGAGCGACTTGTAATCTCGGCTATACGCCGCCTGTAATACATGTTTCATATCAATAAAGAGATTACTTTACCTGTTTCTATGCTTCTGCTATAATTGTCGACTCAGTGAACCTGTTACCGATCGCCTATGCGTTCATGACTCCGCTGCACTCGGACAATCTGTGCGACTCTGTGGCTTAGAACTCTAACCGCCAGCCAATGAACCATGGCCTTGCACGGGCGTGGCTCACGCTCGTGCGGCATCACGCCCGGATGGGTTAAGCGATCGTTCCGCGGGAGCGCTGGCGAGGGTGGTTCCCGCCTAGCGGGAACGGCCGATTGCCTGCGGGTGATCGGGGCGTGACAGGTTGGTATCAGAGCCTGGCTTCTACGCCTTTGGACTTCAATTCGATATCTCTGTTTCGAAAGCTCGTTCGTGGGTTATGTGCGCGCTCTCTCTCAATGCCTCGATGGGATGTTCCAACAATAAGTCTAAATACTTTCAAAATACGTTTTGAATGATATGATTGTCTGTCTGGTTGTATGCTGCGAGTGGCCTTTGTGCCAACCTGTGCGAACCCCTGAGAGTATCGCTAGTAGCTTGTCCGATTTTCACTAACCCTAAGTTTGGCTGAATGCATCTATTCGAGGGACGCCTTGAACTAGTGCACCATCCAAGACTTAGAAAAGGTGAAACTCGAGTGCTAAGACTTCGCTATCACTAAGCTGGTTGACGTGTTCATGCTAGAGGGTACCTTCGAAAGTGCGCACGATCCAGTCTAAGCGATATGCTGATTTTGAAGCTTGTGCAAGTGAAGATCCAAATGAACAAGTACAAACGACTTGTCTAGGATTGCCTCAACCCTAGATTACTGCTTGTCCTTAGTAAGTCTCGAGGACGAGACTTTTTCTAAGTTGGGTAGGATGTAACACCCCGTTCCGCTCAAGCGGACTACCGTCTCAAACGGCAATCGTGCAGCTGTCCCGACCTGCTTTGCCTCGATCAAGAAGCAAAGGATATCCAGACTTGTCCCTACAGGAAACCGGCTTGGACTTTCAGAGGCTCGCTCAGACGTATCGCTCTACCGAGGCGAATCATCGCTAAGGTGGGTTGCTACGGTGAACTTGTCTTTGCTTAGCCAGCACACATAAAATATGGAATGTTTATGCTAGTCGCTAGGTGAATCACCCCCTGCATGCTAATAAATCCAACGCACCTAGCTAAGGGAATAATCCCAACTCATATTGCTTGCTAGAACATGGAAAAAGGAAATACTGCTTATATTCAGACCCTCGCATGCTAAGTCCCTTAACGGTTTCATCTCTCGGACTACCTTCGGGCCCGAGCAACGTGCCTGCTTATGTTCTTAGAAACGCATGCTTGTCTGCTTGATAGTTACCTTGTTTTCATCCAAACCCCGGAAGACTACTACGTAGTCGTTCCGTGCCTAAACGAACCTGCAAGTATCTGGGACCGTTAGGTCACCAAGGCAGCCCCGAACCAGGGGAATGCATCAAGACAAGTTATTGTACAGAACCAAGATTCAAGTATCCCGTATACTCGTGTACTCGTGTTCCCGTGCACTCGTGTTCTCGTGTTCTAGTGCACGCGTGTTCTCGTGTATCTCGTGTAATCGTGTTGCCTGAGATTGGTTAAATCGTGTTGCCTGAGATTGGTTAAATCGTGCTGCCTGAGATTGGTTAACCCTGACTTGCATGTCGCGGACTAGTTCCACGGACGGTCACCGGGGCACTGGGGCCGATCCGGTCCGGATGGAGCTCGTGTGTAGTCTCGTGTGCAGGGAGGATAGCTTGCAACGCATCGTGTTCGTGTGCCTCGTGTACACGCGTAGCATGCTATCCTTGTCCTCGACTACGTCCATAATGGCTTTGCCAGCGACCGTGTTCATATAGATAAGTCATCCTCGCTTAGCGGCTATCCGCGTGCGAGTCACTGCATCGCATCAAGAACAACTAAACACCTGAACGATCATGTTAAAACGACCCTCCTGTTTGCATATGCTTGTCTCCTGAATGTTTATACATGCCTCTGCTCGAATTTATACTGTTTGCCTAAATGGTTGCCTTGGACAGGGAAGGAGATGGTAAGTTGGTAAGTCTCGCCGTGTTTCCTCTAACATCGTACGGCGCACTGCCGACACGTTAGGCTATTCAATATCTACATGAAACTGATCCTAAGGCAACTAGAAAGACAACTGAATAGTTGTGCACGAAACCTGTATTACGTGTTTGGATTTGTCGAGCGGGCGAGTAGCTTCCCCACCAGTGCATTCAATGTACTGATAATCCACCAGTTTGTATGCAGGGTGCGGGAGAACCTCGTGCGGTGCGGACGCCTCCAACGTGCGTGCTAAGGCGTGGACAACACTCCGAAGCAACGGTGCGTCCGGGACTGAAGCACATATACAAGACATAAGTTGTGAACATCGCCTGACCATCGCCTGTACAATCATTCCACAGTTGTAGCCACTTGGCACGTTTTATGTTTCAGAGAGAGAGGCTTGAGCGACTTGTAATCTCGGCTATACGCCGCCTGTAATACATGTTTCATATCAATAAAGAGATTACTTTACCTGTTTCTATGCTTCCGCTATAATTGTCGACTCAGTGAACCTGTTACCGATCGCCTATGCGTTCATGACTCCGCTGCACTCGGATAATCTGTGCGACTCTGTGGCTTAGAACTCTAACCGCCAGCCAATGAACCATGGACTTGCATGGACGTGGCTCACGCTCGTGCGGCATCACGCCCGGATGGGTTAAGCGATCGTTCCGCGGGAGCGCTGGCGAGGGTGGTTCCCGCCTAGCGGGAACGGCCGATTGCCTGCGGGAGATCGGGGCGTGACACTAGTCCCACTAAACGATACTTACATTAATCCATCCAATGCACCATAACCATTCTCCATCCATAACTAAAGGCACAATCTCAAGTTATTCCCATAGGCACTATGCCACTTCTCGACACAATGCTCCAATTGGTGCAACAACCCTTGCTCCGAAAGCTCCGTGGCACAATGCCCCAACAGTGGCACAATGCCTCCCCCGATGTAGTTGTCCGGTTTTGAACTACAACTGTACGCTTTGCTTGACAAAGCGTCCAACTGATACTCGTGCACGGATGCACGCTCGCTCGCCCGTCGGGTTGCCTCGATATTTGAACCAAGATGATCCACTCAAGCTCCAACTGCCCAAACGCAAGACTAACTCAAGACACTAATCCTATCCAACCAAATGAAGCACACTCTATGCACGCCATAGTGTGGTGATTTTAATGTTCCAGTCCAAGTGTCCAAGCAATTACCCGTGTTTCATATTATTAGGCATGAATGAGTAGAGGAGAAGGGACAGAGCCGACTCACCAAGTCTGAATCCGCTTAGCTCCCTGCTTGGTGATACGGCCGATCCCTTAAATCTGTGGTCTGATGCAAAGCACGATATACTCAATTGGTATGACCGAGCGAGCAGGTCGTGCTCTCTAAATCATCCGACCGATCGGACTAAGAAAGGCGGCATTATCGCTCCAATCCCGCTATCCTAGTACTGCTATGAACGAACACCTGATTCCATCGAACTCCGCATGCGATCTGTATATGAAACCAACTCAAATCATTACTTGCTCCCAAATCAAATAAATCAAAATGTAACCAACCATTGCCTCATTTAATCCGACTCAGCGTAATACACCGTGAGATTGTGGGGCATTATATATATATATATATATATATATATATATATATATATATATATATATATACACACACACACTAGTATCCAATATTGTTGGGACCCCTAAAAAATGTGGCCCTAGTCAACTGCTTCCTTTGCCTAAAGTATGAGCCGGCCCTACATGGTGCAGCATTTCCTGGTTTCTAGCAACCGGTAAAGCTGAAGCTATTCCTTCTATTCGTCTTCTAGATGTGATTAGAACATCATTTGTATATGGTCCAGGGAGCTAATCAGCAGTATCGATGTTGTTATGGGAGCAGGACATACCAAGTCCTATTGTTATTGGTCGATACTGCAAACTATGTATTAGAGGCCATGAGTCAAGTTGTCCTTTTTTCAAAAATTACAATTATATTTTTATTTTTATGGCTTGTACTTTCATACACTAGTAAATTCACCTGCGTTGCACGTAAACTAATTTTTTTCTGATATTAATATAAAATTAATTAAGTATTTTATTTTATTTAAATTAAGCTTTATTATTATTATTATTTTTTATTATTTTTTTATTTTTATTATTTTTATTATATATATATTTTTTAATTTAAATTTCTTATATATTTGATTATATTTTAATTATAATTAGTTATGGATATATTTCTACTTTTCAACCTTTGAAGTGTGTACATCTCCGCGTGTGTTGCCATAACTGTACGTTTGAAGTATTTAACCTCATGTCAGGATTATTCGGAGGAAGATCTTAAATGTATGATTTGTTTAAACTTTAAAACTTAAAAAGTATAGTATTTTGAGTTATTTGTATTTATCTTCCCCAATTGCTAATCATATCTCCACTACCCCCATTTTCTCCCCCCAATTTTAATTTTAATTGGGAAGGTGGAGGGGGAGGGATGGGTGAGGGGTGAGGGGGGAGGGTGGTAAATACAAATAAGTACTCTAGTATTTTTCATAGTATTATGCATTGCTTGAAGTTATAACAGTACTGGCCTTTTATTCATTATTTTGTTGTCCGTAATTAAGTAGAAATATCATTCAACATTTGTTGCAACATTTATTGTTATATTTTTTAATTTATTGTTTAGTTGTATGTAAATATTATTGTTGGATTTACAAATCCATCCAATGATATAATTTGAAAGTTTGGCTGCAAGTTTGGTTGATGTAAATACAATTTGGTTGTAAGTTGACCAAATTCAAGGGTTTGATTATAAGAGAAATGATTTAATAAATATTATCTTAAGTGATGTTGTAGACACAACAGAAATCACGATACTTGCAAAAGTTAATGCAACATGTGTAACGATACAACAAATGTTTTGTGGTAGTTTTTTAAAGACGTCATAAATAAGAAAATATGATGAAAATTCGCTAGAGCTTATTATTATTGGTCATATAATGTTGATTTCATACTGTCATCTCCATTATTTTATATTTCTATGCCATATATGTGCTGCAAGATTTCTAAACCATGGATTCAATCTCTTCTGTGAGTTATGTGAATTATTAATTATACAAGAAACTGGGCACGATTTCATGTAATCGGTGGTAAATTAAATATGCTCATAAAAGGCTACAAGATGTCAAGATTTACTCCAGGGTTGATAGATACGGTGGTGACTGGTTATGTTAGAATTTTTGCCCATAAAATTTTGATCTCTAGTATATTTTTAATTCAAATTTAAATCTCATAAATTATTAATTCATCTTTTAAATAAACAAGAATAGAGTTATAAGTCTATCTAGTTAAACTATTAAACTAACAAAAAAATTATTTCGTGATAAACTAACAAAAAAAATGGTTATGTCGTGTCTTTTGCCTTAGCACATTCGTATTTAGTGATACCGACTTACAATATGTTTGGACCGACGAAATGTTGGATTTTCCAAGGTAAATAGCACTTTGGCTATCACAAAGAAAAATGTAATGTTCTTTCTTAAGCCCGATTTTCTGCAGGAACTTTTTCATCCATAATAACTTCTTTCAAGCCTCCTAGCCGCAATGAACTCTGCCTCACTTCTGCAATTGCGACTGTCACAAAATTGTCCCACCAACTAACATCATAACATAGCCAGAAGTTGATCTTCTTGTATCCACGTTCCCAGCCATATAAGAGTCGGAATACCCAACCAAATTTGGCTCGTCACTCCCGAATGGAAGTTTCAATCAGTAAGCCCTGAAGATAACAAAGAATTTATTTGACCGCCTTCTAATGTATCCTACTGGATTGGAAAGATAGACATGTACTCATCTGGCGAGTGCCTCATAGATGGTCGACGCTCTCTCGTGATCCTTTTTAACAAAATATCTGGTAATGGCTATTTACTGACAGTCTCATCCCCTTTAAGAACTACCTCCTCGGCATGCTCATCCTCTTGAGGGTCACCCTGATCATCAGCATACTAATGATCAAGGTTAGAAACAATTCCATATATTGGCTCCCCCATAACTAGATTCTCTATATTTTTCTCTAGAAAATACTCGAAGAACGATGACTATAACTCAGGAAACTCCTCATCTTTGAAAGGCATCTTAGAATCCTAGGTCTTGGTCGTGGTTTGATCCTCGATGAATACCACATCGCTTTTGGGCTAACTTCTATTCGAGCGATACTGTATTCAAGTTTATTCCATTTGATTCAATCTGAAATCGCTCATACGATCCACCAAGTTTCCAACAAGATTTTTTAACCAAGATATCGATTTTTATTTCCATGAATCCCTATTCGATTTAAGCCTCATCATTTATTCAAGACATTCTCAAATCGTTCAATTCGACTATCGCACGAGACCTATGAATCTGTTTTGAACATTTCTAAATGATCCATACACCACTCAGAATCAAGTCACCCAATCAAATCCTCAATCGATGTTCGCATCAACCGCTAGCGTATTCGTCAAGTTTTTCTTAGAATTCCTACATGATACTTAACATCGCCTAATGAATCTTAGTCTCATATATTTATTCCTCTTGATAGTCATCCAAGTAAACCATATTTGATTTGTATATTCCGACATGAAATATCGTTCTAGCAATTTTCTAAAATCCAAGCACGATTCTATATTCGCTTAAGTGATAAATCTGATAATATTTCTATCGGTTATCAATCTAAGTCTAACTTATCTTATTCCTGAATGATATCCCAATCTCATTGTAACTTAGCTTGCACCAAAGGGTCTTGGCACGTGATACTCAACACAACTTAGCCGAAAGGCTATGTGCATTGCTAACTGTTCGGACGATATTTTATTTCACACACTAACCAGCTGGGTAACCACGTATAGATATTCGGGTTTGCATATAACTTACAAATTCTAGCATGAGTCTAATCCCATAAAATCTAGCACAGGTCGGCACAAAGGCCTTCGTATCACAATTTTGTACAAGCAATTATATTATTTACATGCACTTTTTGAAAGTATTTAGACTCATTATTTGGAACATTCCGATGGGACATTGAGAGAGAGCGTATGCACATAACCTACGAACGAGCTTTCAAAACTGAGAAAATTAAAACAAAGTCCAAAGGCGTATAGCCAAGCTCTGATACCAACATGTCACACCCCGATCTCCCGCAGGCTAATCGACCGTACCCGCTAGGCACGAATCACCGTGCCAGCGCTCCCGCGGGATGATCGCTTGACCCATCTGGGCGTGATGTCGCACGAGCGTAAGCCACGCCCGTGTAAGTCCGTGGTCCACGCAGGTGGTAAGAGGTCTAAGCCATAAAGTCGCACAAATAGTCCGAGAGCAGCAGAATAATAAACACATAGGCGATTGGTAACAAGTTTACAGAGTCGCATAGATAGTCCGAGTGCAGCAGAATAATAAACGCATAGGCAATTGGTAACAAGTTCACAGAGTCGTCAATAGCGGAATCATTTAATAACACAAGTATAGAAGTAAGCAAACTCTTTATTGATATTGAACAAGTGTTACGGGCGGTGCTTGGCCGAGATTACAAGTCGCTCAAGCATCTCTCTCTGAAACAGTAATAGTGTGCCAAGTGGCTACATTTGTGGAATATTGTATAGGCGATGTTCCAATATTATGTCTTGTATATGCGCTTCAGTTCTAGATGCAATGCTCCAAGGCTCCAGAGTGAACTCCACGCCATAGCACGCATGAAGGAGGCATCCGCACCGAACGAGGTTCTCCCGCACCCTGCAAGCAATCTGGTGGGTTATCAGTACATGAATGAACTGGTGGGGAGGCTTCTCGTCTGCTCGACAAATCCAAATACGTTATATAAGTTTCGTGCACCAACTATTAAGTTATCTTTCTATTATGCCTTAGGATCAGTTTTATGGCAATGATGAAAAGCCTAACTCGTGTGGCAGTGCGCCATGCTATATAAGAGAAAACACGGTGAGAATTACCAACTTACCATTTGTCCTTCCTTGTCCAAGGCAAATAAGTTACTTTAAGCACGAATATATATATATAATAAACCCAGGGGCAATAGCATATACAAACACAAGTATTGTGAGAGATATTATGTTTCGGGTGCACGATTATACGGATCGCTCAGGTGTGTTGCAGAAGATGTTGAAGTGTTCCATATATACAAGTGTGTTAAATCAATATTCATTCAGGTATTTTTAATTTCTAGGCATGATGCAATTACTCACACGCGGATTGCCTCTAAGCGATGATGACTTATCTATATGAACTGGTGTCGCTGGCATAGCCATATAGAACATAGTCATTGACAAAAATAGTATACAATAAAAGTACGTGGTGCGCTACAAACTATCCCGCCAATCACGTGAGACTAAACGTTATATTCTATTCTGGATCGGATCGGCTCCGGTGCCCCGGAGACCGTCCGTGGAATTGGATCCGAAGATCCACTTGTTAAAACAAGTTGTCCGCGATATGCAAGTCTTGGGTCTTCCAAATTCCTATCTTGACAAGATAATCCATGATTTTTGTTCTGAACGAGCATTGCTCCATGAGCTGTGATTCTTGATTTGCTTGACATGATTCTTATTCAGATGTAAACTTGATATGATTCTCGTTCAGAGTTGAACTTGACATGATTCTCGTTTAGATTTTAACTTGACTTGATGCATTCCCCTGGTGCGAGGACTGCCTTGGCGACCTAACGGTCCTGGATACTTGTTGGTTCATATTGCACAGAAGGACTATTCGATAGTCTTCTGGCTAAATAAATGCATGCACGATACGGATAGTGTTACTCGATTGTGGCATAATTTTGTATGGTAAACATTGTGATGAGGCAACGAGTACAAGTTAACATATAAGCTGGCAAGCATGCATTTTATGAAAATATAAGCATTTACGTTGGCACGGTCTAGGGTAGAGCGAGGAGTAAAACCGTAAAGGAACATACCGAAGGACATGATTTAGGGACTTGCAGTGTAAACAAGTGAACAGTGCACTACAAAGAGTATAATATTCTACTCGAGGCATGGCGGGGTCTACTTTCACAAGGCAATGGTAGCATGCGAGGGTCCATTTATAAGCAAAGTTTTATTTTCATGTTCTAACAAAAGCAATGCAAGTTGGAATTATTCTCTTAGCTAGGTGCGTTGTATTATTTATTAGCATGCAGGGGGTGATTCACCTAGCGACTAGCATATATCGTCCATATTTTAAGTGTGCTGGCTAATCAAAGACAAGTTCATCGTAGCTACCCATCTTAGCAATGATTCGTCTCGGTCGAGCGATACTCATCTTGTATCTAATCAAAGACAAGTTCACGTATATATCGCCTCGGTCAAGCGATATATTGTCCATATTTTAAGTGTGCTGGCTAAGCAAAGACAAGTTCATGTTGCACTTTTGCCGTTTGAATTGGCAGTCAGCTTGAGCAGAATGGGTCGTTACACTTACTACGCTATGGCATATATCGGCCATATGTGGATGAGTGTCGAGGAATTATGGTTTTGGATACTTGTAAAACACAAAAAAAATGCTCAAATATGGTCTTTCCAATAGCTCATTTAGTTCTTTATGAGACTTCTTCATCAATTATCCTAACTAACTAATCTTTTAGCAAATATCATAATTCATCTTGTATCTAATCTATATTATTTGAATATATGGTACATGCAGAATCAATGAGTTGATACTTAGTTGGCCGATCGTGGATGTACAATCGGCGACATAAGAGTAGGATTTTTTTGACAGATAATTTTATGGCGGACGTTGAGGAATTCTCAAATACGCCAGTAGTCAACCATATTTCATGGATGGGAGGCTCATCAAGTATCCTTGTGTCAAATGTCATAATATACCATTCAAAGAGGTGGATCTCATGAGGGAGCATCTCTACAAGAAGGGTTTCATACCGAACTACAAGGAGTGGACAGCTCAAGAAGAACCTTTATTTTTGCAATATCAACATTTGTCCTTCAATATGGAGGTAGAAGAGTCCACTCTCGGAGATAACTTTAATATTGACCGAGAAACCTGGCGCGTGAGTTGGTATTTGATGCGGTCGGTCCAAGTTTTGATCGAAGGATCCTAATCCTAATGCGAAAGAATTCTATAATATGTTCAAGAATGTCGATACTCTGTTATACCCGGGTTATGATTCTCATTCTGTCATGTCGGTGGTGATACAGCTGTTGAACCTAAAGTCTGATTTTAACTTGTCGTAGGAATGCTACAACCGGATAATTCAGTTTGTTAAAGAGTTGTGGCCAAAAGGATCGAAGGAGTTGCCTGATAACTTCTACAAGTCGAAGATGATGATACGAAAACTCAGATAAGGCTACAAAAAGATAGATTATTGTCGAAATAGTTGTATGTTGTACTATAAGAAGAACAATGATAAAATAAATGCATTTTCTGTCATGCGGACCGATACAAGTCAATTCGGGACAAAGAAAAGTCAACTGTCTGAGCAAGGTTGCATCCCTACAAGTACATGCAGTTTGGCCAGTGTTGATGGTATGGAGGTTGATGTTACCGTAGAGGACGATATAGTTGACAAAGAGATTGACATAGAAGATTTACCTCATATAGAAAAGAACTCTGATATGGAGGTATCGAGCGAGGAACAAGAATTGGAAGATTAAGGTGATACTGATAGTGGAAGTGAAAATAAAAATGAAGTAGAAGATGAAAATGATTTGAAAAATGATTCGAAAAATAATTCGGAAGACGATGACGATTCGGAAGATGATAAAGATTAGTACGTATATACATATGCATTAGCTTAGATATTTATTTAATTATTTTATCATCACACTAGTATTTATTTATTTACCATACCATGTATTACTTTATGATTATCTTTTTGATGACACCATTTTTTTATTTGCTGCAAATTTACCTATAGTATGGCGGGACGATGACGAGGATGATGACAGGTTCAGAGAGGATCATCTTCTCAGCATCCTCCGTCCAATACGTTAGCTACCCCAGATTCTCGCACACGACCTAAGGACGAGTTCGTAGATGCGGCGGATGGTTTATCCCCGCCATATACTCGTTCTTCAGTAGGAGGAGCTACTCCATCTACCGGATTGCCATCAGCGGGTACCCCTTCTTCTACGCCATCCACTACCGACACTACTACACCGGCTACTCCACTAGTTGCTCCCATAATAGCAAATCTATTTCCAGGCCTTCTTGTGAAAAACAGAGTATATGTCCACCGTCCTGGATTTGCAGACCCCCCTACTCTACTAGAGTGGTCAACCAATATCTCTCGTCCTGAGCTATGGGCATGGAGCGACATAAGCATTTATTTGTTAATTAACACATTTATTTTGTATTTTTATTCTAATTGTATATTGTCTACTTATTTCAGATTATTCTCGATCAAGGCTGAAAATGATCTGGGGGAGATCATGCGGGTCTATTTTGATGGCCCTTATATCAACTTTAGTGATGTCCCGCTCGATCGACGATTTGCTTGGCTGGAGAAGCTCGGGGTATGTATATAAATTTTATTTATAATAATATATAATTTTTTTATTACAATGATACAAAATATTTTCTAATTTGCAGAGGTTGTACTGGTGGCTGGATCATAGAGAGTAATATTCGAAAGTGCTACAAGACCGTTGCCAGCAAGAGGGTGAGAGATATGATCAATGACTAGAAGGCGCTGGCGTTACTTGGACCGGATCATCGTAAGGAATAGCTGAAGGCGGAGTACTGGGAGCAAATAAAGAAGAAGATGGACACCCTAGCCTACAAGGCCAAGTGTGAGAAAGCAAGGGATGCCCGTGCTAAGGGTGGTCTCCAAACTGATGAATCTACTCCGACTGTCGAGCATTTTCGACGGATGGTTAGTATTAAAAAATTTTGCTAGATTAGTTTTTTGTAATTCTAATTTTTTTTCTTATTTATTAATTGCTTAATTTTTACAGGGCGACTAGGCCGTCAGAGCTAGGAAAGACCCAAAAACGGTCGACTTTCCAGCAATTTTTCAGCAGACCCACAAAAGAAAGAATGATGGAAAGCTCGTAGATTAGCAAGCCGCCAAAGCATATGTAAGTTGTCTTTATAAAATTTTGTCAATTTAATTAGATTATTTTTATAATTTAATTAGATTCTAGGTTTTTAGGTCAAAATAGTCAAAATAGGTCAACTCTAGGTCAAAGAGTCAAACTATGATATTTCCTAGTTTCGAGGTTGATTTTTTATCCATTCTAATGGTTTATGAAGTTATATTAGATTATATTAAGATTGTAAAAGCATATAAAAGAGAAAAACTTATCTATCGCATGTAAATTAGTCGACAAGGGTGATTACTATTTTATTCAAATTTAAAAATACAAAGAATCAAATAGGTTTAGAGTCAAGGAATGGTCTGATACCTATTCTGGTTCCGGTACTTTGAACCTTGCTTAAATTATATAATATGATATCTAGTATCTAATATAATACTCTAACCAAAATCAAATATAGCACATATAAGTCTAAAATTCTTAACTCTAACCCTATTTATATAAATAAACATAGGAGACGTATGAGACGTTAGAGGGGACGCTGAGAGCAGTACGCCGACTGAGAGAAACGATTGGTGGATACAAGCTGTCGGGAGAGGGAAATGCGGCAGCATGTACGATACCGGATCGTTGGCATCCCAACCATCGGTTCTTTCCAGAGCTCCTCCGACGGCTACACCAGCTCCATCAGTGCCCGTCTCCAGTGTTCCTTCTGTGTGATGTCTCTGGAGAAGCTCACGACGACTGTGCATGAGCTACATGGGCTGGTCTGACAGTTGATAGACACGCGTGATGCTCCAGCACCAGCTTCTCCGACGGCTACTACGACGGCTCTAGCTCCTTCGACGACATCGATGGGTCCTCTAGCTCCTTCGACGGCTCCTGCCACTGCTCCATCTTTCATTGCTCCCGATGATATATATAATATTATCGCTGTGGTTGTGGCATGGTACATGGCTAGCAGACAACTGCCGCCGCCTCCGCCTCCACCGTCGACCTAATAGATTTTTGAGTTTGTGGAATTTTTTTGAGTTGGATGTATTTTTTTGACTTGATTGTATTTATTTGACTTGATTGTATTTATTTGACTTTGTGAAATTTTATAACACCGTCGTATTTTTGGACTTGAATTGTATAACACCGCCTCTGCCTCCACCGTTGTATTTTTTGAGTTTGTGGTATGTTTGGATTACTCTACTTTATTAGTTTATTGTATATATAACATTTGGACATGTTTGTGTGGGTTTTCATAGTTTGTGTGAAATTTATTTGTGTGGAATTTATTTGTGTCAAAATTTGTGAATGTATAACAGGTATATGTTCAGTAGAAATTGATTTCTGGGAAAAATATTATCTTTAGCGACGGACTAGCGACGCAAAATCTAAAAAATCTCAAGTCAGCGACGGATTTTCGATGGACAATCTCAGGTCAGTAACTACCTAGCAACAAAAAAATTTATCGATAAAATGTCTGAGACACACAAATATACCAAATATGTATCAGGGTCCGTCGCTAAAATTCGTCGCTACTCCGTCACTGGGAGTGACGACTTAGCGACGGATTATCGACAAACTATGTGAGCCCAGAATGTGCAAAACCTTTTGAAAAATTTAATAATTTTTGTGCTCACATAATCCGTCGCTATTATGTCGGTAAGTAGTCAGAAAGTTTAGCGACCGAAATTATATGTCACTAATACGTCGCTGAAATTATGTCGCTCATTCCGTCACTAAGCCGTCGCTTGAACGACGGATTAGCGACGAAAAATACGTAGCGACGTTAATATTTCTGACGGACGAATTTTGTCGCTAATCCGTCGCTATTTGAAAATAGCAAAAAAAATTGTATTTTAGCGACGAATAATTCCATCGCTAAAACAGTATATTTTTGTAGTGACTCCAATGGCCACTTCAACTAAATTGGATCTTGATGAAAATGACAAACCAGTCAACCAACATAAGTATCGATGTATGATTGGTAGCTTACTTTATTTGACTGCTAGTCGTCCCGATATAATATTTAGTGTTTGCCTGTGTGCTCATTATCAAGCTAATCCTAAGGAATCACACATGAGTGCAGTTAAGCGTATCTTTCGATACCATACTTTAACAGTGGGCTTGTAGTATCCTAAAACCATGTCCTTTGACCTAATTGGTTATTCGGATGCTGATTTTGCCGGATGCAAAGTCGACCGTAAAAGTACCACCGACACGTGTCATCTCTTAGGTAAAGATCTAGTCTCTTGGTTTAGCAAGAAACAAAATTCTGTTGCACTATCCACTACTGAAGTTGAATACATACCTGCAGGATATTGTTGTGCCCAGATTTTGTGGATGAAGCAAACCCTAGCAGACTATTATTTAACTTATAAGCACATCCCTATATTCTGTGACAACACTAGCACTATCAATCCGACTAAGAACCCAGTATGTCACTCACGTACTAAGCATATAAAAATAAAATACCACTTTGCAAGAGATCATCAGTCACACGAAGATATTAATTTAGAATTCATTGACACTGAACATCAGATAGCAGACATTTTTACGAAGCCACTAGTCGAATATCGCTTTAACTTTCTTCGTCGGGAGTTGGAAATTTTGTATGAAAACGAAATTGAATAGATTTAATTTGTTTAAATATTTGTAATCTCATTATTCACATATTCTACGTTGTTTTGGGTACAAGCCGAAAGGGTCCTTCTGTCACAGAGGCAAAAACAGCCTTAAGCGATATGGTATTTAAGTG